>CM069137.1:25929150-26657459 GCA_035221665.1 Okamejei kenojei | reverse complement strand
TGCTGTCTGTCTACCGTAGCTTCTTGAAACATTGCAAGGATTAACCACGCTATAAGCATGACCACCTCATGGTTAGTTAGGCTAAGACTGAGTTGTAACAGGAGGTCCACTGCGAAGACACAAGTACTTCGCTCACATACAATCAAATGTGTCCCAACTGAATGCAACTCTGAACTCATGGGTAAATAAGAAAACAGAGCACTTCTGGCTGTATTATCGCACTAAAGCTTAATTTTGATCACATATAATCAGTGGACAAAAATCCAGGACGTCAGGGATGCCTGTTAGTCTGATATGATAATTCCTGCTGGTAGGCTAGAATACCTCCACTTCCTATCAAGTTATATACGGCTTCTGAGTACCTATCCCTGCACCGTCTTATAACATCCACGGTACGATCAGATAGTCCTCTCCCCAGGATTGCCTCCTAAAATCTGTACAAATTAGCAATCAATATGATCAGTAAGATGATGTGGTAAAAGCCAGTTACGCGGGTTTACCATAGGTTTTTATGTTTGAGAATAAGTCATATAGGCTGAATAGCCATTTGCAATACGAGAGGGAACAAACTTGTGTAGCCAATCTGGCGCTACCAGTACTCCTGAAGTGTAGTCTTGCTGATTTTTTGTAGGCAATCGACTGAAGAGACAGAAGGGGGAAATGCAATATACAATACATCCACCCCAAGCAGCGAGGATGCATCCACCGCTGCTGTCACCAGATCTGGTTCCCATGGAAACATATCTTGGGCAACTGATAGTTTAATCTAGAAAGCAGAACACGTCAATATTTGGCATTCCTTACTGAGCAACCACTTGATTAAATTCGTCCCTGATTTACCATCCATCTAATTACATTATTTGGCGGACCTAGGGTCTGCACTGTGTTGAATCTACCGGTAAATATCTTGCCTGAAAGACCAGATGTTTCTGTCATTGCACCACTCCAGACTCTGATTTACCAGTCTGTCACTACTGTGAACTTGACTCCCCCATGTGGTTGACAATTTCCACTGCTAGTTTGTCATGATAAACTGCACATCACGGGACTCCTGCAAGCAATAAGCCTAAAAGATAGCCCATACAAGTTCCCAAAAGCTCTAAATAATTGATCCCTCTTAATTGGAGGAGGATTCTCATATCGTAAGTCCATGCTGCCACCACAACGAAGACATATCCGTACCCCCCAACCCACACACTAACATCCGTCTGTAAGGTTAAAACTGGAAGTGTTCAAACAAAACTTCCTGGAACTTTTTGAGCCATTTATGATCCACCATGAAATTTCTGAAAATGGTCTCTGCTGACAATTGCATCGCTTATCAAAATGACACGCATGTGTCCTCAGTGCCAGTTCCCTTTGCATGTTTAATGTTGATAATGCAAGTCCACACGCACAGCTGGTAAAGCATCACCACTTTACCAATTAAACTGGCTAAACCTGTCCTAATTGAAGGTTTTTTTGCTCACTAAGGAGTAGATACATCCCACAATTAACTGCTCTGCCTTTGGTCCCTGGGCATAATCATAACATGTGATCCGGATTAATGGTAAAGCCCAAATAATCAATAATTTTTTAACCTGGTGATGAATTTGGATTTATCTGGATGAATGATGAACCCCCAATTTTCAAAAGGCGATTAAAAATTGAACCAGATGATTTAGCTGCAGTCTTCCGATGATTAAAATATCAACTAAAGAGCCATCTACAACATTCCCCTGTGCTCGTAGCAGTGCCTAGTACAAGGTATCAACTATTTGGAATATAATTCTAGAGCTGAATTTTAACTCTTAGGAATGCATTTGAATTGATTGCCACAACCGACACTCCAGGTAACTTTCAAATACCTCCGATCATCAAAATGAACAACACTGAGTAATATGCATCCCTTCAAATCATGCTGGCCATATAACACCCTTTGGAAACCAGGTTTTTAGCGTATCAAAGTTTCCATTTTGAAATGCCTATAAGCTCAAAGGAGTTCAAGCTCATCAGGTCCAGAATGCTAACATCTCCCCAGGTCTTATAGACCTAGGAAAAATACTTGCACAAACGGACGGTTTTGACAAACTGACTTCTCAATAACCCCTTTTTTGTGTATTGTTTAAGTTTCTGCATGTAATGTGCAATATTTTCTTCATGTAAAATATAAGGTTGCCGGGGGGTCTGGAACACCCGACTGGGTGACACACAATAGGGGAAAATTCAATTTTAAACCCCCCTCGATACTGCTCAGTATAAATTAATCTGATGTTAGCTCCTGCCATTGATTGAGAAACAAGTGTAATCTGCCCCCAATTTGAACATCTATTTCACAGATTATATTCCTTAGACAAAAATTCTCACAGCATATGTCCTGGCTGCCCCTCTTTGCCCACGCTCGCCCGCCGCGCCCCCCTGGTGCCCCCTCCCGCCCCCCCCCGCCCCGCCCACCCGCCCCCTTCCCCGCCGCCGCCCCCCCCGCCCCCCCCCCCCGCCCCCCCCCTGCCGCCGCATTGGCCCCCCGCACCCGCCGCCTGCCGCCGCCCCGCCCCACCCCCACCCTTGCCCCACGCCCTTGCTCCGCCCCTCCCTTGCCCCCCCCCCCGCCGCACCTTTGCCCCCGCCGGCCCCTTTTTGCCGCCCCCCCCCCCCCCCCCCCCGGGCCCCCCGTCCCCTGCCGCGTGCGCCGCCGCCCCCGTTGCCGCCCTGTGACCTTGCCCTCGCCCCACCGCCGCCCGAGCCCCCCACCGGCCCCGCCCCCGTTGCCGCCCGCCCCGCCCGCCGCCGGCCGCCATCCTGTTGCCGCCGCCCAGGGGCCCCCCCCCCCCCCTCCGCCGCCTTGCCTGCCGCCCCCCCGCACCCCCGCCGCCCTGCCGCCCGCGCCCCCCCCCCCGCCGCCTTTTGCCCCTCCGCCCTGTTGCCCCCTTGCCCCCCCTCGCCCGTTCCCCCCCCCCCCGCCCCACCCCCTTGCCGCCGGCCTTCCCCGCCCGCCCCCCCCTTGCCCTCCGCCCCCAGCCCCTGCCCCCCCCCCCCCCGCCCCGCCCCCCCCCCCCCCTTTGCCGCCCTTGCCCCCCCCGCCTGCCCCCCCGCCGCCGCCGCCCCCTTGCCGCCCGCCGCCGCCCCCCCCCCCCTGCCGCCCCGGGCCCCGCCACCCCCCCCTTCCCCCTCCCCCCCCGCCGCCGCCTTGCCCTTGCCGCCCGCCCCCCTCCCCGCCGCCCCCCCCGCCGCCCCCTGCCTTGCCCCGCCCCGCTGCACCCCCCCCCCACCGCCCCCACCCCCCCCGCCTTTGCCCGTGCCGCCGCGCCCGCCCTTGGCCCCCCCCCGCCCTTGCCCCCCCCCGCCCCGCCAGCCTTGCCGCACGCCCGCCCCCCCGCCGCCCACCTCCCCCCGCCGCCCCCCCTTCCCGGCCCTCCCCCCGCCCCCCCGCCCGTCCCCCCCGCCCGCCCCCCCGCCCCCGCCCGCCGCCCCCGCCCGCCGCCCCGCCCCCCCCAGCCCCCCCGCCTCCACCGCCCTTTCCTCAGCCTGTGGCAGGTTGGCACTCCGAGTTTGCGAAGCTGAGTGGCTCGTCCTTCCCTGGCGTCAGTGATGGTACACCCGCCATAAGAAAAACCCTTTCTTCTGGTGTGCACTCGCTTGATGAGCCCATAGTTCTTGTGTCCTCATGGAGTTTCTTTTAACTCACTTGCCGTGATCCTCGCCAAACAATGTTAGTGTTGTGCGCTGGTCGCTAACCTTAATGATGCCAAAAAGTTTATGCCTGGTGTTTATAGCTCTTCTCCTTATGTTTTTAATCTCAGAAAATCAGTCACAGAGGTCCCAGCGCATCCGTGGCTTCTGTCATGTGCCCCTTATCTATAGTAGTTGCAAATGCTGGAAGCCCCTGAAAGCTATTTAAGTACTTTTTGAAGTTTCAATGCTTGGATCTGCTGAAAACCACCCCCAACTGGTCCATATGAGATGTTCACCATCGGCACTATTAACAAACCACAATTAATTGGGGCTTCATATTTTTTAGCTGCCATCGTCCATACCAATTCATGCTGATCGTTAAGCAATATTGATTGGCTGCTGCCTATTCTTCCCCAATGCTCCCCCTGCCTCTCTGGGCTGCTAGTTTAATCCCTATATTTGGAATGATTTCAAGTTCCAACTCCCTTGTGGCTCTCCCAACCACTGATTGGCTGCGGTCATTATTGCTGACCGTAGAAAAAACCCACCTCTTCATAAGAGGTAATCTTGCAGCCCTTATTGCAGCCCTCTAGCACACCTCTCCACTAGCCTGGCGTGGGCACCACTCCTCCGCACGAGTGCTTCCCTGTCGAGCATCTTCTGTATAAGTAAGACCTCGCCTGGGAGAGCCGTGAGCAAACGTCTCTCCTTGTTAAGGTAAAACTCCAGGGCCCCAACCTGTAGGTCACGGCCCTATTTGAATTTGAAGTGCCTTGCGCCCTTCACAATGTGGGCTACGCTGCTCCACAGCAGCGTGTTCTGGTGTACTAGCTCATTGCTGACGACGGACTTGGTGAGTTAGCCGGGCATCCACTAACCACACTCATCACGGTCCTTTAACGTTTTTTTTCCTGCGTATCGCCTCGCCGACACCCTTCTTTACTTTCTGCATCATTTTAAACGGTCTAAAACGCTACCGCTAAAGCAAAATTGAGCACAAGAAAAATTTGAAATTTACCTTGTGATTTAAAACTTGCCCCATTTGGAGGAGCTCTGCTGCTCTAACCCTGCCACTCACCTAGCTACTGACATAATAAGCATGTTCGGTCTGGACGGGGTTTCCTCACGTAGTCACTCACGTTACCTTCGCAGTAAAATATCAAGCTGAGAAACAATTTACTTCAGATGCTGGAACCTTGTAAAACAATAGTACTGGATCAAACTCGGCAGGTCAGGAGCACCCTGTGAGGAATAAATAATCACGAATTTTCAGTGGTAATTCCTTTTCTGGCTGAGTCCTTTCCAGCATTTTGTGTTTTTTAATGAAAAATTACATTAATAGTAATTATTCCTCAAAGAGTGGGCAGAATATGGATAAACTTTAATTTGTAGCCTCATAACTCCAAGTTGACCTTGACCTGTATGTAGTCATATGCAGTTTGCATGCTCTCCCATATCTCAGTCTTGACATTGCCTCCCACATCAATAAGATCTGATGATAGTTTAACTGTAAACACTGTTATATTACTCCTAGAAACAAGTGTAATCTGCCCCCAATTTGAACATCTATTTCACATGATTATATTCCTAGTGTAAGTAAACCGACAACATTAATCACAGGGGAGTTAATGAGCATATTAGAGGGAATAAATTACAAAATTATGATAATAAAGAACAGGGGGATTGAGATTGAAACTTGTGTCACCCATTCATTCTCTCCAGAGGTGTTGCCAGTTCCGCTGATTTACTCCAAGCTTTAGTGCCTATCTTTTGTTTTAAACCAGCATCTGCAGTACCTCTTACACATTGAGATTGACATGATTGCTCTGCTTGAAACTACCATGAAGCTACTGGACCAAATGTCTTGCTTTTGTGTTGCTTTAAGGAAATAGGTCAATCTTCAACAGCTGATGGCCCATTTCCCCAAAATCCTGACTGGCCATACACTTATTTTGAGATTGTTACCTTCTGTGTTCTAGTCATCTCTGATAAAGGAAACATCATTCTTGCATCTAACAAGTGAAACCCCATGAATAAATGTGCACATTCCAGTGAAATCATCGTGTAGGAAGGTGAAAAAAAGCAGAGATAGTGTTTGGGGGTAGGTCCAGTGTACACCTGAAATAGGATTGTTGATGTACTCTACAAAGAGGCAGGCATAGCTGGAGCCCATACAAGTTCACATTACTATGCCTTGGATTTGGATGAAGTGGGAGGATTCTGAAGAAGTGTCTCAACATGAAATGGCATCTATTCCTTCTATCCAGAGATGCTGCCTGTCCTGCTGGGTTACTCCAGTGAGACCATCTCTCATTTCATCATTGGAATCCATCTTACAATTTTTATCAAGGGTTTAATGACCTGGATAGGCTATTCTTTTGACACTCACAACTGACTGTCAAGCATTCCTGAGAGTCATAGTATTACACAGGATGGAAGCAGGCTCCTCAGCTTAACTCATTCAGTCGATTAAAGCTGATATTCAGTTTCATTTTAGTTTTGGTTTATTATTGTCACATGTACTGATGTACAGTGAAAGCTTTTGTTTGCGTGCCTTCCGGTCAAAGAAAAGATTATACATAAATACAATCAAGCCGTCCATTGTGGACATGTGTACAGATAAACGATAAAGGGTACAACATTTAGTGCAAAGATATAACATTGAAGTCCAATAAAATCCGATTAAAAATAGTTCAATTATCTCCAATGAGATAGATGGTCGGTCAGGACCACACGCTAGCTGATGAGAGGACTGATAACAGTTGCCTGATATCAGCTGGGCAAAAACTCTTCCTGAATCTGAATCAAACTTCTGTACCACTTCCATGATGGAAGAAGAAATAAGAGGGAGTGATCGGGATGACACTTGTTCTTGAAATATCTGATAACGGAGGCATAACCCACTCCTCAGTCTTTAACATGACAATATACACCTGTTTCTAAATCCTCAATTGTAGTAGTGATGTCTTAATTTAAGTGCAGATATATTTTATGAAATATTTCATTGGGATGACCATTAAATATATTGTTGTAATTATATATTAATTCTCTTTTTAACTTCAACCTGAAAAAATGTTGGTTCAACTTCGAGTATCTGGTAACAGTCATAATAAATGAAGTGCAAATTTATAGTCTGTGGTGAAGAACTGGTTCGTGAGTCCTCCTTAAGTGGTATTTGTTACAACTCTGCTTGCAGATTGAACGTTTTAAGATTATGAATACTCTTTATTCAGCAAAAATGCGCAAGCTTATTTTCTAGGGTCATTAAAAATTACTTATGATAGTTGTTTAATGTGTATACTGATACTTTACTGGAGCAAAAATATATTTAGTTGTAACTTCTGATATAATGTTCAGATCTAAGAATGTAGTAAGATGCTTCTATTGGTTGGACTGCAGTGGAGTGTCCCAGGTTTAATAAAATTGATTTCCCTTACAGTGGAATAGCAAATCTTTTATTTTAGCCTGTGATATGGGTGTTCTTTGTGCCTCACGTTTAAATCATCATCCTTCCTCTGAAGGTGATTCCAGATCAGTAGGTGAAACTCTGTAGCCAGTTTCAAACCATTGATACTAAAATGTTAGTTACAGGGACCCATTCAAAGTTAAATTCCAGGAATCCATTGAAATTCCATGGAATGTTTTTTTCTTTCATCAGGAGAGCAAACATATGGACTTCATGTTTGACTGAGCTTAACTATCTCGGCCAGACTCAGAGTCTACCCACTTTTCTTCTTTAAATACCAAAGTAAATAATCACAATTAGATTTATTATTGTATATGGTCAATGATGGGGAGATCTGTGTAATGATCCACAACTCTCTGCAATTTCTTGCAACCTTCGCCAGAGCTGTTCCCAATCAAAGCTGTTTTGTAACCCGACATATTTATTTTGAATTGTGTGCATGTTAAATTGATCCCAAGGTAGCTTAAATCAAAATGCTGGAGTAATTCTGCAGATTAGGGAGCATCTGCAGAGGAAATGGAGATCAGGCAGCATCAGTGGAAGATGCTTCCTTGACCCAAGGAGTTATTCCAGCACTTTGTATTTTACTTAATATCCAACAATCTGCAGTGCCTTATGTCTCTGTGCACATAAATCAGTTTTGGTTTGTAAGGTATTCTGTTAGTTTGTACCCATTTACTTCTGCTGTGTGAGTTATATGGTGGCCAGTATGATGGCCAATCGTGATAGTACACATGCTCAGAAATATATCTCAAGTTGCAAGCTATGTGTGTTATGCTCTGTTCATGCTCTTTTTCTGAAATTGATTCTTTGGAATGTGCTACATTCAATACCATTGCAAGCATTAAACAATAATATACTGCAGTGAATACCTATGCACTAAATACTATTGAAAAAATTCTAGGCAACCATGCATTGTGACTTTAAGCTGAGAATGGGATTTACTATTTTGGTCCTGAGGCTAACAGAGATTAAGTTTTAAACTTTTGAAGCATTTTGTTACTAAAAAGCACGGCAAGAAAATCACTACCTTAAAATGTCGACTGCTAAACCATTCCTTACCCCGTTTGGGAACATCTTTAAAGATAAATTTTGGAGAGGATTTCAAAAACAACTTCCAAATATTTGTTTGAAAAAATTGTTTTGCTTTTCTTGAATCTACTTTTAGGCCAAATCAGGAAAGAATGAAAATGCCATGGAAAAAGCTGAAGGGCAGATGATATTAATGGATGTGGAAAAAAAGCAGCTGCTGGAACTGGTAGCAGAGAACTGCAGTGAAACTATCCTCTTACCAATACTCTTTGGCACTTCTAACTATTCAGTTACAATGTTGCCAAACTTGTTCAGTTGGGGGTTCCATTTTTTCATTTGTATCACATCCCATAGCTCAGTTGTGTCACATCCCATAGCTCAGTTGTACCCTCTTTTCAACTTTTGAGTTCTGTTTCAAAGCAAAGCAGATAATGTATTAGAAACAGAATAAAGTCTTTGAATTCTGAATGTGGCTAAGAAATTAACAAAAGGACAAATACATATTGTACTTGTCGCAAAAATGAATTGTTTAGACGTTGGATGGGAAGGAATTGAAGAACAAGTCCAGAATGATTTTTGAGCCCTTTACAAATTTGAATTTGTCATACCTGGCTAGGAATTAAATCTTAATCAAAAGGAAAATAATCCTAAAAATGGAAAAATTGCTTGTCATGGTCCACAAATAAGGCATTGATAGATCTGCAAAGAGAACTAAAGATAATCATCAATCAATAAAAACTGCAGATTCTAATTAACACAAAGGACACAAAGTGTTGAGGTCAAGCAACCTCTCTGGAGAAGATGGATAGGTGAGGTTTCAGGTTGAGACCCTTTTTCAGACTGAAACCTGAAACCTTAGTCTTGACATGCAGGTACAGCAGGCAGTGAAGAAAGCAAATGGCATGTTGGCCTTTATAACAAAAGGAATCGAATATAGGAGCAAAGAGGTCCTTTTGCAGTCGCACAGAGCCCTAGTGAGATCACACCTGGAGTATTGTGTGCAGTTTTGGTCCCCTAATTTGTGGAAGGACATTCTTGCTATATGAGGGAGTGCAGCGTAGGTTTACAAGGTTAATTCCTGGGATGGCGGGACTGTCATGTGCTGAGAGAATGGAGCAACTGGGCTTGTACACTCTGGAGTTTAGAAGGATGAGAGGGGATCTCATTGAAACATATAAGATTGTTAAGGTTTTGGACATGCTAGAGGCAGGAAACATGTTCTCATTGGCGGGGTCCAGAACCAGGGGCCACAGCTTAAGAAAGGTAAGCCATTTAGAACGGAGATGAGGAAACACTTTTTTCACAGAGAGTTGTGAGTGTGGAATTCTCTACCTCAGAGGGCGGTGGAGGCAGCTTCTCTGGATGCTTTCAAGAGAGAGCTAGATAGGGCTCTTAAAAATAGCGGAGTCAGGGGATATGGAGAGAAGGCAGGAACAGGGTACTGATTGGGGATGATCAGCCATGATCACATTGAATGGCGGTGCTGGCTCGAAGGGCTCAATGGCCTACTCCTGCACCTATTGTCTATTGTCTATTGACCCAAAACGTCACCATGTTTTTCAGAGATGCAATTTGACCTATTGAGTTACTCCAGCTCTTTGCCTCCTGTAATCATTAATTACCCAGCAGATGGCAAACAAAATTTACTATGGTTATTTGTTAGCTGCATATTCACCATAAGAATAAGCAAAACATGTACTCCATGAGTTGTGTCTATCTATCTAAGTGAGAAGTGGTCTAATTGTGCCAATATGTCCATTATGTTACATTTTGAGTCACAGTGGTCATCTGTCAAACATGGATCTATGAAATATGTGGAAAGTTACTGAAGTTGACAGTTTTTTGGTCAGCCAATACGTATAAAAGTGTGTAGATTTGCTGATTGAGTCACAGCAGAAACATTCAGACTGGAAAGTAGAATAATTGAAAAGCTGCCAACTTGGCTCCTGGGAATGGACGTAAATTATAATGAAAGTCTAGAGAAAATTCCATGTTCCGACCTTGAAAAGAGGAACTAGGAAGAGTAGGCATTAAAGATGTTAAATTATATAGAAAGCGAAATAGGTAACACACCATTGGAGATGAATACCTAGTGTAATTTTAAAGACAGCCGGGTCCTGCACTACAGTAGGTGTGTTTCTAAATGGATGAGGTGAAGTGAGCCAAATGTTCTTATCTTGTGGTCGTGTGATCTTATTCTTTGCAACTGGAGATTATTTTCTGGCTCTTCAGCATTTCGTTGATGGGAGAAGGACAGTGAGTGATTGTTCAGTTTGACAGCTGAGAATCATTTTGTACATTTGGTTTCCCACGCCAATTGCTGCCTTTGATTTTATCCTTTGAGCATGAGCTATTTCAGATTATCTTTTCTGAATATTCCCTTCAGGTCATGATGTTCTGTTCCATCTGTCTCTTTCATTTGTCATTGATTGTGATCATATCATTGTGTATTTTATAGAATGCTGCAATGCCATCTTCTTTATCTAAAATCTTTTTGATTTCACTCCCTTTTACACTGTTAATCTATTTAAATGCTCCATTATTTCAATATTCAAATATGATATATATTGTATTCAAATATTTTCTATTTTGCTGAGAGGTTTTTAACAAGATTTTCATCATTGACAGTATATATTATCTATTCCTAGTTGCCTTTGAACTAGTAGACATTTAAAACTGCCATTAATGGATTTAATAAGGTCCAAATAGATAAAGATTGTTAAATTATCCTTCTCTGAAGGTCATGAGGAATCAGAATATTTTCATTGATAATTACATAGTTTCATGGTTGCCATGAAACAATTAGCCTATTTTTTTTAAAATCTAAGTTTACGTAGTTATTTGAATTTATATTCCTCAGCTGACATCTATTTGGATCCAGAATTGTGCTTCAGTCTTCAGTTCAGCTGGACACTGGGACCACCTCCACAGCAGGATCTGTCGGCAATTCTGACATAGCACAAACAGTGATGACAGTTTATTCATGCTTTTTTATTAATTCTAGACTCAAGCCAGGATAAATTTAATTTTAGTCCCTGGCGCTGAATGAGTCCAAGGACTACAATTCTATGTACTGCCTGCCATTTAGTTAACAGCATAAGCAAATTAAATGGAGGTAGGAGTAGATCATTCGGCCCCTCATCCTGTTTCACCATAGAATAAGATTACTACAAATCTTTCCTCAGACATATTTATCTGCAATAGCTTTGCATCCCTTGATTCCATCATATCTAAAAAATTGGGGAATATACTCAATGAGTGAGCCTCCAGAAGACATTTTGGGAGAGAATTAGGAAATAGGCAATGTTTCGGGTCGAAGCCCTTCTTCAGAAGTCTGAAGAAGGGTTTCGACCCAAAAGTTGCCTATTTCCTTCGCTCCATAGATGCTGCCTCACCCACTGAGTTTCTGCAGCATTTTTGTCTATCTTCGATTGTCCAGCATCTGCAGTTCCTTCTTAAATATTGCGAAATAATTACCTAGATTCATCTACCTTTGGATGAAGAAATGACTTCTCATCTATTTTCAAAATGGCTGAACTGTTAACATAAGATGGTGACTGTTTGTTCAAGGCACACAGCAAGGAGTAACATAAATTACCATTCACCTTGTGAAGCAGTTAAGAATATTGTACTGCCATTGCGATCACCTCTTATTCAAAGGAGATCACGTCAGAACATAATATTCCAGATGTGGTCGCAACAGCAGCCTAATTAATTGTAGCAAAATGTTTTGCCCTTGTATTCAAACCATTTTGTAATAGAAATTAACATGTATAATTTGCCTTAATAATTGCTTAATAAACGTGCAGGTTGGTGAAGAAGGCATTTAGCATGCCTGCATTTATCAGTCAGAGCAGAGTTGGGACATTATATTGGAGCTGTAATAAAATGTTGGTGAGAGCACAGTTGTGGTATTGTGTGTAGTTCTGTCACTAGCTATAGGAATTATGTTATCATCTGGAAAGGGTGCAGAAAATATTCACAAGTGTGTTGCTGGGAATGGATGGTTTGAGTTATTTGGAGAGACTGGATAGTGTGGCTGTTTTCTGTGGACTGTAGGAGGTTGTTGGGTGACTTTATAGAGCTACATAAAGTGATGAGGGGCATAGATAATTGTTTTCATAGTCGTACCATTTTTGTAAAATGTCAGAATTTGTTTCCGCATACTAGAAATTTCGATGTCAACAGGACATAGATTTAAGATGGTAGGAGAAAGATTTAAAAGGAATCCAAGGAATATGTATTTTATTGGCACAGAGTGGTGAGTATATGGGATGAGCAGCCAGAGGACGTAGGTACAATTGAAACATATAAAAAATATTTGGACAAGTATTTGGAAGGTGATGATTTAAAGGGATATGGGTCAAACACACAAACAAATGGGAATACCACATGTAGGCACCTTGGTCAGCATGGGCAAATTGGGCAAAAGGGCCTGTTTCCATGCTGAATAACTCTCTGACTTTGACTCGAATGAAGAGCCAATATATCACTATCACATTAGCTGTCAAGTGTTCTTACAATGTGACTTTTGTGGCTTAGGAACAGATTCAGATAGTTGGGGAAGATGACATCAACTATGTTTACCTGCAGAACAGAAACAAATCATTGTTGGAAGAAATGTATATTATCTGGAAATTCTGAATGTCAATCTTGAAAAAACATTTTTTGTTCCACGTACAATCAAAGGCATGAGATGGAATGAGATTGAGGTCTTGCAGTCGCATTTTTACCGCCTGAGATTTTCAAATTTCCCTTAATTTGTTCGATGAGTGTGGCTATCTGAACTGGTCAATACTTCACTGGTCAATACATTCACTGTCTGCCACATATATACACTTAAAGATTGGATAGGAACTAATTAAGACTTGCAGGTTGTTACTATTTATGTTATGCAGAAGGCTGAAAACTGATACTGAAGGGTATACAATAGCAGTTGACTGCCCAGAATTTTCATTACTTTTTTTTGTTCTGTTTCAGCTTTATTTTTAAGACATATGGGTTGCACAAGGGTTATACATAATGTACTTAATGTTCCAAAACTGTCAGTACTTTCTCAAATGTCTCAAAGCACCATACTTTTTATTTATGTTAAAAGATTGTATCAATTCTTAAAACAACCTAATAAGTAGAGATTTAATACATACAAGATTATATGATGTTGTAATTGAATTGATATGAACAAACTAGAAGGACACAAGTTGAAGATATTTATGAAAAAAACTTTATTAGGAACAAATGTGCGGGATTTTCCTTTTATTCACAAGGAGGCAATTAGAAATGTACTGACTGAGAAGCATTGGATGCAAAAGAGAACATTTTGATAGTGAATTAGACAATTATAGAGCCATAGATTCACACAGCATGGAAACAGGCCCTGTGGCCCAATTTGTTCATGCCGACCAAGATGCCCCATCTAAGCTAGTCCCATTTGTGTGCATTTGGCGCATATCTCTCTAAATCATTCCCATCCATGAACCAGTCCAAGTGCCTTTTGAATGTTGTTGTAGTAACTGCCTCTTCTACCTCCTCTGGCAGCTCATTCCATATGACCACCACACCCCTCAGATTCTTATTAAATATTGTCTCACACAACTGAAAACTTTGTCCTCTGGCTTTTGATTCCCCTACTGTGGATAAAAGACTCTGTGCATGCACCCAATCTATTCACCTCATGATTTTCTACACCACCATATGAAGACCCCCCTTGTTTCCTGTGCTCCATTGACTAAAGATCCAGCCGGCTCAACCTCTCACTTTAGCCCAGTCCCTCAAGACCAGGCAATATCCTCAAAAATCTTCTCAGTAAAATGGCATCCTTCCTATAGCAGGCTGACTAAAACTGAACACAGTACTCTATTTAGATGAAAAGAAGAACAACTAGAGGACCATGGGAAGAGTGCAGAGCAGTTGGATAAATTAAATATTTTTTTCAAAAGGCTGGCACTCACAAAATTCACCAACTTACCTCATTCTGTGTAATAAGCTCTTATAATTTAATTGCATTAAGAAAAGTCGACTGGTACTTTGTGTCACAATTATAGAGGCATATTAGTGCAGCGGTGGAGTTGCTGCCTTACAACACCAGAGACCCAGGGTCAATCCATATTAAGAGTGCTGTCTGTATGGAGTTTATACGTTTTTCCTATGCCCACTTGTGTTTTTTCTGTGTGCCCCGGTCACCTCCTACATTCGAAAGACTGCAGGTCCATAGTTACTTGTGAGTAAATGGTTCGTAATGTGTAGTATAGAAGTAGTGTATGGGAGATTGTTGGTCAGCGCGGACTCAGTAGGCCGAAGGACCTGTTTCCACACTGTGTCTCTAAAACTAAAATCTAAAACTTTAGACCTTATTTCTCTGATTCTAGACCTTATTTCTCTGATTCATACTTGTATCAATTGGGGCCAGTTTCAATTTGGCTCACCTTTAACAATTAAAGCATGTAAATGGATACTATAAACTAGCTTATATTCAGCAAATAATTTTCAAGCTACTAATGTTTGTCAGCAAAACCAACTGTGTTGTGCTCAGTACTTGATGTTTTGAATGTACAAGCAATGTTAAATGTATACAAGAAAAACATACCAGACAAGAAAGATAAAAGCAAAGGACTGGTTTAACTCAGTGTATTACACTAATAGCTTTCTATTTCATAGGTGCTAAAAAAGAAGAAACTGCATTGATGAATGGACTGAGTGTGAACTTGCATCTCCTGTTGGTGAGAAATAATTTTTACTACACATCATTTTGAAAAATAATGCAATTAGACTGCAATACTATGAAGAAATGGTGCAGCATAATTACTTGCATTAAAATCTTTGTTTTTGTTTCATTGAATGCTTTGTGGAGGTCACCTACCTAAATGAAAATGATTATAAGAATGCTTACCTCAGTTACCTTTACATAACTTAATGCTGATGAATGTAAAAGCATTCTTATGATAATATGAGCCTCCAAGTAACTTATTTGAATGCCCCAATCACAGTTAATCTCCAGATATGATTAAACAACAAATGTCACAATGTTTGTCATTCCTTAAAAATGGTCAACTATTTAGAGTCAAGAATCGTTAGTGTTTATTTGTCATATGTATTGGATATGAAATGGAACAATCTTACTTGCTGCAGTTTAACAGGCGCATTAGACACACTGACAGCAATAAATATACACAAAATTATCGATTATTTTAAATCAACTAGAACACTCAGAAAACCAATGTACACAGAGCAAAAAGAGTAGTGAAAATCGTAGTGGTCCGGTTCCGAGGCAGTGTTGTGCAAGGTGGTTCGTAATGTGTAGTATGAGATGGTTAATGAGAAGAAACTGTTCTTGAACCTTGAGGTAATGCTTCTCAGTGTCCTGTCTTCCCAAAGATATCAGCGAGAAGAGAGCATGACCAGGGTGGTGTAGTTCTTTGATATTAGCTGCCTTTTTGAGTCGGCAATTCAAATCTATCAAATCTGTCAAATATATCCTTAGTAGAGCATTTATCTAATACTAGACTAAATGGGACCTGTTGGGTCCCTGTCACACGGGAGACCTGCTCCCCCAACACAACCCGTTTCCCCAACCCAATATTCCACCACTCACCCACAGCCCCCAACTGCACAGGCACGGCTCATTTCCCCTCAACACCCAGCTCTCCCTCCTCCTCCTCTTCATCTGCCCTCTTCTGTCCCCTCTCCTCCTCCCCTCCCCTCCCCCATCCTCCCTCACCTCTCCCACACTCTCCTTTCCCCTACCCTCAGTCACTCCCTCCTTCACTGCATAACTCCTCTCCCGTCCCTACCCCACTCCTCACCTCCCCTATCCTCCCCAATATCCATCCTGACCACCCCCACTGCCCTCCTGCCCCTCTACCTCCCCCGCCCTCCCTCTTCTCCCTCTATTCCCCATCCTCCACTCTCCCTCCTCAACTCCACCATTTTCCCCCTCCCTAACCCCTCCTCTCCCTCAATTCCCCCACTCTCCCTCCTCAACTCCCCAGGATCTCGAGGTTGCCGCTCCTTTCCCTCCTTGTGTGCCCGGAGCAGCAGCAGCCGTCAGCCTCAGAGCTAGGCTCAGCGCCTACACCTTGGATCCTCAGCGTGGCCTCAGCCCATCACAAGGGCCCGAAGCCTCAGTGTGGCCTCTCCCCGCACCCAGAGCCGGCCACCACCACCCACAGACACAGTCCCAGCCTCAGCGCCAAGGCAGTGGATCCCTGCAGGCCTGGGGGAGAGCCAGCCTCAACGCCCAGGCCCCGGATCATCAATCACTTCCCGCCCCCGGAGCCAGAGTCAGAGCTGGAGCCGGCCACCTGCAGATGCAGCTCCAGCGCCAAGGCGACGTATCCCCATGGGCCTGGAGCAGCGGTAAAATGTTTTTTTTTAAATCTTACCCATGTCGCTGTTGTGAAAAAAAATGGCGATCTGAATTCTGGAAAGGCCCCAACTGTGCAGGCATGGCTGAGGACCTGTTATAAGTTTTTAAAAAAAATGTTAATAACTTTCAAAATATACCATCAATCTGAACAAAACTTGTTTCATTTACAGCACAGGACAATGGTGAGTAAGGTGGGCCAAAAGTTACAGTGCTAACATGTACCGTTTTCTTGCAAATAGAGGTACAACGGAAACCTGCAGTTAACAGGATGAGTGTTTTGGTTATATATATAATATGTATTATAATATACTAGATACCAAGTTATTTCTCTTCTTTCTCTTTATGTTCCGTTTACTCCATCATACAATTCTACTACCATTACTATAGGCATGGGAAGATGCACAAAAAGAGGCAACCAAGTTACTTTGTGAAGACCATATTTTATTTAAGGGGATATTCGAAGGGGGTATTCTGTTTAAGTATCTTTGGATGAGAACATACTGAGCAAAATTAGCAAGTTTGCTGATGATACAAAAGTTAGTGGTTTTGCAGATAATGAAGGTACACAAAAGGATGGAGAAACTCAGCGGGTGCAGCAGCATCTAAGGAGCGAAGGAGATAGGTGACGTTTCGGGTCGAGACCCTTCTTCAGAGATAATGAAGATGGTTGTGAAAGATTGCAGCAGGATCTGGATCAATTGGCCAGGTGGGTAGAATGGTTGATGGAATTTAATACAGAAAAGTGTGAGATGTAGCATTTTGGGACATCGAACAAGGGCAGGACCTACACAGTAAATGGTAGGCCTTTGGGTAGTGTTGTGGAACAGAGGGATCTAGGAGTACAAGTGCATGGTTTCTTGAAGGTCGAGTTGCAGGTAGATAAGGTGGTCAAAAAGGCTTTTGGCGCTTTGGTCTTCATCAATCAGAGTATTGAGTATAGAAGTTGGGAGGTCATGTTGCAGTGGTATAAGACAATGGTGAGACCACATTTAGAATATTGTGTTCAGTTCTGGGCACCATGTTATAGGAAGGATATTGTCAAGCTGACAGGGTTCATAAAAGATTTGCGAGGATGTTGCCAGGACCAGGGGTGTGAGCTATAGGGAAAGGTTGAGTCGGCTGGATCTCTATTCCATTGAACACAGGAAGATGAGGGGAGATCTTATAGAGGTATGAAATCATAAGAGGAATAGATCGGGTAGATGCACAGAGTCTTTTGCCCAGAGTAGGAGAATCGAGGATCAAAGGACATAGGTTCAATGGGATGGGGACAAGATTTATTAGGAATTAGAGGGGTAACTTTTTTACACAAAGGGTGCTGGCTGTATGGAACAAGCTGCCAGAGGAGGCAGTTGAGGTTGGGACTATCCCATTGTTTAAGAAACAATTAAACAGATAGATAGGACAGGTTTGGAGGGATATTGACAAAGCGCAGGGAAGTGAGACTAGTGTAGCTGGAAAATTGTTGGCTGGTGTGGGCAGTTGGGCTGATGGGCCTGTTTCCACACTGTATCACTCTATGACTCTATGACTCTATCTCAAGACTGGTATGAGATGTAATAAATTGAACCACGTTTTAAACCAGAAAATGCAACTCTGAAATCAAGTCACACAAATCCAGGTTCTGAAGAGAGATGGCTAATATATAATACAATACAATACAATAATAATTTATTAGCCAAAATAGTTTTGCAGCTTACGAGAAATTTCATTTGCCAAGTCAGTCATACAAATAGAAAGCAACGGAACCCACAAAATACACTTTAACATAAACATCCACCACAGTGACTCCTCCACATTCCTCATTGTGATGGAAGACAAAAAAAAGTTAATTCTCTTTCTTTCTTTATTCTCCTGCGATCTGGGGCCTCAAGCCTTCCGTTGATGGGATGATCTTGACTCCTGTAGTCAGCGGTGTTTGGGCCCTCCATGTCAGGGCGATCAAGCTCCCGCATCGGGGCGATCGGACCCCGGGTAGGGACTGGTCAAACCTTCTGCGTCGTTGGAGCTCCCGACATATACGGTCTCTTCCCGAGACTGTGAGCTCTGGATGGTAAAGTCTGCAGGCTGCTGTTGGAGCGATCCCAGGCAAGGAATTGGCTCCGATGGTGTGGCTCAATGTCATTCAGAGCAGGTCTCCAGCTTCAGGATGTTAGGCTGCAGAGCGACCAGAGATACGATCTGGAAAACAATCGCATCTCCGGCAAGGTAAGAGATTGAAATAAAAAGTTTCTCCCGACCCCCTCCCCCTCCCCCACATAAAACAAACTGGAGAACATTTACACAAACTTTTTAAACACACTAAAAATAACAAAAATATACGAAAAAACCAACAGACTGTTGCTGGGGCTGCCAATCATGCGGCGCCCCTGGTGGTGGTAATTTGATCCAAATTTAAGCATTTTACATGAGGTAGTCAGGAATGTTAATGAAGACAAATGTAAAAAGGCAGTAAGATGTATAAATAAAAAAATAGCATTTTTATGAGTATTGGTTCAGACAATTTGTTCAATAGTTCAATGGTCAATGATCACATGTACCCTGGAATAATGAAACTCAATTTTCTGCATACAGTTCAGCAATAATCTTACTAAGCATTGGCAAACATACTTAGAGTCATGGAAATAAACTCTTCAGTCCAATTTAAGCACAGGAGTGTCAAAATAGTGGATTACACTGAGGCAGTACACAGGTTAGATGAAAAATGAAAGTTTATCACATGTGTTATTGGTCCTTTGTACAAAGCAGGAGCTCCATACAATTCCTGATGATAGGACACCTTAGTGGTTTACAAGCAACAAAAATATATATTTTTGAAATATAATCAGTCTAGTAAGAAACAAACAAGATCATTTTTACACAACAAGTTGTCATAATCAGTAATGTAGATGGTAGGTTGTTTAATTTGGTAACAATAATCTACACAATCAGTTATTTTTCAGGTCTTTCCTTGGTTCTGCAGTTTATTCCGTACTTTTCTTATATTTGTTTTCTTTTTCTTTCTCTGTTTTCTTTCTCTGTCCTCAGGAAAAAAATCTCATTGGTGCAGATGTCCAATTTAATCACTGCTCTTTTGGTGTCGAGATGCTGGGACAGACCTTAACTCTCTGTAAGGGTGAATGAAGTGAAATACGTGGTCAATTTGTCTGAAGCCATTTCACACAATCAAAATTCAGCGCACAGCACAGCTGGATAGCATGCAACAAAAGCTTCTCATTGTACGTCAGCACATGTGATGTTAAATAAACTAAACTAAGCTATGACGGAATCAGGAAATATCTTCTTGGCACCTAAAAACATCATAGTGGGAAATTCCTCTCCATAATGGAAGAGAACAAATTATTTTTTACCCCTAAGTATGAACATGCTGCTACAATTCGTTATATTTGCATGCAAAAGACATCAATGATTTTTATGTTACATCTCTTTGATTGAAGTCATTGATATTCATCCCATTTTTTTTGCTGCTTCGGTGTCCTTTTCAAGTCATTTCCCTCATAAATGTTATGATTGTCTTTGGTTTAACTGTCAGTGAAGCTCTCAAAAATGTAACAACACTTCTTTTATTTAATGAAATATCTTATTCTCAGTCTTTATATTTTCATTACTAATTTCAGTATTATTGCTACCTTATTACTTGGTCAGTAGAAATAATTTTTCCCTAATTTTTTCTTCTAAGTATTTGAAATTGTCATCAACCTTACAAGATCTTGTTTTATTCTTATTTGCTCCATTGAATGTAATATGTTTTTCAATTCTCGCATCATCATATTCTCAAATGATAATCAGAAACTTGAAAGAGAGCTTTTACTCACTGGAACAAATTATATCAATGGTGTCACCTTGATAAATCTACTGCTTGATTTGTCTGTGGTTCTCGAGTCCATTCTGTATTGAATTGTGCGAATTGAAGGGCAATATTATGATTGTAATAATATAATATACTGTACTACAAATGTAAAACACATGATCCTTGAACTAATTGTGGAAAATCTCACTGTGGTTGCATTTAGTGTTCTCCTACTTCTAATTTGTACCATATTATGTTTTTTTCTATCTGTAACTTAGCTTTTGTAAATAATTTTACCTGTATTCCACCAACCTTTACCCAGTTGTATATCTTACTAATGTGTTCTCTGCTAGAAGTAGCGGATCTACTTCCAATCTACCTACAAAGGTTTTTTTTAAAATTATTTATGCCTTGTCAGCAAAGTCAACATGTATTGCTGACTATTAATTACTCTTGATCTGATAGCCATGAGCCAGCTCGTTAAAGGTAATATAGTACTCCACAATCTTGTCTAGCAAGTGAATTCCAGGGTTTAGACCCAGCAACAATGAAGGGCTAGTGACATTTGGGGTGCTGTGCAACTTGCAGTTTATCCTGCTGGTACCAGTGTTGCCTTGCAACTGCTGCCTTTGTTCTTCTTGGCGATTGACGTTGCCGATCATGTTATAAGTGATAGAAGCAGAATTAGGCTGTTTGACCCATCAAGTCTATGCCACCATTCAATCATGGCTGATTTATCTCTCCCTACTAACCTCATTCTCCCGCTTTCTCACCATAACCCTTGATATCAGAGTGACCTGAGTGAGTAACTGCAGTGCATTTTGTAAATACTATTAATGTGGTTAATGTGTATGGTGGTGAAAGAAATGCACAAACAATTCAGTTTTGGTGACATCAGTTCTGAAAACACACTATATTCAGATGTGTGTGTATGAAATGTACTTAGGTGGTCCAATGTGATGTCTGCTGTTTTGTCCTGGATGTTGTCAAGCTTCTTGAACAGTTCGTGCCAGACGAATAGTGGAGAGTTTTCAATCGCACCTTAATTGTGCCGTGCAAAAGGCAGAAAGACTTTGGAGCATCAGGAAGTGAGTGACTTGTCACAGGATTATCAGGCTGTATCCCTCTTGTACAATCATGATATTTAAATGCATGGTTTTGTTGAGTTTCGAGTCATAGAGTCATAGAGTGATAAAGTGTGGAAACAGGCCCTTCAGCTCAACTCGACCACACCGGCTAACAATGTCCCAGCTACTCTAGGCCTACTTGCCTGTGCTTGGTACATAGCCCTCCAAACCTGTCCTATCCATGTACCCGTCCAACTGTTTCTTAAACAATGGGATAGTCACAGCCTCAACGACCCCCCTCTGGCAGCTTGTTCCATACACCCACCAGCTTCTGTGTGAAAAAGTTACCCCTCGGATTCCTATTAAATCTTTCCCCTTCACCTTGAACCTATGTCCTCTTGCCCTCGATCCCCCTAGTCTGGGTGAAAGACTCTGCGCATCTACCCGATCTATTCCTCTCATGATTTTGTATACCTCTATAAGATCACCCCTCATCCACCTACGCTCCTTGAAATAGAGGCTCAGCCTACATAACCTCTCCCTGCAGCTCACACCCTCTAGTATTGGCAACATCCTCGTAAATCTTTTCTGAACCCTTTCAAGCTTGACATTATTTTTCTGATAACAAGATGGATATGAAAAGAAGAAGATAATATGATGCACAGAACTGACCACAATATTCTAAATGCGCTCTCACCAATGGTCAATAGCAACACCAGGATATATATATATATCTTTTTTTTCCAAAAAATGTATTCAATTAACAAAATAATAATATTACACTACTATAAAACAAACCAGAACACACCACCATAATACAATACAAACAAATATCCTTAATAAACTACTATACAGCTATCTTACACTCCTTGTCAAGGATGCATTCAACACCCTGCGGAGCCCAGCGGTCCCGGAACTCCCCCAGGGTGCCCGTGGACAGGGCCTATTCCGTTTCTAACCCCACCCAGGCACGGGCATAACCCCGGAAAAGGGGCAGGCAGCCGGCTTGGGTAAAGTCCTCCGCCGCCTGGCGCCGTGACTCGTGGATGGCCAGCTTGGCCAGGCCCAGGGGCAACCCAACCAGCACATCTTCAGCCTTACCCTCTGGCCGACGCACAGGGTGTCCAAAGATGAGGATGGTGGGTGAAAAATGCAGTCAGACAAGGAGCAGCCCCTTTAGGTATTTAAACAGTGGCTGCAGCCTCACGCACTCCATGTACACGTGGTACACAGACTCTTCCAGCCCGCAAAAGTGGCAGGTGGCTGGCGAGTCTGTGAACTGTGAGAGAAACAGGTTGCAGGGAACACCTCGGTGCAATACCCTCCACCCTGGGTCCCCAATGTATAGGGGGAGAATCCCTGCGTAGAGGGACCCCCATCAATATCCCCAGGATATTGTTGGTGGAGATTCAGTGAAGCTAATGTAATTGAATGCTTGTTAGATTCCCTCCTGTTGGAAACAGTAATTGCCTGGGATTTTTGAGTTGAACCTGTTACTTCCCATTTATCAGCCCATCAGGATCTTGTGTGAATTGCGAATGAATTGAATATTCTACGATTATCAGTCAATATGCCCTTATCATGGAACAAACATAATTGATGAAACAACTGAAGATGGTTACCCTGAAGTGATATGGTGCTGAGATGAATGAATTCTAACAATCTCAACCCTATGGAATTCAGGCCTTTGATCCATGATTGGACCAAAGCTGTGATGGCGTCTGGAACCATGATACCCTCGTGAAACCCAAACTGGGTAATCAATGAGAGTGTGCTACTTGATATCATCACTAAAGTGACCTCCATCAGTTTGCGGATGATTGTCAGGAGACTGAATGGGTAGTAAGTAGTTGAATTGGATTGGTTCCACTGATGTCAACAAAACTGAATTTTGGAGCCCTGGTACAACGCGTGCATTAAATAAACAGTGCATTAAACGTAGCCTATTTGGAATAACTTGCTATTCCTCCATCAACACCCCAGTATTTGAATTCCCATACATTCCATCCCCCCACAGTGCTGGCACATACGTGTGATTGTTAAAAGCACACCGACATGCAAGCATTTCTCCTCTGGACCGAAATGTGAGAGGAAGTGCAGAGGCAGGTACAATTACAACATTTAAAAGACATTTAGACAGGTACATGAATACAGAGGTATGGAGGGATATGGGCATAGGCTGCATAGTGCCTGCTCAGTTCAGCTACAGTACTTGGTTGGCCTGAGTGAGTTTGACTGAAGGGTCTGTAGCTCAATGGCTCCATGAATCACCAGTGCAAATTAGTATATTTTATCTCGATGATTGAGATTACTAATCAGAACCATGGGCAAATATATTCATCCGGTAAAAAACATTATTTAGAAAACAAAATATAACATTATAATATTTAGCACTACCATTGGGTCAATAGACAATAGGTGCAGGAGGAGGCCATTCGACCCTTCGAGCTAGCACCACCATTCAATGTGTTCATGGCTGATCATCCCCAATCAGTACCTCGTTCCTGCCTTCTCCCCATATCACCTGACTCCGCTATTTTTAAGAGCCCTATCTAGCGCTCTCTTGAAAGCATCCAGAGAACCTGCCTCCAACGCCTTTTCAGTGTGGCAGAGAATTCCACAGACTTAACACTCTCTGTGAGAAAAAGTGTTACCTCGTCTCCTTTTTAAATGGCTTACTCCTTATTCTTAAACTGTGGCCCCTGGTTCTGGACTCCCCCAACATTGGGAACATGTTTCCTGCCTCTAGCGTGTCCAAGCCCTTAACAATCAGGGCTTAATAAGCAGGGGACCAGGGGTCAAATGAGATGGAGGAACTGAGTGAAATCCAGGTTAGCCGGGAAGTGGTGTTAGGTAAATTGAATGGATTAAAGGCCGATAAATCCCCAGGGCCAGATAGGCTGCATCCCAGAGTACTTAAGGAAGTAGCCACATAACTAGTGGATGCATTAGTGATAATTTTTCAAAACCCTTTAGATTCTGGAGTACTTCCTGATGATTGGAGGGTAGCTAATGTAACCCCACTTTTTAAAAAGGGAGGGAGAGAGAAAACGGGGAATTACAGACCAGTTAGTCTAACATCGGTAGTGGGGAAAATGCTAGAGTCAGTTATTAAAGATGGGATAGCAGCACATTTAACTAGTAGAGTGGATAAGGGAGAACCAGTGGATGTGTTATATTTGGACTTCCAGAAGGCTTTCGACAAGGTCCCACATAGGAGATTAGCACACAAACTTAAAGCACACAGTATTGGGGGTTCAGTATTGATGTGTATAGAGAACTGGCTGGCAGACGGGAAGCAAAGAGTAGAATTAAACGGGTCCTTTTCACAACGGCAGGCAGTGACTAGTGGGGTACCGCAAGGCTCAGTGCTGGGACACCAGCTATTTACAATATATATTAATGATCTGGATGAGGGAATTGAATGCAACATCTCCAAGTTTGCAGATGACGCGAAGCTGGGGGGCAGTGATAGCTGTGAGGAGGATGCTAGGAGGCTGCATGGTGACATGGATAGGTTGGGTGAGTGGGCAAATGCATGGCAGATACAGTATAATGTGGATAAATGTGAAGTTATCCACTTTGGCGGCAAAAACAGGAGGGTAGATTATTATCTGAATGGTGGCCGATTAGGAAAAGGGGAGATGGTGTACCATGACACCTGGGTGTCATGGTACACCAGTCATTGAAAGTAGGCATGCAGGTGCAGCAAGCTGTGAAGTAAGCAAATGGTATGTTGGCATTCATAGCAAAAGGATTTGAGTACAAGAGCAGGGAGGTTCTACTGCAGTTGTACAGGGTCTTGGTGAGGCCACACCTGGAGTATTGCGTACAGTTTTGTTCTCCTAATCTGAGGAAAGACATTCTTGCCATAGAGGGAGTACAGAGAAGGTTCACCTGACTGATTCCTGGGATGGCAGGACTTCCAAATGAAGGAAGACTGGAAAGACTTGGCTTGTACTCGCTGGAATTTAGGAGTGAGGGGGGATCTTATAGAGACTTACAAAATTCTTAAGGGGTTGGACAGGCTAGATGCAGGAAGATTGTTCCCGATGTTGGGGAACTCCAGAACAAGGGGTCACAGTTTAAGGATAAGGGGGAAGTCTTTCAGGACCGAGATGAGAAGATCTTTTTTCATACAGAGAGTGGTGGGTCTGCCACAGAAGGTAGTTGAGGCCAGTTCATTGGCTTTATTTAAGAGGGAGTTAGATGTGGCCCTTGTGGCTAAAGGGATCGGGGGTATGGAGAGAAGGCAGGTACAGGATACTGAGTTGGATGATCAGCCACGATCATATTGAATGGCAGTGCAGGCTCGAAGGGCCGTATGGCCTATTCCTGCACCTATTTTCTATGATTCTATGATTCTATGAATCGACCGTAAGGATAACTTGGCACAGCCAAATGAAAAGCATGCGCTCGGCCAAATCTGATTTGGATCATTGTGCCTTGTGACTTTAAAAAATTGCTAAAGATAACATGTCTCACTTAAAGACAAGTTATTTTGAAGCAACGAGGATAGACACCACTCAAGAAAACCAGTCCGACAAGTTTTTTCCTCCCTGTTTCTAGCAAGGCAGTGAGATCTGTGGTATTAAAATTACCCAGTCATTAAAGTGGTCCTTGCAAAGGTGGCAGCAATGGAGGAGATGGGGAGCACTTGGGATCCTAAGCTTGTTCAGTGCTCCCTCTATTCTTTGGCTGCCACAAACTCAATCCTGGTAAATAGAAGGTCGGTGGGGACACTGCGAGTCGGCTGCCCGGGGTGGAGGGGGAAACCGCTTTTGCTCGCCTCCTCAATGGAGTGGCGACTTTTTCCATGTCGCCTCCCTCGCGGCCTAACAGCATGAATTGGAGTGGCCTTTTCAAGAGTCGGAACCAGAGCTACAGCTGTGGGCACAGCATGGACTTTTACATTGCGGAGTGGGCGAACCCCTGCCGGGGGTCACCAGAGAGGAGCGCTGGCCTGGTGACTTTGGCATCAAGGGGCTGTGGTCTGCAGAGCTTCTAGTCGTGGGCGTGGCGTGGACTTACCATCCGGAATCTGGGATCCCTTGCTGGGATCACCAGAGAAGAGCTCCAACCGCCGGCCTGCAGCCTATCACATCCTGAAGCCGCGGTCTCCGGTAAGAAAGTGCTGATTCGGACATTCCAACCGGGGAATGTGTTTGATCGTCCCGACGTTGGAGTTTGGATCATCCTGATGAGAGGGCCTGTATATCGGGCCATCCGTAGCAGCGACTACGGTGGGTTTATGGCCCCGACCACGGGTGAACAAAGGAGGAGGACTGGCTGAACTTTGTGCCTTCTTATTGTGTATTGTGTGTTCTTTTTAAGCGTATCGCTGCTGGCAAATTAATTTCACTGCATGTGACGAATAAAATTGACTTTGACTGTGACTTTCATAAAACAATCTTTCGCTCTATCCTGGTATGTTTTAAGGACATAGAAATCAAGTAATTTTTATATTGTAATCATGAAGAAAAATAGGGACTTTTCTGAAATAAATTTTCAGAAGGTGTTTCTTTCCTTGGTTGAATACCTAAACTGCCAATTTTGCTTGTAAAACAGCTTTACTTAAATCGTGACTAAAAGTTGGCTGTGGTAACCTTTTTTTATGTTTTACAGCTGTCCTTCTACAAGCCAACATCAAGCAGACATAAGATTCTTATGGAAGCAAATGCATTTCCTTCTGA
The DNA here is from genome assembly GCA_035221665.1 of Okamejei kenojei. NCBI lineage: Eukaryota > Metazoa > Chordata > Chondrichthyes > Rajiformes > Rajidae > Okamejei > Okamejei kenojei. The sequence goes on along the minus strand of CM069137.1, from coordinate 26,630,395 downwards.
TCATGTAAGAACCACATTTACAACACCAGCATTCAACTCCTTGCATAGATTACTCTAGTGACTTATTCATCAACATTAAGTTCTGTTGGTGAAATATTTAGATCTTGGCTCTGTGCCAATATCTCAACAAGCTTTATTACAAGCTCATCCAGTGTGCGTCTCGTTACCAAAGTCATTTTTAAGACAAATATGCAATATGATTGATGTAACAGTTCAGAAAGAGACAATGGAAGTAGCTGTAAACTGGCTATATTGATTTTTATGTCGTTAAATTTAAAGTCTGCAAATCATTAATTATAACCTTTGTTCCTTAAAGTATGCAGTGGAGTCTCAAATCCGTCTTCAAGGTCTGGATCCCAAGGAAAGCATGTTTTTGCTGTCTCCTGCAGAGGTTTGTTTTATCATACAGATAATAAACCAGTTGCAATTGCCCAGTACATTATTAGCCTTGCTTATCCCACTGACATTAGAATGACGTTATTTGATGATATATGCTCGTTTATTTAAATTATTAGTCATGGAGTCATAATGCACAGAAACAGGCCCTTCAGCCCTCCTTACTGTCTGTTGTACATATCTACATAAATCCCATTTACCCATCCATATTACTAAAAGTCTGATCTTGACCAATTCCTGTTGTTCTGTATATTGATTTTAGAAAAAGAAGATGCCATTATGGCTGTGATTTTTGGCTATCTTACTCTGAGTCCCCTTCTGCTGCGGAGAACAAGAGGATTTTTCCCATCGATGAAAAATAAAAGAGTTATTAGTGTTTAAACTGACTGCCACGCCCCTTCCGGAGGGACTATAAAACCCAGAAGTGTTGAGTGCCTCACTCAGTCTCTGCAAGATGGGGGAAGCGAGAGGGTTCACGTATCTAAGTCTGAGCTGTGAATAACACTGAACACATGTCCACTAATCTGTGAGTGTGGTTTTACTGACTTTAATTCCCCTTAATGTGGTTTGAAAATGAAAATGTGGTTGGTTTGAACTAAAGCACAGCAAATGGTTGGTGGTGGTTGGTTTGAACTAAAACACAGCAAATGGTTGGTGGTGGTTGGTTTGAACTGAAACACAGCAAAATATTGGTGGTGGTTGGTTTGAACTAATGCACAGCAAATGGTTGGTGGTGGTTGGTTTGAACTAAAGCACAGCAAATGGTTGGTGGTGGTTGGTTTGAACAAAAGCACAGCAAATGGTTGGTGGTGGTTGATTTGAACTAAAGCACAGCAAATGGTTGGTGGTGGTTGGGTTGAACTGGCAAATGATTGAAAGTCTAAACTTGACAACTTCCTGTTTGCACTGTATATTGATTTTAGATAAAACCCTACCTCTTACAGCTGTGATTTTTTGGCCATCTTACTCAGCCCCCCTCCGCTCATCAGGTGCAGAGGATTTTTCCTATCAATGAAAAATAAAAGTGTTATTAGTGTTTAAAAATTGTTGAGAATCTCTCTCCTGTCAATCATGCTATGAAGGCCATGCCCCTTCCGGTAGGAGGGGGAAGGGATTATAAAACCCGGAAGTGTGGGTGTGGCTCAGTCTCTGCAAGATGGGGGAGGGAGAGGTCACTATTCCGTCTGAGCTGTGAATCAACTGATCACACTTAATGTCTACTGAACTGTGAGTGTGGTGTTTTGTGTGGTTTTATGGTGGTTGTATGGTGGTTTCACCCTGCTTGAAATGGTATGAAACTGCATTTGAATGTGGTGGCCTTGCACCCTGCATCAAATGGTATGAAACTACATTTGAATGTGGTGGCCTTGCACCCTGCATCAAATGGTATGAAACTACATTTGAATTTGGTGGCCTTGCACCGTGCATGAAATGGTATGAAACGGCAATTGAATTTGGTGGCCTTGCACCCTGCTTGATGTGGTATGAAACTGCACTTGAATTTTGTGGCCTTGCACCCTGCCAGAAGTGGTATGAAACTGCAATTGAATTTGGTGGTCTTGCACCCTGCCAGAAGTGGTATGAAACTGCACTTGCATTTGGTGGCCTCGCACACTGCTTGGTGGCATGAAACTGAACTTGAATTTGGTGGCCTTGCACCCTGCTTGAAGTGGCATGAAACTGCACTTGAGTTTGGTAGCCTTGCACCCTGCTTGAAGTGGTAGGAAACTGCACTAGAGTTTGGTAGTCTTGCACCCTGCATGAAGTGGCATGAATCTGCATTTGAGTTTGGTGGCCTTGTACCCTGCTTGAAGAGGTACGAAACTGCACTTGAATTGGGTGGCCTTGCACCCTGCTTGAAGTGGTAGGAAACTGCACTTGAGTTTGGTGGACTGGCATCCTGCTTGAAGTGGTATGAAACTGCACTTGAATTTGTTGGACTTGCACCCTGCTTGAAAAGGTAAGAAACTGCTCTTGAATTTGGTGGCCTTGCACCCTGCTTTAAATGGAATTTCAAGGAATAGCCGTGAGTCAACTGCCAGCTGCCAACACATCAGGCTTGAGTGACTGAGCTGCCAACCCAAGAATCCATTTGGCCCACAATGTCCATACTAGCCATCTGGAAACATGTCCCATGCACCCATAATGCCCATACTAGCGCTCTAGAAAGCCCCCCCCCCCCCCCCCCCCACTGTCCACCAATATTGGAATTGGTAGAGAGGTGGAATATTGCATTGGTGGATCAGCCCTTCCATGTGAACATAGGACCCAATGGTCCACTTAGTTTTGTATTAGATATAAATCCTTCAGTGGCTTGATGATTTAAGTACTTGCCTAGATTTAAAGGAGGGAATTAAATGTGACTTCTCCAGTTGTGCGGATGACACAAAGCTGGGTGGCAGTGTGGGCTGCGATGAGGATGCTATGAGGCTGCAGGGTGACTTGGGTAGTTTGGGGGAGTAAGCAAATGTATGGCAGGTGCAGTATAGTGTGGATACATGTGAGGTTGTCCACTTTGGTGACAAGAACAAGAAGGCAGATTATTATCTGAATGGTTTCAGATTAGGAAAAGGGGAAGTGCAACGAGACTTGGGTGTCCTTGTACATCAGTCACTGAAAGTAAGTATGCAGGTACGGTAGGCAGTGAAGAAAGCTAATGCATGTTTGCCTTAATTGCAAGAGAATCTGAGTTAAGTAGCAAGGAGGTACTATTGCATTTGTACAGGGCGCTGGTGAGACCACACTTGGAATATTGTGTGCAATTTTGGTCTTCTGATTTGAGGAAAGACATTATTACTATTGAGGGAGTGCTGCGTAGGTTCACCAGGTTAATTGCCGGGATGGTGGGACTGACAAATGATGAAAGAATGGGTCGACTTGGCTTGTATTCGCTGGAATTTAGAATGACCGGGGGTCTTATAGAAAAATATAAAATTCTTAAAGGATTGGACAGGCCAGATGCAGGAATAATGTTCCCGATGTTGGGGGAGTCCAGAACTAGGGGTCACAGATTAAAAATAAGGGGTTGCCATTTAGGACTGAGATGAGAAATGTAGTTTTTCACCCAGAGAGTTGTGAAACTGTGGAATTCTCTGTCACAGAAGGCAGCGGAGGCCAATTCACTGGATGTTTTCAAGAGAGAGTAGATTTAGCTCAGAGCTAAAGGAATCAAGGGATATGGGGAAAAGCAGGAACAGGGGTACTGATTTTAGATAATCAGCCATGAGCATATTGAATGGCGGTGCTGGCTTGAGAGCCGAATGGTCTACTCCTGCACCTGTTTTTCTATTTTTCTGTTTCTATGCTTCTTAAATTTCATGAGAGCACCTGCTTCCACTACCAACTCAGGTAGCACATTCTAGACTCTAACCACCCTTTGTGTAAAAAAATACTCTCCCTGAGATCCCCCTCGAAACTGTCTACTTCTTACTTTAAACTCATGTCCTATTTTCTCAGATAACCTCACCATGGAAATATTTGTTTAGTATTGTTTCACACCGTCAGAGTGCGGGTTTGATCTCAACCTTGGATGATGTTTGTGTTGTGTTTGCATGTTTTTCCTGTGACCGCGTGAGTTTTCTCCAGGTGCTCTGGCTTTCTCCTACATCCTAAAGATCTGGGGGTTTGTAGTTTAACTGGTCTCTAAATTGCCCCTAGTGTTTAGGGAGTAGATGAGGAAGTGGGAAAACATAGAACTAGTGCGAATAGTTGATTGATGGTCGGTGTGGACTCGATGGACTGAACAGCCTGTTTTCATGCTGTACATTTCAACAATTTTTTCTACCTCTCCCGGATTCCCCCCTCAGACTCTTCCACTCCAGGGAAATCAAACCCAGTCTATTCTACCTCTTCTTATAATGGAAATGTTGGAAAATATTACCAGAAACTGAAATAGGAGTTGGTCTAAATGTTGCCTATAATATGTTTTGACTTGTTCAAGTTCTAGAGTATTAAATCTCAACTGAACGCTCCAGTTAATTTAGTGTGGAATGAAATATAACCACATTGATACTGTTGTATTTTTGAGAGAATAAATCAAGACGGCTGGATTGTATAACCATAGCCAGCAGCTCACTTAATGGTACTCAAACTGTATTATTTAACAAGCACAAAGAGAACAGAAATATTTTGTGACTGCAGTAGTGAGTACACACAGTGACCTTGCCTGTTAAGTACTGAGCACCACAGGTTTCAAAGATGTGTTATGATCCTAGCACTTACATAATTTGCCAAAGCTCAGGAAAACTATGCTCTACAGTGTTTTATATAACCACTGTATAACCACAGGACGGTCTGCACATGGGCTGGAATGGAACCAATGTCCTTGGGGGAATGTTTGCTAGTACTGTCGGGGAGGATTTAAACTAATGTGGCAGAGGGATGGGTACAAGAGCAGAGAGGCAGGTGGGTGTAAAATGAGGGTAGAAGCCATTGGGAGCAAGGTGAAAAATAAAAGTGGCAGGCCAACAAAACCAGGGCAAAAATCAAAAAGGGCCACTTTTCAACATAATTGTATAAGGGGTAAGAGTGTTGTAAAAACAAGCCTGAAGGCTTTGTGTCTCAATGCAAGGAGTATTCATAATAAGGTGGATGAGTTGAATGTGCAGATAGCTATTAATGATTATGATATAGTTGGGATCACGAAGACATGACTCCAGGGTGACCAAGGCTGGGAGCTGAACATCCAAGGATATTCAATATTCAGGAGGGATAGAGAGAAAGGAAAAGGAGGTGGGGTAGCATTGCTGGTTAGGGAGGAGATTAACGTAATGGAAAAGAAGGACCTTAGCTTGGAGGATGTGGAATCGGTATGGGTAGAGCTGCGAAACAGTAAGGGGCAGAAAACTCTGGTGGGTGTTGTGTACAGGCCACCTAACAGTAGTAGTGAAGTTGGGGATGATATCAAATAGGAAATTAGAAATGCATGCGACAAAGGCAAAACAGTTATAATAGGTGACTTCAATCTACATATAGATTGGGTAAATCAAATTGGCAGGGGTGCTGAGGAAGAGGATTATTTGGAATGTATGCGGGATAGTTATCTAAATCAACATGTAGAGGAACCAACGAGAGAGCAGGCTATTTTAGACTGGGTATTGAGTAATGAGGAAGGGTTAGTTAGCAGTCTTGTTGTACGTGCCCCCTTGGGCAAGATTGACCATAATATGGTTGAGTTCTTCATTAGGATGGAGAGTGACATTGTTAATTCAGAAACAATGGTTCTGAACTTAAAGAAAGGTAAATTTGAGGGTATGAGACGTGAATTGGCCAAGAGTAACTGGCAATTAATTCTAAAAGGGTTGACGGTGGATATGCAATGGAAGACATTTAAAAACTGCATGGATGAACTAAAAAAATTGTTCATCCCAGTTTGGCAAAAGAATAAATTAGAGAAGGTAGTGCATCCGTGGATAACAAGCAAAATCAGGGATAGTATCAAAGCAAAGGATGATGCGTACAAAGTAGTCAGAAAAAACAGCATACCAGAGGACTGGGAGAAATTCAGAGACCAGCAGAGGAGGACAAAGGGCTTAATTAGGAAAGGGAAAATAGATTATGAAATAAAACTGGCAGGGAATATAAAAACTGACTGCAAAAGTTTTTATAGATATGTGAAGAGAAAGAGATTAGTTAAAACAAATGTTGGTCCCTTGCAGTCAGAAACTGGTGAGTTGATCATGGGGAACAAGGATATGGCAGACCAATTGAATAACTACTTTGGTTCCATCTTCACTAAGGAAGACATAAATAATCTGCCGGAAATAGCAGGGGACCGCGGGTCAAAGGAGGAATTGAGTGAAATCCAGGTTAGTCGGGAAGTGGTGTTGGGTAAATTGAATGGATTAAAGGCCGATAAATCCCCAGGGCCAGATAGGCTGCATCCCAGAGTACTTAAGGAAATAGCTCCGGAAATAGTGGATGCATTAGTGATAATCTTTCAAAACTCTTTAGATTCTGGAGTACTTCCTGAGGATTGGCGGGTAGCAAACGTAAACCCTCTTTTTAAGAAGGGAGAGAGAAAACGGGGAATTACAGACCAGTTAGTCTAACATCGGTAGTGGGGAAACTGCTAGAGTCAGTTATTAAAGATGGGATAACAGCACATTTGGAAAGTGGTGAAATCATTGGACAAAGTCAGCATGGATTACGAAAGGTAAATCATGTCTGACGAATCTTGTGGAATTTTTTGAGGATGTAACTAGTAGCGTAGATAGGGGAGAACCAGTGGAAGTGGTGTATCTGGATTTCCAGAAGGCTTTCGACAAGGTCCCACATAAGAGATTAGTATACAAACTTAAAGCATACGGCATTGGGGGTTCAGTATTGATGTGGATAGAGAACTGGCTGGCAAACAGGAAGCAAAGAGTAGGAGTAAACGGGTCCTTTTCACAATGGCAGGCAGTGACTAGTGGGGTACCGCGAGGCTCAGTGCTGGGACCCCAGCTATTTAAAAATATATATTAATGATCTGGATGAGGGAATTGAAGGCAATATCTCCAAGTTTGCGGATGACACTAAGCTGGGGGGCAGTGTTAGCTGTGAGGAGGATGCTAGGAGACTGCAAGGTGACTTGGATAGACAAATGTGGCAAATGTTTGGCAGATGCAGTATAATGTGGATAAATGTGAGGTTATCCACTTTGGTGGCAAAAACAGGAAAGCAGACTATTATCTAAATGGTGGCCGATTTGGAATAGGGGAGATGCAGCGAGACCTGGGTGTCATGGTACACCAGTCATTGAAAGTAGGCATGCAGGTGCAGCACGTAGTGAAAAAAGTGAATGGTATGTTAGCTTTCATAGCAAAAGGATTTGAGTATAGGAGCAGGGAGGTTCTACTACAGTTGTATAGGGTATTGGTGAGATCACACCTGGAGTATTGCGTACAGTTCTGGTCTCCAAATCTGAGGAAGGACATTATTGCCATAGAGGGAGAACAAAGAAGGTTCACCAGACTGATTCCTGGGATGTCAGGACTGTCTTGTGAAGAAAGACTGGATAGACTCGGTTTATACTCTCTAGAATATAGGAGATTGAGAGGGGATATTATAGAAACTTACAAAATTCTTAGGGGGTCGGACAGGTTAGATGCAGGAAGATTGTTCCCGATGTAGGGGAAGTCCAGGACAAGGGATCACAGCTTAAGGATAAGGGGGAAATCCTTTAAGACCGAGATGAGAAAGACTTTTTTCACACAGAGAGTGGTGAGTCTCTGGAACTCTCTGCCACAGAGGGTAGTTGAGGCCAGTTCTTTGGCTATATTTAAGAGGGAATTAGATGTGGCCCTTGTGGCTAAGGAGATCAGGAGGTATGGAGAGAAGGCAGGTACGGGATACTGAGTTGGATGATCAGCCATGATCATATTGAATGGCGGTGCAGGCTCGAAGGGCCGATTGGCCTACTCCTGCACCTAATTTCTATGTTTCTATCTTTCTATGTATTTCTTTGAAACATCTTAACTGGTAATACACTTGCGAAGATATGGTTGTGAAAGCATATTTAATTTCAAAAGAAATAAGCAGTGTAACAAAATGCAGTAGTTTGGCCAGAATTTATGGTCAGCTGCAGATGACCTGTTCTGGCCTGTGACATCAAGCATACAGTATGTACTTACTGTAAGTGAAGCAGTGCCTGAGAACATTTCTGTAAAATTGTGATTCGCAGTCAACTCCATTGCTGCACATCAAAAGTGACTTTCAGAATTTCCAGATATCTATAACGACGCGGAAGATGATCATTCAGCTCACTAGGAGAATGCCAGCAGGGGAACAATCCCATTTCTCTCATTATTTCCCTGTACCCCTACAGATTATTCCCTTTCACCTTACCTATCAATTGCTCTTTTATTCTTTCAATGTTGACTGATGCCTGTGAGTAATTTCCATGTAGCTAATCAAGTATGTCAAGGTTGTCACAAGTTGTCACAGGGAGAAAACAGCTGTTCTGAAGTGTGAAATCGCACATTTCCAGATTCAGGGACATTTTCTTCCCAGCTGTTATCAGGCAACTGAACCATCCTACCAACAACTAGAGATCAGTCCTGAGGTAATATCTACCTCAGACTATCTTTGATCGGACTTTACTGGACTTTATCTTGCACTAAACATATTCACGATATTCCCTTCATCATGTATCTCTGTACACTGCGGAGAGCTTGATTATAATCATGTAGTCTTTCTGCTGACTGATTAGCACGCAACAAAAGCTTTTCACTGTAGCTCGGTACATGTGACATTAAGCTAAACCCAACGCAACTCACAAATTGTAAAAAGATAATTGAAGTCAGGACTGAATACATGTCCCTGGAACAACTGTGAGGTAGTGACATTTACTGCACCAATGGTGCCAATATAAAAATAATAAAATGTTCTGTAAAGAATTAGAAATATTGAAAAAATTAAAGACAAGAAGTCATATAAAAGCACCTAAATGGCAAGAAAATGTGAATTGACTGGCAATTTACATTTGTCTAGCCATTGAAATCAATGATAAAACAATGCAATTCAGCCTGATGCTCCTGCACGTGACTTCTCAAGTCTGAAGAAGGCAGTCTGAAGAAGGGTCCTGACCAGAAACGTGTGACAATTTCCATATAATTTATGCATATGAGCTGTACACATTCTCGCACATGCTCACTGGCGCATATAATTACGTAAATTAGTCAGTGACCTTTAACTTGGAAATAAATAATTCCGTCTAAAGCTCAAAGAGAACCGGTTGGAAGAGTGGAAAATGTTTAAACAAATGAACAAAAATGATGTTCTAAATGAATACTGGCCTCGTATTCAGAGGAAAGAGGATTGTAATCCCTATCACTCTACGCAAAGATATGAAGGAGACACTCCACACCTCTCACCTAGGAGTAGAAGGAACCTTCAGACGTGCTAGAGAATGCATGTTCTGGCCCGGAGTGAACTCCGATGTGAAGCAGTTCATTTCAAACTGTGAAACCTGCAGGACATACGAAAACAGAATCAGAAAGAAACTCTGATGCCCCATGACCTCCCTGATCCTTCATTGGAGAAAGTGTGAGTTGATCTGTTTGAATTTGCACGAAAGATTATTTAATCACAGTTGACTATCTATCTAATTTCTGGGAAATAGACAGACTATACGACCTGACCAGTAGGACAATCATTGTGAAACTCAAGAACCACTTCACAAGATACAGAATTCCCAGCACTCAGAACACAGAGAAAACTAAACAAAAACACCAAACTAGAAGTGATGCACAGAATGTACACACTGAAAAGAAAGGCAATTCTGAAAGAAACACCATCGCAAGGACTAGGGCGGGAAGAGTTGTCAGACTGCCGGAAAGATACGGCGAGTTTGTTAAGAAGTAAGGTGTTTGGTTGTCGTGTACCTAGATGCTTATGAGACGAAAGCATGCAAACATTAATTTGTGTTATTGAAACAAGTCACAAGTGTGGCTATGGTTGAAATAGTGAAATAAGACAGAACAGTTGTTTTATTCAGTTAAGTTAAACCATATTACTATGGTGTAATATTATGAAGAGTGTTTAGGTTTTCTTTATTTTGGATCATTGGAAATGTAATCCCAAAATGTCAAAAAGGAAAGGATATGACAATATCCATATAATTTATGCATATGAGCTGTACTAATTGTCGCACATGCTCAGACTCGCACTTATAATTATGTAAACTAGTGACCTTTAACTTGGATATAAATAATTCCTGCTTTTGATCCGAACACAGGTAAGTAGACACATATCAAAACAAAACGTCACCCATCCTTTTTCACCATAAATGTTGCCTGACCTGTTGAGTTACTCCAGCACTTTGTGTCGACCTTCTCACAATGTTAGGATGAAGATGAATTTACAACAGCACTGGCAAATCAGTGACTGCAGCTTCAGAAACACGTGTCTGTGCAGAACTACCAAAATGCTCACAGTTTTCAACGATAGTGTCAGTTATTGCACTGTGAAATGCTGTGCATTTCACACACATTTTGTTTTTTTTTTTCTTCAATGCAACAGTAAAATTGCTAAATACAGGCACCTCGAAGTATATGCAAGTTTGATTTATGCATTTTTGGAATAAAACACCTGTTCATTTAATGTCGAAGCCTGGTTGACACGTTCGTATTTTTGGAATAACATGCTCAGTTTTACACCTGGCAGCTTTGTCACATATATTTAATTTATGTGATTTTGAATTATGTGCAGCTTTTCAAGAACGTAACCATTGCGTAAAACATGAGGTGCCGGTGTCCAGAAATAACTAATTGTATGTTTGACTGTACAATTGAAATTCATGATTGAGACTCCGGGATGATATGTAACAAGGATGTTTCAGAGCTGTTACAAGGCACAGTGCATTCTGAGGGGAGATGGGGGGGGGGGGGGGAGGCTTCGACTATGATGAAGGCTATCTACGACTACCTTCGACTACCCTTGATTACCTATGACTAACATGGCGATCTACTACGACTTACTACAACCTACCACGACCTACTACGACTAAACCCACGAGTAAAAAACGTATCGTTTTTTTCCATGGCAAACTTTTTTACTCTAGGGCATTTTTTAACATATTGAAAAAAACTCCGCGACCTAGCTGAGGCCTTGAGTATGTGGAGACCACTCTCGAGCATGAAGGAGAGTTACGAAGACCTCCTATGACCTTGTGTCCACCATGCTGCGAGTATGAGTCGAGGGCAAACTCAACAGAACTCACGGATTACGTCGTCCAAGTGGGACAGGCCCTTAATAAGGCATATATTAATGCAATGAGTCTGACTAGTAAGGTAGATAAACTGAAAGTTTTAAATAGCACGTGGGACTACGATATTATGGGTAGAGATTATGAACAGAAAGGTTATGATTACTTTGTTATGGTGTATTAGAGACCATCTAACAATAACAAAATATAGAGGATAGATATATAGGTAAATAGCAGAAAGTATAGTGCTAGTGGATTTCAGATTCCTAAATATTAACTAGAATTACCTGAGCATAAAAAGCTCAGAACGGGCAAAATATTTTAGGTATTTCCAGGAGAGCTTTTGGCACAGTATGAAGACAGACTAATGAGAAAAGGAGCGTTTCATTAATGTTGTCTTGGGGAATGTCAGCAGCCAGATGGAGTAAATGTTACTGGAGGAACATTTTGTAGAGAATGATCAGAACTGTATATTTCAAAGTGGTCATGGAAACGATAGGGAGAGACAAGGCAAAAACGTTTTAATATGGAGGAAGGACAATTTCATTAAAATAAGACAGGATCTGGGAAAGGTTGACTAGGAACATCGAGCTGTAGGTAGCATTATATTTGCACAGTGCAAACCAATCAAAGGTGAGAGCTTACAGCCAACATGTTCCTGTAAGGCTGAAAATCAATAGGAACAAATACATAGAAACGTGGATGTCGAGGGATACCAAAGGTTTGATTTTTAAAAAAGAATAGTGCAGCAGTTATAGTCAACTAATGCTGGGGTGATGGGGGGGGGGTATACAGAGTGTAACAAGGTTAGGGTCGCTTTAAGAAATTAGGAAACCAAAGAGAGGTCACAAAGATGAGTCATGCAGGCAGACAGTATTGAGGTAAAAATGAAAGTATTCAAGGCCAAAGAATAACCTGGGAAAGAGTTGAGCCCATTTAAACCTGGAGATATATATGTGTATGGAGCCAGTAGTTGTTGACATGGTCCTAAATGAAAGCTTTTTGTATTATTCATAAGGGAAAGAGACTCTGTATAGAGAACACAACTCAGCACAGCATCGGACAGCTACTTTGGGTCGCGATGTCTGTGTCGATCAGGTTGCCAATTTATGCTGCCCATACTCCTGCCCTTGGGCTAGATCTCTCAATTCTTTGCTAGGTATAGTCATACTACACAGCAACAGGCTCTTTGGCCCAACTCATCCATACCGGCCAAGATGCTTGATCGAAACTGGTCCCTTTTGCCCACGTTTGGCCCATGCCCCTCTAAACCTTCCCTAAATATTCCTGTCCAAATGTCTTTTATAGGTTTTTGTTGTATCTGCCTCAACTGCTTCCTCCAGCAGGTTGTCCCATATACCCACCATACCCAGTGTGAGAAAGATGCCTTTCAGGTTCCTCTTAAATCTTTGTCCTCTCGCCTTAAAAGTTCATGTGACTGTCTAAATGCCTTCCAAATATTTATATGGTATCTGCTTTCATCATTTCCCTTGGCAAACTCTTCCATTCACCTACCGTTCTCTCTGCAAAAAAAAAACTTGCATGTAAATCTAATTTAAACTTCCCTCCTCTCACCTTAAAGCTATGTCATTTAGTATTTGACATTTCCAACATTGAAAAAGAGACTAAGAACTCAGTGAAGCAGAAGGTAAATTCCAAATGTGAGTCTCCATAAATTAGGAGGTGGACGAGATAGTTTGATTGTCATTTGTACTAACAGCATAAGAGCAAATTGGCAAATTAGATCCAAAATGAGAGGTATAAATAGGTTAGCTTAGACTGCAGAAAACGTTATTTCCCTTTTCAGAGGTGAATGCAACTTAGACAAACTAGATTTGGGTAAAAGATTTGCAGGGCACCTGAGTGGGAGCTTTTATCATCCAGACAGTGGTAGGTACCAGAATGAACTGCAGGAGAAAGTGGTGGAAGCAGACCCATTGACACCATTTTAGAAGTGTGTAGACAACACTTGAATTGCTTGGGTTTTGAATGCAATGGACCATCCTGCTAGATGGCATTAATAAAGATGGGTGCCAACAGGTCAGCATGGATGTGTTGGCTGAATGGCCTGTTTCATGCAAAATCACTCTGACTCAACAAGTGAACATTTAAACTGTAATCCCATTTGCTGGTCCTGTTCTGTAATATCCAATGTTGGAGTACCTGTCATTGCAAATTAAAAATGCAACAATATAATTGTATAAAAAATATATAGGCTGAGTATCAAGATGTCAATGCATTGAGCTATCATGTTCCTATTGAGTAGGCAGAAAAGTAATTTTGTTTCTACTTTTGGTTCAAATCCCACAAGTGAATTGAGATGAAAATTTTATGACATGAAAAAAATGTGACATTTCAGAAAGTCAGAGATCTAATCTGCCTGGAAACAGACCCTTCTGAACAGCCTGCCCATGCCAAACAAGTTGCCTAATTGAGCTGTGTAGGAAGGAACTGCAGATGCTGGAGTAACTTTGTGGGGCAGGCAGCATGTCTCGATAGAAGGATTGGGTGATGTTTAGAGTCGAGACCCTTCTTCAGTCTCCAGAAAACGTCACCCATTCCATCTCTCTAGAGATGCTGCCTGTTCCGCTGAGTTACTCCAGCATTTTGTACCTAATTGAGCTAGTCCCATTTGCCTGTGCTGGCCCATATCCCTCCAAACTTTGCTGTCCATGTACCTGTCTAAGTGTCTTAATTGTACCTGCCATGGTCCACCAAACTCTTACAAGAATGCCTAAAGGGCCTGTCCCACTTATGTGACCTTTACAGGCGCCTGCCGGCACCTGTAATAGGTTGCCAAAATGTTCAGCATGTTGAAAATTCTGCGGCGACCAGAAAGACGCTATGACTCGTTGGAGACCTCTCACGACCATAGGAGACTTGTAAAGGTCTCATAAGTGGGACAGGCCCTTAATTGTACCAGTCAGAAAAAGAGTCCAGACCCGAAGCGTCACCCATCTTTTCTCCAGAAATGCTTTCTGATCTGCTGAGTTACTCCAGCACTTTGTGTCTATCATTGTACATGCCTCTTTCACTTCCCCTGGCAGCTTGTTCCATTTACATACCTCCCTCTGTGTGAAAAACCCCATTTTTCAGTTCCATTTCCCACTACCTGTCCTGTTGTTGAGACTTTCATGCACAATTTATCAGCCTCTGCAATGAGTATTCAACCATTACCTTGTGGGCGTCCTATTGAATCTATTCCATAAATCAACCTATCAATCTAGGTTCATGTATTCTGTTTTGCACTTAGCATTCACACAATATCCTTATCCTTATTATTCTCTGCCAACTTGGTTACTCTGTTTATTGTGCTTTTTTCGCTGTATATTATCATCCCGAGTTTTCTCCTTACGTCCATGAACCATCAAACTCTTACTCTTTGTTATTGTTCTTGCCTTTTGCCCTTTCATTGGCGATGGTGCCTTCACAAGCCACCCTCCTTCTTTCTCAGGTTATCACCTTAAAACTCCTTGTTATTCCTTACCTCTTTCTTTGAAATAACATCCATTACATGGAATATTGTTTTTGAGTTTCTCCTGAAATTTCTGAGAGATAAAGCAACCATAACAGTTCAGATGTAGTGTGAAACTAACAGCATGACATAATTGACTGTTAAAGTCAATAGCAAAATGCAAATATCATATTTGTTAATGTATTTACCGAAGGCAGTGAAATATGCAAAATATATAGGATATAATGAACTGGAAGAAAAGAGGGACCTTACTATGCATATCTGCAGATCTCTAAATGAGGTATACAAGATAATTAAGAAAGCATTTGCAAAACTTTATTTGTATTTCTGATATCTAAGGGCAGAGATCTCATGCTGGAACTGTGTAAAATACAAATTAAGACACAGCCAGAATATTATGTGTAGTTCTGGTCATTACACTGAACGGACTTCTTGCCCTTCACCCCCACACACTCACTCCATCCCCCCTCACCACCCTCTCCCCATCCACTCTTAGTGGCTCTCCGGCAGCACACCCACTCCCGCCCATGGAGGCAGTTTGAGGGCAGGGGGGTGTTTGGGGAGGGGGTGTGTGAGGTGGGGGGGTGGGGGGGTGTGGTGGAATGGGGGTGTGGGGGAGAGGGTGTGTAGGGGGGGTGTGTGTGCGGGAGCGGTGTAATGGGGAGGGGATGGGTATGTGGGTGGTAGGCATTTGGGGGCGAGGGTGGTTTGTGTGGGTTGGGGAGGGCATGTATGTGGGAGGGGGGAGGGGAGTGTGGGAGGGGGAATAGGTGGGTGTGTGGGCTCTGCGACTCCTGGCCCCGGCACTGACCACACTCATTGGCTCCAGGACCTGGCTCCGGAATAACTCTGCGGATCCCGTCCCCGGCTCCTGTCAAACTCAGCGGCTCCCGGCCCTGGCTACACTCAGCTGCTCCCGGCCCCGACTGCACTCAGCGACACCCGGCTCATCGTGGTGGTCGCTGCCACTGCCTGCGGCCACAGCCCCACTTGCAGAACACAGCCCCCACACGCCTGCGAACACAGCCCCCGCCCACCCGCGAATACAGCCCCCACCCACCCGCGAATACAGCGCCCGCATGAGGACACAGCTCCCGCCAACGGACACAGCCCCTGCCCACGCTCTGCTCACTCCGCTCCTTCAGCTTTATTCTCGCTGCTGGTGATTGACAGCTGGTGCCGGAAGGGGCGTTCCTGTCCCGGAGAATGACAGAAGAGAAGACCAATAACATTTGTAATATTTCACCGATCGGAAAAAATCTTGATGCATTTGCAGCACAGGAGAATGGCGAGTAAGGCAAATTTAAAAACAATGCAAATCGGAAGTGGACAAGATGAGAGTTTTAGAAGTGTATAGATAAGTAGGAGAAAAGAGTGGTGAATCTGTGGAATTCTCTGCCACAGAAGGTAGTTGAGGCCAGTTTGTTGGCCATATTTAAGAGGGAGTTGGATGTGGCCCTTGTGGCTGAAAGGATCAGGGGGTATGGAGAGAAGGCAGGTACAGGATTTTTTTTTAAAGAAGGAACTGCAGATGCCTGGAGAATCGAGGGTACACAAAAAGCTGGAGAAACTCAGCGGGTGTAAGGAGCAACGTTTTCGGGTTCGAGACCCTTCTTCTCAGGATCAGGGAAACGAGAGATATAGACTCTGGTGGACTGGGGTGGGGGGAGCGAGATAGAGATAGAGGGAATGCCAGGGGGCGACTGAGGGAGAGGTGGAAGGGAGGAGCAAGGGTTAACAGAATTGAGAAAATTCAATATTCAAGCCCAAAAGGATGCAGACTCCCCAAGCGGAATTTGAGGTGGTTTCCTCCAGCTTGCGGTTTGCTCACTCTGCCGTGGAGGAGGCCCAGAACGAGAGGTCGGATGTGGAATGTTGAAGTGCTGAGCCACCGGGAGGTCGGGTTGGTTATTGCGGACCGAGCGGAGGTGTTCGGCGAAGCGATCGCCAAGCCTCCGCTTGGTCTCACCGATATAGATCATCTGGCATCTGGAGCAGCGGATGCAGTAGATGAGGTTGGAGGAGGTGCAGGTGAACCTCTGTCGGACCTGGAAGGACTGCTTGGGTCCCTGAAAGGAGTGGAGGGGGGAGTAAGGCAGGTACAGGATACTGAGTTGGATGATCAGCCATGATCATATTGAATGGCGGTGCAGGCTCGAAGGGCCGAATGGCCTGCTCCTGCACCTAATTTCTGTGTTTCTAAACAAGGAATCGCAGATGCTGGTTAATAGACAAAACAACACAAAATGCTGGAGTAACTCAGAAGGTCAGGCAGCAGCTCTGGGGAACATGGATAGGTGACTTTTTGGGTATCTTCTCGGGGAAACCCAGGAGAATGTACAAACTCTGTAAAGACAGCACCCTTGGTCAGGATCAAACCTGGGTCTTGGGTGCTGTAAGGCAGCAACTCTTCACTATGCCACTGTGTCACTCTTCTTAGTTTCAGTAATGGTTGCTTCTTTATACTCATTTAAGTTATTTTCTGTTCAGTCTTAGTTCCTGCATTACAAGTAGTCAGATACCATAACCACACACCTATTCAAACAACCGTTCAGATTCCTCAATAATGGTAATTAACAATTAAATGTCATAAAACTACATTTTTACATCAAAATCAAACCACTTTAGTTTTAGGTGTTTTAGTTTTAGAAATACAGTGTGGAAACAGGCCCTTTGGGCCACCAAGTCTGCACCGACCAGCGATCCCCCACACGTTAACACTGTCCTACACACACTAGGGACAATTTACACTTATACCAAGCCAATTAACCTGTACCTCTTTGGAGTGTGTGAGGAAACCAAAGATCTCGGAAAAAACCCACATGGCCACGGGGAGAACATAAAACTCCGAACATACAACACCCATAGTCAGGATTGAACCCAGGTCTCCTTGGCTGCAAGTGCTGTAAAGCAGCAACTCTACCGCTGCACCACCGTGCAACCCTATGGGCCTTGAGTGCTTGGACTGAGCAATGAAGGAACTTAAAGTTATTGCCATCATCTTCAAATTTGTTTTTCATGATCCCTTTTATAGAATATGGGTAAGGATAATTAAATGATTGCCCTGTCATTCTTGACATCAACAATATGAAATCACCCCAGGCACCCTGATGGTACATACACCTTGACAACAAGGGTTCATGCTTAAAGTATTTAGATTTATTTCTGCATGAGGCTGTGCAAGATTGATATGCAAAGTTTATTTTTTAAGAGTGAAAAGTGCATTGGAATTCCGTTAATTTCAATATGAAATGTTTCTGTCAATTGACCATAAATATCTATTATTTATTTAGAGGGGATAAATATTTGATTTAAGGAAAAACAATGATTGATTTTAAAACTGTAGGATATTAGGATTCATTTAAATGAACTTGGTTAATATTATTAAACATTTTTTTTTGGAATTGAAACCTAGTCTTTTTAAAGTACAAAGCCTTTATGTACATTGAATCAAAATATATTCATCTGGTAAAATGTCCTGATTGTAAGAACTATATTTTAATTAATTATATTTTCTATTTTATAAAAAAATACCCAATCAATCATTTGCTTCCAGGATGAAGAGACTCTGAGCACAGACGACATTTTATCTACAATAGAAAGGGAAGGTGACAGTATTGCTGTGATACTGTTCAGCGGAGTACAATATTACACAGGACAGCTTTTTGACATGGTTTCAATAACAAGAGCAGGACATGCCAAGGTAAGTTTCACAGATCAACACAACATTGAAATTGATTCTACACTACTGTGGTTCCTTTATGTACTACTATGGCTGTTCTATATATATATATATATTGTGTTTTTTGCGCTATCATGGTGCAGTTTACTTTCAAATTTATTGTGTATTTATTGTTGTGTTTATTGCATCTAATGTGCCTGTAAAGCTGCAGCGCTAGGGTTTTCTTTGTTCTGCTTCATATCTGATGCATATGAAAAATGAACACTCTTGACTCAACCTCTTGAAATTAATAAAAAAAATGTTATGCTGTGGGTGGATAATGAAATAGCAACAGGCATCATTGCATAACAGAGGAGAAAGGACGGGGAAAAAACTCACAACGATTACTGCAACCTGGCAGGCTGATCCTTGGTACCGAAGGGCTAGAAATGGGTTTTTTGTAAAGTGGGTGTGTGGATAAAATGTGTGAATAATCTTCAAATAACATCTGTGGATACATATAGAATATAGAACAGTACAGCACAGGAACAGGACCTTCGGTCCATACTGTCCATGCCAAACAAAATGTTAAATTAAACTAATCTTCTCTGCCTGACATTTATAAACTTTTTAAAGTAAAAAAGGGACATGAATAATGTGAAGGGAGTCATGAGAAGGAACTGCAGATGCTGGTTTATACCAATGATGGACACAAAATGCTGGAGTAACCCAACGGGTCAGCATTTCTGGAGAAAATGGATAGGTGATATTTCGGTTTGGTATTCTTCCTCAATTGTCTAATTGTCGTAGGGAAAGTAGGGGGACAAAACTGGAAGAGAAGAAAAAACAGGAGAAATCGGGGCCGGCAACAGATGACCTCAGGCAAGGAGGTTTCCCGATAGGTTGTCTCTTGGCTAGAAACAGGTGTGAGCCCAAGTGGGATACATAGTTGTGAACTGTGGATCTCATTAGACAACTTTTAGTGGAGGAGGGAGGGGAGGAGGGGCGGGGGAGAGGTGGGTGGGGGCAGGAAAGTATTTGTGGAAATGAGAGAATTCAATGTTCATAGTGCTGGCTAATAAGCTCCCAATGCGAAATCAGAGGTCCTCATAAGTTCATAAGTTATAGGAAGAGAATTAGGCCATTCGGCCCATCAAGATTTCAGTAAGGCCTTTGACAAGGTTCCCCATGGAAGGTTGGTTAAGAAGGTTCAATCTTTGGGTGTTAATGGCGGAGTAGCAAGATGGATTCAACAGTGGCTGAATGGGAGATGTCAGAGAGTAATGGTGGATGGCTGTTTGTCAGGTTGGAAGCCGGTGACCAGTGGGGTGCCTCAGGGATCTGTGTTGGGTCCACTGTTGTTTGTCATGTACATCAATGATCAGGATGATGGGGTGGAAAATTGGATAAGTAAGTATGCAGATGATACTAAGATAGGTGGTGTTGTGGATAATGAAGTAGATTTTCAAAGTCTACAGAGAGATTTGGGCCATTTGGAAAAGTGGGCTGAAAAATGGCAGATGGAGTTTAATGCTGTTAAGTGTGAAGTGCTACATCTTGGCAGGACAAATCAAAATAGGACGTACATGGTAAATGGTAGGGAATTGAGGAATGCTGTGGAACAGAGGGATCTAGGAATAACTGTGCATAGTTCCCTGAAGGTGGAATCGCATGTAGATAGGGTGGTAAAGAAAGCCTTTGGTGTGCTGGCCTTTATAAATCAGAGCATTGAATATAGGAGTAGGGAAGTAATGTTAAAATTGTACAAGGCATTGGTAAGACCAATTCTGGAGTATGGTGTACAATTTTGGTCGCCTAGTTATAGGAAGGATGTCAACAAAATAGAGAGAGTACAGAGGAGATTTACTAGAATGTTGCCAGGGTTCCAGCAACTATGTTACAGAGAAAGGTTGAACAAGTTAGGTATTTATTCTTTGGAGCGCAGAAGGTTAAGAGGGGACTTGATTGAGGTCTTTAAAATGACGAAAGGGATAGACAGAGTTAACGTGGATACGTTTTTTCCATTGAGGGTAGGGAAGATTTAAACAAAAGGGCATGACATGAGAATTAAGGGACAGAAGTTTCGGGGTAACGTGAGGGGGAACTTCTTTACTCAGAGGGTGGTGGCTGTGTGGAATGAGCTTCCAGCAGAAGTGGTGGAGGCAGGATCGATTTTAACATTTAAGAGTAAAGTGGATAGGTATATGGACGTGAAGGGAATGGAGGGGTATGGTCTGAGTGCAGGTAGATGGGACTAGGGGAAAACAAATGGTCAGCACGGGCTGGAAGGGCCGAGAGGGCCTGTTTCCGTGCTGTAATTGTTATATGGTCATATGGTTATATGGTTATAAGATTACTCTGCCATTCAATCATCTATCTCGCCCTCTCACCCCAATTCATTTGCTTTCTCCCATACCCCTGACAACTGTATTAATCAAGAATCTATCAATCTCTGCCTTACAAATATCCATTGAAAGGATCAACAGCCTTCTGTGGCAATGCATTCCACAGATTGACCACCCTCTGACTAAAGAAATTCTTCCTCATCTCCTTTCTGAAGGAACGTCCTTATATTCTTTGAGCAGGAGATAGCCCAAATGTAGGGGTCCATGTAGCGGAGAAGGAGTTGGGGGATAGGGCAGGTGTATGCCTGGAACAAGGATAGTTTGACATATCCAACAAAAAGGCAGGCATAGCTAGGGCCCATGTGAGTGCCTATGGCTGCAACTTCAATTTGGAGAAAGTGAGTTGAGTCGAAAGAAAAATTGTTGAGAAACATGAGGGTGAGGACAAGTTCCGCTAAACACTGGGGAGTGTTAATAGAGGGAAATTGGTTGGATTTTTAGAAGGAATAAATGAAGGGGCTTGAGACCTTCTTGATGGGGGATGGAAATGTAGACGGACTGGATGTCCATGGTAAAGATGAGTGAACGGGGGCCCAGGAACTGCAAGTTATTAAAGAGTCGAAGAGCATGTGAGGTATCTTGGACATAGGTGGGAAGGATTGGACAAGGGGAGAATAGGACAGAGTCAAGATATGCGGAGATGGGAGAGGAACAGGCAGAAACAACGGGTCAGCTTGCGCAGTTTTATTTGTGGATTTTAGCAAAGAGGTAGAAGTAGGCAATGCGGGACTGGTTTAATTTAAGTGGTACATGGATTTAATCTTTCATCTACCTAAAGATGCAATAATATGTAGTAATGTTAACTGTAAAGATATGAAGCATAGGAGAGATATCTGCTCCATGTATAATGATATAGTAAGCGCCTTATATGTTGGCAGTAAGCCCTACTGCAAGCATAAAAATAAGACACATAACATCAGACCTGGCTGGAATAAGTATGTAGCTGAGTATCATACTGAAGCCTGTGAAGCCACCAAAGCATGGGCTATGGCAGGTAGACCCAGACAGGGGCCTGTGTTTGAGCACAAGAAGCTCACTAACGCAAGGTATAAGTATGCTGTTCGCTTCATATGTAAAAATGAGCAAGCTATGAGGGCTGATTCCATGGCTAAGAAGCTGCTAAGTAACAATGCTACAGATTTTTGGAAGGAAGTGAGAGCTCTTAGCAGTTGCAAAACATCTCTACCATGTACTGTAGATGGAATCTCCGGAATGGCTAATATCGCAGAGTTATGGCGACAACATTATAGCACTTTATTCAACTGTGTCCAAGGTGACTTGTATAGGGTGGACAATATTGAGAGTAATGACTCTATGGTGATTATGTCACATGAGGTGTATCATGCCATGAACAAGCTGTCCAACAACAAAGCAAGTGGCTTGGATCATATTTCTGCTGAACATCTTAAGTATGCGAGTATGAGGATAGCTCCTCTCCTAGCTATTTGTTTTACTGGCTTTATGATTCATGGCATGTTACCAGACTCAATGTTGTCTGTCCTGTTAGTGCCAGTTATTAAGGACAAAGCGGGTAAAGTAGGCAGTTTAAATAATTACAGGCCCACAGCTTTAGCCAGCACATTGTCAAAAGTATTAGAAAGAGTTCTGCTGGATAGAATACATGAGTTTGTTAACTCCACAGATAACCAGTTTGGCTTTAAAGATAAACATGGCACTGACTTATGCATATATGCCCTAAAGGAGATTGTAAACAAATATAGAGGCAAAAACTCTTCAATCCTTATGTGCTTTATTGATTCCTCCAAAGCACTTTGACCGTGTTAATCACAGAAAGCTGTTTGGTAAAATGCGTCATAGAGGGGTGCCTAAATACATTGTGAGAATACTGGCCTACTGGTATGCCCACCAGACTATGCAAATAAAATGGGGCAATAGATCTCAGCCCCATTTGGAGTTAGAAATGGTGTTAGACAAGGGGGAATTTTATCCCCAGTCCTTTTTAATCTATATATTGATGATCTGTCTAAACAATTGAGAGCTGTAACACTGGGTGCGTGCTTGGTAATATTCTAGTGAACCATATTATGTATGCAGATGATCTTGTGGTCTTTAGTCCATCTAGCGCTGGTCTCTAGCAGCTCCTTACTGCATGTTCCGTGTATGGTTTGGAACATGACATTAAATATAATGCTAGTAAGAGTGCTGTTATGGTCTGTAGAACCAAAGAGGATAAAAGCCTAAAATATCCTGATTTTAAATTGTCTGACAACAATCTTGCGTCAGACACTCTGTCTGCAATAAGATAAAATATCTAGGGCATATTATTACAGAACAAATGACAGATGATGAGGATATTTATAGGCAACGACGCATGCTGTATACACAGGCGAATATCCTCTTGCGTAAATTTGGTGCGTGTGCAGATGTGGTGAAGATGTCACGATTTAGAGCATACTGCACACCCCTCTACACTGCGCACCTGTGGTTGAACTATTTAAAGACAAGTATGCAGAGACTAAAGGTTGCATATAACGATGCCATGAGAGCACTGCTAAGGCAACCAAGATGGTGTAGTGCCAGTAATATATTTGTGACTGCAGGAGTCAGTATTCTAGAAGCTATCCTAAGACAACACATGTATAAATTCATTTGCAGGATAAATGACTCTAAAAATGTGCTTATTGTGGCCTTGACAAACATAAGGGTTAGCACTACACGCTACGAATCCCAGTTGTGGAGACACTGGTATCGTTGTCTCGTTGTACGACATTGATCATTTTTTACTCTGGATTTTTAACTTAAGTATTGTGATTTTTTTTTTATATAAATATATAAATTATGATGTTTTTATGTGATTTACCATGATTTTATATATATTTATGATATTTGAGATGCAATGCATTTTTTAATGCAATGTTGCCCCTTGTCTGGACCTTGAGTCCGTAATAAAGTTATTATTATTATTATTATTATTATTATTATTATTAATTGGAACCTGAGAGGCAATGTTTTTCTCTCAGAAGGTGGTGTGTATATGGAACGAATTGCCTGAGCAGACAATTGAGGCAGCTACTATAACAGTTTTTAAAAGACACTTGGATAGGAAATGTTTAGAGGAATATGTGCCAGGCGCACATAAATGGGACCAGCTTATTTTGGTCAGCATGGACAAGTTGGGCTGAAGGGCATTTTTTCCTGCTGTTTGACTCAACAGAACAATTTCACATCTTGAAAAAGATACGTACCATTTCTCAAACATTGTCATCCTTTTCTCAGCTGCAAAATGACCAGCCAACATTAGATACTCATTGGGGTTGAGAAAGGGCCATTATTTTGATCTGAGCTTGGAATCGCCTGCTGAGCTGCATCTTGTTCAGTTTTGCTTGGCATTGAAACTGCAGATGTTGGCCAGTTGAAAGCACCCATCTGAGATCTAACTTGTTAGCTTAGCATAGAAACTAGATGATCACAACTGGCAAGCTTAAATAAGGCTCCAGTTTACATATGTGACCCTAAACACAATGACTGAGTCAGAGGGCAGGCGGCAAGGGCAGACAGGGTGCTTGTTATGAGCAGTCTTTGAAGATCAGCCCCGTAATTACCATAAATACATAATGTTGGTATTTCAATTAATTTCCACACATAATACATTTCTTTGACATCTTTCCAGATGGTTACCCAGAGAACAAGCATCACCTTAGTTGCCTCGGACCACTACAGCATTCACCACAGGAAGAATTATTGTATTTAACCTGACAGGACACAAGGTGCAAGTCATATGAAAATTACATATGCTTCAACCTAATATATTGTCACAATGAGTTTGTCAGCTTGCAGCAATTTGTTGTAGTTCAGTTGCTGGCTCTCTCACTTCTGCAATCTAAGATTCTAATTTCAATTTCCTCTCTAGTCTTGTGCACAAAGGTTTAAGTCAATACAGATTTGTATTTTCCAGATTTCATACCTTCCAGAGCCCCTTTTTTTTTCTCTTTCTGTAGGTTACATTTCATTCAATTGTGCAGATGCTGAAAATCTGAATTCAAAACCAAACAAGAAAGATACAAAATGCTGGAATAACTCAGCAGGCCAGGCAGCATCCCTGAAGAACATGGAGAGGTGACATTTTGGGTGGGGACCTATCTTTAGACTCGGGTTATCTGAAACGTCAACTATCCATGTTCTCCAGGCATGATGCTGGATCCATTGAGTTACTCCAGCTTTTTGCAACATCTGCAATTCTGCATTTTTACATCAAAACTGAATTGCTAGTTGGGCACAACATTTGGAGGCTCTTTGTGCTAGGTCTGTTACAAGGTATCCTGGAAGTGTTTAGGTGGTGTTCACAACTTCCCCCACACCTCTTGCAAAATGATGCATTGGATGATTTAATTGCTAATCAACAGAGTTTTCCAATTTCAAGTAATATCTCCCTGCCCAAGTGCATACCCTACACTCCGACAACTTCCACCACTACTACAGACACCCTGCTCATTTTTTGCTCCAATATACTTCTTTCCAATAGTCCCATATTTCCTTATGTTCCCTCTTTACCTTTCCCCTTCCACCCACTCGGCCTATTATCTCCTCTTCTTTCCTTACCTGACACCTTATCGTCACCTTTTCATCTCCAGCCTTTGTCACTATCTCTCTCCCCCCTCCCCGGTCAGTCGGAAGATGAGGGATCCTTACCTGGAATGTCATCTGTCAATTCCCTCTGCAGATGCTGCCTAATCCACTGAAGTCTTCCAATACTTTGAGTTTTAATTAATTTAATCTGATGTTTATTACTTGGCATCACAAAAGGACAGAGGTAATTCTGGCATATGGCACGCAATCTGGCAGACTCGTTGATCACCTTTCTATCCTTCCCTTGTTGCAGCTAATTTCCAAGATTCTCATCCACCTCCTAATCTGATATATTATCAGTTACATTTTGCCTATTTGTGTTTGTATTTTGCATATCAGTCCGAATTGGCTCTGACTTCAGAAGATACCAGTAATTCTTTATCCCTTTTTTGTTAACTATTTTCTTTCAATGTGCAGGATGAATGTGTCAGCAATTTCACTGTTAGCTTCTTTTCCCCCAACATACTTTTTCAATTTAGTGGCTGCAAAATCCCACTATATATGGCATAACCAACATTTTCACATTAGGAGGCCTTTCAGCCCATTGCGTTCATGCTGGTTGAAAAAAAGTCACCCAATTTCATCGTATCTATCAGCACCAAGTGCATAAAGTACAGATCAGATCTCTTCAAATACCCATGCGGCACGGTGGTGCAGCGGTAGTACTGCTGCCTTACAGCGGCAGAGACCCATGTTCGACCCTGACCACGGGTGCAATCCAAGGGAAGTTTGTACATTCTCCCTGTGACCACATGGGTTTTCTCCGGGGGCACAGTTTCCTCCCATAATCCAAAGACATGCAGGTTTTTTGGCTAATTGGCTGGGTAAAATTGTAAATTGCTCTTAGTGTTAGTGTGTGGTGACCACTGGTCGGCGCCGGCTAAAGCGTTGACATTCCGGGATAAGGATTCAGTGGGCCGAAGGGCTTATTTCCGCGCTGTATCTCAAAACTAAACTAAACTAAACCCATTTATGTACTGTTTGATGGGTGTTTCTGCATTTGCATGTCCCCCTTCACACTTTTCAGGCAGTGAGTTCCAGATGTGAACTACCCTATGGGTTAAAAGAAACCCTCATTCTACTGTTAATCCTACCAATTACTTTGAATCAAATAAAACAATTAGGCCCTTTAGCCTAACTTGTTCACACCGACCAACATGTTCCACCTACACTAGCCCCACCTGCCAGCGTTTGGCTCATATCCCTCTAAACCAGTTCTATCCATATACCTGTCTAATTGTTTCTTAAACATTGCAATAGTCCCTGCCTCAACTATCTCCTCTGGCCCCTCGTTCCATACACCCACCACCCTTTGTTAGGAAAAAGTTAACTCTCAGATTCCAATTTCTCCCTTCACCTTAAACCTACATCCTCTGGTTCTTGATTCCCCTCCTTTGGGAAAAAGACTCTTTGCATCTACCCAATATATTCCTCTCATTATTTTATACTCCTCTATAAGATCACCCTTCATCCTGCTGCGCTCCTAGGAATAGAGTCCCAGCCTACTCAACCACTCCCTATACCTTTCCCTAACTAGCTATTGTTTTCCCTTTTCTCAATCTATTTTCTCCATAATTATATGCACTTCAGGTAAGTCTCCTTACCAACTTGGTTTAATACATTTAAAAAAAGTACTTCAGTGAACATGGATAGGTGACATTTCGGATCGAGACCCTTCTTCAGACTTAGTCCAGACCTGAAACCTAGGGACCAAAAATGACACCAGCATGTTGTGTCTTTTTTTTGTAAACAAGCATCTGCAGTTACTTTTTCTAGAACTTTTGTGGTGATTTAGAGTATTGTGTGCAGTTTATGTCGCTGTAATATGAAAGGATGAGGAGGCTTTGGAGAGGGTGCAGATGAGGATTTATTGGATTCTGCCTAGATTAGAGAGTGTTCCCTGTAAAGAAAAGGTTGGACAATCATGGATTGTTTTCAATGGAGTGTCGGGAGCTGCGGGTTGGCTTGATAACTGTATATAAAATAAAGAGAGGCATTGATAGGGAAGGCAGTTGGAGCCTTTATTTTAAGGTGAGGCTGTCAAATACTAGAATACATAAACTCAAGATGAAAGAGAGAAAGTTTAAGGTGGTTTACATAGTTTTGTTCGGCACAAATTGGTGAGTGCCTGGCATGCACACCCAAAGGCAGTGGTAGAAGCAGATACAAGTACAACATTTAAGAGGCATTTATACAGGCACATGAACAAACAAGGAATGGAGGGATAAAGACCATGTGTAGGCAGATGTGGTTTAAATTGACATCATGGCCGATACAGACACTGCAGGCTGATGGGTCTGGTCCTGCACTATACTCTTCTATTCTCTGAGATAATCTGATCTTTGCTTAGGCATAGGCACCTTAGGCAGAGAAACTAATGCAGGCAAATGGAATTTGTGTAGATAGACAGGAGGTTGGAATGGATGTGGTGGGCCAAGTGATCCACTTACCGGGGGTCGCCAGAGAAGCGCTCCGACCGCTGGCCTGCGGCCTGTGGAGCTTCTTGGAGCCTCGGCCTGTGGAGCTTCTGGCGGCAGGCATTGAGCGGAGCTTTCATCGTGAAGAAGAGCTTCGACTACTGGCCTGCAGCTTACAACATCTGGAAGCCGTGGTCTCCAGTAAGGAAATGGTCGATTTGGGAGCTCTGGGCCACGTGGTGTGCTTGACCTGTCCCAACATCGGTGTTCCGACCATCCTGACCAGAGGGCTTAAACATCAGGCCGTCCATAGCGGCGATTGTGCAGGGTCAGGGCCCCGGCTACTGGTGAACAAGAGAGGAGGAGGAGGACTGTCTGAACTGTATTGCCTTCCATCACAATGAAGAATGCTGTGTTGGATGTCTGTGTCGAGTTATGTTGTATATTGTGTCCTTTTTTAATTGTAATGCTGCATGGTAAATTACATTTCAGTGCACTTTATGGTGCATGTGACAAATAAATTTGAACTTGAACTTTTCCCTCAATATATATGCCGATGATTATGAGAAGTAAATTATTTTGCCCCAGGTAATATCTTTAGTCAATCATGGCATCTTCTCTGCTGAAATCACATCTTTCCAATAGGAAAGAATAAAACAATATGTTGTGCCCAAGGTTTATCCTAACTCGTGTTGTAAAAATTACCAGCCTAATCTCCTTGCTCTTATGCTTTGGCTAATAAAGGAAAGCATTCTGTACGTCTTTTTAATTTCTCTGCTGATATCTCCATTGATTCTATTTTTGTTCAGCCATTCATTTGTGACCTTCCAAAAGACTTTCCAAAGTTCACACAGTTACATCAAATGCATTGCCCCCGTTGACTTTCAATTGCTTAACAACTACAAACGTTATTTAGATGTGATCCTCCTTCAGCAAATCCATGCTGATTGCCATAATTAATCTTTACCCTTTTAAACAAATGTTTATACTGTCTCTTTGAATGGATTCCAATAATTTTTCCACCACTGTAGTTAAACTAATTGGTCTGTAATTAATTGATTTATATCTTTCTTTCTTTTTAAACAGTGGTACAATGCTCGCAGTTTTCCTCTGAGACCACTTTTTTATTGAACATTTGTAACTGAAGCCACGGCAATTTACTCTCTTCCTTTCCTTAACAGCCTGGGTTATATTTCATTTGGGTCTGATCATCTATCCATTTTTAAAGCTCTTCAATGCTTCCTCTTTTAAGATGAAAAAATCCAGTATTTCACACTTGTGTACCGTCATAAATATTGGTTGCATCCCCATCTTTGGGAGGACAGTCACAAAACCTTACCCTTATTCTCTGCCTCCATACTCAGGTTATTTATTTGGTCAATTATAGACTTCATTCTTCCCAACATTATTCTCTTTTTTATCACACATTCACTTTGCTTCCCCATTCTCAGATTTATGTGAATCTGTGCCGTGATTATGCACTGAATCGCAGGAATCTTGCCATTTTTCCATCTTCTGCACTTTAGTCAGGAGTGGTATCGATTATGCTCCATTTGCCTGGACAAGTGCAGACTCAACGATACATTCACTCTCTCCACCACAAATGGAGTCAATTAACCTGCCAGCACATCTTTGTGACGTGGGATGTAATTGAAACACCCAGCTGAAACCCACACAGTCGCTGGGAGACTGTCCAAATTCCACTCTGACAAGGCCTGCATCAAACCCACATTCCAGGAATGGTAACAGTTATACCTCTATTACTATTACCCCGTTACCAAGGCTCACCTATCTCTCAAACCCACTCAAGTCACATCAGAGCACAGCAAGAATAACATCTTCTGTAATTTTATATGCTCTTGTGTCCATATTACCTCGCTATAAAGATCCTGGCAACGTTACTTATCAGCACTACAGGTGTACGTTCACCCAAAGGGCTGCTACGGTTGAAGAAAAGGGTGTAAATCCATGTGGGACAGGTGGATAAAAGCTGAACCTGCTGCTGAATTAAAGAGTTAAATTATTATGAAAATGTCTAATATGTGGATAAACAAAATATTCAATTGATGCATAACATGTTTTGTTTCCATTCCAAAGTAAGCACTACACATTTTAATCTATTACAACAAGGTGGCAAAGCCATCTGTGAAAGTGAAATATTAGGCATAATTCCTGAGAAAATCTGACATTTTTAAAAGCAGCAAAAAACAAAACTAAATTGTTTGGTTATTTTTAGATTTCACAGATTCTACTTTTCAGCCAACATTTATTTCCAGCTGAAAGAATAATTGCAGATCACAGAGCTGCATTCTTCGATTTTTATTTTGGGAGGGGAGGGGTGTTGCGGGCAGAGTCTAAAAATAAATTATATTCGTAAAATCTTGCAAACATTATTGTTTTAGCTTTTTTTTTACACTAGATTAACTGTACATTTTAAAACTAGCCTGAAAAGAAAAAGCAGACATCCAAATCGAAATGAATTTGTCACTTTCCCAGCAGCTGAATTAGGTTAAAGTGTTGTTGAATTAAGTTGGTGCTGTTTATCCTCATGTAATGTCATTTCTGCTGCTCTGAACAGTTGCCATGATCTGCTAGGTGTCAAAATTATATTACATTTAATAATGGTTGCAACTAATTTGGCACAATTTCCATCAATAGCTGATTATGATTCCTTGACTCGAAGCATAGACATAGAAACATAGAAAATAGGTGCAGGAGTAGGCCATTTGGCGCTTCATGCCTGCACCGCCATTCAATATGATCATGCCTGATCATACAACTTGGTATCCTGTACCTGCCTTCTCTCCATACCCCCTGATCTCTTTAGCTACAAGGGCCACATCTAACTCCCTCTTAAATATAGCCAATGAACTGGCCTCAACTACCTTCTGTGGCAGATAATTCCAGATTGGCACCCACTATTGGCATAAATTGGCACTCCACTTTGAGTAAACTCATTATCAAGTTTCTTGAGGCAATATTTCACATTGAACCTTTAAGGATATATATATTTAAATCTGCATGTAGTAGCTTTACACTGAACACCCCTTTTCATTTTCTACATGTAAATATGTCATAAAATCTATGGTGCAGGTTGAATATAATTATATATAAAGTTACTGTTCTATGGTTCCCATTTTGGTCACAAATCAATTCAATCAGTGTAAGAGTTTTAAGAACGTTAACATCTCCACAAAGGCATTAATTTCATTTTCTATTCAGGCCCAATTAATACCTGAGCAACTTAACCAAGCTTGATTTTCTTCCAGGAAAACAATATGCTAAGCACATTAATATTAATATTAATATCTCTACTTCACCCTGGGTGGTGGCTCCTATGCTCTCCTGCTCCCATCTTTTTTGAAGAATCAGTGTGGTGCCGCATGTTGGTTTGCACAGCTTTGCTCACCTAAAATTATTTTTTTATTATTTCATTTTAAAATAAAACACTCCCCAAGTTCTGCTCATCTTGAAGCAACTCAGTAACAGTCAACACCAATTTAAAGAAGAACAGGCAGAGTAATTATTCAGCAAGGAAAATATACCACAAATGGTGGTAAATATTTGAAATATACAAGGGAGTGGAATAAGCAGTCTATCTATTAATAAAATTGTCTATCCTTTGTAGGAAATAATGTGGCAATCAGATTCAAAATCATTGTCTGGTCCACAAAACACAAATTAGTTTCTTGGGCACTGATTTTGACAACACAAATACATGAAGATAACACATTTTATCTTCTCAATGCTTGTATCTAGAAAGAGTTATCTCTGGAACAGCTTTCAACTTCCTGAGGACCTCCTATTGTAGATGGAATTGTTGAATTTCTTTAAGCCAAAATTAAAGGGAGCTTTAAAATCACACTGTAATGGCAAATTTAGCATTCCCTTTATATAATTTATTTGCACACAAATCTGTTTGTGTTTTTGTTTTCCTAAATAAGCAGGTGGATGAGTAATCCATGCAGCTCAAAGTGACTTCTAATGAATTTGTTCATTCCCTGCATTTGTTCCTCACTTCCTTTTGGACAGTTGCTGATTCTGGACCATATTGACCTGAAAAGACCAATGTGAAGTATTTTTGGGGGGACAACATAGTCTACCCAGAGCTAGGATGCCTGTCAATTGAGTGAATTACCTTAGCTTTGCAATTCAGCCTCTCCCTTGAACTGTGCAATGATATCCTGATAGCACTCCCAATCCCCCACCGAGCAGATTCTTGATTCCAATTCCCTGTAATTTTGACTTGCTATCTCTTGAATCTGTAATCCTGACTGTAGATTTTTGCTGGTACCAAGCCCTTCCCTCGAATCTGTAATCCTGACTGTAGATTTTTGCTGGTGCCAAGCCCTTCCTATCAGTGATTGCGTTGATCTAACATGAAACAAAATGACCTTGGAAAACATGGTATTGTGTTTTACTTCACAAAATAAATCTTCTATAATGACAAAAAAAACTGTACGAAAGCATATTGTTGTGAACCTGGATTTCTAAGCACCCAAGTTCCTATTTCGATGATCTATTTCATATAACAATTCATAAAGGATTACAACTGTAAAAGGCGTTGTGAAATGATTTGTAGGTTGCTTTAGCTGCCCCAGTATTTCTCAACTGTAATAAAAAGTGAGGGTTAAAATGATTTTGTATCATCCTTACTCTTGATTTAGGATCAAATGTTTCCATTGTCTTATGAGGAAGACTTCCCTTTTATTATTGGTTTTCTGAGGTAGGGCTTTTCATCACGTTTTAGTGAGTGGTAGACTTAGAATTTAGGTCCTAAAATCATCTACAGTGATCCCTTTGGTGACAGGTAACAATGTTCATGCCATCCTATAATGACAGATGTCTCTGCTTCTAAAGTAAATAACATTGCGATTTTATAATGAAATAAATACTGAGAAGCGTTAGGGAAGCTTGTCATATTTTGTCAAATTGCCAGATATTTTATCAAATATTTTTTCCCCACAATCCATAGTTTAGAGTTTGAGTATTCTGCCCTAATTCAAATTTAAAAAAAAAAAAAAAAGTCCTAGAAATCTGAAGCATTAACTCTGTTTCTCTTTCAAAAGGTGCTGCTTGACCCAATAAGTGTTTCCAGCATTGCCGGGGGAAAATACTTTAAATTTAAACTTTGCTGATGGAATGTGAAGAATACCCATCAATTAAAGAATGATGTCAGTAGTCAAGGGTAGAAATTTGTCCCGATGATAACTATCCTTGACAACAACTTTTTAAGTCTCTGCTGAACCCTGTGTGTTGCTGTCAGATCCTTCCTGTAACGTGGTGACTGGAACTATGTAGTCCTAACTAGTGATCTTATGGTTCCAGCATAACCTCCTTGCTCTTAGTTATTACCTTGTCATTAATGATGCCTTCTTAACCAACTAAAGCACACATGCTTTCACTTTCAGGAATCTGTGGACATGCACTTCACAGTCCCTCCATTCGTCTAACTATGTCAATATGCCACATCTATTGCATATTCCTCAGCCTTGTTTGCCCTCCCCAACCTACATAGTTGTCTAGTTTGAATTTTGACCCCTTCAGCAGTTTATTCATGGTTTAATACTTTTGCCTAAGTTGACAGTTTTATTCCTTACCATCAAACACTTGGCAATTTTTCCATCAGCTGCAAACCTCTTAGTCATATTCCTGGAATTGAAATGTAATACAATAATACATATTTACAAAGATCACACTGCGCACTGCAGAACCTTACTCTAACAGCCTTTCTGTCTAAAAAAACCCTTTCAACAATTACTCTTTATATTTTCCCATTGGACCAATTTTGGATCCAACTTGTGTCTCATGGGCTCTTTTCTGATATTTCTGTCTTGTGGGACTTTGCTAAAATCAGTGCAGGCAATTCTCCAGCAATCTTGTTCCTTCTCAAATAATTCACTCAGGACAGTGAGACATGGCCCGCTCTCAGTATATCCTGATTGTCCATAGTTGATCTATGCCTTCAGGATGGCACGTTATGGTTTTACTCAGTAATAAAAAGATAATTAAAATTATAAATAATTCTGTATTTCCCTCTTTTTAAAGACAAATACACTTGCAGTTTGAAGGCTCTGCTTATTGCTATAACTGAGTATTGTTATAATAATGTGCAGACATTTTTTAAAAGGATAAAGGAATTCTGAAGGAAGTTTTGATTATGATCTTCAAAAGCGATCTACACAATGTGACATTACCCAAATTGATAAAAAGATAATATGAAGTATGATAAATCCGTTTCTATTTCATTATTCAGTGAATTACAAGGTAATTACTATTAGAGCTGAGAAATAAACAGTGGGGAACTCAAAATATCCTTTGATTTTGATATTTCCTGTCTTCTAAAAGGAAATCAATACGAATAATTAGTTTTTTCTTCTTTTGTAAAATTTATTTTATGATCTATTTAAGCATCTGATCAGGTAACGAAAAAGCAGAGGCAGCAATTGGACGGTGATGTATATTTATTGTTTATTGCTATTAAATGTTTGATCTATGAACAAATAGATGAATATTGGGCAAATTCACATAA
Source organism: Okamejei kenojei (assembly GCA_035221665.1). Taxonomy (NCBI): domain Eukaryota; kingdom Metazoa; phylum Chordata; class Chondrichthyes; order Rajiformes; family Rajidae; genus Okamejei; species Okamejei kenojei. Next base: position 26,596,235 of record CM069137.1, on the reverse strand, counting down.
ACCTGATTTTAACACAACTGCCCATCAGCATCGATGTAGCTCATCGGCAATAAAAAAAGTACCTCAGTCTTCATAATCTTGTCTAAACTCCTCAAATGTGAATCTAATTTCCTTTATGTGAGCAAATCAATGGCACCCACAGGAAACCTGTAGGTGGCCGATGAAAATATGTTGAGTGAGAGTACCATGGCAACTGGCACACATCCAATATTCATACCATTAACTTCATAACATATGTAGCACACCCGGTCAGGATACATTTCCAGGCAGCAGTGTGTCCTTTACTGTGGTATTAGTCACAACTATTTTTATCATGCATTTCATATGTTTTTTCTGGTGGGTAAATCATTAAATGCATGATTGCTGTGATATTTTAGTGTGAAACACAATAATTTCCACAGTGACAACAAACCCTAGCTGGGCTTCCTGCCTTTGAAATAGAGAGAAAAATATGTTCAACTGCAAATGTGTCAGGGGTTATGAGAAGAAGGCAGGCGAATGGGGTTAAGAGGGAAAGATAGATCAGCCATGATTGAATGACGGAGTAGACGATGGGCCGAATGACCTAATTCTGGTCCTATCAATTATGAATTCATGTCTACAGAACATAGCAAAGTACAGGGCAGAGACAAATGCTTTGCCCCAGAATGTGTGTGCTGAACACGATGCCAAAGTAAACTGATCTCACCTGCTTGCACATTATCCACATCCATCCTTTCCCTGCATATCAAATATGGCAATCTCAAAGCCTCTTAAATGCCTATGTTGTTAATTTAAGGTCAAATGTTCCAGAATTGATATTTGTCACTAAATGAAGGTTGTTTATGGCACAAGACAATATAATACAATTCATATAGTTTACTTTATTTCACATAGCTCAATACCAGGGAAATATATCTATAACTGAGCTTGTTTAACAGTATTTACAAAGGAAAACATCAAAACGACTTATACTCCACATGCTTTAAGCATTTGGAATAAATGTAGAAAAGAAGCATAGATCATTAAGGCGCACAGTTTTAATATAATACCATGATAAGCATCATTATGTATAAAGTGCATTCTCAGGGAAAGTGACGTGAAATTAATGAGATATCATGGCAGCTGTAAAAATATAAGGACAGGTTTTCAAAGTTAAATGAATACAAAGATGTAGGAAAACATTTCAGTTAGGTTTTGGTTAAATATGGAGATTTAGAATATATAACCTGATGGATGTTTTGCTGCTTAATACTATTTGGTGAATTACCAGAATATACCCAATTAAAATTCAAAGGAAGAATGAAAACTATGTGGAACAAAAACAGACAATGATAGCAAACTTGGAAGATCAGGTAGCACCTGTGAAGAGAGAAACAGAGCCCGTATTTTACTGGAACTGGAAACGTGAGGAAATAAGCTTGGGTTACATCAATTACCATTAAATTCATTACCATTTCTTCTCCAGGAATGCCCATTTTAAAAACACTCTGCTCCTCTTTTGCACTGGATTTCCATCTGATTATTTTATCTTATTCACCCTCAGTTTCAGAAACCAGCCTTTCCTGCTTGGGTCAAAATTGACCAGCTATAACATTCTGACCTGTAACCTGTTTCTCTGTCTTCAAATATTGCACAATCTGTTGAGTATTTCAGCATTCTCATGTTAAGATTCCCAGCCAATATACTCCTTTGTTTCTTCACTCGCTCCAACTGCTGGTACCAAAACTAATTATGTTGCCAAGACAACTCGGTCTCCATTCTGTCATAGACAATCCCTGTCCACCTGTCTGCAATTTAAAACATGTTTTGTTTCCTCGTTGTTTCCAATTCTAATGCAGGGTCATTGAACTGAAATATTGCCTGTTTTTCTCTCTCCACAGATGCCGCCTGGCCTGCCAAATGCTCCTGGCATTTTTAGTTTTTGTTTCATATTTCCAGTATTTGCAATTTTTTCTTCATGCACATAGAATTTGTTGTTCACTGAAGATAGTTTTACTCCATAGGATAAATAAGTTACAAGTACAATTGATTGATCGGGACATTCTGAAACCAGCTAGCGATTTAAATAAAGACAACAGGAGGCTGTTTCCTAGTTTGCATTTATAGAGATGTTTGACTCAGTAAAATTCCCTTAAGAAGAATCAGAAATATGCACAATCCAATTATAAACAGGGATTGGGAGTACATATATCAAAGAGAGTTGTAGATAGAAATGTGAGGAGAGCCAGTGAATGGTATAACCAATTGGATTAATAATGACTGTCGGAATAGTCAGTGAAGTTAAGGTGAAAGTACCATTTCTGCAGGTCACACTATTGTTGTGTGAAGAGCTTATTATCACAGTTTCATTTTGACCATTGTGGGAAATAGGGCCTGGAATTAATTAACTATACTGATCTTAAATTGATATCTGATTTATTTCCTCAAGTGAAGTTGAGTTCATGCTTCCTGTGATTGTGACATACAAATGCAGTGAGTTTAATTTTAGTGCCTTGAAATTGATCACCATCTCCAGCTGATAACAATTATTTGGTAATTGTTATTCTTTGATCAAAGTATAAATTCAATATTGGAAGTTGTTTAAAAGAAAGATAACCGGGGGTTCATTAATGAGGTTGGCGGAACTAAATTTGGGACATGCTCTCATTTGGCTTTGCGATCTAAAACACTGTCTCTGAAACGGCACAACTGTGAGCAGAGCAGGTGATTTTATGTTTCATTGTAATAGCCATATTCAACATTGTTTTTACATTTCTCTTTGTACCATATTTTGCTGAATTTCAGTATGTGTAAAACCTTTCTACTAAGTGTTGAAATACATTTTCCAATGGCAAATTATTATTTATCCTCAGAATGTGCTTTGGTGTCACAGAGATAAGGAGGTTATATCTTTCAAGTACTGTGACCAGAAACATTGATTGGGTTGTTGAGAGCTGAATGAAAACAGCCCATGTTCTAATCAGAAAAAATATTATGCCTTTGCATGGTACCTTTGAACAGTGACCTGAATGTATAATTTGATTAGTATAGTCTGCCTCGTTGAATATAGTAAGTTGATATATTAAATGTCGTGGCATAATAAGTGTCATTACCCATCAAATATGCTGATCTTTTGAAGGGTCCAAATTAGAAAACAGACTGTGTGGTCAGCTATTTTGAAATGTTACTAATATCCCCAGAATCCAACTGCTCTGTTGAGATACCTCACCCTTCTAGAAACCAAAAAAGTAATTTGAAAAAGTACACAGTACATAGTAGGCACTCACCCCACATCTCCATGGATATGATGCCTAGTTAAACATTTACCCATACCAAGTGGATAATGTTTGCCGAAAGAAAAAAGAGAGATGTTGAATTGAAATATTTAAAAGGGAAAGTTCTAAGCATGATTGAAACAGTAAAGTTAAATGCATATATTAATTGACTGTGGATCCACCACATTAAGGGCAATAAAACAACTGTTTCAGCCCTATTTCTGCAATATATAAATTAATATAAATCAGTTTGCATTGCTCATGCTGTACGTGATGTTGGACAATATCTTAAACCAAATAACAATAAAAGTAAAGCGGGAATGTGCATTTGTTAGAAAATTATAATGTATAAGCTTTTCTGCTATTCTTTAATATTTTTCTCATCAATGGATTAGCTCCCTCAATTATGCCTGGATCTCTTTCAATAGCCTATGAGTAATGTAATCCATAATCAATAACATAATGATTAGAAGAAGCTTCTAATTAATTTTCTTCATGCTAATAGTACAAAATCAAATCATTTGGTTCCTTGCTACTGATTCTGAATATGTTGCTGGTCTTAATCCTTTTCAATACAGAGCCGACTGTCAATGACTATCTTCAAGTTGCATTGGTTCTTATTACCCATCTTTTGCCATATGAGGCCTGGATATTATTAGCATTCCGTCAGTGATCTTAGTGACCTATTGGGATCCAATTGGGATCCAAGCTTTTGCTGACCAGTTTTGAGACCAAGAAGAACAAAAATATGCATTTCCAATTCCACAGTCTCCACGTTCCAAATCACTTTATGGTCAGTGAAGTATTTTTGTCAATCAGTTACGATGGCAATACAATAGATGTGTCACTCAATTTATACACAGAAGGCTCTGACAAAGATCTACTGTGACAATAACCAGGATGACTTCTTTTAGTTATGGATGACTGGTCCAAAATGCAAGCGACCATGGGGTTGAAAGCAAACTGGATCTGAAATTGGCAGTGTCCTAAAGGGAATGTTGCAGGGATTGGGGGATGAGGGGAAATGAGCTGCACCTGCGCAGCTAGGGGCTATGGGTGAGTGGTGGAATATTGCATTGTGGGAACAAGTTACGTTGGGGGAAAGGGTGAGTGGTGGAATATTGCATTGGGGAACGGGTTGCGTTTGGGGACCAGGCCTCCCATTTGCCTGGGACCCAACGGGTCCCACTTAGACTAGTGCTTTATTAAAGTTTGTGTACCTGATGTCCACTCTCCTATCGCTCTCAATCATCTTCATCACCTTCTCAAATAACTCAACCAAGTATAAAATACATAATTTCCCCAATACAGTTTCTTTCTGACTATCCCTAATAAATCCATGTTTTTCCAGATGTGATTAAATTCTATCCCGAAGAATCTTCAATAATTTCTTTACCTCTGGTAAGACTCCTGCTTTGTACCTTCTTAAACTAAGGAATAACATAAAGCCATGTCAATATGGCTATTCCCTTGTCCTCTGGGACATTGCCTATGATTAAAGGAGATTTCTGAGGCCTTGATGTTCGTCCAGGTTCCTGCATTCCTCTGCCATGCCTCTCTTTAACCTGGGATAGATGACATCAGGCACTAAGGACTTATCCACTGTAATGTTCTTTGAAATGACAGAGGAGCCAACTCAAAAACAGTTGAAAAAACCACTATCAAGTCATTTGGCAGATCTATGACTTTTCAGCAAGCCAAGAGGACAGATATTGGCAACAGGTTGAGAAGACATATTCCTGTTACAATCAAAATGAATATGTTTTGGGAATTAGTATCTGTCAACAATAACTGGGCCTTGTAGTCAAACATATAGTTAACCATATAACCATATAACAATTACAGCACGGAAACAGGCCCTCTCGGCCCTTCCAGTCCGTGCCGACCATTTGTTTTCCCCTAGTCCCATCTACCTGCACTCAGACCATACCCCTCCATTCCCTTCACGTCCATATACCTATCCACTTTACTCTTAAATGTTAAAATTGATCCTGCCTCCACCACTTCTGCTGGAAGCTGATTCCACACAGCCACCACCCTCTGAGTAAAGAAGTTCCCCCTCACGTTACCCCGAAAACTCTGTCCCTTAATTCTCATGTCATGCCCTCTTGTTTGAATCTTCCCTACCCTCAATGGGAAAAACGTATCCACGTCAACTCTGTCTATCCCTTTCATCATTTTAAAGACCTCAATCAAGTCCCCCCTTAACCTTCTGCGCTCCAAAGAATAAAGACCTAACTTGTTCAACCTTTCTCTGTAACATAGTTGCTGGAACCCTGGCAACATTCTAGTAAATCTCCTCTGTACTCTCTCTATTTTGTTGACATCCTTCCTATAACTAGGCGACCAAAATTGTACACCATACTCCAGAATTGGTCTTACCAATGCCTTGTACAATTTTAACATTACTTCCCTACTCCTATATTCAATGCTCTGATTTATAAAGGCCAGCACACCAAAGGCTTTCTTTACCACCCTATCTACAAGCGATTCCACCTTCAGGGAACTATGCACAGTTATTCCTAGATCCCTCTGTTCCACAGCATTCCTCAATTCCCTACCATTTACCATGTACGTCCTATTTTGATTTGTCCTGCCAAGATGTAGCACTTCACACTTATCAGCATTAAACTCCATCTGCCATCTTTCAGCCCACTTTTCCAAATGGCCCAAATCTCTGTAGATTTTGAAAATCTACTTCATTATCCACAACACCACCTATCTTAGTATCATCTGCATACTTACTTATCCAATTTTCCACCCCATCATCCAGATCATTGATGTACATGACAAACAACAGTGGACCCAACACAGATCCCTGAGGCACCCCACTGGTCACCGGCTTCCAACCTGACAAACAGCCATCCACCATTACTCTCTGACATCTCCCATTCAGCCACTGTTGAATCCATCTTGCTACTCCGCCATTAACACCCAAAGATTGAACCTTCTTAACTAACCTTCCATGGGGAACCTTGTCAAAGGCCTTACTAAAATCCATATAGACAACATCCACTGCTTTACCCTCATCAATTTCCCTAGTTACCGCTTCAAAAAATTCAAGAAGGTTTGTCAAACATGACCTTCCAGGCACAAATCCATGTTGACTGTTCCTGACAGTTAGAACATTTAATAAACCTATTTCAGGCATGTGGCTAATTACCCTATATAGGGGGATTGATGAGATTGATCAGTGGGGTCCAGCATAGACTTGATGAGTTGAATGACCGGCTTATGCCTTAGTTGATTAGACTGACAGTCCATTCAGTATAAGGGTACTGTAGAATGCAGCAGTTACATTTCCAGATCATTAATCTAGAGGCCTGGTCTAACAATCTGGAGATGCAAGTTCAAATCTTACATCTGTGGAAAGTAAGAGTTGCATTGTGGCACCACAGTTAGTACTGCTGTTGGCCAGCTCCTGAAATTTAGGCTTGATACTGACATTGTGTACTGTCTATGTGGAGATTGCATGTTCTCCCATTCCTAATCTGGATATCTGAGGAGTATTCTGGTCTCCTCTCTCTTTCAAAACATATGCACTTCATTGATTAGAACATAGAACAGTGCAGCACAAGAATGCTGGAAGCTCACAATGGCCCCCAACATTTTTACCAAATTCTTTGGCTGACCAATTCTTATCAGCCAGCACATAATCAATATCCCTCTATTTGCTATTGATCAGAATAATTTCATAGTTGATTAATGCTGGAGATATACGAGGTAAAGAGGTATATTGCATAGCTTCTTTAAACTTTGCCCCTCTCACATTAAAGCTATGCCATCTAGTGTTTCATTTTTACATCTCAAGAAAACGGTTCAGACTATCCACCCTATCTGTTCCTCTCATAATTTTACATACTTCTATCAAATTGTAATGCAATCTCCAGCATTCCAGAGAATCAATCCAACTCCATCCAACCTCGCTCTGTAGCTAATACCCATAATCCAGACAGCATTCTGGTAAACCACCTCTGTACCGTTTCCAAAGACTTTACATATTTTCTGTAATGGGGCAAAAAGAACTGCACGCAATATTCCAAATATTCCTGACTCTTATACTCAATGCTCCAACCTATGAAAGCATTCCTTCTTTACCTCTCTTATCCAGTGTTGCAACTTGTGTTGCCACTCTATCTGCTATTTCTCCACCCATTTTGTAGCTGATTTATAGGCTGCTGTAAACTTTGACAGCCTTCTTCATAGTCCGTGAGTCTAGCAACCCTAGTCACTTATAAACTTAGTAACCAATCTGTTTACGTTTACGTCCAAGTGATCACGAACAGCAATGGTCCAAGCACAGATCCCCGTGGAACTCCACTGGTTACTGTAAAATTGATTATCGTAATCTGTATTTTAGTGTAAGGGAACGGAAACAAAATGGACTGTTGATCATGTGAGATTGGATAATTTACAAGGCCACAAGGAAATGAAGAGAGAGGAAATGGAATTAATGGGAGTACCCAGTTGGGACCCTGCATGGAGCTGCGAGGCTGAACAGACTCAGTTAATAAGTAATGAGAATAGTAAGATTAAATGAGAACTTACCAGTTTGAAGTTTGATCGTTATTTTATGAGGAGTTACGGTGAGGGATTACGTGAAGAAGGCCGTCCCCACTCATGCGCGTCAATCTTTAAAGCAATGGTGTGAAGTCACAGAAAACATTATTGAACTAACATAGTAAGATTATAGATGACTAGAACTACCAGATGATCGTTATGTTACGAGGGTAGGGAGCGGAGGGAATGTAATCACTCATCGTAACTCCTCCTAAAATAATGATCAAACTTCAAACTGGTAAGTTCTCATTTAATCTTACTATTTAACTTCGGAGTCACGTGAGTGACTACGTGAAGACTTTGAAGGTCTGTGATTTCATGCCGAGGAATGAGTCCACGTGTCACAGCTGCATCAATTGACCAAGGCAAGTGAGAAAAATGAATGCATTCAAGACATGACATGTTTAACAATACTAATGCTTTAATGACAAGAAAGAAAATAAACAGTGACTGCTCTCACCCAGGGAGAAACTGTGAAACAGAACTTAAAACAGAATCAGCAAAAATCCCAGATCTGGCGATAGGCTTATTATAAAACCTCTGGTACGTCCTCTCATTCGACCATCCCACAGCCGCCAGAATTTGGTCAAGAGGTACGTCCATATCCCTTGCTGCTGATGTCGATGCAGCCCTGGTGGAATGAGGTTTAAAAATATGAGTGTCCACTCCTGCATATGCCAGAACCTGTTTAATCCATCTAGTGATGGTCTGCACCGTAACCTGTTTATGAGGTTTGGTATAGCTGACAAAGAAGGAGAGTTCTAAGCCTCTTAATCTCTTGGTGACATTAATGTATTGGGTTATGGATGATATGACACACACTCGTGGATCTGAGGGGTATGCCATAAAACTCAATTTGAGCCCTTGTACACCTGGCCTGCTCTGTTTGACAAGATCCCGAACGTAAAAGGTGATATGATTGCAGGAAGAACTCATACTGTCCAGTCTGAGGTTTTTGTAGCGTCTGGACCCATTGTGCTGAGGCCAGGGCCATGAGCATGACTACTTTCAATGTAAGGTGGTGTAGGGACAGAGATGAAACTGGTGCCTACTGACGGAGCAGCGTGCGGACCACGCTGACATCCCATATGTGTGTGTACCTGGCTCTAGGTGGAGTGGAGTTAAAGACGCCCTTCATAAATGTGGTTATTAAGGGGTGGGACCCTACGGTGTGGTTTGCTGACCCCAGCCATAAATAATTGGACAAAGCACTCCGAGCACTGTTAATGGCACTGTAACTGAGTTTCTTATCTTGAAAGAGTGACAATAGTAATTCCAAAACATCAGTGATTGAAGCTGTGTGATATGAAATGTGAGAGCGGGAACAGTACATCTCCCATTTTCTTATGATGTGAGAGATGTACTGTTTATGTGTGCTCTTCCACCAGGCCGCAGTGATGACATCAACGGTACGCTCTGATAGCCCGAGCCCCAAGAATGGTCTCCTCAGAATCTGCAAACCAATGAATATATACGGTCATGAAGAGGGTGGCTTTCCCCTGTCACTGGGTGTACCAGCAGATTTCTGCCCTTGGGCACCGTCATTATGATTAAGGCAAGAACCAGAGGGAACCAATGCCGAGTAGGCCAGTCTAGCACTACCAAAATGCCAGTGGCGGATTCTTGCTGAATTTTTGCCACACATCGACTAATGAGGCAGAATGGGGGTAATACATACACAAATTTACCACCACAGTGTAGCGAGAATGCATCCACCGCTACTGCCGCTGGGTCTGGCTCCCATGACACGTAAATTGGTAACTGATGATTAAGCCTGGAAGCAAACAGATCAATGTCCGGTACACCATAACGAAGGACAATATCATTGAACACTTTGTGATTTAACATCCATTCATTGTTATCATTGAACTCTCGTGATCTGGTGTCTGCCACTGTGTTATACCTCCCTGGCAAATAGATAGCTGAAACCCAGATGTTTCTCGCAATACACCAGTGCCAGAGGAGATTAGACAACCTATCACAGGATACAGACTTACTGCCACCCATGTGATTCATGTATGCTACTGCGGTAGTGTTGTCAATCTGAAGTTAGACATGCACATGATGCCTGTTGGTACAAAAAGCCTTTAACCCATAGAGTGCTCCCAACAACTATAAATAGTTAATGCTGTGTAATTGAAGCATGGATGCTTCCTGCAGATCCCATCTGCCACTGCAGCTTGAGATGGTATCGGTAGCACCCCAACCTAGTGCACTGGCATCAGACTGCAGGATAAATGATGGTGTATCGACTAAAATGGTACTAGAACAGCACTGAAGATTGTCAATCCACCATTGTAACTCAGTCAGAGCCTCAGCTGGTAGCTTCATGGGTCTATCAAAACGACTTCTCTGAAGCTTAAATTTTGGTAGTGCAAAGGCCCGAATTGAGCAGCTGGGAAAGCTGCCACTAATTTTCCAATTACCCGAGCCACATGTCTAATAGAAGAGTGATTATCAATAATGAGTTTCCTGCAGACTTCAATTAACTCTGATTGCTTGCCCCGAGGCAGAGTCACTGACAAGTGTACTGATTTAGTGGTGAACCCCAAATAGTCAATTATCGTAAATGGCACGAATTTAGACTTAACTGGTTGGATGATGAATCCTATCTTTTCGAAAACGAGCTTTGTAGCTGACACAGATAAATCAGCTAATTCGAAAGTCCTCCCAATGACTAAATTGTCGTTCAAATATGCCATGACAATCTGATTCTGTGTTCTGAGTAACCCCAGGACTGGTTTGAGCAATTTTGTGTAAACTTTAGGAGCTGAAGTTAACCCATTAGGCAATGCTTTAAACTGCCACAACTGATCCATCCAGTTAAACTTCAAAAATCTCCTGCGCCTTTCATGAATGGCCACTGAATAATAAGCACCTTTGAGGTCAATGCTTGCCATATAACATCCCTTGGAAAGCAGTTGTTTAACAGCTTCCATTTTGAAATGTTTATACTACACAAAGGTGTGAAGCTCTGTTAAATCTAGGATAATTCTACATCTACCATCCTTCTTTTGCCTAGTAAAGATATTTGACACAAACTGTTAAGACTCAGGCCTCATCCTCTCAATTACCTCTTTATTTAACAAAGAGTCAAGTTCTCTTTGTGCACTAATACACTCCTGTTGTGAAAGCACAAAGTACGACCAGGTGTATGCTGACTGGGTGGAAGCAATGAACTCAATTTGGAAACCTTGAATGCTATGCAGTATAAATGGATTAGATGTTATCCACTGCCATTCATGTAAGAAAAATTGCAATCTCCCCCCAACTTATAATGTATCCATTGCAGTCTCAGAGTTTACTGGCGGTAAGGTCACTGCTTCTGCCCCCGAGGTCTGGGGGGTAGGGCAGCTGGAGGGCACCGCATCTTGAACATGGCCCGGCTTGGTCCTTGCCCTAAAAAAGGCCTCTGCATTTGTTGCTCAGCACCACGTACGCCATAGCCAGCGACCCATTTGGTATGCAGAGGAGGGTTGGGGTACAGTCTCCGAAAAGACGATACCTTCGGAGGCACCTTCATGAGTCCAACAGCCTTTGACTCGTCATCGAGTTCTTTAACCTGTTTCGTCAGGTTTTCTCCGAACAGGAGATTTGGGGGTTTTATATTCCCCAGCTTACATAGTCCAGCAAATTTAGGATTTATAGCAGGAGCGATGGCATTTTTTCTAATGCAATTGATTTCAAAATGTGCATTGCACATTAATGTCATCACGTCCTGCTGTGTATCTGAGAGAGGCGCCCCTCCACTGACCAAGCAAAGGCCGTGAAGCCCGAGGCGAGTAGCCAGAGTACTATTTGGAGTTTAACCTCTTGGGCTCAGACGCCCCCTCCAATGTGCCCCCAAATGGCCTGATTAACAGCCCGCCAGCCAGTCGTTGCGCAATGCGTCAGACGTAATGACGTGCATGTGTGGGGACGGCCTTCTTCACGTAGTCACTCATGTGACTCCGAAGTAAAATCTAAAAGTTGCATCAGGTGTCAGTGGGGTGGCCCAAATAACCTCCAACATTCTTCTTACCTGTGATTTATTTGCTGGCTGCACAAATTCCAGCCAAAATATGTTTGGCTTACTATTGTTTTCACACTGGCCACATCATCGAGTTCAGCTCCATTCCACATGAGAGAGCACATGCACTAATCTCTGCCTCACCCATCCCCCACCCTGCAACTGTATTAAAGATTTCTGATCTGGCTTAAGCATTCTCTCAGGTTCAACAGAGCTGGTCACTTCAGTAACTAAGTCATGCAATTTAAGTTTAGGAATTTGTCTGCATTGCCCAATATGTATTCATGTGATGGCATAACCCAAGGGGTGGTTTGCAACAATAGTATAACCTTGTGATGTGAACTGGATATTGTTTCTTTCAAAAGTCCCCTCGCGTCCACTTCTTCAATCTTTCAACAGACAGAATGAAAACATTTCAGTGAGACAAGGTCAGATGCAGATAGGTGAGTGGTCTTATTTTTCTGAAAACTTGTGAATAAATGGCATAACTTAAAGTGAAAACATATTAATCTCCTGGTATGTTACCCTCTGTATCATGAATAATGTTGCCTTTCACAGGAGTAGTGGACTGTTATTTCATTTATATACAGTAATATTTAAGTGATTGACATTCTTACAATAATTGACCTTGATATTCGTTGTTTTCTTATGTACCCCTTCAGAAAGAACCACAAGCATTTGTTGTGCATTTTTATAGCATGTTCCAAGTATAGCTTCAAAAATAGCTTCTTCCCAACAGCTGTCAGGCACTTGAACATATACAACATTAAACTCGGCAACTATGAACTCCTATGTACTTTACTTGGTAACACTAAATTACAACATTATTAATTTAATAATTGTATTCATTATTACATGTTATCTGCATGTATTGCATTTATGGGCCTTTAAACCTGATGCAAGTAAGAATATCATTGTTCCATTGTTGGTAAAAGCATTGACAAATTTTGATGCTACCCATATTAGGAGATATCATGCCAGGAGATTGGAGTCTCAACAGGTAAGGTTCGTAGTGGTACAATTTAATTCAGATCTGTACAAAATAATCAAATTCATGTATTGTAGAGACTTTGGACGACTATGGGTTGCAGAGGCATGGAAGGACTAAGGAAATGGAGGGATCAGTAAACAATGATGAACATTTTCAAGTTGAGTGATTTGTAAACTGAGACCCAATATAGGTCAGTCAACCCATAAGCAATTTGTGAATGAGTGGTTGCGAGTTTGGATCCAAGCAGGAGAGTCTTGGATGAGCTCAAAAATACAAGAGTGGAAGAAGGGAGATCTGGGAGTCATGCCTAAACATAACAAAGGAGCAGCTGAAGGCTACATTATTGGGGCTGGAGACGATCTTGGCAATGGACCAGATATGTGATGGAAATTTCATCATAGGGTTAAATGAGGCAAAGGATTTGTAAAAGATCTGACCCGAACGCTGAGTTACTCCAGCATTTTGCATCTATCTTCTTTGTAAAAGGTTCATTGAAAGTATGGGGGAGGAGACTGGAGGTAAGAAAAGTTTTCCCCAGTTCCCTCCCATATACTTTCTGTCTGAAGAAGGGTCCCAACCCGAAATGTCACCCATCCTTTTTCTCCAGAGATGCAGCCTGGCCCGCTGAGTTATTCCAGCTCGTTGTGTCTACATTCAGTATATTACCAGCGTCTGCAGTTCATTTCTACATAGGGCCTTTCCAGTGAAATGCAATCTGCCTGAGACCTTGTTATTATCCAACCTCAATGAACTGACATTCACATCTGGCTAAAGTATGATGGATGGCCAAGGCCAGTGATTATAGCGGGCGAATCCAGCAAGATCAATGGTTTTGGATAATCCATGAGACATGAAGGGCATGCAAATCAGACTTGACCATTCAGTTCCTCAAACTGTATCCATTATTTGGTCAGATCATGGTCGATCTATACTAATCCACTGATCTGCCATGGTTGCTTACTCATTTGAACCTTCAACTGAAAACTACTTTAGAGAACAATACTTGCAAATGAAAGTTGTTTCTCTTAACATAGTTACTAAAGTACACTAAAGAAAATAATACACAAAAGCAGTCTGATGAAGGGTCCCTGAAATTTCATCTATCCCATGTTCTCCAGAGATGCTGCCTGACCCACTGAGTTACTCCAGCACTTTGTATCCTTTAAAAAAAATATTACTCAGCTTTAGAGTTAAAATTAGTTGTTCCTGCCACCTAGAGGCCATTAGAATATTACAAGTTTCCAAAAGCATTCCCCAATCAACAACATTTTTTTAACCTCTTGATTAGTTTATTTGGAAAACACTTAATTCCTAAAATACCTGTTGCGTTTACTGATTTTGAATATTTAATACCAGTTCAAAATAAACACATTGAAGTAATGCTCTTCCTTAATTTGACATTTCTTAATTTGAAATAAAATCAACCCACAACAAACATGTTGTTTTATTTATGTGTTAACGAAGAAACTGCAGATGCTGGAGAATCGAGGGTTACACAAAAAGCTGGAGAAACTCAGCGGGTGCAGCAAACATCTAAGGAGCGAAGGAGATAGGCGACGTTTCGGGTCGAGACAGAATTGAGAATTGAGAAAATTCAATGTTCAAGCCGAAAGGATGCAGACTCCCCAAGCGGAATATGAGGTGCTGTTCCTCCAACTTGCGGTGTTGCTCACTCTGGCCATGGAGGAGGCCCAGGACTGAGAGGTCGGATACGGAATGGGAGGGGGAGTTCAAGTGCTGAGCGACCGGGAGGTCGGGTTGGTTTTTGCGGACCGAGCGGAGGTGTTCGGCGAAACGATCGCCAAGCCTCCGCTTGGTCTCACCGATATAGATCATCCTTTGGGCTTGAACATTGAATTTTCTCAATTCTGTTAACCCCTGCTGTCTCCTCCCCCTCCCACCTCTCCCTCAACTCTCGGGCCCTGGCATTCCCTCTATCTCTATCTCCCTCCCCCACCCTAGTCACACTAGCTTCTCATTTTCACACCACAAACAGCTTACAATGGCTTGTTCCCTTTATCATCGATACTTTTTTGCATATCTTTCATTCATTGTTCTTTATCTCTCCACATCACCATCTATATCTCTCGTTTCCCTGATCCCTGACCAGTCTGAAGAAGGGTCTCGACCCGAAACGTCGCCTATCTCCTTCGCTCCTTAGATGCTGCTGCACCCGCTGAGTTTCTCCAGCTTTTTGTGTAACCCCCCCCCCTGTTGTTTTATTTAAGTTCCTCCCAGGTTGTTTTTTTCCGAAATGTTTGACAACATCTCCCAGAAACAAGTAATCTTTAAATCCTATCCATTAATCATAAGTTCATCAATGTTCCCTAGTAAGGAGAACATGCTGCTTTTACAGTGGCTTGCAAAAGTTTTCATACCCCTTGAACTTTTCCATATTTTGTCACATTACAACCACAAAGTAAATGTATTTTATTGGGATTTTATGTGATAGACCAACACAAAGTGGCGTATAATTGTAAAGTAGAAGGAAAATGATACATGGTTTTCAAATTTTTTTACAAATAAAAAAACTGAAAAGTGGCGTGCAAAATATTCAGCCCCCTTTACTCTGATACCCCTAAATACAATCCAGTGCAACCAATTGCCTTCTGAAGTCACCTAATTAGTAAATAGAGTCCACTTGTTTGTTATCTAATCTCAGTATAAATACAGCTGTTCTGTGAAGGCCTCAGAGGTTTGTTAGAGAACATTAGTGAACAAACAGCATCATGAAGCCCAAGGAACACACCAGACAGGTCAGGGATAAAGTTGTGGAGAGGTTTAAAGCAGGGTAAGGTTATAAAAAAATATCCCAAGCTTTGAACATCTCACGGACCACTGTTCAATCCATCATCCGAAAATGGAAAGCGTATGGCACAATTGCAAACCTACCAAGACATGGCTGTGCACCTAAACTGACAGGCTGGGCAAGGAGAGCATTGATCAGAGAAGCAGCCAAGAGGCTCATGGTAACTCTGGAGGAGCTGCAGAGATCCACAGCTCAGGTAGGAGAATCTGTCCACAGGACAACTATTAGTCGTGCACTCCATAAATCGGGCATTTATGGAAGAGTGGCAAGAAGAAAGCCATTGCTGAAACAAAGCCATAAGAAGTCCTGTTTGCAGTTTGCCATAAGCCAAGTGAGGGACACAACAAACATGTGGAGGAAGGTGCTCTGGTCTGATGAGACCAAAATTGAAGTTTTTGGCCTAAATGCTATGTGTGGCGGAAAACTAACACTGCACATCACCCTGAACATACCATCCCCACTGTGAAACATGGTGGTGGCAGGAAAAGGGAAGCTGGTCAGAGTTGATGGGAAGATGGATGGAGCCAAATACAGGGCAATCTTGGAAGAAAACCTGTTAGAGTCTGCAAAAGACTTGAGACCGGGGCAGATGATCACCTTCCAGCAGGACAACGACCCTAAACGTACTGCCAGAGCTACAATGGAATGGTTTAGATCAAAGCATATTCATGTGTTAGAATGGCCCAGTCAAAGTCCAGACCTAAATCTAAATGAGACTCTCTAGCAAGATTTGAAAATTGCTGTTCACAGACGCTCTCCATCCAATCTGACTGAGCTTAAGCTATTTTGCAAAGAAGAATGGGCAGACATTTCAGTCTCTAGATGTGCAAAGCTGGTAGAGACATACCCCAAAAGACTTTCAGCTGTAATTGCAGCGAAAGGTGGTTCTACAAAGTATTGACTCAGGGAGGCTGAATACTTTTGTACGCCACACTTTTCAGTCTTTTATTCGTAATAAAATTTGGAAACCATGTATCATTTACCTTCCACTTCACAATTATGCACCACTTTGTGTTGGTCTATCACATAAAATCCCAATAAAATACATTTACGTTTGTGGTTGTAACGTGACAAAATGTGGAAAAGTTCAAGGGATATGAAAACGTTTGCAAGCCACTGTATATTCTCTTCATGCTCCCTCTACCTAACCCATTCTATGTGGATCCTTCCAAATAATAACTTGATGCTATCACTAAAAAAAAACGTTTTTGTTTATTTTTTTCATTCTCTCAGTTGTCCAATGTATGTCATTTTTCTTGAATAGGAATTCAAAAAGGGCATTTCTAAATGAAAATTAAAATCTGTTCCAAGAATATAACAGAAAAAACATATTAAACTGATGAGATGCATTTATTAGGAATGTGTTCTCGGGGAGATCAAAGTGAATTTGATTACTGAGCAGTTGAAAAGAACCGATTACATTTTTGGAACTTTATTGGCTACCCTGCTGATACCAGACCACAAAGTAAATTAAACATATCAAACAGTATTGCCCAACTCTTGAGAGGGATTTTCTGTTATAAATATTGTTTCTCTTTTAGTCTTGCACTTTAACAATGTCTTAAATAAAATTGCATAAACCATGGGAACAAAAAATAAAAGCTCAGTTCTCAAAGCTGTGGAATGCCTCAAGATCTATGCAAGCTACAATCTCTAGCTTGGCGATCTCCCTCCCACAACCTGCCCACACACCCTCCACATCTGAATCCTCATTACACCTCACTCCTTCCATTCCTCCCACTGATCGTGCAGTGAGGCTGGGTAATCTTTTAAGCAACCCTCACTTGGCATTTGTAGTGCAGAAATAGAACCTGACTGGTTTGCTGGCATTTATACTCCACACAAGCTTCCACCCATCCGGCTTCATATAACAATTTTGGCTTACTTATTTATCCTTCATGTGCTTTCCAAGCTGCTTAAAGGCATTTGTTACAAGTCTCAGCCACACAGTAAAGTCGGCATTCATCCCAAAATGAATCATCAAAATTTCAAATTCTGTTTACTCTTTACAGAGAAATAGACTGAAGATAGGGAGGGGGAGGGGGGCTTGCCATTTTCTCCTTGAACCAAAGGAGATTTGATGGATGTGTGCATGATCATTATGGTTTAGACAGGTTAAATAGAGGGAAATTTACCACTGCAGTTAGTTCAAGGATCAGGAAATACATATATAACATTTCAGCCAAGTGATACAAGGGGAATTGAAGAAAATGTTTTACATATAAAGTTCTAATGATCTGGAACATTTACAATCAGAGCTTTTAAAATTGAATCGGGTAGGCAGTGAAAAAAAAAATACTTTGCAAGGCAAAAGGGAAAGAGTGGAAAATGGAGCTGATGGAATTCTTTTTAGGAAGTCCATTGGTTAGGTGGGTTCAAAGGTGGCAAATGAGGCCAGTGTGGGTCAGGATATGGCTGACGGATGGGCAGGCACCTATGTAGTACGTGAGCTGGTGTGTTCCATCATCTACATCCACCACAGGGTTTCTTAAGTGCTCCTAATGCATGTCCTCAAGATTTTCAATTGTGTCTTCTCCAGTTTGAGTGGTGAGAGGCCAGAAGCTACCAAGGGTCAACGGGGATATTGCATTTCTTGAATTTTCTTCTCCAGTATGTTTATGTTTAACTTAAAGGGCCTGTACCACTTAGCGATTTTGCCAGCGTCATATAATTGTCAAAGATTTTGAACATTTCAAAATCCAGCGGTGACTTAAAAATGTTGCGACATTTTAAAAAAGGCACGCATCATACGGCATCATGCCGCCTCATCGCCGCATCAGACGTCATCACGCTGTGTCACACCGCATCACGCCGCGTATTTTTCGGTGACCTGATACGTCAGTCAATGATGCCGGCAGTTGCCGAAAAAAATCGCCATGGGACAGGCCCTTTAGATTTATTATTTTCACGTGTGCCAAGATAGGGTGAAAAGCTTTTCTTTACATGCTATCCATTAAAATCAGATAATGCTGTCCATGAATACAATCATGCCAAACACAAGTACATCACGTAGAGCAGAGAAAAACACCAGAGGACATCTTAGAATTCTTAGCATTGTAGTGCAACAGTTTCAGAGAAAAACTCCATTGTCCACAGTGAGGTAGGGTGGAGAATCCGGACTTAGCCGAAGTTAAGGAAGGATTGTTCAGAGATCTGATAACCAAGGGGAAGAAGTTGTTTCCGAGTCTAGTGGCACATGCTTTTGAACTTTTATATCTTCTGCATAATGGTAGCAGGGAGAAGATACAAAAACGTGATGTGTAGATGGAGTCAATGGTGAGGAGTCTTTTCTGTGTAATGCACATTACATCCACACCACCCTGCAATTTCTTGTGGTCTTGGGCAGAGCTGTTCCCAAACCAACTGTGACACAACACAACAGCATAAATGTTGATCCGGGTCATAGGAAACATGCCACATTTCCTCAATGTCCTGAGGAAGTAAAGGGGTTGGTATGCTCTCTTAGCTGTAACTTCAATGTGAAGGCCCAGGCCAAATTGTTGGTTATATTTTCGCCTAGAAACTTGAAGCTCTCAATCATTTCCACTTCAGCACCATTGATACTGTGGGCATGCTTCCTGAAGTTAATAACTAGCTCCTTCATGTTGCTGACATTGAGTGATTCATGGTAGGTATGCAAATTACATGGCTTTCCCAGTGTAGCCGATGAAGATTGACAAGGGCATCAAAGTAGAGATTATTAGTGTGGGAACAACTGCTGTTGATGCACTTTTACCATTGGTCAAACAGTTTCACATTAATTCTGGAAAAGAGCGACAATCCAATTAACAGACAGTGGACATAATGGTCTTCTGTGTTGTAACAATTAATTTTGTTTTCCATGGATCTTTAAAACTGAAAAAGTGTTTTTCATAACTATCCATGATATTGTGGAAGCAATCCCAAAGATTTATTTTATTTTGACATGTTGTGATGCTGTTCTTGAAACTTGTATCTGAAAACAAAGCTTGTTAGTTCAATACTGTTCTTGAGTGAGAGGAGAAGGCCTAGCCCAATACGTGCTTCCTCCATAACAAGAAAGGGAAAAAAAAAACACACATATTTTACCCCTGCTATCTTCTGAGAGATACATTAAATGAACGACAAATTAATGTTTCCATATGCTTGTCACATCCAGGTACTTGATTAAAGATGAGAACAGGAACACATTTGGCTCAATAAAGAATTGGTATAATCTAATGGAAAGTTGAAACAGGCTGCAGTCTGAAAGGCCTCTCTTCTAGTTCTTCTGTTGCTAATGGGCTGAATAATTAGCTCAGAGCAGATGAAAGATTTTGAAGATTGCAGCTAATGAAATGTCCCAGGTTTTCTTCAGGAGACACTCCCAAACTTACTTCCATTCAATCCAGAAGACCAATATAGTTGACCCAGACAACCTTGGACCCGTGCAGCAAGATCTAGACCTATAACAATATAATGAAATAACATGGGTGGGCTAAAATGATGTAGTTGTAGGCCACATCAAATTTTGACAGCTGAGAAAACCCAATTTAGCTTTCCCCAGAGAGTGCTGGGGAACCTCAGTAAATGCCTGCTGTAGCACGCATGGGATGCCCAGTGGCAAGGCACAGACAGAAAATGGCCCATTTAGCTTAGCTGATCTGTTCAAGTGCATTGGACTTCCAGCCTCAAAGAGGAAATCACAATTTCCTTTCGGCATTTACACTGAGAATTTACACTATTGTCCATGTGGAACTATTCAATGTATTCAGCAAAATCTTGCAACAAATGAAGATGTAAAGCTTGTAATTATTCCCTGTTGCTCACAATACTCAGTCTCATATCTGGAATCATGCCATTCAGCCCACCGACTGTCAACCACCCATTTACACTATTCCTACACAAACCGATTTTATTCTCATCACATACTCATCACTTCTTCCTGGATTCTACCACTCACTTTCAGTCTGAGAACAATCTGTAGCAGCTTAGTAACCTGGAAGTCTTTGTGGAATGAAATTGAAGGAAACCCACATGGTCACAGTGAAAGTATGCAAACTCCACACAGGTCACGACTGAACAGGGGTTGCTGGGGCTGCAAGGCAGCAGCTCTACCAGCTACTGTGCCACAAACTTGGAGAGCTTGCAAGAAATAGAGCCATCTAAATATTATACAATACGATTATGGACAGGAAAGGTTTAAAGGGTGTACATCAAACACCGGCAAATGGGACTAGCCTAGATGGGGCATCTTGGTCGGCATGGGTGTTGAACTGAGGGGTCTGTTTCTCTGCTGTATGGCTCTGTGGCTAATATGTGGAAGATGTTATATTGACAACGCAGAATTAAAACACTTAGAATTCTTTGTACCAGCAGAAAAGTAATGTCTTCTCAGTGACCAGAGTTCAGCGTAACCTCAATTGCAGAGTTCCATGAAAGTCTCTTAAGTGAGGAGACTCCACAGAAATTCCAATGATTCTAAACGATTCAAAAGCACGCAGTAGCATAACGAAGAATGAGTAGAGAAAATAATAGAAATATGTAACAGGTCAAATACAATCCATGAGGAGGCAAATAAACTTTCCATGGTATTCTTACTTTTGTAGCTGCGTAATGAATGTGGCAGAAGAAATTGGTATAAAGGAAGTTATAAGTGAGCAGAAATGTCAACCATAGGAAACATGAAGAAAATATGAAATTTTACTGACAAGATCATTCCATTTTGGAGCAGTAAAGACTCAGTGAGCAAGCGGCCATGTTATGCTAAGAATGGAGAATGCTGAAGTAATTAATGACATTTTGATAACTCGTGAATAAAAGCCACTGAACATGAGAATAAGAGGAAGTTCAAAACTCTATCTTGTTAACCGGAGAAAGCTATTGCTCATCTTGCTATGTTTGTCCATGCTTGAACCTCCTTCAGTGGAGATTGTGATGAAACATACTCCTACAAATTGAGAACTTCACTGCAGTTTCTATGTACAGTGCAAATTTGTACTGTGTAAAGGAGCACAGGCCTTATTTGGTTTAGATGCCTCAAAATATGACTGACTGTTTGTACCCACAATCTTTCTGAGAGATGTTATGTTTGAACAAATGTTAGGTAGAGCCAATTCTGGCAAAATTAACTTATTTCTTACAGTACCTTGCGCAATACTTTGTCTGTAATGTAGCAAGGGTATTAACAAAGTGCTCCCAAAAGAATCTTTGTAAGTCATGAGCTAATTTGCCACAACAATGCTGAATTCAGAACCAAAATGCCATATCAGTGATAGCAAAACCGTTAAAATACTCTGTAAGGAGAAATAAAATTCCCCGGAGATTACCTGTTGATGAGATATTTCAGAACATATTTATTCATCTCTTTTTCTGAGGTATCCTTCAAGTGATGGCATTTCATAAGAATTTGGCTGTTAAGAATTTCTAGACAGATTGCCAGATATATTTTTGGGAGTTGCAATTTTGACAAAGGGAGACTACCGTACTGTTTGTTTCATACAAGTAGTTCCAATACTTTTACAGTCATAGTCGTACATCACAGAAATAGACCCTTCAGCCTAAGTCTCCATGTTGACCAAGATGCCCCATCTAAGCTAGTTTAATTTGTCTGCATTTGGACCCTATTCCATTAAACCTTTCCTGTCCATGTACCTGACCAAGTGTCATTTAAATACCTTACTTGACTATTTTTGCAATATGTTCCATTCACCCACGACCCTCATTGAAAATGCTGCCCCTTAGGTTCCTATTAAATCTTTCCTCTCTCAGCTGAAATCTGTGTCCTCTGGTTCTTGATTCAAAAATCTTAAGTAAAAAAAACGCTATGCTATTTCCCACATGATTTGTACACATCTGTAAGATAATCCTTTAGCTTCTTACGCTCCATGGCATAAAGTCCTAGTCTGCATAAATTCTCCCAGCACCTCAGGCCTTCGAGTCCCGGCAACATCCTCGTAAATTTTCTCTATATCGTTTTCAGCTTAATTACATCCTTCTTATAGGAGAGTGACTAAAACTGGCCACAATATTTCAAATGCGACTTCAACAATATCTTGTACAGGTGTAACATAATGTCCCAGCTTCCATATTCAATATCTGGACTGATGAATACCAATGTACCTTATTACCAGCCTGTCTTGCCTGAGACACCAAAGAACTCTCTGCTCTACAACTCTCCCCAGAACCTTACTATTCACTGTGAAGGTCCTGCCTTGTATTCACTATTCACTGTGAAGGTCCTGCCTTGATTTGACTTCCCAAAATGTAACACGCTGCATTTATCTGTATTAAACTCCATTTACCATTCTTCAGCCCATTTGCCCAGCTGATCATGATGTAATCTTCAATGTCTATTCCACCTGTCATCTGCAAACTTACTAGTCACACCTTGTACATTCTTATCGAAATCGTTGATATAAACCCCACAAACAACAATGAAACCCAGCACCGCTCCGTGTGGCACATCATTAGTCACAGGCCTCCAGCCTGAAAAACAACCTTAATTTTTCCTTCCATTAAGCCAATTCTGCATCCTGTCAGCCAGCTCTCCCTGGGTCCCATGCAGTCTAACCTGCCAGAACAACCTATACTGCGTAACCTTATTAAAGGTCCATGTAGACAATGTCTACGGCCTTGCCCTGGTTTCTTGGTTACGTCTTCAAAGAAACGTAATTAAATTTGTAAGGCACAATCTCCTGTGTATGAAACCATGCTGGCTATCCCTGATGAGTTCCTACCCATCCAACTATATATACATTTTATCTCTCAGAATCTACTCCAGTAACCTGCCTACCACAGAAACAGCAGGAAAATCAAATAGCAAGCTTGGAACAGCTTGAACATTAAAGTTACATTTTGCTGATCAGTTTTCTTATTATCAAATAATCAGAGTGCTTACTTCTGTAGAATTAATGGCAAATTCTCAAATTGCAAACTATGTGACAGGAGAACTAATATTTCAATCCAGATGAATCTTAGATACATTAACTGCAGATTCTCTAAGTGCCTCAATTATCCCTGCAATAATCAGTGTGAATAATCTTCATAAATGAACAGTTATTAAAGGAAAAATCTAACTGAGTAGTGCCTCATATATCTTTATTTTAAAGCCGGACCCTTTTAAATGATTGTACACTCCGGAAATACATTTATTTCCGACATCCCTGGTTGACATACGATAAGCTTGTATGCCATCTGCAACCTTTCTTTAATTATCTGGTCCCCTTCTGGGTAGAGTAAAGGGTAGTGTCAAGGAAGAAGCTTTTCTGACCAAAAGGCAATGTTTCCTTCAATTATACTGTTGCAGCAGGAAAGGAGAAATTACATCCCCAAAGATTACCCATCAAAAAAGTATTAGGAACACGGTTATTCGTCTTTATTCTCTGTGGTATTCTCCATCCCTGGAGCTGAAGAGCACATTTAAGAACTTTATAATTAAGAGGCAACCACTTGGTCTGATAGTTGTCCAAAACATTGCCTTTTCAAGGACTGTACTTTTCACAGTAGGGAGCGGATTTGACGTCCATCTAAGACGAAGAAAGAAAGTGCATTTCAGCGTGTTTTGTACCATCATTTTATTCTGCTTTTACAATTTCAACTCAGCTCCGTGCTAAGTAAAAGCACTTTCATTTTTTGTTAAACTGGGAATATGTTTTCTTAAAAATTATAGAGCAGGTAAACTTATGTTACAAACGTAACCATTTTAGCAATCTATTAGCAATGCATTTTTTTATTTCATATTTTGAGCGCTTGTAACTAATTTGACATTGAACTGCTGTTGTGCAGGGGTGTTATGTTGGCTTTGACCTAGCCCATGCTGTTGGAAATGTAGAAGTGCGTCTGCATGACTGGAAAGTAGACTTTGCCTGCTGGTGTAATTACAAGGTAACATTGATTCCTTTGTTGTGCTCCATTGATTGTAATTGTTGGTGATTTTTTTTCCTCCATCTATTCATTTTGAAATGAATGTCATGCAAATTCTTCTTTTCTCCCCAGTTTTACTAAGGGACTGAGAAAATCCGTGAAGTGAATACGAAAATGAACAAATCACCTTTTTATTAATCTGTTACAGTATTTGAATTCTGGTGCTGGAGCTTTAGCAGGAGCGTATATACATGAAAAACACAAATTTACCATAAAGCCGACGTAAGTATTAATCACCATGTTTCAGTCGCATAAACTAAAATTAATCAATAAGATTTTGAGTTTTATAATTGGTGGCAACATTGAGGATTAGTCAAATATTTTTTCCCCTGACCTTTGACCATCCATCTCTCAATCAAACTCATGCTCCTGACCTGTTTCCGCCTATCACTTAGCAGGCTATGTCCCACCCTCATCTCTTTTCCAGCTTTCTCCCCCCAACTTAAGAGGCTGAAGAAGGGACCCCACCCAAAACATCACATTTCCATGTCTTCCAGAGATGCTGTCTGACCCGCTGTTACTCCAGCAATTTTTTTATTTGTATTGAATATAATTTCTCATCTCTGTTTTCTTCGCCATTGCACATGGACTTTCGTCCGAGCCTCTTAAATATTCCTTCTCTCCAGAGATGCTGCCTGTCCCACTGAGTTACTCCAGCATTTTGTGTCTACCTTCCTCTTAAATATGTAATCCTTTCTAGCTACATTTATTTGTTTCGCCATCATGAAATACAATAACATTTACAATTAATAGCAGTGAAATCTATTTTTCAGTTCCCGGGTTACTAAAGCATGCCTTCTTTCGGCTTTAAGAATAAAGGAAAACTGCATTTTTAGTGAAATTATTTTGATTACCCGCTGTTACAGTGAACTTGGCTGGTGGCATGTTTTGTGGGGTGAGCAGGCTCTAATTGGCCAGATGACTGAATTCACAATTTCTATTGAAACAAATAATAGAACTTCAAAGTTAATTTTGTCTTCGGTGAAAAAACTAGTAGGTGCAGATCACTGCCCCAGTTAAATATGATTTAAATAAAACAGAAAATAGAAGACCATAAAGGGTAGTCAATCCCTTACTGCCAGTTTTCAGCCTGAAGCTGAACTGATATTACCTCTGAGATTCTAGCAATTCACCATTTAGCTGCCTCCAGAGTGACATTAAATTTGTGTACACTGTAGTTGAGATAATGAATTGTAAGTAAGTGCCTCATTAAATCACCTGAAGGATGCCTTCAAGAGTTGTTGGTGAAATGCCCAGTAAACTGGCTGAAATGTGCTCTCAGAGTGGAGCATTAACTTAATATATCCCCCTCCAGAAAAAATGTAACAGCAGGGCATTTTGATGGATGGGAGTATGTGTGATAAAATGCAGACATGAATTGGGCTAAATTAGATAGTTTGTGTATAAGGGGGATGTGGGTGCTGAGGTCATTTGACTCAAACATATCAGACATAATGGAGGCCATGCAGGAAAGTCATACTACATGCTCATTGTTTCAGCATCCAGCAGAGTGTGATGTAGATCCCCTCACTTCATTGAAGGGAGAACCAAATTTGTGAGTGCTCCGGACTGGTTCATGAAAAACTTGCAGTGAGTTAACATTCTGAACCTCTTTGAAAGGCGATGGAAGTCATTACAGATGCTACTGTAACCTGTTTGTTACAATAACTTCTGTACAGAGCACAACGCATACAATAGAAGTGTCAATGAATTTCAGAAGATGAACTAAAGGCATTGGTGGAAAAAATGGCGAGGTAGAGTAAATCGCCTGTTTAGAGACCAGAAGACTCTTCAGGAATGTAAAGTCATGGAGGCAATAGAGAGACACCAAGTGCTGGAGTAACTCAGCAGGTCATGCGGAGCATCTTTGGAGAAAAAGGATGGCTGACGTTTCAGGTCGGGACCGTTCTTCAGACTGAAAGCAGAGGGGAGGGAACTAGAGGTTAAAAGAAAGGCCAGAACAAAGCAGGGCAACACATAGAAACATAGAAACATAGAAAAATAGGTGCAGGAGTAGGCCATTCGGCCCTTCAAGCCTGCACCGCCATTCAATATGATCCTGGCTGATCATCCAACTCAGTATCCCATACCTGCCTTCTCTCTATACCCCCTGATCCCTTTAGCCACAAGAGCCAAATCCAACTCCCTCTTGAATATAGCCAATGAACTGGCCTCAACGACCTTCTGTGGCAGAGAATTCCAGAGACTCACCACTCTCTGTGTAGAGAATGTTTTCCTCATCTCGGTCCTAAAGGAATTCCCCCTTATCCTTAGACTGTGACCCCTTGTTCTGGACCCCCAACATCGGGAACAATCTTCCTGCATCTAGCTTGTCCAACCCCTTAAGAATTTTGTAAGTTTCTATAAGATCCACCCTCAATCTTCTAAATTCCAATGAGTACAAGCCGAGTCTATCCAATCTTTCTTCATATGAAAGTCCCGACATCCCAGGAATCAGTCTGGTGAACCTTCTCTGAACCCCCTAAATACAATGTTATTTATTGCACCCAGGATGAGGTTTTCCAAACCAGGGCATCGGAGATGTCCTCATTCTTTAGGGTACGGGGGTTCCCCTCTTCAACTATAGATGAGGCTCTCACCAGGGCCTCTTCTATATCCCATAGCTCTGCTCTCACTCCCCACCCCTCCAGTCAAAACAAGGACAGAGTCCCTATTGTCCTCACCTTCCATCCTACCAGCTGTCACTTACAACAGATAATCTTCCGACATTTTCGCCACCTCCAACGGGATCCCACCATTGGCCACATCTTCCCATCTCCACCCCTTTCGGCTTTCCGCAGAGACCGCTCCCTCTGTAACTCCCTGGTCAATTCGTCCCTTCCTACCCAAACTAACCCCTCCCCTGGTACTTTCTCATGCAACTGCAGGAAATGCTACACTTGTCGCTTTACCTCCCCCCTTGACAATCTAAGGACCCAAGCAGACTTTCCAGGTGAGGCAGAGGTTCACCTGCACCTCCTCCATCCTCATCTATTGCATCCACTGCTGTAGGTGTCAACTGCTCTACATCGGTGAGACCCAGTGCAGGCATTGCGATCGCTTCGCCCAACACCTCCGCACAGTTCGCATTAACCAAACTGATCTCCCGGTGGCTCAGCACTTCAACTCCCCCTCTCATTCCTAATCCGACCTTTCTGTCCTGGGCCTCTTCCATGGCCAGAGCGAGTCCCACCACAAATTAGAGGAGCAGCACCTCATATTTCACGTGTAGTTTACACCTCAGCGGTATGAACATTGATTTCTCCAATATCAGGTCGTCCTTACCATATAACCATGTAACAATTACAGCACGGAGACAGGCCCTCTCGGCCCTTCCAGTCCGTGCCAACCATTTGTTTTCCCCTAGTCCCATCTACCTGCACTCAGACCATACCCCTCCATTCCCTTCACGTCCATATACCTATCCACTTTACTTTTAAATGTTAAAATCGATCCTGCCTCCACCACCTCTGCTGGAAGCTCATTCCACACAGCCACCACCCTCTGAGTAAAGAAGTTCCCCCTCACGTTACCCCTAAACTTCTGTCCTTGCTTTCTCCCTCCTTCCCCTTCCATTCACAACTCCCCCACAGCCCACTGTTTCTGTTTCTTCCTTTCTTCTTCTTCTCTCCCACCACCACATCAGTTTGAAGAAGGGTCTCGACCCGAAACGTCACCTATTCCTTCACTCCATAGATGCTGCCTCACCTGCTGAGTTTCTCCAGCATTTTTGTCTACCTTTGATATTTTTCCAGCATCTGCAGTTCTTTCTTGAACACTGTAGTTCCTTTATATTCATATATACGCAATGGGTCCTATGGCCCAACTCGCCCATGGCGACAAAGATGCCCGATCTCCACTAGCCCCATTTTTCCCTGAAGGTAATAGAAGGACATAGTGTAATAGTGCCACATTTGGTTGGAGGATTGTAAATTATTGAATAAACTACAGTGCAGCTATGCAGTCATGTTCCGAGGTCAGCAGTGAGTTAACTTGTTATTCTGTGTCTGAGCTCAAGATATCACAAATTGGCGACGAGGATGGGTCTGTGGATTCCCCAGCTTTAATTGTTCATGTAGATAAGGAATTCTACAGAGGCACGGAGAAGGTTGTATAACTTTTGGTGTCAGGGGAAGCTGAAAATCCGGTTACAAAGTTTGAATTCAGTGTAATTGTTAAAACATCCAAAATGGTGGTGCCCAGTGGGTACATCGGATGATTGGGTGAGTTCCAGCAAAGCTGGGAAATGCTCAGTGCGTACATCGAAGGTTTAGAGATATTTTTTGCTGCAATAACATTACTGAAGTAGAAGCTTCTGGTGAGAATCAAGATGTTTGAATGAAGCAATCCAAGCTAGGAAAAGAACATTTTTTCTCATTGAAATGGGCCCAGATGTTCATGATACCGTAAAGAATTTGTTAGCTACAGCCAAACCAAAGGACACGCCCTTGAAGATATTCTTAAGAAGTTAACAGAACATAATGACCCTAAGCCCTTAGAAATAGCTGAGATCTATCAATTTGGAATGAGATGCCAACTTCCAGAGGAGGACATTAGTAATTATATTGTGGCACTCAAGAGGTTATCAATTCATTATCATTTTGGAAATTTCCAAGGTCGGGCATTAAGAGACCATTTCATGTGTGGACTGAGAAGTGAGCGGATCCAAAGTAAGCTGATGACGGTGTATGACCTGACCTTTGAAACAGCTTGTAAAACTGCTTTGACAATGGATATGGCAGAGAGGGGTTATAGAGAAGTCAGGACAACTTCTAGACAACCAGCGGATGAGTTGAACAAGCAAACCAAAGACGCATAAGTCGACAAAGACGTCAGAGAATCGTTATCCATAGAAGGGTATCAAGGCAACTGCAAAGTCATGTTATCGCTGTTTGGGATCACATCTAGCACAGTCTTGTCCGTTCTTCAAGGTGGAGTGTTACTCGTGTCACAAGATGGGACATCTAGCAAAGGCTTGTCGCAAGTCTAAGCAGAAAAAAGGTTCAACAACAAGTAAGCATCTTCATTCTGTGGATCAACTGTAGGCAGAGGAAGAGCCTCTCGACATATACACCATCTGCAGCAATGAGCTAGTAAACCGGAAGACAACGAATGTGTCCGTGCAAGTCCAGTTGAATGGAGCTCATGTTGGCATTGAAGTCGACACAGGAGTGAGTGTGATTCCAGAATCTGTGTATCGGGAGAAGCTGAGTCAAAATCCTTTGGAAGTGAAGCGAATAGAGCTACGCCATTACTCTGGAGAGAAGATTCCAGTGTTGTGATGCATACATGTACCAGTTAGATATAAGGTGCAACAGGTGGAGTTGCCTCTCATAGTTGTAAAGGGAGATAAACCTGCGTTGCTTCGTCGGAATTGGTTGCAGATCTTGAAGCTCAACTGGAACGAGATATTCCTCGCCGCAAAGAATTCAAATGTCCAGAGGACGTAATCAAAGAACATCCGAAGGTGTTCAGCAACCAGGGAGAGCCAATCAAGGGGTACAAGGTGAAAGTGCACGTGAAGCAGGATGCGACACCGGTGCATTGCAAACCACAGGCCATACCGTATGCACTTTAGGACAAGGTCAAGAAGGAACTGAAAAGATTAGAAACTGAGAACATTACCAGTAAGGTAGCAGGTAGTGAATGAGCAACACCCATTGTAATTGTACCTAAACCTGATGGTAGTGTTAGACTTTGTGGGGATTAGAAGTTAACTGTAAACCAGATTCTTCAAAGTAGCATACCAGATACCCAACCAATGGTAGAGGATTTGTTTAGCACCCTTACAGGCAGTCAAGTCTTCACAAAAATGGACTTGACAAATGCCTACTTGCAGTTAGGTGTAGATGACAAAATTAAATCCAAGTTGACTATCAACACGCATTCAGGATTGTTTCAGTTCAATAGGCTCCCATTTGGCATATCATCAGCCCCAGGGATTTTTCAAGGGGTGATGACACAAATTCTAGAGGGAATTGAAGGTGTGGTGTGTTATTTGGATGACATCCTCATCTCAGCCCCTGACAGGCAGGCACATGATGAAAGGTTGGAAGTGGTACTCAAACGACTTGAAACACACAGTGTAAGAGTGAAGGCACAGAAGTGTGAGTTCTTTCAGAACTCGGTAGAGTATTTCGGCCATAAGGTAGACAAGGATGGTATACACCCCTCCAAGGGTAAAGTTGATGTGATCACTCCCAGAAACATATCTGAGATCCAATCCTTTTTAGGATTAGTGCATTTTTATGTGAAGTTCGTGCCAAATCTGTCCACCTCTTTTCATCCCTTGAACGAGCTCTTGAAAAAAGATGTACCATGGAAGTGGACACGTGAATGTGACCAAGCTTTCAAGTCATGTAAAGCTCAGTTGGCAAAGAGTATAATGCTTGTTCATTACAATGTAAATAAGCCAATTTAGCATGTAATGCTTTCACCATACGGTGCTGGTGCTGCAATCTCTCATGTGTTAGAAAATGGAGAGGAGAGGCCAATAGCATTTATATCTAGAACACTCAATGCCAGTGAGAGAAATTATGCGCAAATAGAGTGAGAGGTTACTGCATTGATTTTTGGTGTTAGAAGGTTTCATAAATATTTATATGGTAGAAGGTTTGTAATCGAGACAGATCACCAGCCATTGACAGTGATCCTAAATCCAAAAACACACATACCAACTCTGGCAGCAGCCAGAATGCAAAGATGTGCATTTACATTTTCTGCATACCAGTATGATATTCAGTTTCATAAGGCAGTAAGCACAGCAATGCTGATGCCATATCTAGATTACCTTTGGAATTGGAGGTTACCCCAAACAGAGTGGACTTGTTTTATTTATCTCATGTATCACTTCAGGGGACATTCGGAAGGCTACTTGCACTGACAGACCTTTTGTCAAGAGTGCAGGAATATGTTACAAATGGATGGCCAAACAAATTGCCATATTCAGAGGCAGAACTGAAACCAATCTTTGTACGTAGGAATGAACTCTCAGTCGACCAATGTTGTGTCATGTGGGGAGCGAGAGTTGTAATCCCTGAAAAATATGGAGTAAACTTGCTGGGAGATCTTCATGATCAGCATTTGGGAATATGTTTAAAAAAGTAGTTTAGCTAGAAGCTATCTATGGTGGTGTGGTCTAGATAAGGACAAACTGTGAAAGAGTATAGCACATGTCAAGCAGTTGGAAAGAATCCACCAATCTACATACCGCTACAGCCATGGAAATGGCCGACTAGAGTGTGGGAAAGATTATGCGTTGACTTGCAGAGTTAGATGGACAACAATTGTTCATTGTGATTGATAGTCACTCACAGATTCATAGTAGTGGGTTGAGATGTTTCCGATGAAGAAAACAACATCCAGCAAAACGATAGACATTTTGCGAGGATTGTTTGTGTCCTATGGATTTCCAGAGGAAATTGTGCTGATAACGGACCACAATTCTGTACACAAGAGTTTGCACAATTCATGAAAGAGGATGGTGTAAAACACATTGAGTCGCTCCATACCATCCCACTTCAAATGGAGCAGCAGAACGCACAGTGCAAATTGTGAAGAGTGCATTAGTCAAATAAGTGCTGGAACCAAATCCAAAGAAAAGATGGTTGTCTCTGTTTCACAAACTGGCTAACTTTCTGATTACATATCAAAACACACCTCACACCACTACTGGTCAAATGTCAGCGGAACTGTTCTTGAAGAGAAAACCCAGAACAAGGTTTTCACTGTTGAAACCAAACTTGGCTCAAACAGTAGAAGAGAAACAAAAAGCATATCACAACAGAAGTAGAGTAAAGGAAAGGAGTGTTGAATTGAATCAGAAGTTAAAGTTGAAAAACCATCATCACAAGTGGGTAAAGTGGTTACCTGGAAGAGTAGTGAGAAAGTGCAGACCACGGACATACTTGATCAAGATGTTTGGAAGTGGAAAGATGAGAAAAGTACACATTGACCATGTCATACCTATGCAGGCACACACAGGTTTGCAACCAGACCAATTAGACGAGTCAGATAATTTGGTTACCACTCAAGTACAGGTACCAACGGATGAACCAGAAATGGTACAAGAAGGTACACAAGATAGTGACAGTTTCAACCAGCCTGAAAATGGAGGTTCAAGTGTGGTTGACAGTCAAACAAAATTGATTGATGGACTGGCATCTTTGAATGTAGGTCAAAAGGAAGACTTGACTCGATCAAAAATGAGTCCAAGTGGTTCTCAACAGTCAGAAACATTTGGTCAGGGAAGACATCCAGAAAGAAGGAGAAACCCAGTGGTTAGGTTTAATTTGTGAAGTTTATTTTGTATATGCAACATATGTGCCTGATGCCCTCATATTTTTCAGGTTATATAAAAGTAAACTGTCAGACAAGATTGTAATAAATTCATGCCATTTTTATTATATTCAAAAATGTCAAAAATATTATATTTAACAATGTCAACAAGGTGATAACATTTTCATTAAAGTGGGAGGAGATGTAAAAGCGCCACCTTTGGTTGGAGGATTGTAAATGATTGAATAAACCACAGTGCAGCTGTGCAGTCATGTTCCGGTCAGCAGTGAGTTAACTTGTTATTCTGTGTCTGAGCTCAAGATACCCCACATAGTTATAGGGATCAATGCCAGGAGTTAGTGAAACCATCTTTAAATGGTATATCCCATCAACTGCATTAACTTCACATTCCTCAACCTGTGAAAATTAAAGTTCAGATCCAACATTCATATGTCCCCACAACGTCCTAAGACATCTTCCACCACTGCAAATTGAGAGTGACATCTCCTCTCTTCTTTAAAGTGCCAGCTTTTCATTCATGATCAGCACAATATCTAAACGTATGGTGTAACATACCTTTCTATTCCTATCTCCTTCAGGGTTAGCTTAAACTCAAAGGAATAGGTGTGACTGGTCTCATTAAGCCACAGCCACTTATGAGAATAGGGCATGCTTAGGTTAGTCACAATGTGTAGGAAGGCAATGCAGAAGCTGGTTTACACCAAAGATAGACACAAAATGCTGGCACAACTCAGCAGGACAGGCAGCTTCTCTGGATGGAAGGAATGGTTCTATCCAGAGAAGCTGCCTGTCCCGCTGAATTGCTCCAGCATTTTGTATCTATCTTAGGTTAGTCACACTTCTCCAATGCAGTTTGCTTACTATCCCTTTTAGCCCCATTTGTATCTCAATTTTAGAACATTCTTCTTTTCATCCATCAAGATTATATTGAATATTTAGAGGGTATCTTTGGAATAGCTTAATGAGATCATCTGACTAGTTGTAAGACTGAGACTGGGGAAGATAAGAATCAGTATGTTCTGATCGTAACTTGCGACCAGCATGATCCAGTAAAGATGAAAGACAAAGACGGCAAATTTGGGGGAATCTTGGATGACAAGAGATATTTTCAAAAAGATAAATAAATCGCACGTAAGGTGTAGGAAGCTAAAATCTGACAAGGCCTTGAAGCGACATAACGAGAGCATGAAATAACTCAATCAATGAAACAGGGCCACTGGAGACCATGAAATGTCCTTGGTTAGTAAGATTTAAGGAAAATCGAAAGGTATTTATTCATGCATTAAAAACAAAGGGATAACTAGGGAGAGAATAACACCTCAAGGATAAAGGAGGGAATTTATGCCTAGAGTCAGTGGTCAAAAGTACTAAATTAGTATTACTCATCGGTATTCACCTAGGAGGACATGGAGTATAGATCAGCGTGGGTTATGTTCATAACCTAAGATCAAAAAGGAGGCAGCATTGGGTCCCTTGAAGAACATTAAGATGAATAAATCCCCAGGTCCTGATGAGATCCAACCCAGATTTTGGAGAGAGAAAAGACAATACATGACAGCTTTGATCATTGTAATCCCTCTAGCGACATGTGAGGTCAGAGGATTGGGGAATAACCTATTGTTCCATTGTTTAATAACGGCAATAGGGATAATACAGCAAAATATAGGGAGACCATTAGAGGGGATTCTTAGGGATAGGATTTACTCACATCTGGAAAAGCATGTTAGGTATTATTAGGGTTTTATTACTCTAAAAAAAGGGTCCCAACCTGAAAGGTCACCTATCCATGTTCTCTCCAATACTTTGTCTCTTTTATTGTAAACCAGCTTCTGCAATTCCTTGTGTCTGGGCTTATTAAGGATAATTCCCAGAGATTTGTGTGGGTGGTTATATCTTACATATTTGGTTGTATTTTTTGAGGAGGTGGCGATGATGGCTGATGAAGGGAGAACAGTAGACATTGTCGACATAAACAACATAAGGCATTTGGCAAGGCGACCCATGTAGGTTGATCCAGGAAATTAAGATGAATGGGAACAATGGTAACTTGGTAGATTGGCTTGGCCATTGAAGCCTGAGGGTAATAGTGGAGGTATGTTTATCTGAATGGAGGTGGGAGGTTATGCTGGGACCTCTTTTGTTTGTAATATATGCTGGAGTAACTCAGTATGACAGGCAGCATCTCTGGATAGAAGGAATGGACCAACAAATATACACAACCAGAAACATCTACTTGTTTTAGGCTGATGGAGGGCGCAAATCCAACATCAGAAAGTATGGGAGCTATAACATTACATTGAGTTTTCAGCCTGACTGAAGGTCCATCCTTCAGCACAGATATAGTGGGCAACTTCATCAGTAGCATGGCGAAGCAACTATTATGCATTAACTAGGTGATGCCATCCAGTACGGCTAGGGGGCGCCGTCCTGTACGGGTATGGCTGCCCAGCCTGCAGCTGTCCGTTTTTTCATCTCATTTTTTAAAATTTTTAGTTAGTTGAGCTTTTGTTTTTCGGAGTTCTAGTCTTTTTTTTGTGTGCGTGGGGGGGGGGGGGGGGGGGGGGGGGGGGGGGGACTGCTTTCTAGGGTACCTACCTGGTCAGAGAGGTGGCTTTTCTCCGGGCTGCACCTACGATCCGTCCTCACAGCCTACCAGTGGGTCTGGAGCGGCGTTTCCTGAGGGGACCGCCCAGAACCTCGGCTTCGGCGGCGGCACAGCGCTGGAGCGTTATCGCGGAGTGGAACGGGCGATGCCTTGCCCGGGTTGCCGTGCTGAAACTCCAGTGAGCTGATGACCACCGATGAAACATCGCGGAGCTGCGGGTCTGTGGAGCGGCCAGCCGCGGGCGGCAGTGCTGAACTTTACATCGGGAGCCTGGGATCTCTTGCGGAGATCGCCAGTGGTGGATCCAGCGCGGCCTGTCGGCTTCGCAAGCCGTGGTCTCCGGTAAGGAAGCGGCCGTTCCTGGTTTCCCAAGCAGCTGTGAGGATTCTCCCGATGCTGGAGAACCATCATCCGGCGAGAACAGCCTGAAACTTCGGGCCTCCGTAGCTGCGACTGCCGAGGCTTCAATAGGCCTGACTATGGGTGGACATGGAGATGGGGACTGGACTTTGTGCCTTCCCTCATAATGGGAACCATTGCGGGGGGATGTTTTTTATGTTACATTTCTTTTTTATTGTTATGTTGTTTTCTTTTTTATGTGCTGCAATGGCAATACACATTTCACTACACCAATTGGTGTAAGTGACTAATAAAGAACCTTTGAACCTTTGAACTCATCTCATGGACAATATTGCAGCTTTCATTGCAACATAAACAGAAAATTGCAGGTATTATCGCAATGTTTAGCAGGTACTTTCGCAACATTTAAGAAACATTTAGACAGGTGCATTGTTAAGATAGATTTCGGGGAATATGGGCCAAACGCAAGAAGATGGTAGTAGTGTGGATGTGGCATGTCGATCAGTGTGGCCATGTTGGGCTAAGGGCCAGTTTCCATGCCATATGACTTTATGACTCCATCACTTTAAAATAGCTTACATTTAGGTACTGCAGTGAATACTGTAACATGTAGACTACATGTTAAAATCCATTTGGAATTTGTGATCCATTTGGATTTGAGCTGAACATCGGTGATAACTAATTAGCACCATAGCCACAGAAGCTAAGACAAATGCCCATGATCACATATTGATCAGATTGGTATTCAATGAGGCGAGTGATGCATCGAGGGGTTAATTTTTCAAACCAATGAAATCTATAATCTGTCAGTTATAACAAATCTCTCATGAGAATCCAATCTAGGTTCATTTTAAACCATTGCATCAATTGGCCATTCCAAGTTCCACAATGGGGTACTAATGATGAACTGTCAACAGGAGATGCACAGCATTTTACTCATTTTGCAACAGTTGGAACTGTTCATTGTATTGTCATGCTTTCCTGCACAAGCAATCACTTTTCACTAATCCCCTCTCAACTATTTCAGTAGCTTTCAATTGCTCTCAAGTAAAGATTGACCAAGGGAACTGGTAGTGTATAACAAATGATTTATCTAACCATTCTGCCTCTCTCATATATTTTCATCTTTCATACACATCCTTGCCTCAGACGTGGACGTGATAAAGTCTCAGAGGGGAACAAACAGCAAATACGCTACCTAAGCAAGTACCTAGATGAACTACAATTTGAGTACCACCATACTAGATCACCAGGAGATATGATCTCACTGGCTCCCCACTCTGCATTGGAATACTTGGATAATAAAAACACATACGTCAGGCTGTTGTTCATAGATTACACCTCGGTGTTCAACAAAATCATCCCTTCCAAACCCGTTACCAAACTCAGCGAACTGGGTCTCTGCTTTTCCCTTTGCAACTGGATCCTCGACATCCTGATCAACAGAGCACAATCTGATGAGTTGGCAATAACACTTCCTCCTTGATAACCATAAACACAGGAGCAACTCAAGGCTGTGCGCTCAGTTCCCTGCTCTATACCCATGATTGTGAAGCCAGACACAACTCCATCTTTAAATTCAATGGTGACACCGCTGTTGTTGGAATTCCAGAGAATGATGCGTCAGAGTATGGGAGGAAGATCGATCATCTGACTGAATGATCCCCGAACAACAACTTTGCTTTTAACGGCAGTAATACCAAGGAACTAATTGTTGACGTTAGAAGAGGTAGGCCAAACATCCACAAACCTTCATCACAGGGTTGGTAGTGGAGAGAGTCAACAACTTCAAGTTCTTGGATGTGCAAAGATCTGTCCTGAACCCAACACATTGATGCAATCATAAATAAAGCCCAACATTCCTTAGACGATTGAGGAGATTTGGTATGTCGATGAATATTCTCTTGAACTTCTACAGATGTATGGTAGAGACCATATTGATTGGTTACATCACACCTGGTTCAGCTCGAACACCTAGAAATAGTGGTGAAAAATGTGCAGTCCATCACAGGTACTGACATTCCTCTGATGGTATCTATAGGAGGCACTGTCTCAAAAAGACAGCCAACATCATCAAAGACCCATACCACCCTGGCTATGCTCTTATTTTACTCCTGCCATCAGAAAAAGGTATAGGAATCTGAAAACTGTAACATCCAGGTTCAGAAATAGCTTCTTCCTAATAACCATCAGGCTATTGAACAGTATGAACTCCAACTAAACTCTGAACTATGAACTGCCTTGGTTGCACTAGGGACTTTGGTCTTTCTTTTGTTTTGCACTATATTGTTCTGTTTTTTATTTATGTAAATTTTTTTTGTTCTTTGTATTTATTGAATACACCGTTTACAAACATGTTGTGCTACGGCAAGTAAGAATTTCATTGTTCCGTTTAGGTATATCCTTATAACTATAAAACTCTAATCGTGTGTGTGTGTATGTGCGTGGTGTGTCCTTCGATCGCAGGGACTTAGGGAATCGTGACGCCTTTTCCTCGCTGGTGATCCCGATCCCACCTGGCGATCCCTGGCCGCCACGGGGGATGACCTCCTCTCCGTCTCCCCCCTCCGATCGTCTGTCACGCAGGTGGGTGGGCTTCCCCTCACAGAAGCCACGATCAGCCGGCCCTCCGCTGCATGGAGAGTGGTCCTGCCCACTCATCGTCTGCGTGCCTGGAGGGGAAGATGCTGCCGTGGGCGGAGCCCAGCTCGATACCCGCTCGCCCGCGGCCTCCCTCGGGTTGATGATCGCCCGGCACCTCGCTCAGGGCCCTCAGCTCGACATCCTTGGCTCAACGCCCACCCGCGGCCTCGCTCGGGTCCACGCCCGCCTGTAGCCTCGCTCGGGCCCGGCGTCTGGTGCATGACCTGGGAGGCTGCTGCTCTATGACCTGGGTAGGTGCTGTCTTCACCCCCTCCCCATTTCTCTCCACCTCCCTCTCTACCCCTCCCCCTCCCTCTACCCACTCCCCCTCGGACTCCCTCTCTAGCCTCTCCCTCTCTGTCCCCCTCACTTTCTGCCCCCTCCATTCTGACCCCCCTCCATCTCTGCCCACTCCCTCTCTGCCCCCCTTCCCTCACTGCCCCCCCCCTCTCTGCCCCCTCCCTCTCTGCCCCCCTCCCCCTCTGGCCCCCCTCTCTGCACCCCCCCCCGGTGGAGTATTGCATTTAGGAACCAGCCCACCCTTGTGATGCTGCGCGCCCTCCCATCCCTCAATCACTAACCCCTCCCTCTCCCCTTCTACCACCCACCCCTTCCCTCTCTATGGCCTGCACTCTCTCTAACCCCACCCCTCCCCCCACTCTAGCCGTGCCTGCGCAGTTGGGGGTTATGTGTGAATGGATAGGGTGGGGAATGGGGTAAAAGGAGCAAATTAATCATATTAATATATCAAAGGGGGCGATTAGTGTGTGTGTGTGTGTGTGTGGGGGGTTTAGTTATTGTGTGTGTGACGCCGAAGGCCGCCACCCCCCCCCCCCCCCCCCCCCCCCCCCCCCCACCACCCCACCCCCCGCAAGACTTGGACTAGTATGACAATAAAATAGTTTTAACTTTTAAATCTTGATATACTTCCTAAGGTGGTTACCAGAAGGCCCTAATGGCAGAATGGTAGTTATGGCACAAGTGTAATTCTTCCACATGCTCTACAGTTTTAAGGCAGCTACTTTCAACAGGAAAGCATTAGTCAATTCAAATGGAAATCAACATTATACTTAAGTATATTGAGCAAATATGCATGATATTAGCAGTCTGATGAGGCTGTGATCTGCAGTACTACCAATATTTGCAATAACAGTGTCTTTGCTTTTTCAAAATAAAAGTGATTTGCCTTAAACGAGGAAGACGTATAATGGTGTTTATGTCAATGCAAGGTTACATCAAATACTGTTCAAATCAAATATTATGCTAGCGTCTAACATTCAAATGCAATGTGTATCCTCTTTGACAACCTGGTTTTTTTAATGACCTTCAAGGACTAGATAGCAGCACAGATGTGGGCCGTAGGTAAGCACACTGCCTGAAAGGCTACAGCCAAGAGTAGCACTTCAATATCCTTCACCCGCTAAGGTGGTGATCTTTCAAGGGACCAGGTAGATGGTGACACAATGATCTGTGAGCATGCAGAGGTTTTTGTCTCCAGTTGTTGATGATCCCAAATCACAGGAGTCTGCTCCCTACGACTTTTTTTCTTTGTGGAGTTAATTATTTGCATAATCTGAGCCGAACTCTGAGAACTTTACTTCAAGGGAAATGTTATGTGGATGCGGAGTGGTGGCCAGAGGGCATAATGAGGGCAAGGAGGTGGGGTTGGACATTTGCTGCTTTTGCAGAAGTATAGCAAGTTCCTGTGTAGTACATCTGTTCTTGAAATTTGCTCAGGCATGTAATTTATGTGCTGATATGTTACAGCTATCTGTGTATATGCAACATATCTGTCATTCAGAAAAGCTAACTGCTCACATATTGCATTCTTGTCTGTGATTTTAGAGCTCTCACCTTCTCCTCTGCAGCTTCTCTCTCTTCCAGTGTCAATATGTATTTCTGTTGTCCAATAGCTTTCATAAGTGAATCTTCTAAGGCTTCTAGAATCGTGTTCTAGATGAAAACCATCCTTATGCTACTTAAAATGTTCTTTTTGAGCAGATCCCATGGGCATTTATGCTAAACTCATTGACAGCATAGGGCACCAAAGGTAGGTGAAGCCACTGTTGAACATATTTCATTCATATCAGTTTGAAATATTAACCGATACTCTTTTTGGCAACTTCTCAGTGTATATTGCAAAGGACTTTATAACAAATGATGGTCTTTCAAAATTTACCCACAATTTTATAAAGTACAGCAATCCAAATTTTGCAGAACCCACGATTCCACAGATAACATTGAATGAATAACATAGAACAGAGCATGAGGACAGCACAGGGACAGGCGATTTGGCCCATTGTGTCCATGCCGAACATGATGCCAAGTTAAACTAACCTACTCTACCTGTCGTGATCCATATCCCTCAATTCTCTGCATTTACTTCAATGACATGATTTACAGTATTTTGAGGTATTAGTTTAGCTCAATGGAAAGATGGTACAAGCTCAAATTATTTTGTCTGGAGCATTGGAGGCTGAGTGGACACCTGATAGAAATATATGAAGTTATGGGAGGCATAGGTAGGGTAGACAGTCAGATATTTTTTTTCATGGGGAGGAAATGTAAAAGACTAGATGGCATAGCTTTAAAGGGGGTGTGCAGGACAAGTTTTTGATATAGAGTTGGCGTCTGAAATCTGCTGCCAAAGATGATGCTGGAGGCAGATACAATAGCAGTATTTAAGAGCACTTTGGATAGTCAGATAGATATGCAGGGAATCACTTTCAGGCAGAGGAGATTAGTTTATCATGGCATAATGTTCAGCATGGTTATCATGGGGTGAAGAACCTGTTCCTGTGCTGTACTTTTCTATGTTCTAATAGTCCCTACAACATGCACTAGGTTTTCAAACATTCTTTTTTTGCTTCACTTTCAGATTACTTGGTTGGTGGAGCCATGATTTCACAACCAGATTTCAGATGGACAACAGTAAGTATCATATTTTGAACTTGATTTTCATTTGTATTTACTTAAATTGGAAATAATAGTGAAGGAGTATTGTGAATCTCTGCAATTTTGGTTTTACTTTTGTCAAGTACATTTCAGCCGTATAAGTGTTTGGAGATTACACGTCGGTACCTACCTTTGAAAAGGAAAAGTGAAATGAGGAAACAATTGGGAAGTTAGTATTCATTACAATATTTGATAGATGTGTTTCCCTTCTCAAATTCAACATTTTAGCAAGAAATCTTACCAATGTTTACAGTTTTCAAGAAATCTACAGAACCTAAAATGCAATGCACATTGTGAAGTGTTTACTGAACAGTGGACATATTAACAAAAATGTTTATGGAATATTGATCATGTCAGGAAATTTGCTCCAAGGACAAGATGAAGAACAGCATACTAAATTATCTGTTGGGATGTGCAGTCATTTTGATCACTTAATGTGCTAAACCAAGAAAACCTGTTCCCAAGTATGGGAAGAGGGAACTTCATGCAGGTTAGTATCTCCATGTAATTAAAAGTGCATAAATCTCATCAAAATTCTTTGATGATCCACTCAGGGAGTAGAAATATTTTTTTTCAGATTTTATTCAGTGGTAGCATTGTTATCGCCAAAAACTATTTGCCACCAACTGCAAAATTAAGCAAATGGAGTAATCATGAAAAATCAGATTTTGATC
Source organism: Okamejei kenojei (assembly GCA_035221665.1). Lineage (NCBI taxonomy): Eukaryota > Metazoa > Chordata > Chondrichthyes > Rajiformes > Rajidae > Okamejei > Okamejei kenojei. The sequence goes on along the minus strand of CM069137.1, from coordinate 26,554,212 downwards.
GGGCAAAGTTAAGATGATTTTTTGAAAAATAAGGATAAGCCAATGAATGCCATAATTGGTGAAAGTAAAACAATGTTGCATAGTTAAAATCCAATTGGAAGTAATAGTGAAGAAAATAGTTTTAAGGTAAGAAATAACTGGTTCTCAAAAATGACTTCCCTGAATGTAATGCTATATTCATTGGGATTCTGCATTCTGACCAAAAGTAAAACCAAAATTGCAGATTATTCAAAAGAAAGGTATGACAATTTGCTAGAAATCTGAAATAAAGATTGAATAAACTGGAAATATTCAGCAGGTCAGTCAGCATCCATGTAGAGTGAATGCTTCCCGGCAATGATCTTTCACCAATATTGAGGAAAGGTCTTTGACATGAACAGCATGAGAGCATTGAGGATATCAGAGGATAAGAAGTAAATAAAGTCTAAACAAGGTTTGTCAATACCCAATTTATCAGCAAAGCTGGCTAGAAGGGTGTATTACAATTTCTGATTTAATATTATTATTTTTTCATTTTTTAATGAAGAGGGCAATATCATTTTGCTCATTTTTCTACGGGTAACCATGAATCATTTTATGCAATCAATGTCTTACTGGTGGTTCTTAAGAAATAAAAATGTTACTCATCTAAATTAGACTGCAAGTTATAACAAGCAACATTTGAGTTCAGATATCAAAAATCATGCATCAAAGTTTGGTGAGATAGTTTGACTAAATACCTTAAAATGCTCTGTTCTGACAAAAGTACAAACAATATGTTTTTTTACCCAGCTCTAAAGATTTTAATCTCTGCCTTGGAAATTATGAAGGAGCTTCTTTCATTAATGCTCAAATTTAGATTCACTTAATTAAATAACTGGAATAAAATGCTACTCTCAATAATACTGTCATGGGAATACTAAATTCTGATATAAGAATATCTGGTTTACTAATGTCCATTATTCAATATGTGCTATTTGTAAACTAGACCCCAGATAATGTATGTTCATATTCCAGTCATGAATAATAAATGAAATACATCTTCAGAGAAAAGCAAGTATTTTTTCTTTGATCATACATTCATATCGTCCTTCAAGACAAAACTATTTATTGGCACAATTTTCCTAATAAATTAATTAAGGTGCCTTCCCCTTTTTCCTCAGTATTGTCGACAATATGCAAAGAAAACTGAATAAAGTTTTCTACGAATGAGAAAAATGAACTGGTCAATAGTCCACCAATAAATGAGGTGAAAAATAAACCTTAGATGGCTAGTATCTCCCACTGCATGATCCGAAAGAGAATCATTGCATAAAACAGGCTAAAATCTACATATTTTTATCCTTTGCTTATTAGAACTGGATCTAACTCCAGGGGTGAATGGATTTCGAATATCTAATCCCCCCATTTTATTGATTCGTTCACTACAGGCTAGCTTAGAGGTAAGTGCATAGCTGTGATTGAAGATTTTATGTGCGATATTGGGAAGTGTGCTTATACACCACTTACTGAAAGCTAACATCGATATGCAGCAGGCAGTTAAGAAGGAAATAAGTGTTGACCTTTATTGCTAAAGAATTTGAATACAAGAATATTCCTATAATCATTCAGGGACTTGGTGGCAGCACGCCTGTATAATTCTGGTTTCCTTACCTAGAATAGGATATACCTGTTACAGGAAGAATACAGTGAAGACTCATCATGCTGGTTGATCGAATAGAAGGTTAATCATACAAGAAGAGCTTGTGCAGGCTCGGCCACCATTCTGTAAGGTCTAAAAAGATTTTAAAAATGGCCTTAGTGAAAGAAGCAAAACTCTTAAAAGACTCGACAGGTTAGATAGAGAGAAGATATTTCTCAACCTGAGGTATCTAAGAATGAAAACAGTGTAGGAACTGTCTCAAAATATGGGGAATGCCATTTAGGACTGAAATTAGAAGTGTATTTTCTATTATTCAGATGTTAGATATTAAAGGATTCATTATGCCAAAGGTTGCAGAGGCTGGGCCATTCATTTTACTCAGATTGATCAACTTTTGGAAATTGGAGGAATATAGATACTCTCCAACTTATGTAAGGATTACGTTCCATAAACCCTTATGTGAATCAGATTTTATGCAAATCGGAATCACCTAAGCACAAGGTAAAAAAAAAGAACAACAGATGCTAGTTAATGCATATATGACAGTAAGTGCTGCAGTTAACTCAGCAGGTCAAGTAGCACCTCTTGAAGAACATGGATAGGTAACATTATGGGTTGGGACCTTTCTTCAGACTGATTCAGTCTGCTGAGTTAAGCCCCTGTCCCACTTTCACGACCTAATTGGCGACCTCTGCCGAGTTTGCCCTTGACTCATACTCGCAGCATGGTTGCCAAAAGGTCATAGGAGGTCGTAGGAGGTCTTCGTAACTCTTTCTCATGCTCGTGATTGGTCTCTGCGTACTCGTGGCCTCAAGTAGGTCACTTTTTTTGGTGGCCGATTAGGAAAAGGGGAGATGCAATGAGACCTGGGTGTCATGGTATTTCCAGCTTCAGGTTTCTGGGGGTCAACATCTCTGATGACCTCTCTTGGACCCACAATACCTCAACACTGGTCAAGAAGGCTCACCAGCGTCTCTTCTTCCTGAGAAGACTAAAGAAGGTCCATCTGTCTCCTCAGATTCTGGTGAACTTCTACCACTGTACCATTGAGAGCATCCTTACCAACTGTATCACAGTATGGTATAGCAACTGCTCTGCCTCCGTCCGGAAAGCACTGCAGAGGGTGATGAAAACTGCCCAACGCATCACCGGTTCCTCACTCCCCTCCATTGAATCGGTTCAAACCAAGCGATGTCTGCGAAGGGCACGCAGCATCGTCAAGGACTGGTCTCACCCCAGACACAGACTGTTAACCCTCCTCCCATCCGGGAGGCGCTACAGGTCCCTCCATTGCCGGACCAGCAGGTCCAGGAACAGCTTCTTCCCTGCGGCTGTTACAATACTCTGCACCTCGGTGATTGCCAGTCACCCCCCCCCCGGACACTCCTTCCCCTCAGTAAAATTGCACTACTGCTACTGATTGTATGTATGTATATTTTACCATTCATTATTCTAAGTTCGCTCTTCTGGGTGAGATGGTAACTGCATTTTGTTGTCTCTGTACTGTACACTGCACAATGACAATTAAAGATTGAATTGAATTGAATTGAAATGGTACACCAGTCATTGAAAGTAGGCATGCAGGTGCAGCAGGCAGTGAGGAAAGCGAATGGTATGTTAGCATTCATAGCAAAAGGATTTGAGTACAAGCAGGGAGGTTCTACTACAGTTGTACAGGGTCTTGGTTAGACCATACCTGAAGTATTGCGTACAGTTTTGGTCTCCAAATCTGAGGAAAGACATTCTTGCCATGGAGGGAGTACAGAGAAGGTTCACCAGACTGATTCCTGGGATGTCAGGACTTTCATATGAAGAAAGACGGGATAGACTCGGATTGTACTCGCTAGAATTTAGAAGATTGAGGGGGGATCTTATAGAAACTTACAAAATTTCTTAAGGGGTTTTACAAGCTAGATGCAGGAAGATTGTTCCCGATGTTGGGTAAGTCCAGGACAAGGGGTCACAGTTTAAGGATAAGGGGGAAATCTTTTAGGACTGAGATGAGAAAAACATTTTTCACACAGAGAGTGGTGAATCTCTGGAATTCTCTGCCACAGATGGTAGTTGAGGCCAGTTCATTGGCTATGTTTAAGAGGAAGTTAGATGTGGCCCTTGTGGCTAAAGGGATCAGGGGGTATGGAAAGGCAGGTACGGGATACTGAGTTGGATGATCAGCCATTATCATATTGAATGGTGGTGCAGGCTCGAAGGGCCGAATGGCCTACTCCTGCACCTATTTTCTATGTTTCAATGTTTCTATATTTTTTTCCAGCCTGATAAAAAATCGTCCACAAGTAAAAAAAAGGTTGGCATGGAATATATTGATATTTTTTACTCGTAGGTAGGTCGTAGTAGGTCATGATGGTAGCCGTAGGTAATCGTAGATAATCTTAGGTAGTCGTAGGCAGTCTTGGGTCGGTAACTGCCCGAGAAAAAAAATGCAAACATGATATAATTTTATCAGGTGATCATTTTCCACTCATAGCTAGTTGTAGTTGGTCTTTGGTGTGGAAGACTGAGGTCAAGAGGGGTTGTACGAGGTCGTAGACATAGTCGTAGGAGATCTTTTACTTCGGCAAATCAACACGACCTTGACATTTTTTTCAACTCGTCTAGGGTCTTCTAAACTCGTGGATTAGGTTGTCCAAGTGGGACAGGCCCTTTACTCCTACATTTTGTGTAATTAAACCTAAAAACTAGGCTCTGATAACAATGGTCTGCACCAGTGAGCTATTTCTTCAACAGCTGCCATTACCGTCCAGTTGATGAGGTTGTTATTGGAGCTCATATTGTGGCTCCTGACTGTTAGTGCTTCCTTCAGACTGCCGCCAATGTCAGGACGTGCTTGATGACAATGGGGTTCCCTCCCCTTGCACCAGCTGCCAGCCATCGTTTTGTTCGCTCCACCGCTGCCACCTCCTCCTTCTCCACCAAAGTCGCCTAGATCACCCACCTTGGCAACCCAGCAAGGAGTTGCTTGCCACCGCTTCTCTCATTCTCACTCACCTTCCCAGTGTTGTACCAACAATGGCCAAAACTGGAAGAGCGGCAAGCGTGGCTGACAATTTTATTTTGATGAAGTGGATGGGAAGCCCTTGCTAACCTCCCATTGCAATAACACAGGTCCTTCAGGAAATGGGACAACCTATTGTGATTTTTTTATGTAGGTGTGAGTTTTCATAACTCACCTATTGCTTAAGTCAGGGAGAGCCTGTAAAAAGATATGGGGATACGCCAGGAAAACAATGAGGTAGGAGGTGATCAGGAAACTTGTGGCATGGCCTACTCTTACACTTGTTTCTTCTGCTTGCAAATTTTGATGATTACTTGTGGTTAGGAATAATTTAAACATTGTTAAATTTAACATTGTTTTTTTTTGTTTATGATTGTTCCCAACCAGAGATATCCTGAAGGATCCCTATTTGGCACTAGCAGGTAGAGGAAGATATATGACTTTGGGAATTCTAAACTGCATAGCATAGTCCAAAAATTATAAGCAGGTTTTTCAGAAGTGTAACCCGGAAAAAAAATGTTGAACACATCCCATTAAAGATTGGAGTCTATTTTACAGCTCTCCTTTATCGTCCATTAAGGTATCTCACCGAATGTTAGGCATGGTTCTATGCTGAACTATCAGCTAGTGAGTTATGAGCAAGAGCTGATGCTTGTGGTAGGGACCACAATGGAGAGTCTAGCTGAGCCATCATAATATTGCTCAGTCAGGCAGTTACTGTCCTTCAGGGGCCTTCAATGCAGAAGAGTTTGACTTGAATTTCAATCCAGCCTTTCCTTTGGACCTAATTGTTCCTCGGACAAATGGACTGCACATGTCAGTAATGTATGAATTAAAATGAAGCAGGTCCCTGTTAATCATGTAATTTAGGGTATGGAAAGTGGTTGATTTTTGACAGGTAATTTATCAAAATAGCTGGCTGAAATGCTATAACCAGGTTGTGGTATTGCTGCCGTCTTGTGTAACTGTTAATTCAATCTGCAGAGCTAATGTGAAAATTACATGAAGTTGAAAATGTTTGCTTTCAATTGAATTTCAAAAGAATCCTCCTTGTATCAAAAGGTCAGACTTCCAATGGTAATGTGAAATGAGTATCCATTTTACCCTTTTCTGTCCAAACAGTGCAATAATACGTGCTCATTTACTGTATACTCTCAGCCTCCAATTCTGCAGGTACAATGTGTATGCATACTTTGCTGCTAGATACAGCCACCTTATTGGAACTGGTGCTCCACATAGCATTTGGAGGCCATGTCAAAAACATTCAAGGCTATAAATAATTTATAGCTGGATCTATCATCATGTTTCCAATGCTCCAATGTTAATCCTGTTCAAACACCATGGAGATAAATTGAGTTAAACTGTAAATCAATCATTAGGTTTGAAAAGGAAAAACTGATGAGCCGAGTGACTTTCTCGAGTTTTTACACTAGAGTGAGAATTAGAATATGGTACTCTTATTTCAATGATCTCATATAATGTGTAACAGTTGAAGATAGTTTAGGATTATTCTGGATTTAAAGATGAACTGCTTGGGGAGCTGAATAGCAGAAGATATTTTCATACACGTGGAATTCTCTTTTCCAGTAGTGATAGATACAACTTATTTCTCAACTATTGCAGTGTGGAGGGTGAACTTGGCAACTTCATGACTTAATGGCTCTGAATTTGTGATCAATGGGATCCATCTGTGTTCTCTTGCAGCATAGCACTTACATTCTGCAGTCTGCATGTTGGGGTGAACTTGGCTAGGTCAGTCGTAGAGAGATATGATTGAATGTTTGACCTTTGGTTTGTTACAAATATTTGGTTTGTCTAGATATTAATGTAGGACATGATTAATAAGTTTACAGATGACTCAAACCTACTAAGCATATCTCCTACTACCTTATAATTTTACTCTACAGAACAATATTAAATAGTTAACATGGCAAGGTGGCAGGGCAATGAGTATTGGAATTTAATATGAGTAAATGCATTTGGGAAGTACTAATAAGTATAGGCTACAGTGCATTCAGAAAGTATTCAGACTCCTTCAGTTTTTCCACATTTTCCTACGTTACAGCCTTATTCTAAAATTGATTAAATTCATTTACACACAATACCCCATAATAAAAAAAGCAAAAAAAGGTGTTTACAAATGTTTGCAAAGTGATGAAAAAGAAATGAATGAAATATCACATTTACACAAGTATTCAGACCCATTATGGGCCTGTCCCACTTAGGCAATTTTCAGGTGACTGCCGGTGACTGTGAAGTTGCCGGCAGTCGCCTGAAAAACCGGCATTTGGAATGGTGACTGTCAGAGTGAAACACACGAACACATCGCTTCCTTCCCCAGCCCATTATGCAGGTGGGGAACAGGGCATGCGGGGGGCGCGCTGTCTGAGTGAAATTCACACAGTGCAAAACCAATGTGATACAGACACACACTATGTTGATGATGTAATTAAGAAGCTAGAATGCACAGTGCATGGAAAGTCCTTTAAAAGAGAGAGGGGAGGGGGTGGAGAAGTGTGAGAGAGTGGGGAGAAGGGGGGGGGGGGGGGGGGGAGAAGGGGGGGGGGGGGGGAGAGAAGGAATGGAGATAACTTTTAAGATGCCAGAGATACACGGCTGTGAAGCTCGTCAGACATTAACGTTACCGGTCAGTTATCCTAGGTTCTGAAAACTACTGCTTACGTTTTTTTCCCCCAATGGGGCAATGAAATTCACCGGTCAGCACCGGCTATAACCTACGAGAACCTTCGACCTCCTGGCAACCCACTAGGACCACCTGGAGACCCACCTACGGCACGAGATTTCTCGCTACTCTCCCTGGCGGCTTCATTCTAGTCCCCACTAATTTTTCAACATGTTGAAAAATTCGCAGCAACTATAATGAGACTGCGACTAGCTCCCAGAATGCGGGAACATCTCACGACCATGAAGGCGACTCCCCGGCAGCGAACATGTGGCGACTGCATAGTCTCCTGCAGTCGCTTAAAAAGTCGCCCGTGCAACTCAGTACTTTGTTGAGGCACCTTTGGCAGCGATTACATCCTCAAGTCTTCTTGGATATGACATTACAAGCTTGGCGCACCTGTATATGGGTAATTTTTTCCCATTCTTCTCTGCAGATCCTTTCAAGCTCTGTCAGGTGTGCTCTTCCAGACCTGCAATCTAGCAGAAATTGTTTTATATCCTTCCCCAGATCTGTGTCTCGACACAATCCTGTCTCGGAGGTCTACGGACAATTCCTTTGTCTTCGTGGCTTGGTTTTGCTCTGACATGCACTGTCAACTGTGAGACCTTATATAGACAGGGTACACAAAAAACTGGAGAAACTCAGCGGGTGCAACAGCATCTAAGGAGCGAAGGAGATAGGCGACGTTTCGGGTCGAGACCCTTCTTATAGACAGGTGTGTGCCTTTCCAAATCATGTCCAATCAATTTAGTTTACCACTCCAATCAAGTTGTAGAAACATCTCAAGGATAATCAATGGAAACAGGATGAACCTAAGCTCAATTTTGAGTGTCATGGTGCTAATTGCTAGTTTCTAAGCTTCCCCCCAGTCCAGTTTCAGTAACAACACTGAATCAAGCACTTGAAACAACTAAATTTTATTTTACCAAAAGCGCATGACAGATCAAACACTGTACCTATCCCACTGCGGGTTCGATCCTCGCATCTGCCTGTTCAAGCCCTCTAGGCCTTGCTCAGGCAGAGACACTACAGAAGTTCACGCAGCCCCAAACGGGACAAACCACATGGCGGTGGTCTCTCAATAACAGATATCGATTAACCCCATACATAACAGGCATTCCCCTAACCCAATAATACAACAGTTCATACATTGTATAAGAAGGAAAGCTCTGGAAGGAAGCTAACAAGAACAAACATTGAAACCTGTGCCCTGGGAATCAAACAATTTCTCCGAGGCTCAACAGTTCGACTAATCATCAATTAACAGGATGACTGTCTTGGAATATTATGTAAACTGTTTTACAATGCTTTTCCAGCAGCCCAATAGAAATGACGCATTTAAGGTTAGTTTGCAAAACCACTACATGTTATCAATTTAAGAGAAACATTGAAGACACCTGGACCCCTTACCATCCTGCATATGAGTCTGTGCCTAGACTGGCTGGTGCCAATCAAAGCCTGTAAATTTCAGCTGACAATGGTTAAGCAATTCTGACAAGTGCAGGGATCCTCCATTTTATGGTGTCTTTAATTTAGCCAATATTAACAATAGCAAATAGAAACATAGAAAATAGGTGCAGGAGGAGGCCATTCGGCCCTTTGTGCCAGCACCGCTGGGTTGTAAGCTGCCCAAGCAAATGGTCTGAATACTTATGTAAATGTGATATTTCAGTTATTTCTTTATAATTACTTTGCAAAAATTAATGTTTTTGCTTCTTCATTCTGGAGTATTGTGTGTAGATTGATAATAAAAAAAAAAATTTCATCCATTTTAAAATAAGGCTGTAACATAACAAAATGTGGAAAAAGTAAAGGGGTTTGAATACTTTCTGAATGCACTGTTTACACAATGACATTTAGAAATCTAGGAGGTGCTAAGGAAGACAGGAGTCTTGGTGTACACGTCCAAGGATGCACGAAAGCAGCAACACAAGTAGGTAAAATGTGCGGGAAGGAATGGCAGATGCTGGTTTAAACCAAAGATAGACACAAAATGCTGGAGTAAAAGCAGGGCAGGCAGCATCTCTGGAGAAAAGGAATGGGTGACGTTTCAGGTTGAGACCCTTCTTTAGACTGAAAGTCACTGGAAAGGGAAACAAGAGATGTAGACAATGATATAGAGAGATATAGAACCAATGAACGAAAGGTATGCAAAAAAATAACAATGATAAAGGAAACAGGCCATTGTTAGCTGTTTGTTTAACAATGAGAATGGAAAGCTGGTGTGCCTTGGGTGGGGGAAGGATGGAAAGTGAAGGAATGCAGGGGTTACTTGAAGTTCAAGAAATCAATATTCATTACCCTGGGCTGTAAGCTGTCCAAGCAAAATATGTGATGCTGTTCCTCCAATTTGCATTTAGCCTCACTCTGACATGGAGGAGGCTTAGGGTAGAAAGGCCAGAGTGCGAATGGGGAGGGGATTAAAAGTGTTTAGCAACGGGAGATCAGGTTGGTCAAGGCAGACTGAGTGAAGGTGTTCAGCGAAACGATCGCCCAGTCTACGTTTGGTCTCACAGATGTATAAGAGTCCATATCTTAAACAATGGATACAGTAGATGAGGTTGGAGGAGGTGCAAGTGAATCTCTGCCTAACCAGCAAGGACTGTCGGGGTCCCTGGACAGAGTCGAGGGAGAAGGTATAGGGACAGGTGTTGCATCTCCTGCGGTTTCAGAACACAAGTGGGTAACATGGTTAAGAAAGCATGTGGGATTCTTTCCTTCATTGGCCAGGGCGTAGAATAAAAGAATGGGAAGATTATGGTTCATAATGTTAAAACATTAGGTTAGTTCGCTGTTGCACCTCTGGTGTGCAGTTCTGGTTGCCACACTATAGGAAGTATGTGATTGCACTGGAGAAAGTGTGGAACTGGGGGATAAAGTGCTTCAGTTAGGAGGAGAGACTGGATCTGGATAGGCGGACTTTGCTTACTTTGCAACAGAGGAGGTTGAGGTATACACAATTATGATGGTTGTAGATAAGGTAGATAAATTAACCTCTACTTTGCCATTGCTCATAACCTCAAGGTAAGGGAATCTAATTTAGAGGGGAACTGAGGGAGAATATCTTCATCCAGAGGATAGTTGAAATCTGGAACAGACTGACGAAGGGGAGGGTGGAGGCAAGTACTCTCATGTCATTGAAGAAGTCCAGAACCAGGGGTCACTGTTCAGGAATAAGGGGAAGGCCATTTAGGACTGAGGTGAGGAAAACATTTTCTCCCAGAGGGTTGTGAATCTGTTGAATTTTGGATGATCAGCCATGATCATATTGAATGGCAGTGCTGGTTCAAAGGGCCGTGGGGCCTACCCCTGCACATATCTATGTTTCGACAGTATGCTTCTATTTTGATGTTTTCTTGTAACACCATGCCATCAAATTACAAGGGCCACAATGCGGCAGGTTGGGAGAGCAGAATTGCACCCTTGGCTTTTGAGAAGTCTATCCGGTAGTATGATAACAGCATGCAAGAAGCTGTTTCTCAATCTGTTGATACATGCTTTTATTTATTCTGCTTGATCGAGAGGGAAGAAGAAAGAGGTAATGACCGAGAAGAGGTATGTGTTCCTTGATTGTGTTGGACTCTTATCTGAGGCAGTGTGAAGTGTAGGTCGGAGAGAGGTTGGTTTGTGTGATGGCCTGGGCAGCCTCCACTGCTCTCTTCAATTTCTTGCCATCTTGGGCAGTGCTGTTGCCAAACCAAGTTGTGATTAATCCTGATAGGATGCTTTCTACCCTACTGGTGCATGTCCAGAAGTTGATAAGAGTGAATGGAGATTTATCAAACATCTTTTGTTTTCTGAGGAGGTAGTGCCGTTGTCGTTCTTTCTGGCCATAGAGTCAATGTGATTGAATGAAGACAAATTATTGGTGGTATTTATAACTGAACAACTGAAGCTCTCAACCATCTCTGTTGATGCTAACTGGGGTACGTAACCCACTGCGTTTCTTGAAGTTTCCTGAATTTGCACTCCTATTGTAGATTCTAAGACTAGTCAAAATTGGAACAGAGATCCAAAAGTTACTTGGTGTTATTCAAGCAAATGTAAAGAAATTCTTGCAAAATCAGGGACAATCATTTTTCCGAGACAAAAATAATTCAGATTTTTATCAGGATTGTATTTTATGATATATTTATTCTGATTTTCACAGATATATTTATGATTAGTTCTATTTTGTTTCCAGATCTTCAATCAAGCTGACAAGAAAGCATTGCGTAAAAAATCTGTTTTGCTTACTGGCTACTTGGAGTGTCTGATCAAACATTATCATTCAAAAGTTCCAGATAACCCACAGAAACTATTCATCAAAATCATTACTCCCTCAAACGTCGAAGAACGAGGCTGCCAGCTCTCATTGTTGTTCTCGGACCACATCAACAAGATTTTTGTGGAACTCTCAAAGAGAGGTGTCGTAGTAAGTATAACAAGCATTTGGTGTTAATTGTTGGGAATTAAATGTTTGCCATAAATGGGATCCCTCCTCCTCACCTATTCTTTGAGATTCTTACATTTTAGGACTGAATGCATGGATGGATAGGACATGTTTGGAGTGATAGGTGCCAAACGCGGGCAGGTGGATCTCGTGTAGCTGGGACATGTTGACCAGTATGTGAAAGTTGGGCCAAAGGGTCTGTTTCCATGCTGTATCACTCTTTGACTTAAAGATTGAGTTTCATGAAATGGAAATTTGGTGCACAGGAAAATATGCAATGGAATCATCATGCACACCTTTTGTGATCAGGTGCAGATAGAATCTGGGAACCAACCTTGGTTTTGTTTCATCCAGTAACATCCAGCCAGAACCTTACCAGCTACTTACTACAACAAATCTTCTTCAATGGGAGCCATTTCAGGGGCATCTTGCATCAGTTAAAGCAGGCTAATGCAAATTAAAATCTCATCTGTGACTTTAAAAAGGGGAGAATTTTTATTATTAACTGACACAGTATGATTTGCTAAACTCTGTACTGAATTTAAATATTCAGGGATTATTGTTTATTCACTTTAAAGGATAACAAAATAATAGACATGAAAGAGCTACATTTGTGATACATTGCAATGGTGGCGGTTGCAGGATTTTGATGTAGTGATAATGAAGGAATTGTGATATAATTTAAAATCAGGGTGTGTCCTTTTTCAGAAATACATCATGGAATCAGACCTTTAGCCCACTGAGTCCATGCCAACTGATTCACACTAGTGCTTTGTTATCCCGCTGCCTAATCATCAGGGGCAAATTTACAAAGTCAATTAACTTACGTATGTGAACTTCATTGGGATGTGAGAGGAAACTGGAAGATCCTGAGAAAATCCACCCAGTTACTGGGAGAATGTGCAAACTCCACACAGACTGCACCCGGGGTCAGGATCAAACCCTGGTCTCTGGTACTGTGAGGTAGCAGCTCTACTTACTTCTCTACTGTGACGCTCATGGAAGGGAGTTACCAAGGATTGGGATTCCTGAAGAGACTCGTGTCCTGGTTCTCCAGAATATTTCCACCATGTACAAGCCACGTCAGGAGCGTGAACAAACATATTCCACTTCACTTGGGATAGTTGTAGCTCCATAAACACACAGGCAACTTGACCCTATTTAAGACAAAATAACCCAATCACCATTCAATCCTTCCATCACTGGAGCACTGCAGTCTGTACTATCTGTAAAATACACAGCCACTGTTCACCTAGGTTGCTCCAACAGCAACTTCTAAACCCATGACTCTTAACAATAGGAAGGACAATGGCAGCTGACACCCAGGCACACATCAGCTGCAGATTATCTTCCAACAACCTAAGTTCTCGACTTAGATATATATTGTAGTTATTAATTCCAAATCTTGCAACAATCTGTGTACAATACCTTGTGATTCTCTTCATCAGATGGACTACCCTGGTACTGGAAGGATGCTCAACAGCTCCTTCTCAAGGGAAACTAGGGATGAGTAACAAATGATAGCCTAACACAGATGCCTGCATTCTATACAGTGAATACATAAAAGTTAATGTGTCATCATGAAGTATGGGTCTTGCCCTTATTAACTAATTTCTGATTAGATTTCCATCTTATTACATCAGATCATGGATTGGCTAATTCTTAGCAAAAATATATTTCCATTCATGACCATCTTCACTACAGGCATAGCACTGTCAGTCTGGTTCTGACAGTTTAGATATAAAGAGGTTCCCGTTATCTCTTATTCCTAACCCGATCTCTTTCATTATATAGAAACATAGAAATTAGGTGCAGGAGCAGGCCATTCGGCCCTTCGAGCCTGCACCGCCATTCAATATGATCATGGCTGATCATCCAACTCAGTATCCTGTACCTGCCTTCTCTCCATACCCACTGATCCCTTCAGCCACAAGGGCCACATCGAACTCCCTCTTAAATATGGCCAACGAACTGGCCTCAACTACCTTCTGTGGCAGAGAATTCCACAGATTCACCACTCTCTGTGTGAAAAACGATTTTCTCATCTCGGTCCTAAAAGACTTCCCCCTTATCCTTAAACTGTGACCCCTTGTCCTGGACTTCCCCAACATCGGGAACAATCTTCCTGCATCTAGACTGTCCAACCCCTTAAGAATTTTGTAAGTCTCTATGAGATCACCCCTCAATCTTCTAAATTCCAGCGAGTACAAGCCTAGTCTATCCAGTCTTTCTTCATATGCAAGTCGTGCCATCCCAGGAATCAGTCTGGTGAACCTTCTCTGTACTCCCTCTATGGCAAGAATGTCTTTCCTCAGATTAGGAGACCAAAACTGTACGCACTACTCCAGGTGTGGCCTCACCAAGAGCCTGTACAACTGCAGTAGAACCTCCCTGCTCTTGTACTCAAATCCTTTTGCTATGAATGCCAACATACCATTCGCATACTTCACAGCCTGCTGCACCTGCATGCCTACTTTCAATGACTGATGTACCATGACACCCAGGTCACGCTGCATCTCCCCTTTTTCTAATCAGTCACCATTCAAATAATAGTCTACCTTCCTGTTTTTTCCACCAAAGTGGATAACCTCACATTTATCCACATTATACTGCATCTGTCATGCATTTGCCCACTCACCCAGTCTATCCAAGTCATCCTGCAGCCTCCTAGCATCCCCCTCACAGCTAACACTGCCCCCCAGCTTCATGTCATCCGCAAACCTCGAGATGTTGCATTTAATTCCCTCGTCCAAATCATTAATATATATTGTAAATAGCTGGGGTCCCAGCACTGAGCCTTGCGGTACCCCACTAGTCACTGCCTGCCATCCTGAAAAGGACCCGTTCACTCATACTCTTTGCTTCCTGTCTGCCACCCAGTTCTCTATCCACATCAATACTGAACCACCAATACCGTGTGCTTTAAGTTTGTATACCAATCTCTTGTGCGGGACCTTGTCGAAAGCCTTCTGAAAGTCCAGATATAACACATCCACTGCTTCTCCCTTATCCACTCTACTAGTTACATCCTCAAAAAATTCAATAAGATTCGTCCGACATGATTTATCCTTCGTAAATCCATGCTGACTTTGTCCAATGATTTCACCACTTTCCAAATGCGCTGCTATCCCATCTTTAATAACTGACTCTAGCAGTTTCCCCACTATTAATGTTAGACTAACTGGTCTGTAATTCCCCGTTTTCTCTCCCCCTCCCTTTTTAAAAATTGGGGTTACATTAGCTACCCTCCAATCCTCAGGAACTACTCCAGAATCTAAAGAGTTTTGAAAAATTATCACTAAGGCATCTGCTATTTCTGGGGCTACTTCCTTAAGTACCCTGGGATGCAGCCCATCTGGCCCTGAGGATTTATCGGCCTTTAATCCATTCAATTTACCTAACACCACTTTCCGGCTAACCTGGATTTCACTCAGTTCCTCCATCTCATTTGACTCGCGATCCCCTGCTATTTCCGGCAAATTATTTATGTCTTCCTGAGTGAAGACAGAACCAAAGTAGTTATTCAATTGGTCTGCCATGTCCTTGTTCCCCATGATCAATTCACCCGTTTCTGACTGCAAGGGACCTACATTTGTTTTAACTAATCTTTTGCGCTTCACATATCGATAAAAACTTTTGCAGTCTGTTTTTATGTTTCCTGCCAGTTTTCTTTCATACTCCATTTTCCCTTTCCTAATTAAGCCCTTTGTCCTCCTCTGTTGGTCTCTGAATTTCTCCCAGTCCCCTGATAGGCTGCTTTTTCTTACTAATTTGTACGCTTCATCTTTTTCTTTAATACTATCCCTGATTTCCCTCGTTATCCACAGATGCGCCACCTTCCCTGATTTATACTTTTGCCATACTGGGATAAACAATTGTTGTAGTTCATCCATGCAGTCTTTAAATGCCTTCCATTGCATATCCACCGTCAACCCTTCAAGAATCAATTGCCTGTCCATCTTGGCCAATTGACATCTCATACCCTCAAAGTTACCTTTCTTTAAGTTCAGGAACTGTGTTTCTGAATTAACAATGTCACTCTCCATCCTAATGAAGAACTCAACCATATTATGGTCACTCTTCCCAAGGGGCCACGTACAACAAGGCTGCTATCTAACCCTTCCTCATTACTCAATATCCAGTCTAGAATAGCCTGCTCTCTCGTTGGCTCCTCCACATGTTGGTTTAGAAAACTATCCCGCATACATTCCAAGAAATCCTCTTCCTCAGCACCCCTGCCAATTTGATTCACCCAATCTATATGTAGATTGAAGTCACCCATTATAACGGTTTTACCTTTGTTGCATGCAATTCTAATTTCCTGTTTGATGCCATCCCCAACTCCATTACTACTGTTAGGTGGCCTGTATACAACACCCACTAGCGTTTTCTGCCCCTTAGTGTTTCGCAGCTCCACCCATATCGATTCCACATCCTCCAAGCTAATGTCATTCCTTTCTATTGCGTTAATCTCCTCTCTAACCAGCAACGCTACCCCACCTCCTTTTCCTCTCTGTCTATCCCTCCTGAATATTGAATATCGCTGGATGTTCAGCTCCCAGCCTTGGTCACCCTGGAGCCATGTCTCCGTGGTCCCAACTATATCATAATTATTAATAGCTACCTGCACATTCAACTCATCCACCTTCTTACGAATGCTCCTCGCATTGAGACACAAAGCCTTCAGGCTTGTTTTTACAACACTCTTGGCTGTTTTACAATTATGTTGAAAAGTGGCCCTTTTAGATTTTTGCCCTGGATTTGTCTGCCTGCCACTTTTCACCTTGCTACCTATTGCTCCTATCCTCATTTTACACCCCTCTGTCTCTCTGCTCACCCTCCACTTCTTATTCTCCGTTTGTTATTTTTTTCTTCTTTCCTCCCTATGTGTTGCGTCTGACTGCTTCTCTTCTCTGCCTCCTGCCTCACAAACTGACTACTTGCCTTCTCTATTTGAGTCCCTCCCCCCAACCGATCTAGTTTAAAGTCTCCCCAGTAGCCTTTGCAAATCTCCCCGCCAGGATATTGGTTCCCCTCGGGTTCAAGTGCAACCCGTCCTTTTTGTACAGGTCACACCTTCCCCAAAAGAGGTCCCAATGATCCAGAAACTTGAATCTCTGCGCTCTGCATCAGTCCTTTAGCCACACATTTATCCTCCACCTTGCTCCATTCCTACTCTCACTGTCGCGTGGCACAGGCAGTAATCCTGAGATTGTTACCTTCGCGGTCCTTCTCCTTTACACTCTTCCTAACTCCCTAAATTCTCCTTTCAGGACCTCCTCTCTTTTTCTACCTATGTCATTGGTATCTATATGTACCATGACCTCTGGCTCCTCTCCCTCCCATTTCAAGATATCTTGGACACGTTCAGTCACATCCCGGACTCTGGCACCAGGGAGGCAAACTACCATCCGGGTCTCCTGACTGCGTCCACAGAATCGCCTATCTGACCCCCTAACTATAGAGTCCCCTATTACTGCTGCCCTCCTCTTCTTTTCCTTACCCTTCTGAGCAACAGGGCCGGTCTTTGTACTGGAGGCCCAGTCGCTGTTGCTACCCCCAGATAGGCTGTGCCCCCCAACAGTACTCAAACAGGAGTACTTATTGCCAAGGTGTACAGCCACCGGGGTACTCTCTAGTCCCTGCCTCTGCCCTTTGCTTCTCCTAACCGTGACCCACTTTTCTGCCTCCTGTGGTTTTGGAGTGACCACCTGTCTGTAGCTCCTCTCTATGGCTTCCTCATTCTCCCTGACCAGACGGAAGACATCGAGCTGCTGCTCCAGGTACCGAATACGGTCCATTTGGAGCGCCATCTTGACGCACCTGGCGCAGATGTGGACGTCTGGAGAGCTATCTGACTGCATGACCTCCCACATCTGACATCCAGAACAGTAAACTGCCCTGGCACTCATCCTCCCCCTTACCCTGGAAACAATACAATATACAATACAATGCAAGGATTTTAGCTGAAAGAAATCAGCAGGGATCTGACTGCCAATCAGCTGCTCCCTCGAGTCGTCTTCCACCAATCAGCGTCTTCCTCAAGCCCACTTGTTTTGAACTGCGAGCTGCGAATGGAATGCACCGCTCCTGGGCCTCTGTGGAAACAAGCCCTGCGAACGAGTTTTTAAACTTACAGGTCGGACGTCGCTCCTCCCACTGCAACCGCTCCTGGGCCTCTGCTTTCTACTCTTTCCCCATGGAGAGATGAACTTGCTTCTCTGGGTGGTGAGACTTTGTAACCCCTGATAATATAGTGGAAATTGGGAGAGGTGACCTACATCTCCAATATCAGTCTCAAATGAGTTAGAGATATTTGAATTAATCGACTGTTATCTTGACTGATACTGATAGGCCTTTTCAAAATATAGCAGCAACTGTAGTTGTAACATAATAACTTGTGGCATTTTTTCAGAAAGAACCTTCTTCCTAAAGTCTCGTCATGCTGAATTCCTAACAAAAAAAAGTACTTCCAACGCAATTAGCACTATTCTTCCTCCTGCTGCTTCTCCTGGGGTTGTCTCCCAGTACACAAAACATTCTCCTCTTTGGCCTTCCTTTCTTGCTGAAACCCAAGAGATATCCATATTTGGATTAATTAGTTTCATGTATCCATCAAGCTTAAACCTCAGCATTCGTTCAAGACTACTGAACCTCTAAGGAGTTCAACAAAAGACAAAATTTGGCACAAACAACTCTTGTCTCCCACCAATCACAAGCGTAACTGCAATTCATGAAATAAGTACTCTATAGAGAAACTGAATTAAGGATGGCCTCTTTTTTGAGACTATCAATAGATATGGCATGGTATGTAGCCATCAATGGATATGATACGGTGGCAGTTGCTTTGACATAGCATATTTAAGTCAATACCAGGACTAAATCACCATTATATGATACCACAATCTACCTGCTCTGAATGTTTCTAATCTAAAGGAGTATCACGTGCACTATGTACTTTGCAGTGCAAGGCAAACTGAAAATATTTGTTTGAACTTTGCAAATGAAATTGAAAACAAATTAATATCCATAGATATATTATTAATTTTAGGGCAATTGTTTGGAGTAACCATCTCTGGAGGCTTTGGAGAGGGTGCAAAAGAGGTTCACCAGGATGTTGCCTAGATTAAACATATGGAATGGTTGGAAGAACTTTGAGACCAGGTAGAGATATATAAAATCATAAGATTAAACAAGAACTTACCAGTTCGAAGTTTGATCCTTATTTTATGAGGATTACGATGAGGGATTTCGTGCAGACCCCGCCAGCACGCATGCGCGACATTCTTCAAAGCTGCGGTGCGAAATCACCTATAGAAGTATTGTCTGAAGATAGTAAGATTTAAGAGAACTAACATACCATTTGACCTTATGAAAGAGGGTTGGAAGCGGAGGGCATGAAATCCCTCATAGTAACTCCTCATAAAATAAGGATCAAACCGAACTGGTAAGTTCTCATTTAATCTTACTATTTTACTTCGGAATCATGTCAGTGACTTTGTGAAGAATTTAAAGCTCTGTGATTTCATGCCCTGGAACCGAGTCCATGCTCACACACTGCCATAATGACTGATGGAGGAAGTATGTTAACATATTTCAGACTTGAAACAGAGCTGGAAAATAATAATGTATTTATTAATAAACAAACAATAAACCCCTATCTTCGGGGAGTTAGGAAACAGAACTTAAAATAGTGTCTGCAAACGTTGCGGGTGCGGCCACAGCTTTATTATATAACCATTGTAAGGTAACCTCATTGGACCAACCCGCTGTTGCGAGGATGTAGTCCATGGGAACTTCCATGATCCTCGCCGCTGATGTGGACGTAGCCCTGGTAGAATGAGATTTAAAAACGTCAGTGTCTACCCCTGCTGCACCAAATACCACCCTGAGCCACCTGGAAATAGTCTGAACAGTTACCCTATGGCGAGGACGTTTAAAACTGATTAAAAGACCTACTTCCGTACCCCTGATACTTTTGGTGACATCTAAATAATTTCGAAGGTGGGTGGCTATACAAAGGCGTGTATCAACAGGATATGCCAAAAACTCAAATTTTAGACTGGATGAACCTGGTCTGTGATGTTTTAGTAACTCATTGACAAAGAAGGTTACTTTGGTGGGAGTTGAAGCCATATTATCCAGTTTTAATTTGTGGAGGGTCTGGACCCGTTGTGCAGTGACGAATGCCATCAGCATCACCACTTTGTAGGTGAGCTTCGCCAATGAGAGTGTCGAGACTGGTGCCCAGTCCCTGAGTAGAGACAAGACCAGTCCGATATCCCAGGTTAGCGTATATCGTGGCCTGGGACGGTTAGAATTAAAAAATACCCATCATTGGTTTGGACACCAAAGAATGGGATCCCACTCCAAGCCTGAGGTAGGACGACAAAGCACTCCTTGCACTGTTGATGGCACTGTAACTGAGGCCCTCATCATAGTGAAGGCACGCCAGGAATTCCAGTACATCCGTGATGGTCGCAGAGTTGTAGGTGCTGCCAGTCCTGGAACAAAATACCTCCCATTTCCTTACATGGGTAAGGTACTGTCTCCTTGTGGACTCTCTGCACGACGCCGTGATGATATCCATGGTCCTCTTCAACAGCCCGAACTCCAGAAGTGGTCTTTTCAGAACCTGCAAGCCAACAGGTTCATGTGACCATGGCATGGATGATTTTACCCTGTTATGGGATGAATCAGGAGGTTCGGGCGTTTGGGAACCGGAAGACACGTTTCCTTTACCATGTCGAGGACCACCGGGAACTATGGCAGTGTAGGCCAGTCAGGAACTATCAGTATCTCTGATGCTGAGTCTAATTGGATTTTCCGCAATACCTGACTGATGAAGCAGAAAGGGGGAAATGCAGAGAAAAACAAATTCCCCCAATGTAGCGAGAAAGCATTCATCGCTACTGCCCCAAGGTCTGGTTCCCATGTGACATATGTTGGTATCTGATGGTTAAGTCTGGACGCAAAAAGATCGATATCTGGCGTTCCATACTGAGCTATAATGTCAGTAAATACCTGGTGGTTCAACATCCATTCGGTGTTGTCATTGAATATGCGTGACCTGGTGTCCGCCACTGTATTTAGCTTACCCGGAAGGTAAGTAGCTGAAATTCAAATGTTTCTTTCTATGAACCAGTGCCAAATTATGTTTGCCAATTCATCACAAGATATCGACTTGATACCACCCATATGATTTAAATATGCCACCACTGTGGTGTTGTCTATTTGTAGACAAACATGCAGATGATGCATGTCTGCACAGTAGGCCCGTAGCCCGTGAAATGGTCCCAGCATTTCTAAATAGTTTAAACCTCGTGCTTGAAGCAATGTAGATTCATGCAAATTCCATCTACTGCCACAACTGGAGGTGGTATCGGTAGCTCCCCAACCGTGAGCGCTGGCGTCAGTTTGTAACACGACTGAAGGATTTGTAACTGTGATGAGATTAAAGCAATGTCGAATGTTGCTAATCCACCATCGCAGCTCGATTTTTGCTTTGGCCGGTAGCTGCATAGGCCTGTCAAAATGACCAGCATGAGACTTTAGTGCTGAGATTTTTGCTCTTTGTAAATTCCATAATGTGCAGCTGGAAATGTAGCCACAAGTTTTCCGATTACCCTGGCAGCGTGTTGAATGGTCAGTTTGCTGGCGCAAGCAAGGCTATTACATGCCTCTATTATATTGCCGTCTTGTTATTTGGTAAGGTGACAGTCATGTGAATTGTGTCAATCGTGAACCCCAGATAGTCCATTAGGACAGAGGGCATTAACTTGGATTTATCTGGATGGATGATGAACCCCAGCTTTTGAAGTAGCAACTTGGTGGCTGTCACAGCTAATTTAGCCAATTCCAAGGTTTTTCCCACAATTAAGATGTCATCAAGGTAAGCCATGATGACATCTTTGGTTTTGTTTTCGTAAAGACGCCAATGCCGGTTTCAATATTTTGGGAAATAACCTGGAGCTGTTGTTAGTCCATTAGGCAGTGCTCTATACTGCCATAGCTGCCCCATCCTGATAAACTTCAAATATCTGCGGTGATCTTTATGTATGGGTACTGAATAGTATGCATCTTATAGATCAATGCAGGCCATTAAGTACCCTTTGGAAACCAGTTGTTTGGCAGTTTCTAATGTTTCCATCTTGGTGGGTATATTGCACAAATGCATTCAGTTGGGTTACGTCAATAATAATACGGCATCCACCATCTTTTTTGGTTTTGGTAAAGATGTTTGATACAAACTCAAGAGGTTCATGTTTAGTTTTCTCTATTACTCCCTTGGTATATAATCTAAATAGTTCTGCATGTCCTTCCACTTTCTCTTTTTGAGAAAGCACAAATTTCCAGCTAGGTACATAACCATATAACCATATAACAATTACAGCACGGAGACAGGCCCTCTCGGCCCTTCCAGTCCGTGCCGACCATTTGTTTTCCCCTAGTCCCATCTACCTGCACTCAGACCATACCCCTCCATTCCCTTCACGTCCATATACCTATCCACTTTACTTTTAAATGTTAAAATCGATCCTGCCTCCACCACCTCTGCTGGAAGCTCATTCCACACAGCCACCACCCTCTGAGTAAAGAAGTTCCCCGTCACGTTACCCCTAAACTTCTGTCCCTTAATTCTCATGTCATGCCCTCTTGTTTGAATCTTCCCTACCCTCAATGGGAAAAGCTTATCCACGTCAACTCTGTCTATCCCTTTCATCATCTGGATGATTAAAGACCTCAATCAAGTCACCCCTTAACCTTCTGCGCTCCAAAGAATAAAGACCTAACTTGTTCAACCTTTCTCTGTAACATAGTTGCTGGAACCCTGGCAACATTCTAGTAAATCTCCTCTGTACTCTCTCTATTTTGTTGACATCCTTCCTATAACTAGGCGACAAATCAAAATTGTACACCATACTCCAGAATTGGTCTTACCAATGCCTTGTACAATTTAGGAATAACTGTGCATTACTTCCCTACTCCTATATTCAATGCTCTGATTTATAAAGCACACCAAAGGCTTTCTTTTACCACCCTATCTACATGCGATCCACCTTCAGGAACTATGCACAGTTATTCCTAGATCCCTCTGTTCCACAAGCATTTAAGACTCAATTCCCTACCATTTACCATGTACGTCCTATTTTGATTTGTCAACAAAATGCCAAGATGTAGCACTTCACACTTATCAGCATTACTCCATCTGCCATCTTTCAGCCCACTTTTCCAAATGGCCCAAATCTCTCTGTAGACTTTGAGAAGGTCTAAGGGGGGACTTCATTATCCGCAATACCACCTATCTTACTATCATGACTGCATACTTACTTATCCAATTTTCCACACCATCATCCAGATCATTGATGTACATGACAAACAACAGTGGACCCAACACAGATCCCTGAGGGGGCACCCCACTGGTCACCGGCTTCCAACCTGACAAACAGCCATCCACCATTACTCTCTGACATCTCCCATTCAGCCACTGTTGAATCCATCTTGCTACTCCGCCATTAACACCCAAAGATTGAACCTTCTGAACCAACCTTCCATGGGGAACCTTGTCAAAGGCCTTACTGAAATCCATATAGACAACATCCACTGCTTTACCCTCATCAATTTCCCTAGTTACCGATTCAAAAAATTCAAGAAGGTTTGTCAAACATGACCTTAATGCAGGCACAAATCCATGTTGACTGTTCCTGATCAGACCCTGTTTATCCAGATGCTTATATATATTATCTCTAAGTATCCTTTCCATTAATTTGCCCACATGTTGAACTGGTGGGAGGAGTTTGTTAATGATGAATATATCCCTGAATACTGTGTAATATAAAGAGGTCAGAAGTTATGGAACTCCATGCGTCCCCAAACAGGCGCAACCTGCCTCCCACTTGTGAAGTTATACATGCGGTATTCCCAAGGGAAACAGACCCACTTACCTCCATGGTTACCGGTGGCGTTTGGTCTTCCGTCCTTGGCTCTTGGGAAGTGGAGGTGCTGTGATGTGGCATTGACGCATCTTCCATGAAGGTCGCTCTGGGGCATGGCCTAAAAAAGACCTCTGCGAATGTGGCGCGACCTTCGGATTTTCACCCGCCATCCTGTCTGAGTGGAAGCGGGGCCTGTTGGGTGTTGCATAGGGATGCTGCCGCCGGTATGCTGTTGGCCTGTTGGTGGAAGGTGGCTTTATCATGCCCACTGCTTTAGTTTCCTCATCCAGGTCCTTGACCTGTTTAGGCAGGTTGTTCCCAAACAACAAATTCGGCAACGGCGTACTGCTGGCTTTGCACAACCCCCAAATTTGGGGTTGAACGTAGGACAGATCGTGCTCTTCCTGAAACAATTAATTTCAACTTGTGCATTGCAAAACAGGGCTAATGCGTCCTGTTGTTCCTCCGTCATGTCTGTGCTATCGATAGACCTGGCGAAAGCAGTGATTCCTGCGTTTAGCAGTTTTAGAATTTTCTGCATTCTTAATTCTTGTGCCCTGATGCTAAGGCTTATGTTCCCCCAAATGGGGGTGTTTACAGTTGGCACATCAGCGACATGCAGTTCTCTGGAGCCATATATTTGGCTGTAGTGTCGGTCATTACCTGATCCTGTAGCTGGTGCGTAGTTAAGTAGTTAATACTTGCTGCCAACTGTGGCTAAAGTGGCTGTCCTTTCTGGGATGGCTTTGCAAACTTGGACACCATCCCCAGAAGTTCCTCTTCTTGCATCCCCTGCAATTTTGGTTCTTCTGTCAACCGCTCTTCAAAGTCAGCCCAGCCCTGACTTCTGACGCTCCCCTCCGAGGAGGGAGAGACATTGGACAGCCCTGAATAGGGTGCTGTCGTGGGCCTGTGAGGTGGTCCACGGGGACCAAGCTCCTGCTGGAGTAGGTCCCTCTGGAGCAATTGCTCCATCATCCGCTCCATGCGGGAAATACAATCGCCGTCGCTATCTGCGAATGGCAGGTCGCCATTCCCGGTCTCAGCTGAGTCAACGGGGCTGTGACTGCCAGTCCGCGGTAGTCTTCCGGACTGTAGCGGTGGAGAGTCGGGGCCTGCGTAACAACGGGGCTACCCGACTTCCACGCGGTTCTACCGCCAGTCCGCGGTCTTCCGGACTGTAGCGGTGGAGAGTCGGGGCCTGCCGGTAGAACGGGGCTACACTACTTCCGCGCTGCCTTCCTGTCAGTGAACGGTAGTCTTCCGGACTGTAGCGGCACGGGGGCTGCCGTATGTTCAACGGCCAGCTCTGGAGATTTGGCCGCTGAAATTTCTCCGAGTTCCCGTGGCCCTCCGTGGCGTGCCTGGAAGCAGCCCTTTTCTTGCTTCGAGCCTTCTCCATGCTTGATTCTGGGTGCTCTGTAACAAAAAAAATTGAAACACAGAGCGCCAAACCTACTCAAGGTTAGCTAAACTTACCGTCTTTTTAAAGTTGCCGGTAGCCTAATTATAGGAAGGATGTCAACAAAATAGAGAGAGTACAGAGGAGATTTACTAGAATATTGCCAGGGTTCCAGCAACTATGTTACAGAGAAAGGTTGAACAAGTTAGATCTTTATTCTTTGGTGCGCAGAAGGCTAAGGGGGGACTTGATTGAGGTCTTTAAAATGATGAAAGGGATAGACAGAGTTGACGTGGATATGTTTTTCCCATTGAGGGTAGGGAAGATTCAAACAAGAGGGCATGACATGAGA
Source organism: Okamejei kenojei (assembly GCA_035221665.1). NCBI lineage: Eukaryota > Metazoa > Chordata > Chondrichthyes > Rajiformes > Rajidae > Okamejei > Okamejei kenojei. The sequence continues at coordinate 26,528,770 of CM069137.1, read as the reverse complement.
ATTAAGGGACAGAGGTTTAGGGGTAACGTGAGGGGGAACTTCTTTACTCAGAGGGTGGTGGCTGTGTGGAATGAGCTTCCAGCAGAAGTGGTGGAGGCAGGATCGATTTTAACATTTAAAAGTGGATAGGTATATGGACATGAAGGGAATGGAGGGGTATGGTCTGAGTGCAGGTAGATGGGACTAGGGGAAAATAAATGGTCGGCACGGACTGGAAGCGCCGAGAGGGCCTGTTTCCGTGCTGTAATTGTTATATGGTTAGAGAAGCTGCGCCCCTCCCAGCTTGTCGGTTCCAATGCGAGCGACGATATGTCACGCATGCGTGCTGGCGGGGTCTTCACGAAGTCACTCACGTGACTCTGAAGTAAAATTATGAGATTCCTAAATCTGGTTGATAGTCTTTATCCCTGGTTGGAGGTGTCAACTATCACAGAGAATGGATTTAAGGTGAGAGGAGACAAATTTAAAGGATTTTGTGAGGCATTTTTTTGTTAAACAGTGTGGTAGGTGCATAAAATGTGTTGCCTTGGAAAGTGTTGGAAAACAAATGCTATTGTAACATTTAAAGGCACATGAATGGGCACATGAACTGACAGGGGGTGAAACGATACAAAGCATATGCAGCCAAATAATGCCAAAGACATTGTGGGCCGAAGGTCCTGTTTTAGTGTTGTATTTTTCTATATTCTATGTTCCAACTGCACATTGACAGTTAGACTACATCTTGACTATTATTTATAGTTCAGGTCACTGCATTAGAGGAAATATGTGACTGTACTGGATTGGAGATTTATGATGATGTTGTTAGGACTGGAAAATTGTAGCTGTGAAAGATTAAATAAGCCAGCATTGGTTTCTTTGGTACAAAGGAAACTGGGTAGACTTCACTGACTGTGTAAAATTCTGAGGATTCTGGATGGATTAAATAGGAAAAACAGATTTCCTTTAAAGGTCAGGGTATGCAGATTTAAATTAACTGGTAGATGGATTTGGAGATGAAGAGAGAGGAAAGGATGAAAGTAAATACAGAAATCTCAATGTATTGAAATATATACTTAGGTGTGTAATTCAAGAGCTGTGGCCTCCAGGATCTCATACTTACTGTTCTTAACCTAATCCCACCTTCTAAAATGAACCAAGTTTTAGAAGGTGGAATTAGGTGAAGAACAATAAGTAATAATGGGATTAAGCCATTTTGTTTTTAAAGTCTGCTCTATCAAACATCAATTCATGGCTGCTCTTCTACTCCAGTGCCATTTTCCAGCATAGTTCAAATTGGTTTGTTCCAAACTTACACTGGTACCATCCTCCAAAGCTTTCTCCGCTACATCAATTGTGCATTCGGGATGCCTCTTGCATCCGTGCAGAACTCATTGATTGATAACTTTACCTCTAATTTCCACCCTGCCCTCAAATTCACTTGGACTATCTTGGACACCTCTCTCCTCTTTCTTGATCTCTCTGTCTCCAACACAGGACACACTAACGACTGACATCTACTACAAACCTGCCGCTCCTACACCTCCCACCACCCTGTCTCTTGCAAACATGCCATCCCCTACTTCTAATTTCTCCATCTCTGGCACATCTGCTCCCAAGTTAAGGCTTTACCATTCTACGACATCTGAGGTGCCCCTTACTTCATTAAATAGCTGAGACGAAACCATGTCTCAGGAAGAAACGTGAAGTGTGACGCAAACTGGTTTGCGTCACATCTGGTCATTATCACATTCTGTACCGATTGTGAAGATTTTCAATCCAATCCTTAAAAATTCAACCTAAATAAATGAGCCAGAGGCATTATTTTTATTACATTTTGATTAATTTCAGATATGGAATAAAGAGTTGAAAATCAAAAGCTGCAGATGCTGGTAATTTGAAATAAGAGCAAGAAGTACTTGAAATAACAGCTCAGGCAGCATTATATAGGCTCAGTATAATAATGCTCATGGTGACTGACTGAACTGTGGAGTATTTCCGCACATTCTGTTTTTATTACGGAAACAGGAGTGGGTGTTTTGAACCATGGTATCTGTTCTGAACTTTGCAGAGAAAGGAAATTCAATAACTAACACTGTCAGGTAGGCAGAGCAAATGTGAAAAAATGACATCTTGAAATGGACAGAAATCTAACACACAAGATCTTCTACAAATTTGAGTTTTATAAACATACGGATTCTGTAGCTTACTTTTGGCATGAAAGGTTATGTATTGGTACAATTTCTGGAATAGCAATCTCTTTTTTGATCCTTCCATTTCTATTTATTTTCCATTGTAAGCATCTTTTCTAATGATTTTCTCTTTTGTGAAGAACCTCCAGTATTGTAGCTTTCAGGTCGCTCGCAAATAGAATAATATATTGCAAATAGAAGACAACTTAATTCATAACTATAGAACTTTGGTTTCTTGAAAATCTCTGCCTGAGTGAACTCAATTTCCCAGCTTCTGACAAAGAACCATTTCAGCAGCTTGACAAATTTCAGCTTGAAACACTACATTATTAAGTAGAAAAACACAGTGCTTTATGCTTGATTACAGACTCCTGAAATGTTGTGTTTTGGTTATGTTGTCATGAGGATTAATTGTATTTAGGTTCAACCTCTAACTCGTTGAAACCCTCCCCATTCCCCCCCCCCCCCCCCCCCCCCCCCCCCCCCAATTATGATCAAAAGATAATGTACTTTCACTATTTGATTCATTGAGAACATATTATGTGGCAGCCACTTCCATCCAGGAATTGGAAATTTGTATCCTGGGGAAAAAAAAAGATGCTTACATGTTCATAATGTGGGCAATTCTGGAAATTATCCTTTCAATGTTATTTAAATTGTTTCCTTAAAATCTGTTCTTTGCACACAACTATTAGTCAAACCAACTCTCAGAGATGGTTGATGTTCATAGTTAGTCTCACCGATGAAGTAGAAGGATATGTTCAATTCAGATTCAACTAATCATGTTGGTCACACATTAGATATCAAGTACAACCTGTATTAACTTGCAAGGAAGATTTACAGTTGGATAAGTGTTTGGAAGCAGAAGTCCTGTTAAATTTATCAATATTAGATTATGGAGTTGTACTGCATAGAAACAGAATCTTTGGCCCAATTTGCCCATGCCGATCGACCTGCCCATCTACACTAGTTCCACCTGCCCGCATTTGGCCCATATCTCTCTAAACTGTTCCTATCAATGTACCTGTCCAAATGTCTTTTAAATATTGTTACAGTACCTGCCTCAACTACCTCCACTGGCAGCTCATTCCATACACCCACTACCCTCTGTGCCCCTCAGGTTCCTATTAAATCTTTCCCCTGTCGCCTTCAACAAATTATATCAGGTTATTCTGGGTAAAGCTCAGCATCTGCATCTACCCTTTCTATTCCCCTCATGATCTTATATACCTCTACAAGATCATCCCTTGGCCTCCTGTGCTCCAAGGAATACAGGTGATCCTCAACTTACGATGGGGTTACGTTCCGATAAACCCATCATAAATCAAAAATATCATAAGTCAAATATGCATTTAATACACCTAACCTACCAAACATTCTCTCTCTTCTGATAAGGCTCGAGAATAGAGGGAGAAGGTACTGGGGCATCGACACTTGTTGATTGTTTAGCAGGCATAGTGTTCTTCAGGTTTTGACTGTACAGTTTGTTTCTTCTTTTCATTATATATTTCCCTATAGCAGGCAAGTGCATCCTGTATCTGCCTGTCAGTTTTTGAGAATCTCTCGTAATTGACGTCCATTTCTTCCAACATCCGTACACCGCTGCTGATAGCCTCTTTGTTGTGAATGTTTTCGGGTATAACTTCTTCTTCCTCTGCCTCAGCTTCTTTACTTCTTTCTTCCTCCAGATTGATCAACTCCTCATTGGGAAGTTCTTCAGCCTCAGTGCCAACAAGCTCATGAATAACTTCTTCATCAATGTCCAATTCTTGCTGTTTCCCAAGCACAAATATCTTGCTACTTACTATGTCATGGGCAATGAGCAATGGGCAGGTGCTATAGACCTGCACGGGAAGGTAGACGCTCCCGCCCCTATGAGTCTCGGGCAGATGGGGCTCGTAGACATGGGAAAGCAGTCCATCTAGGAGAGGGAAAACTCTGATTTAAAACCTCCACTGCCGTGTGGCCATATCCAGTCATGGAAAAGGCTCCTGAAGTAAACCTCAAGAAAATCCGGTGTCAGAGCCCCTAAGCGGTTTGTTGTTGTCTACATTCTCGCTCTGGAAGCTCCTGCGACGGCGCTGGTGCCAAACTGTAACGGCCATGCTGTTCCTTTGAATCGATCAGCGACGTGGAGAGGGGGGACGTGCTGCATGGGCAACATTCTGTCCTCCATATGACATCGCCCAGGCTTGCATCCGACCACACATCACCTGCAAACTAGGATGCATCACCCATGGTCAGTCATAACTGACTACCATGTCATCAACAGCAGAATCTTTGTTGAAGCCTTTGAATGTGTTCACGTATGCCTTCATAACTTTCTTCCAAACGCCGTTCATGCATTGCTGTGTGACTTCTTCCCATGCTGCAGCAATGTTCCGGATAGCATTTAGAATGTTAACATTTTTCCAAAACTCTCGGCCATATTCAGTCGCTTCAGCAGCCTACACAAATGTTTACGTAAATAATAGGCTTTGAACACAGCTATTGTGCCTTGGTCCATTGGTTCAATGAGTGCGGCTGTGTTCGGCGGCAACCTTTACACGAGATGCATGTCGCCGATATGCTGCGGATGACCTGGTGCATTATCCAAGACAATTTTGAACAGGATGTTGTTTTGCTTACAATATTCTCTTGCCTGCTGAATAAAACAGTTTTGAATCCAGTCTTCAAGCAATGCTAATGTCATCCAGGCTTTCTTGTTATGGCGATAATAAACAGGAAGCATTTGCTTGCTCACATTCTGCAATGCTCTAGGGTTCTCCGAGTGGTAGATTAGTAAAGGCTTTAATTTGAACTCTGCATCATGTCCTCCCAAAAGCAGGATTGCACAGTCTTTGCATGACTTGAATCCTGGCATCGTCTTGGACTCTTGATGAATGTATGTACGCTCTGGCATATGCTTCCAGAACAAGTCCATTTCATCGACATTGAATATTTGTTCTGGCAAATATTTCTCAATCATAATTATCCTATGCAGCTCTTCCTTAAAAGCGTCGGCACCTTCAGTATCGGCACTTGCTGCCTCACCGCTCAACTTCACATTATGAAAATTATGATGCTTTTGAAGCGTTGGAAACATCAATGACTTGCTGTTAACACGTGTATACATAGGATCATCTGCACACTCTTTTAGCGTATCGAAAAGACTTCTTGCCTTAGCCTGGATCATCAGTAGGCTAAGCGGTATGTGCTTCAGTATCTGGTCTTCAATCCACATGACAAGTAATCTCTCCATATCATTAATCGGCCCTGCTCTTTCTTCGTGTTGACCATGTAATTAACCGATGCAGACGATTTCATTGTATTACTGATTCGCTTCTTATCCTTTAAGATGGTCGAGATCGTCGATTGCAAAAGTCCTAACTCACATGCGATGGCCATTACTGGCTTTCCGACTTCACGCTGGGCAATTATCTTGAGTTTCTTCTCAAGAGTAATTGCCTTCCTCTTCTTCTTCTCTCCAGAAGCTGGAGACACAGATGGGCGTTTTGTGAACATGATGGGATGCAAAAACACAAAACACTGTATCCAAAAAAACGCTGGCAACACAGTACACCATAGAGAATCAGTTGTTTACACTCATGATTGCATGGCTGACTGGGAGCTGCGGCTCACTGCCATTGCCCAGCATCACCAGAGAGTATCATACCGCATATCGCTAGCCCGGGAAAAGATCACAATTCAAAATTCAAAGTACGGTTTCTACTGAATGTGTATCGCTTTTGCCATCAAAAAGTCAAAATGTCGTAAGTCAAAGCCATCGTAAGTCGAGGACCATGTGTAAAGTCCTACCCTGCCCAACCTCTCCCTATAGCTCAGGCATTCAGGTCTCAGCAACATCCTCATAAATCTTCTCCCCACTTTCCTCATAAATCTTCTCTGCACTCTTTCCAGCTTATCACCATATTTTATATTGGAGGGTGACCAAACTGAACACTATATTCCAAACGTTCTTCCATGTAAAAAAGTTTAAACTGATTCCTGGGCAGAGAAGTCAGATCACCTTTCAAGATTGGCAGTGTCAGGTGTGGAACTGGTCAGAATACCTAAAATATGCTTCAGACAAAAACAGAAGTGTTCTTTCAGGTCCATACCATAAAGGCATGCCCCCTTCGGTATTTACCCTTAACATTTGTCAACACCAGCCCCACTATGCTCTGATGTGAAGCTCTTGGAACCTGGCATTTGCCCAGGGAGTGCCTAATATTTGCCTTTCAGCAGCCATTCTAGATGATTATTAAACTGGCTGCATTAATTGAAGCATGCCAGTTGCAATCACTTAAACTCGCTGTTGTGATTAATGACCCACAGAAACTGTTTGCATCAAAAACCTGCTCTGTAAAAATCAGCCTGCTGGTCTTCACATTTTATTCACGAAGACTGACTTTACTTTCTTAATATTTTGGGATAATGTTTCATCAACTAAGAAAAATATTTGATTTAACTGTATGGTGTTTTTCATTCCTTAACCTCTATGCTTAGTCCGACCCTTTCTTAATTTTCATTTTCAATCTGACTTATGCAACTTGTTGGTTTCCACAAAAATGGTCTGAGATGTCTTGAGAATAAAAGATTGTACTGATTTCATTAATTTCTTTCCTGCTTTCCAGCATTTCCCCCAGCAAGGTAAAATGTGTTTACTCAGGATAAATTAATCATGCAAGAAATGTTCTTAATCAGAAGAGTTCTTAACTAGAAACTCCCATTTTGTCTGTTTCTATTATTACCCATTAACCAAAAAAAACAGGCATTTGTGTGCAGAGCATAGATGACAGTGAAGGATATTACTGAGTAAAGCATTAATTTAAAATATTTTTTTCCATTTATTCAGTAAAATAACACTGTTTCTCATATCTTTTCTCAGCCTGACATCCGGGAACCAATCATTCGAATAGCACCTGTACCTCTTTACAACTCCTTTTATGATTTATATAAATTTATCAACATATTGAATGAATCACTTCAGGTTGTCTCACACCAGCTCAAAGATGGAATGTAACAGACAGCATCCGTAGTCAAGATCAAACCCAGGTCTCAGGCACTGTGAGGCACCAGCTCTAACTCTCCAGCACTGTGCTACCTCTGCACCACTGTGATGCCCCAATCTGAAATTCTATCATGAAAGAGAATTTATTGGAATCTAGTCTTTAACAGCCAAGATTTGAGTACAATGGGAGAACCATACAATTCATACTGATTTAGTATAATATAATTAAGAGTAAAATTGCCATTTGTGCATTGATCTGCTCTGTTTTCTATAATTCCTGTAATGCAAAGCAGGATTGCAATAATGGATAAAAAATACTAAATGTTAAACAATCACTTTATTTAAAAAAAAACAAACGCAGGTTAAAATGAAATGATCATCTTTTCAGACACAGATATACTCAAGATTTTACTTTTAATATCTTGAAGTTGAACTACTTTGACTGTCAAAGCTTGCTTAAACATGGAGCATGCCAAATTGTCTTACATTCTATCAGCATGTATAAGTCTGTATGTTGTTCATAACTTATATCTTATTGTCACTGATTATGCAGCCATCATTTTCAAAACCCATCCATTAAAATAATTGGACATGAATTAAGGTGTTATGTTTTAATTCCTCTATTTATACACAAGGTTCTTGCTCAAAAATTAGCATTTAAATTTGAACTAATTCAGTTACAGTTAATCTTCAGAATAAATTTGCCCTTGCTGCCTATTATGAAATAAGTGCATATTTAATGAAAATGAATAAAGTCTATGAAGTTAAATCAGAAATATGGTTTTAGAAAATGTAGAAACAAGGAACTGCAGCTTCTGGCTTACAAACAAAAGACACAAAGTGCTGGAATAACTCAGCGGGTCAGGCAGCATCACTGAAGAACCTACATCAGTGACATTTCAGGTTGGGACCCTTCTTCAGAATGCTTGTGAGGGTGGGGAGAGCAGAGGTGGAGAGGAGGACACAGAACAAAGCCTGGCAAGTAATAGGTGTTTTGATAGGCAGATGGACAAAGGCCAGAGATGAAAAGGCAATGGATGTGAGATAAAATGATTGAAGAGTTGCAAATTGTGAAGCTAGAGGAAGGAATGTAGGTGGAAGGGGATAAGGAGGGTAGAATTAGTTGGAAGTTCAGATGGACCACCAGAGTGAGGGGGGATGAGATGGTTGGTGGGGGGGGAGGGAGGAGAAGGTACGGGGAAGGAGGTGGTTGTGTTTTGGTAGTTCTCAAAAATTAAAGAATTCAATGCTAATACCATTCGTTAATAAGCTACCCAAGCAGAATATGAGGTGATAATGCTCCATTTTGCATTGTTGAAGGGTATGTGGGTGAGGGAAAAATTAGGGAGTGGGTGGTACTTGTAGGTTAGTTACTAAAATTGGAGAATTCAATATTCACATGTTCGGCCGTAAACTACACAAGTGGAATATGTAATGTTGTTCCTCCAGTTTGGGTGTGGCTTTACATTGGCAATAGAGGAGGCCCAGGACAGAAAGGTCAGAATGGGATTGGGACGAGGTGTTAAAATGGTTAGCAACCAGGGGATCTGGTAGGCCTAGGCGGACTGAGCGCAACAGAGCAGAATCTTGTTACCATCCAACTGCAAGCATGAAAAAATTCATGTCTAAAGAGGTAAACGAAACAGTATCTAATGTGCTATTCCATGTTGGGCAGTTGATTCCCTGGCATTAGACGCTGATTGGGTAGGAGAACTGGGACCGGTTAGTGCAGGTAGGCAGCAAAACTGTGGGCAGCTGTCGGGATGGATATATTTCCTTCTCCTGATTACAAACCAAATTAAATTTAAGAATGTTGACTTGGTGTGTAAGTAACAGCTTCTAGAGGTCACTTTAAGATTCACCTAAAGATCCAAGGGTTGAGCAATTAAGAAAATAACTATAATGAAGCTTAGGATGCAGTGAACCAAACAAATGAAAGCTGCAGCCAGTTCTGTTCTACGTTAAAGCATTTAATTGGGTGAATGTCCAAATTGTAAATTAGACACGTTGTTAATGTATTTATTCAATGGTGTTATGGATAAATACCAGCTTCAAATATCTTCCAGGAATGCCTCATTATCACTTGACCCTTGCAGATTGGATTATTCACCCTGACATTGGTTCATTTTTTATCCTTTCATCTGCCCAGAAAATTACCAAAACACGGATTTGTTTTTCCTCTAAAGAATGGTTGTAATGGATACATTTTCTGGAGGTTTTCTAAATTACTTTAGAATTAGACAGAGTTTTACCATCAACTTTGATAAAAAAGAGTATCAATCATGTCAGAGTGGATTGTGTGCGCTTGCTTCAGCAAAAGGCTTGACAGTTTAATGAACTTTCCCCTTCTAATGTTGTGAGATCTGAAGATCGTTAATACAGGAATTCTTGGGAAAAACACCAACTGCATAAAAATGCTGTTGCCACTATCTCTGTAAGTGGTGATACCAGGACATTTAGAACAATGCCACTGTAACATCATGACTGCAGATGGGCAATGTATACTCAGAAGAACTTAATATCGGCAACAGTTGCTACTATTTGACGCTATTCAATAAATCTCCCTGAGAGCACCTCAAACTAACTGTTAAATACATTAATCCTAGTTGTGAACTTAAAGACTCTCCCTTTAGAAGCAGTCTCTACATTCTCAGTATTATTCTGAGCAATTTATTAAGAATATGTGAGAAACACTACCAACGGGGGATCATTCTCCTTTGCAACAAATGTTGGGAAAATTCTGGGCAGAGTGCCATCACTGATTTAGGTGCGTTTCCTGGATATTGCATTCATTTTGTTGGCAAGGTGTTGCTATATCCAGAGATCAGCAGAGAATCAGTGTGTGAGCTACAGAAAGGTGATGATTTGTCACACAGATAACTTCTAAAACATTGTTTAAATGGCGATTTTCCTGTTGATAACAGAATAACTTATTAATTAGATCTTGATAGATCGATTAACTAGTGTTTCTAAGCTCCATCATTTTCTAAAGTTTTGTCACTTTCTGTTAGTTTGTATTATCATTCTAAATTAAATGGACAAAATTATCTCTCAACTCAGTTGTCATGGCTTCTTGATAAGAAATTTAACATTTACAGTATCTTCAACATGAAGGTGTCTTTTTTTTTAAAGTATTTTTTTATTAGAAGCAAGTACATAATAAGAACATTTCTTGTATAACAGTCATTCATGTATAACAGTCATACATTGCTAATATCATCAATATTATCAATTATAAGATCTATCTGCATTTGGGGAAGCAAGGACTGAACCAGGATATTCAGCATGACATTCTAAGTAGGAAATTGTGCCTTGCAAATTTACGATTTTTTAAGAGGTGACTAAAAAGTTTGCTGAGGGAAATGCGGTACATGTCAACAAGGAGTTTAAGAAGGCCTTTAACATGGTAGGCTGGACTGGAAAATTAGATCACCGAGGTCCACGGTAAGGTTGCCAGATTAGAACAAAATTGGCTTGGTAGGAGGCAGAGGGCATTAGTGAATCATTGTTTTTCAGAATTGGAGGACTGTGACAAGCGGTGCTCCACAGGGATCAGTGCTGGATCCCTTGTTATTTGTGTATATTAATGATTTAGCTGAGAATGTAGATGGCATGGTTGATAAGTTTACAGATGACACAAACATTGGAAGTACAGTATAAAGTGAAAAATGTTGGCTAAGGTTTCAACAGGATCTAGATCAGATCATATAGGAACATGGACAAAGGAATGGCTGATCGAAATTAGCCAGGCAAGTAAGAAGTGATGCATTTTAGAAAGTTAAGCCAGGGCAGGGAACACACGGTGAATGGCAGGGCCCTGTGGAATGTTGTAGAACAGCATGACTTGGGGTACATGTGCATGGCAAAACAGACAGGGTGGTGAAGAAGGCAAATAGCATGCTTGTTTTCATTATGCTGTGTGTCAGCAGCTCACGGGCACACACATGGGGCCTGGAACCACAGGAGTCACTGACCCACATCACCAGGGTGATTCACCCCCTGACCCCACACACAGGGCGGCTGTGGCCATGGGAGACTGTCCCGAGGGATGCGTGTTCACAGTGCCCAGTTACCTATGGCTGGGAAAATGTGATGGACATGGGGATCTGGACGAATCGCTGACAAGTCCCAGCCCCCTCCCCCACCCCTCCCCCCGGCAACATCATGTCAGTTATTTGACTTTTCGGCTGAGTGGCCTTTTCGTGAGTTTGATTTTAGGACCCCACCCTTTCAATTAGTTCGCTTTTAGGCATCCCGCCCTTTTGGTTAGTGGGCTTTTCTGTCCCGTACCCTTCCCGTTATTTGGCTTTTCATCTTCGTTTCCGTTCAGTTATTTCACTTCTTTTCTTTGGATTCTCATCCTTCAACGCCACTTCCGGGTACCTTCCATCACAGTGAGGAATGTGGAGGAGTCTCTGTGGTGGATGTTTATGTTAAAGTGTGTTTTGTGTGTTCTGTTTTTTATTTGTATGACTGACTTGGCAAATGAAATTCCTCATATGTTGCAAAACTTGGCTAATAAAGTATTATTGTGATTGTGATTGATTGATTGTGTGAACTGTGATACAGTGTTTGAAATGGTTAGAGGTAAAATACTACCTAATGCATATTAGTTGCCCGAACGTTAGCATGGGGAGACTTTTAGATCTGTTAATCTGCTGTTTAATATATTAACATTTGATCAAATGTAGTATAACGATTGAAAGTCAACTCAGATTTGTTCAAAGTACATGTGTACTTGATTGAATTCTATGCTGAACAAACAACCACATTTGGAGTGGGTAGTACTATTCAGGGCCTGTCCCACTGCGTCAACCTAATTGTAGGTATGTTACAATACTTACCTTTAGCGACGCTGCAGTTCTGCCACTCCCCGTGTGCGCGACTTTGGCGCCTTTCAGGGGGGGCGGGTTTAAAATGCCGTTTTTCTCCAGACAGTTCAAGTCGATCCATCTCAGGGGATTTCGTCGCTAAAGAGAAATCGCTCCGACATTTGTTTTATGAAAGTATTTTTAAACTACACTAGATCATTTATTAGCTAGAGTAATTTTAAAATAATCTTCTAAAGCTGTGAGCGCCGACGTACACAGTTTATTTTTACATAAAAACATGGTTCTTAGGAAGCATGTTGCGAAATGGGGACAAAAATATATACGAACCGGTAGTATTTTTCCTGCTGACTGTGGGTTGAATTCACTGCAAACCGGGGAAAGCTGATTTAAATGGCCATTAATTTGCAGGAATTGTGAGAATTATTCTATGAATGTTATTTGGACACTTAGGCAATTTAAAAATGTTTATCTTTTCTTAAGAAATTGATAGATGTTTGGATCTAGTAATTGAATTTTGTAATTAGCTACAATTAGGTAACTAACTAATTATATGCTTTAATTTCAGGCATCCAAGTAAGATTGTTTAATATTTATTTCAGAATGCTTCAATCTATAATAACTAAAAATTTCATTGAGTTCTCTTAATTTTTAAGAAAGTTATGGGCTTTTGACTGTCCTCGATCACAGCTTTTGTGTTATGTCAATGGAAAGGCAATGGGGAGCAAGGTGCTAATTTCCGAGTATGAAAATAGCCATAACTTTTTTAATACTGAAGATATGAAAGTGAATAAGGTGTCAAATTAAACTTCGTTTTATGCTTTATCTGATGGGATAAATTGCCCTTGATTTTTAAAATCTCAAAATTTTGTAACATTACTACTAATTGGTGAGTTTAGAAGAGTTTGCCCTCGACTCATACTCGCAGTGGTCCTAGGAGGTCTTTGTAACTCTCCTTCATGCTCGAGAGTAGTCCCCATGTACTCGAGGCCTCAGCTAGGTCGCAGCCATGTTTTTAACATGCTGAAAAATGCCCGCGAGTAAAAAAGGTCGCCATGGAAAAAAATCTATATTTTTTTACTCGTAGGTTTAGTCGAGGTAGGTCATAGTAGGTCATAATGCTATCGTATGTAATTGAACGCAATCAAAGGTAATTGAGGGTAGTCAAAGGTAGAGCTCGTTGAGAAAAAAAAGGTAAGTAAACCGGCCAGTAATGTTAAATAGACAATGGACAATATAAAATAGACAATAGACAATAGGTGCAGAAGTAGGCTATTCGGCTCTTCGAGCCAGCACCACCATTCAGTGTGATCATGGCTGATCATCCCCAATCAGTACTCCTGCCTTCTCCCCATATCCCCTGACTCTGCTAATTTTAAGAGCCTTATCTAGCTCTCTCTTGAAAGTATCCAGAGAACCGTCCTCCACCGCCCTCTGAGGCAGAGAATTTTTCTTAAACTGTGGCCCCTAGTTCTGGACTCCCCCAATATCAGGAACATGTTTCCTGCCTCTAGCGTGTTCAAATCCTTAACAACCTTATATGTTTCAATAAGATACCCTCTCATCCTTCTAAACTCCACAGTGTACAAGCCCAGCCGCTCCGTTCTCTCAGCATATGATAGTCCTGCCATCCCGGGAATTAACCTTGTAAACCTACGCTGTACTCCCTCAATAGCAAGAATGTCCTTCCTCAAATTTGGAGGCCAAAACTGCGCACAATACACCAGGTGTGGTCTCACTAGGGCCCTGCACAACTGCAGAAGGACCTCTTTGCTCCTATACTCGACTCCTCTTGTTATAATGGCGTTGGCCTTTCGTCTTTTATAATTGACTCCAGCATCTTCCCCACCACCGATGTCAGGCTAACTGGACTATAATTCCCTGTATTCTCTCTCCTGCCTTTATTAAAAAGTGGGATAACATTAGCTACCCTCCAATCCACAGGAACAGATCCTGAGTCCATAGAACATTGGAAAATTATCACCAATGCATCCACGATTTCTAGAGCCACTTCCTTAAGTACCCTGGGATGCAGACCATCAGGCCCTAGGGATTTATCATCCTTCAACCCCATCAGTCTACCCAACACCATTTCCTGCCTGATGTGGATTTCCTTCACTTCCTCCGTCACTCCAGATCCTCTCGCCACTACTATATCAGGAAGATTGTTTGTGTCCTCCTTAGTGAAGACAGATCCAAAGTCCCTGTTCAACTCATCTGCCATTCCTTGTTCCCCATTGTAAATTCACCTTTTTCGGTCTTCAAGGGTCCAACTTTGGCCTTAACAAATCTTTTCCTCTTCACATTCCTAAAGAAGCTTTTACTATCCTCCTTTATATTCTTGGCTAGCTTACTTTCATACCTCATCTTTTCTCCCCGTATTGTCTTTTTAGTTATCATCTGTTGCTCTTTAAACATTATCCAATTCTCTTGCTTCCCGCTCATCTTTGCTACGTTGTACTTCTCTTTTATTTTTATACTGTCCCTGATGCCCCTTGTCAGCCAGGATCAGTTCCTCCTAGGAATTAACTGATCCTGCACCTTCTCTATTATTCCTAGAAATACTTGCCATTGTTGTTCCACTGTCATTCCCGTTAGGGTACCTTTCCAGTCAACTTTGGCCAGCTCCTCCCTCATGGACCCATAGTCCCCTTTATTCAATTGTAACACTGACACCTCTGATCTACCCTTCTTCCTCTCCAATTGTGGATTAAACCTAACCATATTATGATCACTACCTCCTAATGGCTTATTAACCTCAAGTTCCTTTATCAAATCTGGTTAATTACATAACACTAAATCCAGAATTGCCTTCTCCTTGGCAGGCTCCAATACAATATGCACTAAGAATCCATCACAAAGGCACTCTAGAAAGTCCCTTTCTTGAGGTCCAGTACCAACTTAATTTTCCTAGTCTACCTGCATGTTGAAATCTCCCATAACAATCACAGCATTACCTTTGCTACATGCCAATTTTAACTCCTGATTCAACTTGCACCCTATGTCCAGGCTACTGTTTGGGGGCCTGTAGATAAGTCCCATTAGGGTCTTTTTACCCTTACAATTCATTAATTCTATCCATACTGACTCCACATCTCCTGTTTCAATGTCACCCCTTGCAAGGGACTGAATTTAATTCCTCACCAACAAAGCTACCCCACCCCCTCTGCCCACCTGTCTGTCTTTTCGATTGGAGGTATATCCTTTGATATCAGTTCCCAGCCCTCTAAATACCCGCTAAAAGTTGTCTGGCTTCTTATGTCTCAATTCCTTCTCACCCCCCTTTCTCTCTCTCTCTCCCCTCTCCCCCCCCCCCCCCCGTGCTCTCTAAAGGAATTACCGTAACTCTGCCAGCTGTCTTTTACCTTCCAGCTCATCGCGGGTGTGAATTTCATTCAGCGCTCCCCCGCTCTCCCTGGCCCAAGCCTTTGCAATGTGTTTATGTATGTTTGTGTGTGTGCAGAAGGTCGATCCGGCTTGCGGTTTCATCGCTGACGGTCGATCCAGCTCGAGGTTTTCAGATGAGTCCCCTCAAACGTGAAGGTCGAAGACAGTCGCTGAAAAGTCGTGTTATTGGGACAGGCCCTTAATGCATATTGGGTAACAAATATGTATGATAACTTTTATTCTGTCAGCAAGATAGATAGTCATAGGATTGAGCGGATGGTGCCTGCATGAATATGTCAGTTTGCTTAAAACTAGAAAGAAGGCTGAATAGTTATATTTTGAGACTGGAAGGAGTGTGTGGTAATGAACTCTTGGAACCAGTATGAGGTTCACTGATCTTTTTTTAGTATTTGTTAGTAACTTGGATTTTATTCTTTGCTGATGAAAATACAATCAGGAAAGTAATGAGCAGTAGGCAGAGTAAATGCAGAGTTTAGAAGTGCCAAGTGGATGATTCACTTTGAAAATTAAAGAACTGTTGCAAATAAGAAAAAAAGACAAAATGTGTGTCGAAAAGGACCCAGTTAACATTTTACGTCAAAGACCTTTTTGCCAGAACTGAAGAAGGAAAAAAAAGTTTTAAGTCTGGCGCTGTGAGGCAACAGGTCTACCAGTTTCGCTACTGTGCTGCCCTATGTGGCCTGAAATGTTGACTGCCCATTTCCTCCACAGATGCTGCCCGATCCATTGGATTCCTCCAGTTGCTCTCCTTTTTATGCTCCAATTCCAACATGTGCAGTCTCTTGTGCCACCATGATTATATTGAATAATGTAACAGCCTAATGGGGCGTGGTGACCTATTCCTCTCCTAATTCATTTGCTCACATTGAAGGTAAATTGAATATCTCTTTCAAAGAGCAGGCACAAGCACAGTAGACTGGATTCCTGCACAATTATTACAGTTTTTAATGATGTAAAGCAGGTTGTATTCTATTAGCTTTACAACTCCTTTTCTTATATTTTCTTTTACCTGTCCATTTTAACCTTCCCACTGTGCCATAATGTCCTTAGGGTGTTTTATCACTAAACTGGTAGTCATTATACTGAAGCGTATTTGAATATTTATATGTCCATCTGGCAGTCTGCGGAACAGAACTTCATTTTACACCATTATATTACTCCATCTGTACCAACAATGATGGTACTGGAATCCCAGCCAATTTGTTTGGCATCAGAAATGCGATACTACTCCATTTTCAAATTTGTATCAGAATATCTGCCTTTTTTTACTGTTCAGTAGTTCTGTGCTTGGTATGTTGCCTGTATATTTTTATCCCCTTGTTCAAATGATCTTACTCGTATTTGTCTATGGCAAATTGTTGTTTCACTGCTTCAGGCTCCTTTCCATCTTGCACAATATGTGTGCACTTCTGTAGGTTAGTGATTAGCTGCCTTTCCTACCCCCAAAGCAGTGGACACACAAGAAAAAAGCAGAAATACAAACTGTGGTCTTCCAATTATATGGGGCTCACAACCTTTACACATACAGGCAGGCAAGGGTGCCCATAATTCCAATATTTAACCAATCATTATGTTTACAATGAAATAAGGCCCAAACAAAATCTAAATATTAATGATAACATTACCCAATGTGCAAATTAATGGACAAGCTGGTCTGAGCAAGAAATGTGACAGCAAATTCAAATAATCAATTCCTTTTAACTGATAGGTTTCAAATATCAATATTGCAGTGGTTTCCTATGAAATTCATCATACAATTATAAAATGGGATGCCTTCATTGCAATTGTTAATGTCCATCTTAAAGAGAAAGACCGTGTAGAAATGACTGTTATAAATTCCAATTTGCTGCAAAAGATATGGTCAGAACAAAATTTGAAATGCAATTATATACATAGCCAAACTGTCTCATTAAACAAAAACAGACATGGCAAGCGTTTGTAACTTTAATTCTATTTTAGATTTAATCCAAAATAGGCTTTTTGTATTGAACACTTTGCCATGATATAAAATAGATCTCCCCTGATGTTTTATGTAATATTTTGTAACTGGTGCATTTCAATGACTTTAGATTATAAAACATGTTGCCTTTATTGGCTGCAACAGATGCTGGGGACAAATGAAGATACTTCTGGGGGAAATTAATTGTTTTGGTGGCAGTAAGGGATGAATTTGCCTGCAGGTAGTAGTGAGAGGACATATCAGTTAACCACTGGCTATCAATATTTGTAGCCCAATAACATGGATAGCAAACCGTTCATTACAAAGGTGACGATGGATTTATATAGCCTTGTGAAAAAACATTGATGCATTTCTTTACAGGCAGGAGGTTAAAGTGGGTAAACGTACTTGAAAGTAAATAATATAATTAATTAAACAGCATATTTTTAGAAATGTAGAAAATACTATTTCATTGGAGATTCATGATACATTTTTGCCTTTCTTTCATTGAAGTAATTATCTTTATTTAATGCTAAAATAAATTTGCGTCCAAGGATGACAACATAACCTAAATCAGTCAATAACTTTCCACTCTCCATTATATAAGATGCTCTTAAATTTTTCAGTAGGTGCCAAGGATATGTTGTCTTTCCTCTCAAACACATGTTGTGTTGCATGAAGGGCTATTCAACATTATTACATCTGCTTTTCATCACCCCCACAGTTTCAAACACAAAAAGTTAATTTAAGCAAAATGATAAGTTCAACAGGCCATCAGACATTAAAAAAATCGTTCCAACTTCCAATAAAAGATTATACTTCAAGCAATAACCACAGGGCAAATCATTGGCATCCTATTCATAGAATAGCAAAGAGTAGCGGCTCTGATCATAAGGCATCATAATTGACGATAGTTAGGATGCGTAGAAAAGTAAGGCGCCTGATATTTCCCCAATAGCATTTAGCATCTTCTCCCCCACTGTTAACTCATTGATTTGCAGAAGAAAAAGTTTAAAATGTAAGATGATGTCTCACCCTGTCTACCAATGTTCACCATAGTTGGTGATTGAATAATTGCCAACTGCACATGGGTTGTTTGTAAAAGCCAAACATATGCATTTTTTAAACTTTTGTGGATTAATACCTTTAATTGAGATTGAGAGGTAGAGTAATAATTCATAAGTCTAAAGAGCAGAATTAGGCAATTCAGCCCATCAAATCTACTCCGCCATTTGATCATGGCTGATCTATTTTTCAACCCCATTGACACCTTTACTATTCAAGAACCTGTCAATTTCTGTTTTAAAAACACTCAATGACTCAGTCGCCACAGCTGCCTGTGGAAATGAATCCCACAATGAAACAGTTATGTACGTCACCTCTCCTCTTGAGTCTGATAGCAATGGGGAAGATATTATTAAGTCTGGACAACCAAGCACTCAAGCTCCCATATCTTTTTCTAGAAGGTAGAAGAGATGAAAGAGATTGCCCAGGAAACCACACCTGGAGTATTGTGTGCAGTTTTGGTCTCCTAATTTGAGGAAGGACATTCTTGCCATTGAGGGAGTGCAGCAAAGGTTCATCAGG
Organism: Okamejei kenojei; assembly: GCA_035221665.1. Taxonomy (NCBI): domain Eukaryota; kingdom Metazoa; phylum Chordata; class Chondrichthyes; order Rajiformes; family Rajidae; genus Okamejei; species Okamejei kenojei. The sequence continues at coordinate 26,509,843 of CM069137.1, read as the reverse complement.
TTAATTCCCAGGATTGCGGAACTGACATATGATGAAACGGAGACATGGCTCCAGGGTGACGTAGGCTGGGAGCTGAACATCCAGGGATATTCAATATTCAGGAGGGATAGAGAGAAAGGAAAAGGAGGTGGGGTAGCGTTGCTGGTTAGAGAGGAGATTAACGCAATGGAAAGGAAGGACATTAGCTTGGAGGATGTGGAATCGGTATGGGTAGAGCTACAAAACACTAAGGGGCAGAAAACGCTGGTGGGTGTTGTGTACAGGCCACCTAACAGTAGCAGAGAAGTTGGGGATGGTATCAAACAGGAAATTAGAAATGCGTGCGACAAAGGCAAAACAGTTATAATGGGTGACTTCAATCTACATATAGATTGGGTTAATCAAATTGGCAGGGGTGCTGAGGAAGAGGATTTTTTGGAATGTATGCGGGATAGTTATCTAAATCAACATGTAGAGGAACCAACGAGAGAGCAGGCTATTTTAGACACGGTGGATATGCAATGGAAGGCATTTAAAGACTGCATGGATGAACTACAACAATTGTTCATCCCAGTTTGGCAAAAGAATAAATCGGGGAAGGTAGTGCATCCGTGGATAACAAGGGAAATCAGGGATAGTATCAAAGCAAAGGATGATGCGTACAAAGTAGCCAGAAAAAGCAGCATACCAGAGGACTGGGAGAAATTCAGAGACCAGCAGAGGAGGACAAAGGGCTTAATTAGGAAAGGAAAAATAGATTATGAAAGAAAACTGGCAGGGAACATAAAAACTGACTGCAAAAGTTTTTATAGATATGTGAAGAGAAAGAGGTTAGTTTAAAACAAATGTAGGTCCCTTGCAGTCAGAAACAGGTGAGTTGATCATGGGGAACAAGGATATGGCGGACCAATTGAATAACTACTTTGGTTCCGTCTTCACTAAGGAAGACATAAATAATCTGCCTGAAATAGCAGGGGACTGTGGGTCAAAGGAGGAATTGAGTGAAATCCAGGTCAGTCGGGAAGTGGTGTTGGGTAAATTGAATAGATTAAAGGCCGATAAATCCCCAGGGCCAGATAGGCTGCATCCCAGAGTACTTAAGGAAGTAGCTCAGGAAATAGTGGATGCATTAGTGATAATCTTTCAAAACTCTTTAGATTCTGGAGTAGTTCCTGAGGATTGGCGGGTAGCAAATGTAACCCCTCTTTTTAAGAAGGGAGGGAGAGAGAAAACGGGGAATTACAGACCAGTTAGTCTAACATCGGTAGTGGGGAAACTGCTAGAGTCAGTTATTAAAGATGGGATAGCAGCACATTTGGAAAGTGGTGAAATCATTGGACAAAGTCAGCATGGATTTACAAAAGGTAAATCATGTCTGACGAATCTTGTGGAATTTTTTCGAGGATGTAACTAGTAGCGTGGATAAGGGAGAACCAGTGGATGTGGTATATCTGGACTTCCAGAAGGCTTTCGACAAGGTCCCACATAAGAGATTAGTATACAAACTTAAAGCATACGGTATTAGGAGTTCAGTATTGATGTGGATAGAGAACTGGCTGGCAAACAGGAAGCAAAGAGTAGGAGTAAACGGGTCCTTTTCACAATGGCAGGCAGTAACTAGTGGGGTACCGCAGGGCTCAGTGCTGGGACCCCAGCTATTTACAATATATATTAATGATCTGGATGAGGGAATTGAAGGCAATATCTCCAAGTTTTCGGATGACACTAAGCTGGGGGGCAGTGTTCGCTGTGAGGAGGATGCTAGGAGACTGCAAGGTGACTTGGATAGGCTGGGTGAGTGGGCAAATGTTTGGCAGATGCAGTATAATGTGGATAAATGTGAGGTTATCCACTTTGGTGGCAAAAACAGGAAAGCAGACTATTATTTAAATGGTGGCCGATTAGGAAAAGGGGAGATGCAGCGAGACCTGGGTGTCATGGTACACCAGTCATTGAAAGGAGGCATGCAGGTGCAGCAGGCAGTGAAAAAAGCGAATGGTATGTTAGCTTTCATAGCAAAAGGATTTGAGTACAGGAGCAGGGAGGTTCTACTTCAGTTGTACAGGGTCTTGGTGAGACCACACCTGGAGTATTGCGTACAGTTTTGGTCTCCAAATCTGAGGAAGGACATTATTGCCATAGAGGGAGTGCAGAGAAGGTTCACCAGACTGATTCCTGGGATGTCAGGACTGTCTTATGAAGAAAGTCTGGATAGACTCGGTTTATACTCTCTGGAATTTAGGAGATTGAGAGGGGATCTTATAGAAACTTACAAAATTCTTAAGGGGTTGGACAGGCTAGATGCAGGAAGATTGTTCCCGATGTTGGGGAAGTCCAGGACAAAGGGTCACAGCTTAAGGATAAGGGGGAAATCCTTTAAGACCGAGATGAGAAAGACTTTTTTCACACAGAGAGTGGTGAGTCTCTGGAACTCTCTGCCACAGAGGGTAGTTGAGGCCAGTTCATTGGCTATATTTAAGAGTGAGTTGGATGTGGCCCTTGTGGCTAAGGGGATCAGAGGGTATGGAGAGAAGGCAGGTACGGGATACTGAGTTGGATGATCAGCCATGATCATATTGAATGGCGGTGCAGGCTCGAAGGGCTGAATGGCCTACTCCTGCTCCTAATTTCTATGTTTCTATGAAACAATGGATCGACTAGGCTTGTTTTCACTGGAATTTAGAAGGATGAGGGAGGATGTTATAGAAACATATAACATTAAGGGATTGGACAGGCTAGATGCAGGAAAAATATTCCCCATGTTGGGGGAGTCCAGAATCAGGGGGTCACAGTTTAAGAATATGGGGTAGGCCAATTAGGACAGATGAGGAAAACTTTTTCACCCAGAGAGGTGTGGATCTGTGGAATTATCTGCCACAGAAGGCAGTGGAGGCCAATTCACTGGATGTTTTCAAAAGAGAGTTAGATATAGCTCTTAGGGCTAACATAATCCAGGGATATGGGAAAAAAAAACAGGAATGGGGCACTGATTCTGGATGACAGTGCTGGCTCGAAGGGCCGAATAGCCTATTCCTGCACTTATTTTCTATGTTTGCAGAATTTGTTCAGGATAAAACCAGCATACCTGATGCAATGCATCATGAAGATGAACTAGATGGAAGGAAGTAACGAGTGTAACGGACTGGACTATGTTCACTACGCTCTACAGGTTCAGGTGGTCAAGGGCAGCCCCGCCAACTGCCTGTTTTTTCATCTTTTTTTTGTGCGTTTTAAAAGTCTGTGTAAATATTCTCCGGTTTGTTTTATGTGGGGGAAGGGGGAGGGGGTCGGACGAAACTTTATTTTTCAGTACAGTCCCCTCCAACAAGCCAATCCTTTATACAAGTAGTCTTACCTTCGCGGTCTGCTTCTAAGGATCTTGTCTGGAACCAGGCCAACCTCACACTGAGGTAGCTTTGAATTTTCCGGGAGCTTCTTCGGGAGGTTGGACTCAAAGGGTCTGACTAGATCTCAGTTTTCTCCCCTTCAGATCCTAGTCAACTGCACCCTCTTACTCAGTCATCTGTTGCTGGTCCCAGCGAGACACCTGCCGACTACAGCCAAATATTAAAGTTTGTTTCTTAAAAAGCAGATAGCAACAAAAACTGTTAAAGGTAGACCATGAAAGGATCAATCTTTAATTGATTCGTCAGTTGGGAGTTGCAAAGATCTACAAAGAGCACAAACGTTGCTCAATGCTTCTCGGGCTCCCACTCACAGAACAAAGGAGAGTTAGCACAATTATACATTTTTTTTACCAGTAAAACACTCCTACTGAGTCTGAATATGGCATGACTGAAAGATTCTGTAGCCTTTCACAATATGGGAAAGCTGGGTCCAAATCAAGCTCATTCAATAACAAGTTATTACTTATCTCTGGAGCGTCAGCTTTTTTTTTCAATCTAGGCTTCTTTATGGCCTTGAAAAGAAGCACATGTTATTACTGCAAGCGGCCATCTTAATGTCTTTATTGAAAAGACTACCTACCCTCCATATTGTGTTCCATATAATTTACAAAGTCATTCAGACTTGGCACCGAGTCATACTTTTGTTTTATAAGCCATGCTTTTGTAGAAGAACATTTTAGACTTGACTATTAGCTCTTTCATACCAGGCTAAAGTGCCTCCTATCAGAATGCTTTCTAAGCACATCTGTAGAAGTTCGAGAGGAATATTGTAGATATGCAAATCTTCTCAGATGCCTTATAAAATAAATGCAGTCATGAGTTGTCTTGATCATTGCATCAGTTTGAACCTTACTGAGAACCTCAGATCTATTGGGAGTGAACGGAAGCCCAAATAAATACTGGAAGAGTATTTGAGAGATAGTTTGAGAGATGCCAACATCTCTCAAACTACACTGAAACTACAAACTACAAACTCATCAATGGCAGGAATTTCTGGTCGCACATTGGCCTCATCAACTGTCTCAGATCCCATAGAACTAAAGCAAAAAAAGTAATCCTTAAGTCATCCTCATGCCTGAGGGACTCTCTAAGAAGATGACATTTACTCTCTGCTTTTATTCAATCATACACTGTATCATGATCTTTTTCGAGAGTTTTTGTACTCTGTTTCAACATAGTTAAAATGAGGAGATCTTTTTTTGTTCAGCAAATAGATCTATTCCACAATTTGCATATTTTTAGCTGCTTCTCGTGACACAGGAACACGAACATCTATCGCATAAAAGTGTATGGTAATTACAATGAGGGTAATAAAATATTTCAGTGAGCTCATGTCTTTTCCTTTGATGTTTAACTCCAGTAGTATTTAGTCTTTATTCTTTCAACCTGGAAGATTATCCTTCTGCCTTCATCAACTTCTGTCATGACTCCAATTCTCTCTTCACCTTATCCCAATCAAATCTTTTGCCTCTATTAATCCAATGTACTATTTTTAACCTCCCATTTCAAGGTAGCTTCTCTTTCACACAATCATAATCCATAGACAGTGCATCATAAACATTACTTTCTTTTATAACATCTCCACGACATTCCTTGTATCTTTCTACCTGCCTAGCATTTCATTCTAAAGATTATAATTTTCCATCCCCTAATTATAACAATACTCAATTCCTATGCCTGGAAATTATGAATAAAAATAAGAAACCGTTTTAAGGAGGATTGAACATTGTCAGGGACCGTGCTCATTTCCCACATTGCTACGATATAACTAACATCCCTACCTTCTAAAGCTTATTACCTTCTCATCAATCATAATGCTAAGTTCATGTTATACCATGCATTTAATCATAAAATTTGCTACCTTGCGTGAGATTAAACGTTTGCTGAAATATCCTATTGTATTATTACTCTCCATTTTTTCCCCAACTTGTCACTGGCTCATGAGATTTTCTTATCTTTAGTCTAAAGCAATCATCACTCTCTGTAAGCTATACATTATACTTTATTGTCTTTGTTTACCCTTGCGAAACAGATCAAACACACCTTTTCCTAAATATTGCAGTGGTGCATATTAAGTTGCTTTAAATTAATAAACTTAGATTATCAACTGGTAACTTAATTAAAGTAGTGATTCCAAACTTGAGTCAAGTAATAATTTGCCAATAAGATGGGTAGACTGCATTGCTATCTAACAATTTGGTTTCGGGCATTTTTTTTTTCTTCTGATAAATAAATGTATCTTGTATCTTTTATCATGGATGGAAAATGGAAGAAGAAGATTTGGTAACTCGGTCGATTGATTGACTCATGTGATTTGACACACCAGGATTTATATTCTCTTTTCAGAAAGGCTCCACTTTTAAGTTCAAGTGCTGAAATTATTCAGGATAAAAAGTTATTTTAAATTCAGGACCAGGTTTTTAAAGACACTAGACTAAGTGGGACCCGTTGGTCCCATGTTCACACAGGAGGGCTGGTCCCCCAACGCAATATTCTACCGCTCCAACAATTTCAATATTGGTGGCCAGTTGGGGCTTTCTGGAGCGCTAGCATGGATGTTGTGGGCTAGATGGACTGGTTTCCAGAGGGTTAGTATGGACATTGTTGGCCAAAAGGATTCTTGGGCTGGCAGCTCAGTCACTCAGGCCTGGAGGGCTGCCAGCTCAGTCACTCAGGCCTGGTGGGCTGGCAACTCAGTCACTCAGGCATGGTGGGCCAGCAGCTCAGTCACTCAGGCCTGGTGGGCTGGCAGCTTAGTCAATCAGGCCTGGCGGGCTGGCAGCTCAGTCACTCAGGCCTGGTGGGCTGGCAGCTCAGTCACACAGGCCTGGTGGGCTGGCAGCTCAGAAACTGCCAGAAATTCTGCCCAAAATAGGTGAGAGACTCTGTGAGAGAGAGGGTGGAGAATCAATTTTGGACAGTTTTGATCTTTTTCGCAAGATCACAGCAATGAAGGAGGAAAGTCTATCCTAGCCTGGATCTCACATGGAGCCAATGAAGGGAGGGAGAAAAATACTGGGGTGAGGTTTAATACTTGCAGGGGGAATACTTACTGATGGGCTGAAGGGACTCTTGGGCTAGTACAGGCCTGATGGGCCGAAGGGGCTCTTTAAAAAAATCTGAGTGAAATCTCTGTGAAAGGTAATTTTTCTGGACTTTTCCTGGCCTGGCATGGGCCTTTTAGGCCAAAATGCTCCTCCTGGGCTAATACGGGCTTGGGGGCAAAAGGGACTGGTTTCTCGGCTAATAGGGGCCTTGTAGGCCGAAATTAGTGGTTTCAGGCAGGCCAAGTAACTAATTTCATTTCCATTTCAATTTTAAGCACAGGGCAAGCCAAACAACTCATTACATTTACATTTAATTTCCATTTCCATTTCAGTTTCAAGCACAGCACAGGCCAAACAGCACATTGCATTTTCATTTCATTACCATTTCCATTGCAGTTTCAAGCAAAGGGCAAGCCAAACAGCTCATTCCATTTTCATTAAGGGCTAACAAATCATTTATTGCATGTACATTGCAAACTCACTGTACAGTTGATTCACAGCTTAGAATCACAGTTGTGGCCTCTCCCTCGCGATTTCCAGAGTGGCTGACTCACATCCAGGTATCCAGGGTTTTATAGTCCTGTTGCCCCCCCCCCCCCCCCCCCAACAGAAGGGGTGTAACCATCATCATGGCGATTGACAGGCGAGGGAACCAATCAGCTGATCTCAAGATTTTTTCATTACTTTCTTATTTTTCATCGATCGTTAAAATCCTCGTGGCTGCCTCAGCGGAGGAGGACTGTGCGTAACATGGCCAAAAATCATAGTGATGTAAGGTAGCAATTTTTTTCTAAAATGAATATACAGCGCAGACAGGAAGTGGTCAAGATGAGACTTTTAGTTATATAGATTAGCATTCAAATCAGGTTCAAATCATCAGTACTGGGAAACAATTATGTTATTTTCATCTTATGAATCCTGTGCCATGTTTCTGTCTTTTTATAAACAAAAGTAGTTATTTCACTGTGGGCAGACTTCATGAGGAAGGAATGACAAAGAAGATTTAAGAAATCTGGAGAACAGCAATAAAAATGTCAGCGTGGAGCAGAGTGATATAGGAGTGCAGGTACTGTACCTTGTTGAAAGTGGCGTCACAAGCATCACATCATAGGATGGTCAAGAAGGCTATTGTTACATTGGCCTTCATCAGTTAGATTATGGAGAGTAGAAGCTGGGATGTTATGTTACAGTTGTACAAGATGTGGGTGAGGCCGCATTTGGGAATTGTGTTCAGTTGTGGTCGCCCTAACATAGAAAGGAGGTGGTTAAGCTAGAAAGAGTGCAGAGAAGATTTACGAGGATGTTGTCAGGGCTTAAGGCCTGAGCTATCGGGAGAGGTTTTCACAGAGAGGGTGGTGTGTAAGTGGAATGAGCTGCCAGGGGAATGAGCTACCAACTAGTTCATCGGGTGGCGCCATTGAGTGTGGCAGCCTCACCAGCAGCAGTCTGTCCTTTCACCCTTTTTGTTACTTTCACCCTTTTTGTTACTTTCACCCTTTTTGTTAGTGTGTCTAAATTTATGTTTTTAAAGTTCTCTAAGTCTTTTTTCTGTGGGGGGGGGGGGGGGGGGGAAGGGGAAACCGTTTTCCAGTCACTTCCTGGTCGAAGATGTTTCTTTTCTCCAAATCGCATCTTCGCCCCCCCCCCCCCCCCCCCCCCCCCCCCACTCGTGGCCTACCATCTGGATTGGTACGGCCTTTCCTGCCGGAGACCGGTCAGAGCTTCATCCGCGGCACAGCACTGAATTCCATCGCGGAGTGGGCGATGCCTTACCGGGGATCGCCGTGTTGGTGATCCGTAGTGTTGGGCCTGCTGATTTAACACCGTGAGGCTGTGGTTTGCGGAGCTTCCAGCCGCGGGCGGTGCTGATTTTAACATCGCGGACTTCTGGGATCTTTTGCCGAGGGTCACCAGTTTGAATCTCTGCCAAGCTCGGCCTGTGGACTTTGGAAGCTGAGGTCTCTGGTAAGAAGTGGCCAATACGGAAATTCCAAGCTGCTGAGTGTATTCTTCCGTTCCGATGCCGGAGCTCCGATCATCCCAGCGAGAGTGCCTGAACATCGGGCCGACTGTTGAGGGTTCAAAGGCCCCGACCACGGGTGAACAAAGAGGAAGGTGACTAAGCTTTATTGCCTTCCCTCACAGTGGGAAACGTTGATTCTGCTGTGTGGGGATGTTCATGGTAAATTCTATCGTGTATTGTGTTCTTTCTATTCATATGCTGTATGGTAACTCAAATCTCACTGTTCCAATTGGAGCATGTGACAATAAATGTAACTTGAACTTGAACTAGTTGAGGCAGGTACTGTAGCAACATTTAAAAGATATTTGGACAGATACGTGGATAGGACATTATCTGAAGATTTGGGGAAAATACGGGCAAGTGGGAATAGCGTAGTTGGGGCATCTTGGTCAGCAAGGGCAAGTTGGGCCAAAGGCCTATTTTCATGCTGCATGACCCTCTCACTCTAAATATATTTTGTTTACAGTCCCTTTTTGGGAGAAATATATGACAATTATACACTCGACTCTTAAAAATCTGTTCATTGGTGGGATGCTTTGTTCTGTACAGACTTATTTTGTAAATGGATGCCATTACATTGTTCTCCAAATAACTGATATGATGTGAGACATAATTTGTTCTTGATTGTATGATTCAAAGGGTTAGAGAAATATTTCCCAATACTGGTGCCAGCTATTTAGCTACCTTGAAGTGAGCGTGTTTATTCTGTGGGTGAAAACAAACCCACTTATGGTCCTGAAGCTTTATTATAGTGAAATTTTGCACTTGTATAGGTATGTGTTTATGGATCACTGAAACCATCTTCCAGCATGACCCAGCATGACCATTTGGTTTTAGAGGAGGACAGGTAAAGGAATAAAGCAAATGGAAAATTAAAAAAAAAAAACACTATATATGCAGCTATTTCTGCTGGCTATGACTCACCTAATTTGATCGTTTTCTTCCTTCGGTATTAGGTGAGTCAATTATGTAGGAAGATATTTTTTTTAGTTATTGGTGTTCCATCCTTACACCAATGAAACTTCAATGCAGTTACATTAATAATCATGCCTATATATATTTCATATTTTTTCTTACCATGCAAAACAGTCATATTTCGATGTTCTCTGAAAGCTAACAGAGCTTTCCTTCAGGCGTATACACTTTATTATATAATGAGTTTTACATTTGAATTTAATGGCTTGAGAAGGGTATATAAGGAAGGTGTGATCTTGTTGCACAAAGCCCATTTTCTTATATGCTTTATCTTACAAGGGGCATCTAAAAACTGGGAGGTTCAAAAACATGGCAGAAATCCAAAATAGTTATAAAAAGTGTTGACCTTTGCAGTTGTGATCAAGAAGCATGCCAAATGACATTTTTGAAATTGGCTGTATTTCCTATAAGGATAAATCAGTAGAGAAGTGTTGCAGAGTCGATGCAGATCAGCAAAAAAGAGCCGTTTCACTTCACAGTAACGAGTGTCTCCTCATGATATTTGTTTCAAAGTCAAATAGGGAATTGATGGTAGGATATGTTTGTGGCTTACGATTGCTCAGACTCATAGTTTGAACAGTATTGCTTGATTAAGTGTAACTTCTGGGTGAAAATATGTGCTTTTTATAATTAAGTGGGTAGAGAATTATATTGATATTTAATGCTGTCCATTTATAGGAAAGTACTTTCCACATTTCATATTGTCATACAAAATCACTGTTATGTCTCTATGTTATCAACCAATTTTTGTGATGAGTTATAGTTTTTCCTGATGTTCCAACATTAATAATTAGCATACAATTAATTATACTGTCAAAAATAATATGAAAGGCAACAAATCTAGCATCTTAAACCAAAAACCCATGAGTGATTCAACAATCTTATGTATGTAATTACACCTTGTCCTTCCTTCTGTCTAAACTTCCTACGTATCATCTTCCACATGCCCCTGGTGCATAGGTGAATGGTAGAAACTAGAGCAGTTGATGGCAATGTGGGCCGAATAGAATAGAATTAGTGTAGCGTTAGTGGAAATGGTGCTTGATGCCAAATACTTAGTGGGGCAAATGGGGTCCTGCCCCAACATGTTATCTGTCCATTTACCTCCACAGATGCTGCCGCACTGCTGAGTTGCTCCAGCAGTTTCGTTTTTGCTACATAAGCAATGTTTAGTAAAGGAGATTGGTTTCAAGAAGTGCAGTAAAGGACAAAACCGAGAGGCAAAAGGTGAAAATATTTAAGTAAGAGATAAAATAGGCCACCCAATGACTTACTGTGATTCTAGACAATGTATTTTTACATTCACTCTTGTGAAAAGATTATGCATTTACTCAATCACTTCAAAGCCTTTAGCGACAAGGTTTATGTTGTTCCTTCAGCTAACTTTCATTGATGCGAGGGTACACAAAAGGCTGGAGAAACTCAGCGGGTGCAGCAGCATCTAAGGAGCGAAGGAGATAGGCGACGTTTCGGGTCGAGACCCTTCTTCAGACTGTTTAGGGATCGGGGAAACGAGAGATATGGATGGTGAAGTGGAGAGATAAAGAACAATGAATGAAAGATATGCAAAAAAGTAACGATGATAAAGAAAACAGGCCATTGTAAGCTGTTTGTAGTGTGAAAATGAGAAGCTAGTGCAACTTGGGTAGGGGAGAGATAGAGAGAGAGGGAATGCCAGGGCCCGAGGGCTGAGGGAAGGTAGGAGAAGAGGGGGGGGGGGGGGGGGGGAACAGCAAGGGTTAACAGAAATTGGAGAAAATCCAATGTTTCAAGCCCAGAGGATGCAGACTCCCCAAGCGAATATGAAGGTGCTGTTCCTCTAACTTGCGGTGTTGCTCACTCTGCCCGTGGAGGAGGCCCAGGACCGAGAGGTCAGATACGGAAAGGGAGGGGGAGTTGAAGTGCTGAGCCACCGGGAGGTCAGGTTGGTTATTGCGGACTGAGCGAAGGTGTTTGACGAAACGATCCCCGCCAAGCCTCCGCTTGGTCCTCACCGATATAGATCATCTGGCAGCTGGAGCAGCGGAATGCAGTAGATGAGGTTGGAGGAGGGTGCAGGTGAACCTCTGTCGGACCTGGAAGGACTGCTTGGGGCCCTGAAAGTAGTGGAGGGGGGAGGTGATGGGACAAGTGTAGCATCTGTTGCGGTTGCAAGGGAAAGTGCCCGGGGGAAGGGTTGGAGCGGGAGGGAAGGGAAGAATGACAAGGGAGTTGCGGAGGAGCGGTCTGTTGAAGAAGCAGAACAGGGTGGGATGGGAAGATGTGGCAAGTTGAGGGTCAACGTTGGAGAGGCGAAACTGCGGAGGACTATCTGTTGTAATGTGTCGGCTGGTGGGAGTTAAAGGTGAGGACCCAGGGGGACTCTGCCCTTGTTGCAAGTGAGGGGAATGGGGAGAGAGGGCAGAGTTGCGGGTATGGAGGGGACCTTGGTGCAAGCCTCATCTATAGGGGGAGGGGAATCCTCGTTCTCTGAAGAATTAGGACCATTTGTGGTGACCTGTGTGGGGAACACCACATCCTGTGGTGCAGATGCGGCGTAGACGGAGGAATTGGGAATAGGGGATGGAGTCCTTACAGGAAGCAGGGGTGGGAGAAAGAGTAGTGCAGGTAGCTGTGGGAGTCAGTTGGTTTGTAGTGGATGTCGGTCTGGAGTGTATCAACCTGCAATAGAGATGGTGAGGTCAAGGAATGGTAGGAAGACGTATCTGAGAGAAATGGTCCAAGTGTAATTTGAGTGTCACCGGATGGCAGTTGTGTGCAAAATGGATGAAAGTCAGTCAGCTTGTGTGTGGGTTCAGGAGGCGACTCCAAAGCAGTCATCGATGTAACGGAGGTAGAGGTCGGGGATGGGGCCCTGGTTTGCCGAGAACAAGGATTATTCGACGTACCCGACAAAGAGGCAAACGTAGCTGGGGCCCGTGCGTGTTCCCATAGCTACGCCTTGTGTTTGGAGGAAATGGGAGGAGTCAAAAGATAAGTTATTGAGGGTAAGGACCAACTCCGCTAGGTGCAGGAGGGTGTTAGTGGACGGGTATGGGTTGCTCCTCTGGTCGAGGAAGAACTGGAGGGCTTTGAGGCCATCCTGGTGGGGGATGGAGGTGTAGAGTGAGAGCGGAGCCGACGGAGAGTGTCTGAGGTGTCTTGAACATAGGTGGGGAGGGATTTAGCAAAGGGGGATAGGATGGAGTCAAGGTATGTGGAAATGTGTTCAGTGGGGCATGAACAGTCAGAGACAATGGGTCTGCCGGGGCAGTCGGGTTTGTGGATTTTGGGGAGAAGTTAAAATCGGGCTGTGCGGGGCTGGGAAATGATGAGGTTGGAGGCTCGGGGGTTAGGGAGCCGGAGGTGATGAAGTCGGTTATGGTGCTCGAGATGGTGGCCTGGTGCTCGTCAGTGGGGTCATGGTCCAGGGGTATGTAGGATGAGGTGTCAGAGAGTTGGTGCATGGCCTCCGCTTTGTAGAGATTGACGCACCAGACTACCACGGCACCTCCCTTGTCGGCGGGATTGATAGCCCAGTCTGGGGTTGTTAAGGAGTGAGTCGAGGCAGTACGTTCAGGGGGGAAGAGATTGGAGTGAGACAGGGGAGTAGAGAAGTCGAGGCGGTTGATGTCCCGACGGCAGTTCTGGATAAAGTTCTGGAGTTCCAAAGCCAGAAGGCTACGAGGGGGGTCCAAGAGGAGGGGGTTTGAGACAGGAAAAGGGATCATCAGTGGGGGGCGAGGACCTCTTCCCGTGGAAGAATGCTGTTAGGCGGAGGCGACAGATATAAAGATCTCCAAGTTGTGGTGGGCACGGAACTCCAAATTGAGGTGGGACAGAGGGGACAAAGTAAGACCTCTGCTGAGGACCGACCTTTCGGTGTCGGAGAGGGGGGAGATCTGGGGGGATGGTGAACATGCGGCAAGATGGGGGTTGTGGCCGGAGGAAGGCAGGTGAGTGCACTGAAGACGGAGTGTTGTGTGGTGGGGGTGTGGGAGGTGGTCAGGGGGTGGGGGGGTATTGGGGCTGTGGTGTGGGTGGGGAAGAGCAGGGGTTACATGGTAGGGGGGGGATGGGGAAGACCCAGTGGAATAGCCACTGAGGTTACTGGGGCTGGGGAGACGGGCACTAGGACCCAGGGCCGTTAAAAACAGATTGGTGGGAGGAGTTAGCAACGTGGAGGTTTCAGGCCCACTGCAGAGTCCATTATTTACAACTGTTTTCATTGATGCGAGATGACAACAGAATGATTTTGAGAAACTCAGCAATGGTAGTGTCAATAAAATTCAGGATGGTTCGACACATGTTGGTGATGGTTTTTGTCTGGCAGTGGTGTACCAAATGATGTGTGCCACCAATATTTCTTATCAACCAAAGCTTGAATATTGTCCAGGTCTTGCAGATAGTATGTGCAGCCTCATTATATGAGAAATAGATTTTAGCAGTGATGATCATCAGCATACAGCTTCCACCTCTGAGTGATTAGATATATACTGTATGCATTTGGATTAGATGCAGAATGATTAGGAGAGTCATCATGGCTTTGTATGTGGGAGATGATGTCCCACAAATCTGATTGGGTTTTTTGAAGAACTAAACAAAAGGGTTGATGAGGGCAAATTTGTAGACATTGTCTATATGGTCTTCATATGATAAGGTTATGCATGGTAGGCTGCTCTGGGAGAATAGTTAGCATGGGATCCAGGGAGAGCTAGCCAACTGGATAAACATTGGTTTCGTGGAAGGAAGCAGAGGGTGATGGTGGAGAATTATTTTTCTGGAAACCTGTGACCAGGTTATGTCAATGATTTGGATGAGAATGAACATGGCTTAATTAGTAAGTATTCAGATGACACCAAAGAGTCCCAATACAATATTTCTACAGAAGAATGCAACATTTTTCTTGGCAGTATAAACAATCTATCCAGGGCTTCACACTTCAGCCAGTCATTATTTACAATCCCTTTGCAGCTGTCCAATCAAGCCAATGCACCTACAACACCTTGGAGATTCTTTACAGAGTCTTCATACATGCTAACAATTGGGAAGACATCTGGACCTCACCTTATCTGATATATCGATCTGGGACCTAGACTTCCTGGCACCAGCTCGCGGCTTGTGGCTTCTTACAGAAAAAGGCTAACAGGCCTTGTAGATGCAGAAATACTTTACATTATTTTAACTCTGTTTTGACCAGGATTTACATTCTCCCCATTTATCATATGATGATCTATCATCAATGATAATCAAAGTACAATAGTGACTGTTTCATTCTAACAAATATCTTAACCAAAAGATGCTGATGTATTCTCCCAGAATCTCATCAAGCTCCCAAGTTTTCATGGGCGTAGCTTCATGATTTCCGTCTGATGAGTCTTCACCTCTCGAGTTTTCATGGGCGCAAAACCCCTCCATCCGTATTGATAATACATCTGTGCTTGATCCATTGTAGAGTATGAAGTTTCTAAAAGAACCTGGAATAAAGTATGTTAGCAGTCCATACTTCCACTGATACTCCTACAATGGTGGAGATGAACCCATGCATTCTTTCCTTCTACTTTTAACAGAAGGCCTCTCTATGTATACTGCTCCTACTCTACAATATAAATGTTCTAACACTAGAATCAAAGCTAGAATGTGGTTGGTCATTTCTGCAGTCACATGATGGAAGTTGATCATTTCCACTGTAGTTTGATTAGGGTATTCACAAGGGTTTCTCATAAGGATTTCAGCTGGGTTCAGTCCAGTTTTCCCTACAGGCGTGACTTTCATTTGAAATAACTATGGGAAATAATTTAATCCAGTCAAATTCAGCCTCGGCCTTTAATTCAGCTAATTTAGTTCATGATCTGATCTGACATTTCGACAAATCCAGCAGCTTGTGGTCAATATTCACAATACAATTGCTGCTTAATCCCTAGCTGTTCGCATAATTTCCATTAATTTGTCCCGATATGATGTGGGTCATTATTTAAACGAAGTCGAATAAGGATGCCAAATCACAGGGATAATTTTCTTTAACTCCTTGATAATAGTAGCCGCTTTATTATCAAGGGTCGGATAAGTTTTGATCCACCAGTCAAATGCATCGACTCTGACAAGTACCCACTACCCTGGCACCTCCTCTGATCTGCGATCATTCTTTTCATAGTATATCGAACAGACTCACAGACAATAGGGGTTCTTCTCATCGGTAGTCTTCTCCTGCCACTGAGTAATTGGTTAACATCGACCTCTCCAAGGGGAACTTATGATTTGAACTTTTAGTCTACCTCATAATTTTATACCACCACCTTATGTTCCCAGGGCATTTCTTTCACTATCAAATCAAAACTGCAATTTGTGATAGGGTCTGCCAGGGTCTTTCTTTTCCTTGGCGATCACTAAACATTCTCATCCCATTTCCAACTGTTTCCCTAGGGGTGAGACAAGAAAAGATTCCAGGTTCATAATCAAAAATTTCAACTACTTTTGAAACAGATTCCATTCTATTCTGATGAGCCGTCCTTAAATGTCAGATTTTAAAGTCATTCCAATAGCACTACCATGGACATGAATCATGTCCTACAATTTAAGGGATCAATTTTACAATTGGTTATCAATTATTATGCATGGTAGAATTAGATGCAAAGTGGGTGTCCCTGAACCACAGAGTGTTCCCATTTTTCTGTATTTAATTTTAGATCGCCCAACCAGACACTGTAGTACAATACAATGGAGGGTACACAAAAGGCTGGAGAAACTCAGCGGGTGCAGCAGCATCTAAGGAGCGAAGGAAATAGGCGACGTTTCAGGTCGAGACCCTTCTTCAGACTGGTCAGGGATCAGGAAAACGAGATGTATAGACGGTGATGTGGAGAGATAAAGAACAATGAATGAAAGATATGCAAAAAAGTATCAATGATAAAGGGAACAAGCCATTGTAAGCTGTTTGTAGTGTGAAAATGAAAAGCTAGTACAACTAGGGTGGGGGAGGGAGATGGAGAGAGAGGGAATGCCAGGGCCCGAGGGCTGAGGGAGAGGTGGGAAGGGGCGGAGACAGCAAGGGTTAACAGAATTGAGAAAATTCAATGTTCAAGCCCAGAGGATGCAGACTCCCCAAGCGGAATATGAGGTGCTGTTCCTCCAATTTGCGGTGTTACTCACTCTGGCCGTGGAGGAGGCCCAGGACCGAGAGGTCGGATATGAATGGGAGGGGAATTATAGTGCTGAGCCATCGGGGAGGTCGGCTTGGTTATTGTGGACCGAGCTGAGTTGTTCGGCAAAATGTTTCGCCAAGCCTCCGCTTGGTCTCACCGAAAAAATTTTTTTAATTATTAAATATAGATCACCTGGCATCTGGAGCAGCGGATGCAGTAGATGAGGTTGGAGGAGGTGCAGGTGAACCTCTGTCAGACCATGAAGGACTGCTTGGGGTCCCGGAAAGGAGTGGAGGGGGGAGGTGAGGGGGAAGGGACAAGTGTAGCATTTCTTGCGGTTGCAAAAGGAAAGTGCCCGGGGGAAGGGGTAGAGCGGGAGGGAAAGGAAGAATTGACAAGGGAGTTGCAGATGGAGCGGTCCTTTGCGTTTGGGGGGGGGGAAGATGGGAAGGGTGTGGCGAGTGGAGGGGTCACGTAGGAGGTGGCGAAACTGGCAGAGGACTATGTGTTGTATTTTCCGGCTGGTGGGGTGAAAGGTGAGGACCAGGACTCTGCCCTGTTTGCGAGTGGGGGAATGGGGAGAGAGGGCAGTGTTGCGGGGTATGGAGGAGACCCTGGTGCGAGCCTCATCTATAGTGGGGGAGGGGAATCCCCGTTCTCTGAAGAATGAGGCCATTTGTGATGAGATTGTGTGGAACACCTCATCCTGGGAGCAGATGCGGCGTAGACGGAGGAATTGGGAGTAGGGGATGGATACAATACAATGGTCTCTTTAAATTGGAGCTTGCCTCAATAATCTTTAGAGGCTTCTTGCACTTTCTTAGTTCCAGAAGACTTAGTTCATCTTCTTCACTGGTATGAAGTCTTAATTTTACTTCGGAGTCACGTGAGTGACTACGTGAAGAACCCGCCTCACGCTGGCAAACGGCATTACGTCGACGCTGACGGCGGAAGGAGGAGCTGCAGTAAGGAGCAGCTCCTCGCAGCGGTCGGAACGGCCCCGCAGGTAAGTGCAGCAAAGTCGGGATGTTTTTTAGCGTACGCTGGGTGGGTCCAGCAGTAAAATAAAGTAAAATAAAAAGTCAGAGTCACGTTTAAAGTGCTGTTTAGCGCACAGATTAAATGAAAGAAATGGAGAAATCGGCAAAGAAAAATTCGCGGGTAAAAAGATCTTCCCCGGGTGAAAATAAAAATACGGGAAAAAAGCTAGTGCGGATCCGGTTCCGATACCGGTGGCCGCTGATATACCCGTTAGTGAGTTCTAGATTCTCCAGAAGTTATAACCACGGAGAGAAATGCTCCTAAAAATGTAAAAGAAATCTGAGAGGGCCCGTGGTTCTGATGACTCTGATACTGAAAGTCCTCCAGATAATTAAACTATATGGAACTAATAATGGAGCATATGGAGAAAGTTCTCCAAAAAATTATGAGACTAGGGTCACAGTACCCAGAAGGTTCCCAAAAAGCCCTGAGGGGTTTAATTATTCTGATATGGCTGTGGCCTAATTGGGAGTTGGAACTCCGGACCCAGGATTTGGGCCGAAGGAAGTCTCATGGATAAAATCCCAATTGATTTAGGGCTGCAGAAGGCAGACCCTGCTGATGGTGATTTGCATTTGAAAACACACCACAAAATAAAAGGTATCTCACCAACTTCATGATTCTGTGATGATTGAAACATCAGAAATTATAAACGCACAGGAAATTGTGCCTCATTGAAAGTGCCTACGGTTTATCCGTTGATATGGGCATCCATGACCCCAAATATGAGAGCTCAAGAAGTGAGGTTCAAAAATCCTCACAAATTATTCTGCTGGCCATTATGCTTTTGGGAGATGGATAAGTTTAAAAAAGAGGGCCTATTGTGCAAATTCTTTCTATGAAATTATTGTATGAGGAAAATGGCTATTAGGCCCATATTTCACCCAAGGTTTGCAAGCTTGTGTGGTTCAAGCAAGTGGTGTTCAAGCTCCTGGTTATCTGTTTGGAGTAAATCTGCCTAAATTATAAAAAATTGGATGAAGAAGCTATAAATTTTAACTGCATGAAACCTTCGTCTTAGGACAAAAAAAAAAAGTATTTTTTCGCCCAGAAGGGGATTTGATTTTGGAAATAAAGGCAGAAATATGTCAAGGAAATATTATTGTACTGCACAGCCCAATACTTACCCGTATTCGGGGTAAAGGAGACCACCACGCTCTTATGGAGAGGTATTAAAGACTTGTTCTATCTTTAAAGAAACTGCGGATTAATCTCCAGTTGGAGGGAGATTACAAAAGTTTTATAAAGACTGGCTTACTATTATTTCTGATCGGTTTATTTTTACAAGCAGTTTCAGGAGCCACTATTACATTTAAAGAAGGGGTTAATCCTCCAGTACAGATAAACCTGCCTATGCTTTCGTGTTTACTGCAATTGGAAAAGCAGAGATTAATGTGGAAATTGACAAATTATCTGAAAAGGGGTTATTGAAAAAACTTGTGAACACGAGCATCAATTGTGTCTAAGATATTTCAAAAAGACATAAAAAGATGGTGATTGCAGAATTATTCTGGACCTTACAGATCTAAATAAGTGGTAGAATACAAAATTTTTAAATGGAAAACATTTAATACTGCAAGATATTTAATATCAGCAGGTTGTTTATATGGCTACGATTGATTTGAAAAATGCCTATTATTCTGTACCAATACATCAGTTTTCTGGAGGTACTTAAAATTTAATTGGCTGGGACAATTATGGCAGTTTAAAGCTTTTGCCAAATGGATTGAGTTCAGCTTCCAGGCTCTTTACTAAACTGTTGAAACCAGTTTTAGGCCCAATTAAGAGTACAAAAACACATCGTTATGGCTTATCTCGATGACATTCTAATCATTATGGCAATCAAGAGTCAGCTGAGAATTAGTTTCAGTACAAAAGCTTTGTTAAAGCTAGGGTTCTTGATTCATCCAATTAAATTCCAGCTGCAGCCAGCACAATCAATTAACTATTTGGAGTTTGTAATTAACTCAGAAACTATGTTAATACTTTACCCACAAAGATAAAGTTGATGATTTTTGGTGACTTGTAATAATCTCATTCACAAACTTATCCTTCCATCCGAAAAGTAGCGAAAACTATTGGTAAACTGTAGCAGCATTTCCTGCAGTAGAATTTGGTCCATTACATTAATCAAAATCTTCAAAGGGACAAAATAAGAACTCTCAAAGAGAGGGCAGGCCACTTTGATAGGCCTATGCAATTAACAAAAGAAGTTTTGTTGGAATTACCATGGTGGGTTAAAAAATATCCCACAAGCTGCTAAAAACATTCTGATTAAAACAGCCTGAAATTGTTTATAAATAGATGCTAATGCTCTCGGATGGGGGGGGGGGGGGGGTAACAGATTCATCCTCCAGTTGTGGAGGTAGATGGAAAGTCCAAGAAGAAACGTTTCTTCAACTTATGGTATTAACTATTTAGAGTTTATTGGGTGCTTTCTATGGTCTAAAAGCATATTTGCTGTTCAAAAAAGGGTCTACATGTATTAATACAGTTTAGAAAATAAAACGGCAGTTGCATATATTAATCACATGGGGGAGTCAGATCAGTATCATGTGATTGTCTGGTCCAATGAAATATGGCAATGGTGTATTGATCGCCAAATTTGGATTTCAGCAAACTACATTCCAGGTAAAGACAATGTGGTGGCAGATAAAAGATCAAGGATATTTAAAGATAACACAGAATGGATGCTTAATCCAGCAATATTTAAGAATATTGTAACTCAATTTGGTTTAACCAGAAATTGATTTTGTTGCATCAAGGCTTAATCATCAATTGCCTAAATATGTGTCTTGGGAACACGATCCAGATGCAGAGCAGTAGATTATTTTTCATTGAACTGGGGGAATATGTTCTTTTATGCTTTTTTCCACCTTTTGCTTTGGTTTCAGCAATGTCTGAAGGAAATAGAACAAGATTCTGCCACAGGATTGTTGGTAGTTCCAAATTGGCCAAACACAACCTTGGTTCCATTAATGCTGAATATGATTAAAGAACCAATATGTCAATTCCTAACTGTAGTGATATTTTGATTAATCCAGTAACCAAAGAAATGTATGCATTATATGCATATATGAATTTATTAATCTGCAGGTTTTTGACCAGACCACTAACAGGAGCTGGGATTGTCGGACAAAACTATGGAGGTTATAGTCGCATCATGGCGAGATAACACACAAAAACAATATATGACACATGTTAAGAAATGGGAAGAATTTTGCACACAGTCAAATATTTCTTATGATACGGTGAATATTGCATGTTTGATATTGTGATACTGTGATATTGCATGGAAAATGTATTGGAGCTCCTTGCTAAATTGCATTTTGAGCAACATTTAAGTTACAGTGCTACTAACACTGCACGCAGTGCCTTGTCATCTTATTTAGGGCCTTATGTCTGACCAGAATTCAATTGGATCACATCCACTAATATCTAGATTCATGAAAGGAATCTTTAATAATTAATCCACCCAAAAACCTAGATACACAGAGATTTGGGATGTGAGCATTGTACTTACCTTACTTAGACAGTGGACTCCAATTGAAGGATTGTCAATTGGAAAATGATTAACATTCAAATTAATAATGTTAATAATCATTGGTTTCAGCTCAAAGAGTGCAAACTTTACAAATGTTGCGTTTTAGACTGTATGCATGTGACTACAGATAAACATTGTGTTCTATGTTTACGATCTGATCAAACAAAGCATACCAGGGAGATTCTGGAGCTAAGGTAACCTTTCAAGCTTATCCTACTTGATCCTACTTTGTGTGTGGTTAAACATTTGAATCAATATGTTAACAGTTACTGAAACTCTTCGAAGGAAATGAAAAAAACGTTGATGATTACGCATAAAAAAAAAAAGCCACACACAAAAGCTTCAGTTCAAACTATCTCAAAATGGTTGAAAACAGGTGTTGCTTTTAGCAGGAGTAGACACTGATGTGTTCAAATCTCACTCCACCAGGGCTGCAGCTACGTCCGCGGCGAAGATGCGGGACGTACCAACTCGAGCATATTTTAAAAATCGCAGGGTGGATGTAAAGAAAAACTTTTTCAAAGTAATTCTACAATAATCCTGTTCACAACTATGACAAGTTTTTTTGGCCACGCGGTGTTGGGATCAATATAATTACCTGCTTTGTATACTATTGATTACTATAACCAAGTTATGTAGTCACTTATATCTTTTAATCACTTGTTAATTCATTCCCTCGGATATAAGGAGGGTTATTATATGTTCTTTAAACCATTAAAAAGTAATTATGGAAAGAACTAATATTAGTCTGGTTTCTCATGTATGTATTTACTTAGGCCGGCAAACTGTCGATACTAATTAAATACTACGACATAAAAAACACCAGAAAGCTTTAAAATCTTCACGTAGTCCACACTCACGTGACTCCCGAAGTAAAATAGTAAGATTAAACGAGAACTTACCAGTTCGAAGTTTTTGATCGTTATTTTATGAGAGTTTACGATGAGGATTACGTGCCCTCCACTCCCACCCTCATAAAATAAATGATCAATCTGGTAGTTCTAAGTCTTTTATGAGCCTTACTATGTTACTTCGGCTATTTGGTCTGTGTTTTTTCATGCCGCTGCTTTGAAGTATGCCGTTTGCCAGCGTGAGGCGGGTTCTTCACTTAATTCCCTCATCGTGACTCCTCATAAAATAACGATCAGACTTCGAACTGGTAAGTTCCTCGTTTAATCTTGACTATTTTTTACTAAAATTCTGATGTTTGCCAGGGTTTGCCGCTCCTCCCTCCTCCTCCTCCTCCTCTCCTCCTCCTCCTCCTCCCCTCCCTCCCCCCTCCCCCCCTCCCTCCCCTCCCCCTCCCTCCCCCTCCCACCTCCCTAAAGGCTTAATAAAACTCAACGACAGCTTAATTGAATATGTTTGACATTTGTTTGGGTCTGCCGTAATGATTGCTCAATTTTATTATTACTCTTACATCTCTTGCATTTGCTGATATCTTAGTGTCGTTTATAGCTCCCTCCTCTTCCTTAACTTGTGCCAAATCTGATTCCCATGAGTTTCTTCACATTTTCACAGTTACTTTGTCTCCCTCCTTAGTTTCTTTATTGCTCCTTGATTTCTCTTACATTCTGCTATATTTTGTTTTCTGGATGGGCACTCCTTACTCCAATTACCTAATTGTTTACAATTATGACAAGCTCCCGAGATTACAGTGTTCTTTGCTTTAAGGTATTTATCTGGGCCATTATAAGATTGTTTACAGTTATTTTCCTTATATGATCTTTAGTTTTTACTGTAATAGTACACCCAATTATTTCATTTTGGTAAATTACTTGAGTGGGTCCAAGAGTAGGGGCCATGTTACTATGTCCATAAATTCTGGACTAGTTGGTGTGTCAGGACTGTGAAAATGGGTTGGTCTGCATAGAAGGTGTTTGTCATCTTGGTCCCTGATATTCTGGCTAGTTCTCTCTTTGTTCTCTTTGATCCCAGAGGTCTCCTGAATTCAAAGACCTCCTATAATTCCTGGGATCTTGGATGTTTTCATATCTTCTAAGATCCCGAATGCCCCTCTGATCCTGAAAGTTCTTTCTCTGACCCCTTCCTTCCATTTGTTCCCTTGTCGGACAGGCTTGACTCCAATGTCTGATCCCACCATAAGTATAACATTGATTGGGTCTTATTATTAGACGTCTTCTGCCACTTGGCCCTAGCAAGATTGGTTTGGACGATCGTTTCGCCGAACACCTCTGCTCGGTCTGCAAACCAAATAACCAAAACCCCGGGGGGGTGGGGGGGGGGGGGGGGTGACCTCCCGGTGGCTCAGCACTTCAACTCCCCCTCACATTCCGTATCTGACCTCTCGGTCCTGGGGCCTCCTCCATGGCCAGAGTGAGCAACACGCAAGTTGGAGGAACAGCACCCTTCATATTCCGCTTTGGGGACGTCTGCATCCTTTGGGCTTGAACATTGAATTTTTTTTTCTCAATTCTGTTAGCCTTGCTGTCTCTCCCCTTCCCCACCTCTCCCTCAGCCCTCAGGCCCTGGCATCCCTCTATCTCTATCTCCCTCCTCCACTCTAGTCGCACATAGCTTCTCATTTTCACACCCACAAACAGCTAACAATGGCTTGTTCCCTTTATCATCAATACTTTTTTGCATATCTTTCATTCATTGTTTCTTTATCTCTTCAACATCACTGTCTAATCTCTCGTTTCCCTGATCCCTGACCAGTCTGAAGAAGGGTCTCGACCCGAAACGTCGCCCTATCTCCTTCGCCTCTTAGATGCTGCTGCACCCGCTGAGTTTCTCCAGCTTTTTGTGTAACCCTTGGTTCCAGTATAGGTGCTTTATTGTAATATATGATCTGGATATTCTGGGACTCTAATTTCTCCCATTCCATTCTTCCATAACATTTGAGGACTCCATGGTCTAATTCAGAAAGTGGTGCCTCCATTTTAACCACATGTTCGGTTTCTGAATTCCCTGCAGGATGATCTTCCTATTTTCTACCATCTTTCCAATGGTATCTAACAGCTCTGGCCATTTATAACATATAACCATATAACAATTATACAGCACGGAAAACAAGGCCCTCATCGGCCCTTCCAGTCCGTGCCGACCATTTGTTTTCCCCTAGTCCCATCTACCTGCACTCAGGACCCATACCCCTCCATTCCCTTCACGTCCACTATACCTATCTATCCACTTTACTCTTAATTGTTAAAATCGATCCTGCCTCCACCACTCTGCTGTGAAGCTCATTCCACACAGCCACCACCCTCTGAGTAAAGAAGTTCCCCTCACGTTACCCCGAAAACTTCTGTCCCTATAATTCTCATGATCCCATGCCGTCCCTCTTGTTTGAATCTTCTCTACCTCAATGGGAAAAACGTATCCACGTTAACTCTGTCTATCATTTCATCATTTTAAAGACCTCAATCAAGTTCCCCTTAACCTTCTGTGCTCCAAAGAGAATAAGACCTAACTTGTTCAACCTTTCTCTGTAACATTGTTGCTGGAACCCTGGCAACATTCTAGTAAAATCTCCTCTGTTACTCTCTCTATTTTGTTGACATCCTTCCTTATAACTAGGCGACCGAAATTGTACACCATTACTCTCAGAATTGGTCTTTACCAATGCCTTGTTTTTTTACAATTTTAACATTTACTTCCATACTCCTATATTCAATGCTCTATGATTTATAAACGGGCCAGCACACCAAAGGCTTTCTTTACACACCCTATCTACATGCGATTCCACCTTCAGGGAACTATGCACAGTTATTATTCCTAGATCCCTCTGTTCCACAGTATTCCCAAATTCCCTACATTTACCATGTACATAATCCTATTTTGATTTGTCCTGCTAAGATGTAGCACTTCACACTTACAGCATTAAACCCATCTGCCATCTTTCAGCCCCACTTTTACCAAATGGCCCAAATCTCTCTGTAGATTTGAAAATCGACTTCATATCCACAATCACCACCTATCTTAGTATTATCTGCATACTTACTTATCCAATTTTCCACCCCATCATCCAGATCATTGATGTACATGACAAACAACAGTGGACCCAACACAGATCCCTGAGGCACCCCACTGGTCACCGGCTTCCCAACCTGACACAACATGCCATCCACCATTACTCTCTGACATCTCCCATTCAGCCACTGTTGAATCCATCTTGCTACTCTGCCATTCAACCATTCACACCCAAAGACTTGAACCTTCTTAACCAACCTTCCTTGGGGAACCTTGTCAAAGGCCTTACTGAAATCATATAGACAACATCACTGCTTTACCCTCGTTAATTTCCCTGTTACCGCTTTAAAAAAATCAAGAAGGCACGGCACGGTTGACTGGCACGGTTTTCAAACCAACCCATGTTATTGATTCTGATCGATTCAGCTACATTAGCGGGAATACAATTCAATAAGATGGCAGAGTATTGTGGGGAATTTATCTGCTCCCTCTCCCATTTATGGTTTTATCTCCAGGATTCTGGCCAAATCAATTGGTTTCCGAGGAGTATTAGCAAGGGCAGTTAAAACGGACTCTTCTCTTGCACTATCATCTGCTATTATACTTGCTAATGCTTCATGTGTCGGGTGTCAAGGGCTGCTAAAAATCTGGTGTGTTCTGTTGGAGTGATTACCTGTTGTATTGTCACCCATAGGTCTCGGGAGTCTGCATGATACACACGCATTGTCATTCTTAAATAATTTACAAAGGAAGCAGGTGACTTAATTCTATCAGGGATCCTATTTAACATTGCTATCATTTTGTGGGGCTTCCATGGGGTATGGACATCTATTGTACGGGAATTATTTACACCCACTGCACTGGCCAAATCTATGGCAGGATTAGGCATTTCTCTAACAGGGAACTATTTGTTTATTTAGTTTCTGTACTTTCTGCCATATCAAGATTTATCTCGGTATCTTCAATTATTGTTTCACCCCCAGATGTATCTTCCTGTTCATTAGGGGTTTCACGGTACCTTCTAAATGATTCATTCCTCTTTCTCGCTACTTGTCTAATTCGTCTAGGTCGAGGCTCACAAAAATATTCTGGTGGCTGTAATATGTCTTCAATACCATCCTTCTCTTTACAAGATAAGATACACGATACATTTATTTGTCACATGTACCAATTGGTACAGTGAAATGTGTGGTCGCCATACTGCCATACGAATAATAAAGAGCACAGAACACAGAATCCCCACACAGCGGGATCAAAGTTTCCCACTGTGAAGGAAGGCTCCAAAATTCAGCCATCCTCCTTTGTTGTCCTCCCGTGGTCGGGGGGCTCCCAAAACCCCCACTATCGCCGCCGCTGGCAGCCCGATGTTCAGGCCCGCTCGCCGGGTGATGAAAGTCTAGCATCGGGACTGAGGACATACTCCGTAGCTTGGGACAATCCGAAATCGGCCACCTCCTACCGGAGTCTGCGACTCCCAAAGTCCACCGGCCGCACTGGGCAGAGATTCCACGCTGGTGGCCCTCGGCAAATGGCCTCAAGACTCCGTGATGTTGAAGTCAGCGCCGCCCGCGTTGTAAGCTCTTCAAACCACAGCTCTGCGATGTTGAAGCAGCAGGCCCAACAATCCAGAGCTACAACGATGATCCCAGGTAAGGCATCACCTGCTCTGCGGTGAATACAGCGCTGCGCCGCCGCTGCTGGAGCTCTGGCCCGGTCCCCGGCAGGAATGGCCACTCCAATCCAGTTGGTAGGCCACGAGGAGGGGGGCAAGGATGCGACTCGGAGAATAGTCGCATCCTCGCCAGGAAGTGATTGGGAAACGGTTTACCCCTACCCCCCCTTCCCCACATAGAAAAGCTAAAGAAACTAAATAAACATACTTTTAAAACTAAAAAATTTTAAAAAGATAGAAAAACAAACAGACTATAGGCAAGAGGCTGTTTCAATGCGGCACCCCTAGTGGCTGAACGAGGGAAACTGGGGCTAAAGGGCCTGTCCCACTGCCACGACTTTCAGCGACTGTCTTTGACGTTCAGGCTCGAGGGCATCGCTGAAAACCTCGAGCTGGATCGACATTTAGCTTGAAACCATGAGCTAGATCTATCACACACAACACAAACACACACACACACACACACACCAACACACACACACAACACAACACACACACACACCAGGCGGGGACTCGAACCCAACAAAGTTCACCATGGTAAAGGGCTTCTTCCTTTCCTATCTGCTTGGCACAGGGTGTCAGCGCGTAATATCTTCACCTGGAAGTCGATGACGATTTTTAGAGCCGCCTTTCCATTCGGCACCCCCCAGCCACGATGCAGTATTTGCATCTTAGTTAATGTTTAACCCAGTAGTTTTGTTTTCCAATATCCAGCCAATCGGATATCCATTTCTGGGCAGGGGCCTTCAAACCACTAAGGTATTCTCGATGTCAGGCCAACTCAATGGTACCTAATGGTTGGACTTTAGCAGCAGCTGCAGCTGTTGACAAAAGTTTAAGGTTTTCGCGGCCTTGAACCGGAAAAGGAGAGAGCCTCGACCCAAAAACACACAGAAGGAAAAAGCGTGGCCTGTACCCATGAAGGCCCTCTGTGCTTGCAGATAGACTACTTGTTCTCAGATTCTCGTTGGGACATCTACCCAACGTTTGCGGAATGTTTCAATCCGCTCCGACTAGCGAATTGGGTAAGAGCGATGCGAAAACCACACCGTAGTGCCAATTTCTCCCCTCGCGATCTGGAACAGCTCAACACCCTCGATCGCAAACTTGTGTTTGGGGGTCCGTTGAGATCCCAGACGAGCCCCCAATATAATTAAGCTTACCTCCCTTAATCTTGTTCAGTAAAACACTAAGTCAAACACTAGACCACTACACTTTATTTTTGAATGAACAACAAATCCCCTATACAATACCTAACCACTGCGGGTTCGATCCTTGTCTCTGCCTGGTCAAGCCCTTCAGCTTCATGCAAGCAGACACTTCCAAAAGGTCATGCAGTCCCAAGCACCCTTCCAGAAGACCAACAACGATCCTAGTGGGGGCTACCTTTTATAGGTCAATGAACCCTGCGGGTCCGAACTACATAGGGGTGGTGCCCCTTACAAGCCAATCACACATACCAATTACATTAAAGTATTATTGACAATTCCCCAATCCAATTACAAAGAATCCCAATACAATGTTTCTACAGAGGCTTCTGGTAAGTTGTCAGCTAGCTGAATAATGCAACATTGCCCCAGGCAGCATAAACAGTGCAGCCAGGGCTTCACTCTTCAGTCAATCATTAAACAGCAGTGCAACTGTCCTGCAACAATATTAACTTTATTTACAATCCCTTTGCAGCTATCCAATCAAGACAAAGCATCTACAACACCTTGGAGTTTCTTTACAGAGTCCTCATACCTTCTAACATTTGGGAGGACATCTGGACCTCACCTTATCTGATATATCGATCTGGGATCTAGGCTTCCTGGCACCAGCTCGCAGCTTGTGGCTTCTTACAGAAAAAGGCTAACAGGCCTTGTCGATGCATAAATCCTTTACTTTATTTTAACTCTCTTTGGCCAGCATTTACAGGTATATAAAATGAGCTGCCAGAGGAGTAATTGAGGCAGGTACTATAACAACATTGAAGAGAGATTTTGACAGGTACATGGATAAGAAAGGTTTAGAGGGATATGGACCAACATGGGTCGGTGGAAGTAGTAGAAATGGGTAGCTTGGTCTGCATGGATAAGTTGGGCTGAATGGCTGGTTTTCATGCTGCATGACCCTATGACTATGGCTCTGACCTTATGTTGAAATGATTGAAGATGGACTGAAAATGACCACAAACTTCTAGCACCAACTGGGATTTCCTTTTCACTGAACAATGACGCCAATTTTTTTGTCTGAAGAAGGGTCTCGACCCGAAACGTTGCCTATTTCTTTTGCTCCATAGATGCATAGAAACATAGAAGACATAGAAAATAGGTGCAGGAGGAGGCCATTCGGCCCTTCGAGCCAGCACTGTTCCTAGATGTTGCCTCACGTGCTGAGTTTCTCCAGCATTTTTGTCTACTTTCGTTTTTTACAGCATCTGCAGTTCTTTCTTAACCAATTTTTATTTTATTTATATTTTCCTTTTTTTATTGAACCAGAGTGACTGATTGATATATCTCTGAACTTTTATATCAAAGGTCAAGAGATTTCATATCATAAATTTATCTTTGCCGCCCACTTTGAAGCCAATTTAAGTTTATAAGAAAGTTTTACCACCCACTCAGCTGCATCATCATGCAGAGCCAAGATCCTTTCTTTATTTCTCGACTGTTCTCTGTACTTCACGTTAAGATAGGTTCCCGCACAATACCAAAACTGCAGAGACTACCTCGAGTAATTCTGGGAAAGAGCTGACACAGGAATCAAAAATGCAGTTAGCGTACTATGGTTTTGCTCAGATTTGTACAGGTATTAAACTGTTTGGGACTAACTTTTGCAAATGATCAAAATAATTAAGCCAATTTGGAAAGCTGCACAAAATCTCTAAGCACATGTTAATAATGGTAATGTTATGTAAAACATCTTTTTTTTTCCATATCTCAGTTCCCAGAATGTGTTTGGGGCTCTAAATTGAATAATTACTAAAATAAAACAAGTTTAGGGATTACAATGCAGGATTAACTCATAGCATTCCACTAAATGCAGGCAGACCAGCAATTTAAAGCAGCCAGCTCATTTGTTCGATCACTATGTGCAGCATGCAATAACCATGCTGTTTCATAGTTAACTGCCTCCGTGTGTGGAAGACATGATTTCAAATCAGGCTGACTTATTTGAAACCAGCCAGCACTTCTTGAAGGGCGGCACACATGTTGGCCAGCATTCTGGAGCTGGCCTGCCTGCATACAATTTTGGCACATAGCGGGTGAGAGTGGTTTTACAGCGCTACACTGTGGACCATCGTGCATGACTTGACGAGGAGCAGAGCTGTCAGTTAAATCCCACCAACTGCATAAATAATCTCACATGTAGCTAACAAACCGCCCAACTGCCACTCGCTTAGCAACAGTCTCTATGAACGAAGCCTCTCACCTTACATCCACCTGGTCTGCTCCACACTTGAAAATTTTAGCAGTGCAGCAGGTCTCACATTCAGAGCTAAAACTGCTGTTATTCAACCTTGATAACCACATGAACAATACAAACACAGACATTTTTCTATCCCTTGCAGGACAGTGGGGATGTATAAGCGCACAGCAGCAGCTAATCACCCATGACTTCTACAAGGTTGGCCAATGCTCACGCTTTGAGCGTGAGAATCACGCATTTGAAGAAACTCTCACGCCCTCATGCTGATCAGAAATTTCTCACGCTCTGTGGTGAGAAATTCTGTGATCAATGAAAATTTCAAAACTCAGATAAACTGCATGGTCCGCGGGTGCTGGAGAGTCGGGGCTGAGGGAGGGATGGAAGCAGATGTAGCGGCGGGAACAGATGCGGACGGAAAGCCGGGGCTGGCGAGTGTTTGCGGGGCTGGTGAGTTGCTCGCTGCATCTCCGGCCATGGAGCAGTGCAAGAGTCCCGGGCCAATCGGAGGCTTCGGAAGCGTTGCGCCGCTGCCACGAGAGTCTCTGTGCCGATGGGGAGATGGAGGGAGAGGGGAGACAGGGGGGAGAGAGAGAGGGGCTGAGAGGGGAGAGACAGAAGGAGAGTGAATGTGGAGAAAGAACAGGAGAGGGAGAGGGGGGGAGAAAGAGTGAGGTGGGAGGGGGGGGGATGAGTGAAAGAGGGGGTGAGAGGGAAGAAAGAGGGAAGAGAGAGAGGGGGGATGGAGAGGGTGGAGTGGGTAGGAGAGAATATTTGGGAGGGGGGAAAAGAGAGGGGGGGGGGGGAGATTGAAAAGAGGGAACAAGAAAAACGGGGGTTAGAGGGAGTTGGGGGCAACGAGAAATAGGAGATAGAGACAGGAGAAAGAGAGAGGGGAGAGAAGCAAGGGGGAGAGTGAGGTGGGTGGGAGAAATGGGGGGGAGAGAGTGAGAGAGAGAGAGAGAGGATGAGAGGAGGAAGAGAGAAAGGGGGAAGAGAGAGGGGCAAGAGAAGAGGGGGGAGAGTGTGGAGAGGGAGCAAAGAGAGAGAGGGCGAGAGAGGGGAAGATAGAGAGGAGGGAGAAAGACCATAGAGAGAGGGGGGGAGAGAGAGGGGTAGGGGAGTGAGAGTGGAGAGAGAAGAAAGAGGTGGGAGAGAGAGAAGAAAGGGGGAGAGAGAGGGGAGTGAGGGGGAGAGGGTTAGGGGAAAGAGAGGGGAGAGAGAGGGAGGGAGGGGTGAGAAGAGGAGAGAGGTACAAGCGAGAGGGGAAGTGAGGTGTGGTGAGAGGAGGAAGAGAGAGGGGATATTAGAGGAGGGTAGAAGGAAAGAGGAGGGGAGAGAGAGGAGGAGGGAGGGAGAGAGAGAGAGGGGAGAGGAGGGAGAGAGGGAGGGGAGAGAGGGGAGAGAGAGAGGGATGAGGGGAGAGAGAAGAGAGGGGGAGAGAGAGGGGAATTAGAGGGGGAGCGGAGAGATAGAGTGGGGAGAGAGTGAGGAGAGAGAGGGGAGATCGAATAGAGCAGAGAGAGAGAGAGGGGATGAGATGTGAGAGAGGGGAGAGAGGGGAGGGAGAGAGAGTGAGAGAGAGGAGAAGAGAGGGTAGAGAGTGAGAGAGGGAGCGGGAGAGGGGAGAGAGTGGGGGAGAGAGAGAGAGAGAGAGGGGGAAGAGAGGGGGAGAGAGAGATGGGGAGAGAAAGAGGGAGAAGGGGGGGGAGGGGGAGAGAGAGATGGGGAGAGAGAGGGGGAGAGAGAGATGGGGAGTGAGGGGGAGAGAGGGGGCGAGAGAGGCAGGGCTGCCAACTCCCATGCACTGAGCGTGAGAATCACGCATTTCACCAAATTCTCACGCTGATCACAAATTCTGAGAAAATCTGTTATCAACGAAAATTTCAAAACTCATATCAACTGCATGGGCCATGGGAGTTGGAAGCAGAAGCAGCGACGGGGACTGATGCAGACCAGGAGCGGGAAGTAAGTACCTAGCACTGGGTAGAAAGGGTGGAAGATAGTGGACTTCAAATGGGGGTAGTTGGTGAAAGCATCCTGCTTGCCTGTTAGATTTTCACTTACTGTAACTGCAGGAAAAATGTTCTTGATGTGGGGGGAGTTCAGAACCAGGGGGTCACAGTTTAAGGATAAAGGGGGGGGGGGGCAGTTAGGACTGAGATGAGGACAAACTTTCTTCACACATAGAGTTGTGGTTCTGTGGAATTCTCTGCCACAGAAGGCAGTGCAGGCCAATTCACTGGATGTTATCAAGAGAGTTACATTTAGCTCACGAAATCAAGAGATATGGGGGGAAAAAAAGGAAAGAGGTACTGATTCTAGGTGAATAGCCATGATCATATTGAATAGCAGTGCCGGCTAGAAGGGCCGATGGCCTATTGCTGCACCTATTTTCTACGTTTCTATGCTTGAGTATATGGCAATAAAAGGCGATCACTTGATTTTGAAGCATTCATATGGATGGTGGAGGTATAATGTGGTCATAGAGTGATACAGTGTGAAAACAGGCCCTTCAGCGCAACTTGCCCACACCCACCAACATGTTCCAGCTACGCTACCTGCTTTTGGTCCATACCTCCAAACCTGTCCTATGCATGTATCAGTCTAACTGTTTTCTTAAATGTTGGGATGGTCCTGCCCTCAACTACCTCCTCTGGCAGCTTGTTCCAAACACCCACCACCCTTTGTGTGGATAAAGTTACCCCTTAAAAAGTTACCTCTTAAAAATACTTCATACAAAAAACATTGAAATCATACTTCTACAATGCACTAAAACATGATTTCAATACATCAAATTTCAAAACGTTCCTACCCTGGGAGGGGAGGCACCCTTCTTCCACACCCTCTCCCCACTCGGTTGCTCCACTCCCTCACCGGGTACCCCCAAGGCCAATGATCAGTGATCGCTCAGCCTCCCCACTTTCAAAAAAGCTCCATGGGCCCTGGTTCAGATGGAGAACACTGCCAGATGTGAGCGGGGAACTGTGGCCAGTTGTCCATGATGTTTGGATCCCAATGCTCAGCACTTCATGTTTCGGAGTTGGCTAATGTTATTGATTTGTAATTAGCCTGATGACTTCAGGACAGTTTGTTACAAAAATGAAACAAATGGTATCAGAATACTTATACAGCTGAGTGAGTATAATTTTATGGATGGGAATTGTGTTCAACCAATTGATGACTTATTTGACAAAGTGACTAGCAATGTTAGATAACAAGGAAGCCAATGAATGTAGCAAATTTGCCCCATAAAGGATTACTGCATTAGCTAAGCACCTGTGGACTTGAACGTAATAGGTTAAGTCCAGGGGTTCAGATATGGGGCTTTATGTGTGGGCCAGATATATTGTCAGTGCAAAGGGGCTAGGAGCAAGGCCAAGTGTGCATCCAGAGTCAAGGTCTGGAATAGTACTAGGTGTGCAGTCAAAGCTGGGACCAGGGGTGTGTTCAGCACTGGGAACCTAAGCAGGTAAGCAGCTATTATCAGGGTAGAATGGGGGGCCAGGTGTAGGGCTGGACTCAGGGTCAGGAATGAGAGAAGGTATGCAACTGGAGTCAGGGCCAGGAGTAGTACCAGGTGTGCAGTGAGACCCAGGTTGGCCAACATGGGCCAAGTGTTTGATTATAATCTGATTTCCATACATGAGTACACTAAGGTAATTCATGTGCTGCACGTATGGATCAGAGCCCGGGCTCTACTGTGGAATGTAATTAGGAATGTAATTTACTCTAACGTTATTCATATCTAATCCAATTTAAATCATATATATTGCATTCAAGTGTATGTTAAAAGACTTGCTACGGTATGTACCATATGACACAATTTCAAGCAGAAAAATGCAAAAGTTCCGTACCAATGGGAGGGGGGACACCCTCCTCCCACCCCCTCCGCCACCCCTTTAGCCTGCAGTGCCTGTGCTGAATATGATCCCAAGCTAAACTAATCTCATCTCATCTGGCTGCACATAATCTGTACCCCTACAATCCCAGAAAGTGAGCTTGCAAACAGGTTCTACTCACTTCACTTGAGGACTTGATGGGGTGGTATATGGAAGAAAACTGATGCCTATACACAATGTAAAACCTGGTGTCAAGCACAAAAGGCACAGTCTGCAACTACGCCGTCTGGCTCAGAATGGCTCAGTGTTATTTTGTTTAGTTTAGTTTGGCTTAGAGATACAATGTGAAAACAGGCCCTTCAACCCATTGAGGCAGCACTGACCAATGATCACTTGTACGCTAGTTATATCCTACACACTAGGGACAATTTACAGAAGCCAATTAACTTACATACCTGCATGGGAGGAAGCTGGAGCACGCAAAGAAAGCCTATGCGGTCACAGGAAGAACATACAAATTTCATACAGACAGCACCTATAGTCAGGATCGAACCCAGGTTTCTGGTGCTGTAAGTCTACCATTGCACTACTGCACCGCCACTGCTCATTTCAAAGATATTTATCGGAATCACCAACACTCTGTCAGGGTAAAATAGCAAACACCATAATGCGAGATGGTGGAGATATGTTTAGAGATACCCCTGAAAGAAATAACAGCATCACATCTCACTACCATAGGGACCTCGAAATGAACATTTCACTGATTTGTAACCACACTGCTTGGAGGTTTTATACAGAAGTGGTGGAAAAGTGGTGTGTGGATGAACGTATCTAAGTACAGTCGCCTCGTTAACTACTCATTGCTGAAGTCATGTGAAAAGGTCTCCTCCTGAGAGTCCTTCTCACCCTCCTCATGCTTTTGGCAGCTTTCCCATATCACATGCCCCTGCTTGTATTCTTTGTTAAATCTAACTTCAAGCACGAACTACCTAATAATATGTCTGAAGAATAGCCTGCAACAGCTTATGCATGTCTTCCAGAGATGTTGCCTGACCCATTGAGTTACTCCTGCAATTTGTGTTTCATTTAATAATGCCTGTCATAGTTTGTACAGAAACTTTGAGACCAAGACAGATTTCCTCTGCACTTGACGCACTACCTGCAAACGTTAGTAACTTTTAAAGCCACCAATCACTTTACCATTGATGGCAGGAGCCAGCAGAAGGCAATCTGCCACCAACACGCAAGAAATGCATGATCATTTAAAAGCATTTCAGATAGAAACTCTTCTTCAAAGGGAGGGGTGGGGGGGGGGGGGGGGGGGGGGGGGGGGGGGGGGGGGGGGGGGGGGAGAAGAAAACTGGAAAAGGGGAGAGGCAGGACAGAGTGTGGCAGGTAATAGGTTGAAATAGGTGTGATTATTTTTTGATAGGCAAATGATTGGAACAAAGACCAGAGATAAGCAAGGAAGAAAGTTGTAAGACAGTTTTGAAGAGTCTTGGTTTGCTAAGACAGAGGGAGGAAAGTGGCAAGAGAGGGAGTGGGTCAGTGAGTGGAGGGCAGAAATAAATGTGAGTGTAGGTGGGACACAGTGGAAGAGAGTGGAGGGGGTGAGGCGGGGGGCTTGTGCAGAAGAAAGGTGAGGGGGGGTAGTGAGAGGTTACCTATCATTGGAAAATATTCATACCTTTGGGTTGTAAGCTACCCATATCTACTATATGTCTAATATTGGATACTGAGTAGAGGCTTCATGTCCGATTGGGTTTTTAGCATAAGATTCGGCTGTTGTCCTTGCAACATCTTCATCACCTTGGCCCTGAATATACCAGATGTGATTGTAGATTAAATTTGTCAATCTTCTTCTTAACAATCTCTTGGGATCAAGTGTTCAATCCTGATGCAGGGTTTTGATTACTGCTTTCCTCCAGCAGTTTGTATTATTTTTGCTCCAGATTCCAGTATCTGCAGTCTCTTGAGTCCTCATTTATTATCTCCATGCTGGTTCCAGAAGCCCAGCATAAATGGTGGAAGGTAGGATTAAAAAAAAGAACTATTGAGCTGAGTATTACAGCGGTTGCATTTATAATTATGTAAACACATTTGAGTGAAACTTAAATCATAACCTCGTGTCAGAAAACCAAATTGTGTGCAAGTTCCACCCCAGCATCATTAATTTTGTTCTGAATTTGAGTTGTAATGACAACAAAACTGTCAGTGATCACCCTCATCACTTTACAAATCTGACAACTGCATATGGCATGTGCACCTGTGCAGAATTACAGAAGCAGTGTGGCATAGATGAAGGTCTCTCCACCCATCAACTAATTCAGGCCCATTACCCTGCTCTTTCCACTTGGGCCAGTACATTAATTTTATTTATGTCTTTTCCATTTGATAGACCCGAGTTCCTCTGTTTACATCACCCTTAAAGCAGTAAGTAGCTGATCACCACAAGTCTAGTGAGGCGGCAGAGGAAATTTGCAAAGATAACTGGAAAGAATACTTCTTGCCATAAATGAAGATTGGACACGCTATATTTGAGTCTGATGAAGTGTCCTGACCCAAACTGACGCCTATCCATTCTCTCCACTGATTCCTGAATATGCCATCAAGATTCTTGCTTCCGCAAGGAGTAGAAGAGGAGTTACAATCATTCCTTGACTGGAGGGGATTAAGGAGAGAAAATGATATTTCTGTTTGGCATGGTTCGGGAAAATGGATCGAGCTGAGAACTTGCAACAAGCTGCATAGCATTTTCTCGACTGGCACAGGCATGATAAGTTGAATGGCTGCCTTCTTTGTCATAATTCTTTAATCTAATTCTGTGAAAAGCTTCTCCTTACATCTCCCCCATGACTTCTCTCATTTGAAATCTGCATCCGTTGGTTCTGGAGCATCTGCTAATGGGACCAGTTTCCAATTGACCATATCAAAACTAATCATGATCTTGCCAGCCTTTATAATATCTTTTCCCAAACCACTTTGCTCAAGAAAACATCTTTACTTCTCCAGTTCTAAGCTGGTAGCTGAAATCCCTTACCCTTGGAAGAATCCCAATCAGCATTATTTTATAAAGCATCATCCTTATCTCCCTGTTATTGCACTTCCTGATTATATTTATAATGCCAAAAATACTGTTTGCAGGAAAATATGTAAATTATTCTTGGTGTTATCCTCCTCCTTCACAGGTAAATTGACTCATCGATACTACAGCAATCAGATCCAAATCACTTACATGATGTTATTTCAAGTTTGTATACAGAAATTATGCATTGTTTAACGAGGTGCTGCTGAGTTTAGAGCAGCGGGCCAGGAAATATTTATTACTCATCTACTTTCCAAACTTGAAAAACTTTTGCCTAGAAATTAGATTACGCTTTTTTGGTTCATTAAACTAACACTGTTTTCTTGCTTTCTCAATAGCGTAAAATTGGTCCAAAAGATATATGAAACAGTGTTTCAATGGGTTACATCTTGTATCATGCACAAGACGAATCTATGTGATTTACAGCTGGGCCAGGTAAGTTGAATGCCCTTTCTGTTAACAACCTCTCAGGTTGATATTTCACATGAGAAATATATCAACTCCTAAAAGA
Source organism: Okamejei kenojei (assembly GCA_035221665.1). NCBI lineage: Eukaryota > Metazoa > Chordata > Chondrichthyes > Rajiformes > Rajidae > Okamejei > Okamejei kenojei. Next base: position 26,472,255 of record CM069137.1, on the reverse strand, counting down.
GCACATGGCAGTCAAACAGCAGCAACACATACAAGACTGCCAAAAATGATACAAGGTCTGCAAGGAGAAGGAGGTGGACCTAAGATTTAGAGAAGAGACCTGAATATGCTCATTGGTAATATAAATGCCAAGAGAGAGGCCCAATGGGTGACAGATGATGGCAGAAGATCTAGTAGAGTTTGTAAGTGAGGCTGGAAGGAGGTGATTGCACCCGTCCCATACAATTTGCATAATGCACAAATAAATTTCCTGTCCTCTCAGGCTACCTCAGAAAGTTAAGCCAGCACAGACGGTAGAGCCACTGCCTAACTGCGGCAGAGACCCCGGTTTGATCCCAACTACGGGTGCTTGTCTGTGCGGAGTTTGTATGCTCTCCCAGTGATCACATGGGTATTCTCTAGTTGCTCCAGTTTCCTCACACATTTCAAAGATGTGAAGATTTGCAAGGTTAATTGACTTCTGTAAATTGTCCCTCGGTTGTAGGATTGAACTACACCCTAGGGCAATCGATAGTTGGTGCGGAGTTGGTGGGCCAAAGGACCTGTTTCCAATCTATATTTCTAAACTAAACTAAATTAAACTAAACTAAACTAAACTAAACTAAACTAAACTGTTTCCCAGCACAGAAAACACCAACATTTTGGTTATTAATGGTGTACGTTTGTGGTCCTGGTAGGGAGGATGCAAGGTTTCCGAATGCATCATCACAATACTTTTATCTCTTTACTGGTGAATTATATTAACAGTAAGGTTTGGATTGTGCAGAGAGTGACGTTGTCTGCATTGGAACTTTAATTTATGAGCTCCTTGTGGAAAACTTTTCTCAAAACATTTCTCAATCAGGAGATAAATGGAAAAGAAAGGCACATCAATTAGTTTCAGAATGTTACCATTCATTAACGCAAAGAAAAGTCAGTGAATATGTCTTATTTTAAATTTTCTTTGTGCGTGTTCAGCCAGGGTGGGTTATTTCACCAGGGTCTTGGGATGATGGGATTGTCAGGCACTTGAGGTGTTTGGAAAATTTAGGAAGTATAGCTAGATGCAATTGGGGAAGGCAGAACTCAGGGCCAATCCCAACCTTAGAGGAATGAGAGATAACATCAATGGATGGAGTGAATTGGTACTGTGGTGGAGGGATTGGGATGGTAGGTGAGCAGTTGAAGTAAGGAAAATATGTAGTTGGTGATCAATATTCTGCTATAAATGATCATTCAATGGAAGTGTTAGCTCTGTTTCTCTCTCCATAGATGCTGCTTCACCTACAGTACTCTGAATTTTTAGAACTCATATTTGCAATATTTAGCTTTCAAAAATTGCAATGAATAATGTTAAAAGAAGGCTTTTATGTACAAGTACAACATACTTCCTCAAAGACCAAGCCAAATTGGAAAGTAGGGTTAATAAGTTTTAACATTTATTAATTCTCAAATGAATGTTTCAAAATTATGTAGGCAATATTTCTAAGACCATGAGTGCAGATGCAAATAAATCATAGGAGACCTGCAAGAAATGCAAGCAGTGAAATGCAAACAACAGATAATGATGAGTCAGAGTACAGGAGGATTGACAATCTAATTGAATGGTGCCAGAACAAAAAAATCTGGCTTTCAACATTAGCAACACCAAGGAGGTGAAGAAGGGACTCGACCCAAAACGTCACCCATTCCTTCTCACCAGTGATGCTACCTGTCCCGCTGAGTTACTCCAGCATTCTGTGCCTGCCAAGGAGATGATTGTTGATTTCAAGAAGTGTAAGCAGAGACTGCATTTGTGGGACAGTGGTGGAGAGAGTCAACAAATTCAACTTCTTGGGCGTACGTATATCTCAGGATCTGTTCTGCGTGCATAAAATTGATACAATCACAAAGAAGCTCACTAATGCCTCTGTTTTGTCAGAGGTTTGAGGAGATTTGGCTTGCCTATGAATACTTTATCGAACCTTTACATGCATACAGTGCATTCACAAAGTATTTAGACCACACCTTTTCCACATTTTCTTATATTACAGCCTTATTCTAAAATGGATTAATTTCATTTTTTTTAATCATCAATCGACACACAATACTGCATAAAAAAAGTGAAACAGGTGTTTAGAAATTATTGCACATGTTTAAAAAGAAATAAATGAAATATCACATTTACATCAGTATTCAGACCCTTTACTCAGTACTTTGCTGAGGCACCTTTGGCAGCGATTACACCCTCAAGTCTTCTTGGGTATGAAGCTACAAGCTTGGCACACCTGTATTTGTGTAATTTCTCCCATTCTTCTCTGCAGATCCTCTCAAGCTCTGTCAGGCTGGATGGGGAGCGTTGATGCACAACTATTTTCAGATCCCTCCATGAAATGTTCAATCGGGTTCAAGTCCGGGCTCTTGCTGAGCCACTCAAGGACATTCACAGACTTGTCACCAAGCCACTCCTGCATTGTCTTGGCTGTGTGCTTAGGGTTGTTGTCCTATTGAAAGGTGAACCTTCGCCCCAGTCTGAGGTCCAGAATGCTCTGGAGCAGGTTTTCATCAAGGATCTCGCTGTACTTTGCTCCGTTCAACTTTCCCTCGATCCTGAGTACTCTCCGAATTCGTGCGGCTGAAAAACATCCCACAGCATGATGCTACCACCACCATGCTTCACCGTAGGTATGCTATTGGCCAGGTGATGAGCAGTGCCTGGTTTCCTCAGGACGTGATGCCTGGCATTCAGGACAAAGAGTTCAACCTTGGTTTCATCAGACTAGAGAATCTCGTTTCTCATGCCTTTTGCCAAAATCCAAGTGGGCTGTCACGTGCCTTTTACTTAGGAGTTGCTTCCATCTGGCCACTTTACCATAAAGGACTGATTGGTTGTGTGCTGCAGATATAGTTGTCCTTCTGGAAAGTTCTTCCACCTCCACAGAGGAACTGTGGAGCTCTGTCAGAGTTACCATTGGATTCTTGGTCACCTCCTTGACCAAGCCCCTTCTCCGCCGATTGCTCAGTTGGGCTGGGCGGCCACTTCTATGAAGAGTCCTGCTCGTTCCAAAGTTCTTCCATTGAAGAATGATGGAGGCTACTGTGCTCGTCAGGACCTGGAATGCCGCAGACATTGTTTTATACCCTTCCCCAGATCTGTGTCTCGACACAATCCTGTCTCGGAGGTCTACGGACTATTCCCTCATCTTCATGGCTTGGTTTTTGCTCTGACATGCACTGTCAACTGTGCACCTTATATAGACAGGTGTGTGCCTTTCCAAATCATGTCCAATCAATTTAGTGTACCACTGGTCGACTCAAAACAAGTTGCAGAAACAACTCAAGGATAATCAATGGAAACTGGATGAACCTAAACTCAATTTTGAGTGTCATAGCTAAGGGTCTGAATGCATGTAAATGTGAGATTTCAGTTATTTCTTTTTAATTACTTTGGAAAAATGTCTGAACACCTATTTTCACTTCTTCATTCTGGGGAATTGTGTGTAGAATGATGATTAAAAAAATTCAAATTTAAAATAAAGCTGTAACGTAACAAAATGTGGAAAAAGTAAATGGGTCTGAATACTTTCTGAATGCACTGTACAGCAGAGAGCATACTGAACAATTGCATTGTGACCTGGTTCAGTAATTTGAATGCTCAAGAATGAAGGAGGCTGCAGAAAGCAGAGGACATTGCCCAGTCCTTCATGGGTACACCACTGAGGGGATCAACAGAAATTGCTATCACATGAAAGCAGCTAATATAATCAAAGACCCATACCACGCTGGACGCGCTCTTTATCTTGCGGCTTCCACAAAGATACAGAAGCAATAAAACCTTTGCTTCAGGTTCAAGAACAGCTTCTTTCCTTCAACCACCAGGTTCTTGAACTACACTGCATAACCCTAACCACACCTTACCTTAGCTCTGAACCAGTATGGAGTGTGTGCCACTATGATTGTTCTACATACTGACACTATCATTGATTTCCTTAGTTGACTTAGGTTTTGCACCTACATAGTATGACTGATAATTTTATTGTTGGTGTTGCTATATCTAATGTGCCTGTAAAGCAGCAGCAGGTAAGAATTGCACTGACTCACATCTGATGTTTATGACAAATAAACACTCTTGTTTGCATACTTTGAAACAGCTCCTAAGGCTTTCACCGCCTAAATTATGGATTTCTTTCTCTTCTGGAATTTTCTTTGTTATTGTGTAGGAGTAGGGGAGGATTGTGTGCTTAAAATTAATTATTTGTTATTTTCACCTGGATCTGCAACTTGGGTCATCCTTGTATCATATTTTAATAGAATAGAAAATATGATATTTACATATGTTTTATAATTGCACCTGTTATCCACAATATTCACATGATTAATTGACCGAACTGTATTGCAAAGATTGTGCATTCAATATCCTAGTTATGTAATATGTAAAAATAACCTTTGATGTGTAGTATTTTAAAAAATCATTACCTGTTCATGTCCTTGGGCTGAATTACAAAAATCATACCTGTTAGCGTGATATTTTCACAAAACCAGCAATCCTTAGGAGTTGATAGGTTATTACTGTATCCTTAGATTATTAATTGCTGTTAATGTTTTGCAATGTAAGTAACATTTTGAAGCAATTTGATGTTTTATCAGCTGATTTGTTTTGTCTTGACATTTGACTCCAGTTTACAGCATTCAAATAAATACCCTGTGTAGTTTAAATTCTTAACATGAGTCACCCATACCTTCAGACTTGAAACAAGGCAGTGGGTGGCATCTATGACCAAAGGCTGCAAAGTTGACTTTGCACTTAAATCTAAGGTAAGTCAGCTCAAGGCTTTTCAGTTCAACATTCCTGCTAAAACTTATAATTTCCTCAGTTACATCTGTATCCAATTTGATTCACTCACAAATTTGAATACAAATTTGATGAAGATGAATCACATGCAATTATCTTTGATAATTTACATCTAACTGAATCAATCATGCAGCACAGGAAATGTTGGAAATTTCCGAATAATCAGGCAGCATCCGAGAAGAGAATGAGGTTGAATAATGCTGGCTGATGATTTTTCAATGACTGAACCAATATTAGATTAGATTAGATTCAACTTTATTGTCATTGCACGTAGTACAGGTACAGTACAACAAAATGCCGTTTTGCATCTAACCAGGGTGCAAAGTAGAAAAGTGCTGATCAAGACAATATATACAAACGATATATTGGTGTATGTACATAGGCATATACATATATACAGATAGTTGTTAAGGTGCAAAAGATTGACATGTGCTATATTCTGGTGAATAAGAGCTTAAATATAAATTATATAAACTATAAATAATACTAATGAGAAGGGGTGGGTTATGGTGGGCCTGTGAGTTCAGCAGGGTAATGGTGTTGGGGAAGAAGCTGTTCCTTAGCCTGCTGAGGCTCCTTTATCGCCTCCCTGATGGGAGGAGGGCCAACAGTCCAAGGTTGGGGTATGAGGGGTCCTTAATGATTTTGCCAGCCTGTCTCATGGCAGGGAGCGGGGCACCGATGATGTGATGGGCGGTTTTCACCACCCGTTGCAGTGCCTTCCTGTCAGCTGTGGTGCAGCCGCTGTACCACACCGTGAAGCAGGTGGTCAGAATGCTTTCTATGGTACAGCGGTAGACGTTGGACAGGATCTGAGGGGACAGGTGAGCTTTCTTAAGCCTCTTTCGAAAGTAGAGGTGCTGCTGTGCCTTTTTAATCAGTTTGGCGGTGTTAAGGGACCAGGACAGATCCTCAGAGATGTGTACCCCGAGGAATTTGAAGTTGGAAACGCGCTCCACCTCAGTCCCATTTATGTGGATGGGAGTGTGTCTGCCGCCTCTGGTCTTCCGGTAGTCCACAATGATTTCCTTCATCTTCTGTGTGTTGAGGACAAAGTTGTTGTTGGTACACCAAGCTGCCAGGTGCTGAACCTCCTCCCTTTAGGCTGATTCGTTGTTGTCACTGATCAGTCCTACCACCGTGGTGTCGTCAGCGAATTTTATGATGGAGTTGGAGCCATGCATAGGGACGCAGTCGTGGGTGAAGAGGGAGTAGAGGAGAGGGCTGAGCACACAGCCCTGTGGCACGCCAGTGTTCAGTGTCAGAGTGGAGGAGGTGAGATTGTTAATTCTAACAGACTGGGGTCTGTTAGTGAGGAAATCCGGTGTCCAGTTGCAGAGGGAGGTGTTGATGCCAAGGCCGCTGAGTTTGGTGATCAGACTGGTGGGGATGACAGTATTAAATGCAGAGCTGAAGTCAATGAATAACAACCTGGTCTGAATCTTGATGGTGTATTCCAGCAGATCATAATGAAATCATTGGTGTTTAGCTACTGATGCATCAATAAATCAAAGTTAATGCACATGCCTGGTTACATTTTATGAGTTTACTAACAGATATTGTAGTACAAATGTATTTAACTTAAAATGAACCAAAATTAAAGGGAACAGATGGCTAAACTATTAAAGTAGTTTTGTGACTTTACATGCATGAAATTCGGTGAAGTTGCATTTCCTAGAATGCTTTGAGGAGCCACATTCCTATAAATGAAGACAGACACAAAAGGCTGGAGTAACTCAGCAGGTCAGGCAGCATCTCTGGAGAAAAGGAATAGGTGATGTTTTGGGTCAAGACTCTTCTTCAAACTGAGAGGGGAATAAGAGATATATAGGGTACCTAAGAAAAATGAATGTTTTTTGCCAAAAGCACCGATGATCAAAGAAATGTGGGGCATAAAATAGAAAAATTAATTGAGAACATACCGTTTGAAGTTTGATCTTATTTTATGAGAAGTTGGAGGGACAACATGAAGAACCTGCCAGCCCGCATGCGTGTCAATCTTCAAAGCAACTGTATGAAACCACAGACCACTTGCATGAACATAACTGATAGAAAGATTAATAATGCTTCTCTTACCGAATGATCTTTATGAGATTCAGGGTTGGGAGTGGAGGGCACATACGTAGTCCCTCACTTCAACTTCTCATAAAATAAAGATCAAACTTCTAACAGTAAGTTGTCGTTTAATCTTTCTATTTTATATCAAAGTCTCGTGAGAGACTATGTGAAGCCTTCGAAGCTCTGTTGATTCATGCAGTAAACCAATCTACAACACTTAAACAGATAAACCATAAATGGTAGAAAATACATGAATGTTACATACATGTACCTTGCCCTTAATTAGACCACAGTCCCAATTGCCTTTGGGTTAGGCAATAGCTCATGCAACACTGTTCAGAACTCTATCTGCAACCATCCAGACATGTTCAACAAAATTTTATAACTTCTGAAAGTGCGCTTATCTGAGCCTCCTGCTGTTACAAGAAGATGATTAAAGGGGAAATTCCATTCTATTGGCTGCTATCGAGCCAGCCCTCCAGGTAGAGTGAGACTTGAAATTATTTGAATTCACTCCCGCTTTTAGCTGCTTGCACTCAATCCATCTTGAAATAGTCTGCACCAATGATCTCTTGTGAAATTATTAAATAACTATGAAGACACTTTACTTCGTTTCATAGGTAGTAGTAAGCTCAGTGTACCTTTTTAAATAATCAACACCCCCAATCTCCGATCTGGTGCGTATGCTGTCAACTCCAACTTACCCAACCGTGCCTGTCTGCTTTATGTTCATTCATAAAAGCTATGCTTATGTCAGATATGACCCAGAGATCCAGCCGGAGATTGAATAAAGACTGTGTTCTTTGTGCTGAAATCAGTTGCCAAAAAGCATAATTAACTTAAAAGATACTGCTCCAACATTAGGAATACACAATATCTGCATAATAATTTATACTGATACACATTACACACTACTTTGAGTCTCGGCTTTAGAGTGTTCATATAAAAGACATCTTCCATAACTTTAGTCAACAGTGAGTGAATAATCAATCATTTATTGTTCCGCTTACAGAACTAGATACAATGACAAAGCAGCACGAGCAGTGTCAATTGTGCTTTAACAGAATCGCTTCTCTAAGCCCAAACTGAAAGAACCACAAACCTCTGCTAATTCTGTTTAAAAGTAGCTCACATGTGTCTCTTCACAAACTTCCCATACAGCCATGCAGAGCTAGCTGCACAAGAAATCAGCTGAACTGGCCACCACTCGAGCCTTCAATTAAGTAGGAGGAGCTTTCAGCTGCCTTTTTTACAATGGAAGCCCTGATGAGTAGGCCAAATTGGCATATTAAAATTCATGTCACCTCATCTTTACTTATCGTGAGAGGCATCTTCTGATAAAACCCCTGAGTCTTATCTGCTACAAAAGCATGTTGTCTATAAACTCCATGACACAATGCCCATTAGATCTAAGTAGGGCAGCATCTTTAGAATCTTTGTAAATAGCCTAGGCCTGAAGTCAACCCCAAGGTAGAGCCTAAAATTTCGACCGCTGACTTTGTCATCAAAACACCTGATATATCTGTGCCTCTCGTGTATAGATATGGATAAATATGCATATTCAAGATCAATTGAGGTCCTAAATCCTCTGAATCAGATAAATTGCTCAATGACAATTCTCCATCTTAAACTGGTTAACCAAACACATCATCAGACTAGCCAAATCCTAACCTGATTTGGCATGCTACATTTTTCTTCCCCTGAGATTCTCAATACTTTCTGAGGTTAAAGCCTTTCGACGTTGATTTTGCCTCAACTGATGGCATTAACCTACAAGCCAGTGTCTGACAGAATCAGAACGTACACCAGATCCTTATGCAACTAGAATTGAAGCGTACATCCATTTGGTGTGGGAATATGAGTTCCCTGTCAACTCCTCACAGGCAGAATCACCCTCAGAGTGGAAAATATCATAATGCAACCCTAAACCAGGAGTTGCTGCCGCAGTCCTCTGCATGGAACGACCTATCTCAGTCGCCAGTGTGCGCAACACATTCTCTTCACCAAGGTGAGTGCAATGGCTAATAAAGGCCTCTGGCTAGGTCGGAATTGAGTAGGCCTGGTGTTCCAACCAGCCTCAGAGTAAGGATTCCTGCTGTTAATTATATATAGAGGTGGTATGCCCGCCGACATACTGAAGCCCTACCCACATAGGATGGTGCTACCATCCCCGCAGCCGCTTAAAATTCTCCCTGCAAGTCTTATACTTGCTAACATAAGTCCTCTCTGAAGAGATACTTTGCAGGCTGCATGTTACTGGCCTTGCATAAATGAGCAAAGTTTTAGGAAATACCTCAGGCCTTATAGCATTTTGCTAAGGCAATTTAGCTCCAACTGCGTATTACATAGAAGTGTTAACTACCGAAAGCTGAACCCATCTACTGCCCTTGCAAAGGCCAAAATGACATCAGTGAACAGTCTTTGGATACGCTAACATTTTAATTCTCTGCCCACGTATCACCACTGCGATATCCCAAATGATGGGATTGACATTTGGAACATCCAAAGTCAGGCAGTTCATCTGGACTGGCATATTTCCCAGCCTTATCAAGCATATACCCTTCCTTAGCTCATGAGAAGTTAAATCACTGGTGCTCTTAGCCAGATCTCCTCCAGTGGATCTCCTATCCCCGAAGGGATGGCAAATTATGTGACAAGAGACGGAACTCCTTCATATGATTAAACTGCAGCATATCCCCCATAAGTTCAGGGGATTTGAATTCCTTGTCGATATCCCCATAGTCGGAGTTACTTATGTAATAATCTCCAGTACCCTCTACTGAATGGGAGTTAAAATAATGCAACCCTGAACCAGGTGTTGCTTCGCTTCTTCTGTGCGGGAGATATTTTAACGCAAACCTGAGCCATGTATTGTTTCCCCTCTTCTGAGCAGGAGATATATAATGCAACCCTGAGCCAGGTTTTGCTTCCAAAGGCATATGAGTGGTGCAGCCTGTAAGTGTCTCCTGAGCCTGGAGCACAATTCTATTATATACTCACTGGACAGGTCACGCCTGCTAATGACTCCAAGTCCAGACTTGCTCCCTTCTGGAGCCTCAACGGAGTCTAGAGGGGAGGAACATAATGCAACCCTGAGCCATGTGTTGCTTCCTACAGGCATCTGGCTGACACACTTTTTGAGCCTGTACGGCCACACCCGTTAGCTCTCTGTGACCAGTCGCCTGCTCCCTTGGAGCCCCAACACGGAGTTGAGCCTCAAAGGCGGTAGCTGCACTGACCATGCGGTCAGCCTACTGAATCCGGCCGCCTGCTCCCTCTCGGAGCCTTAATGGCGGTAGCTGCACTGGCTGAGCCGTCAGCCTATTGAATGCAGCCACCTGCTCCTTTATGGAGGCTCCACAGTGGTAGCTGCACTGGCCAAGCCGTCAGCCTATTGATTCCAGCCGCCTGCTCCTTTTCGGAGCCTCCACGGCGATAGCTGCACAGGCTGTGCCAGCTTGTCCGGGCCCGCTGCACCTATTTTCAGAGCAGCGGCCCGTTCCTGAAACAAAATATCCCTTACCTGCCAGCGACTCTAAGCCCTGGTCGCCCTCCTTATTGGAGCTTCAGCGAAGTTCCATTGCAGACCAAGTCTGACCACATCTTCAGCCCCACGCTTGCCAAACAGCTCCCTTCTGGAGCTCAAAAGTGACATTGCTGTGTAAGACACGCCTGCCAGCATTTCTGAGCCCAATGGCACCGACTGCTCCTTCAGCCTACAGCCTCTGTGGAGCCTTGCTGGAGCTTACTCTGTAGGGCACGCTACCAGTTACTCCCAGCCTGGTTAGATAGGCTGCTCCTTCGGCCCCTTCTGCTCCTTTGGAGCCTTAGCAGAGCTCATTAAACAGGCCGTGCCTGCCATTACTCCAAGCCTGATTCGACAGGCTGCTCCTGTGGCCCTTCTGTTCCTTCGGAGCCTTAGCGAAGCTCACAGAACAGGCTGCACCTGCCAATACTTTGACAGACAATTAATTTGACAGGCTGCCCCTGTGGCCTTCTGCCTTTTTTGGAGCCTTGCTGGAGCTGACTGTGCAGATCGCGCTGCCCGTATCTCCCAGCCTCGATCGACAGGCTGCTCCTTTGGCCAGCTGCTCCTTTGTAGCATCAGCGGGGCTCACTGGACAGGTCACGCCTGTCAGTATTGCAAGCCTGGTTCAACAGGCTGCTATTGCGGGGCCAGCTAGTGACTCCTGACTACTCCTTTCTGGCGCTTCAACGGAGGTAGCTGTACGGTTTGTGCCCATCAACTTCTCCGTGGTCAACTGCCTGCTCCCATCCGGAGCCTTACTGTCGGTAGCTGCACGGGTCACGCCCATTAGTTTTTCAAATTCCGGCCGCCTGCTCTCATTCAGATCCTCGAGGCGGTAGCTATATGGGACATGCCCGACAGTTTTATGAAGACCGGCTGCCTGCTCCCATCTGGAGCCTCACCGGCAACTTTACCAACTCTGGCCGCCTGCTCCCGTTCCGAGCTCCAAAGACGGTAGCTGCACAGGCTGCGCCCGTCTGCTCCTCCGGGCCCGCTGCACCTATTTTCGGAGCAGTGGCCCGTTCCTGAAACATAATATCCTACCTACCGGTGCAGTTTCAGACTGCTCTGAATCCCGTGCCATGTGTCGATGTATCGACGCGCATGCAGGCTAGCAGGTTCTTCACGTAGTCTTTCACAAGACTTCGATATAAAATAGGCCATTGGTGGGTGTGCGATAGGTGACAATGAGAAAAACAGACAGAGGAACTTAGCAGGCGACAGTAAAACAAGTACGACGACTGATGTGGGGCAGGGATGCAGAGAGAGGGGATGCAAGGATTACTTGAAGATACATAAATCAATATTCATTTTCTCTCTAGGCATTTTGTCTGCTCCTTTAAGTGAGTTTACTGAACTGCTTGTGAGCTTAAAGACATACTGGAGGAGTTATTCACAATGACAAAACCAAATGGACCTCATACTTGCCCAAAGGAATAAGTGAAGCTATCTGCGCACACAGTGGCATGTGTTGACTTACAATTCCACATAGGATACAACTGTGGTTCTGCCAGGTTTAGATTTATTCCAAATGTCCTTTGGAAATGTAAATGTCCAATTTGTCGTTAGATTGAAATCCATTCATGAACACTTGAAAATGCTGACTAATGTAGATATTTTCCCATCAAAACACTTTGTGTGATAATAGTCAAAAGGTAAAGCAGGATAACATTTCCCCGAGAAGACAGTGGATTAATTTATCACACAGGCGTGGGAAGGAGCCATTCTTACACACACTGATAAACAGACAAGATAAACATGATTAGTCATGTCAATCAATTGCCATAGGTGTGATTATTTTGTATGTTGAAGGTGTATTCAAGGCAGATTTGCAAGGCATCTGCAAACAGGATTGATCACCAATACAAGAGTCAAGAGTCAAGAGTCAAGATTCAAGAGAATTTTATTGTCATGCATCCCAGATAGGACAATTAAATTCTTGCTTGCTGCAGCACAACAGAATATGTGAACGTAATACAGAACAGGAGATAAAAGTTCGGTGTGTCTATATAACCATAGACCATATAGTCTACATACGGGAAAAGATTCTTCTGAATGATAACCAAAGTAGTGTTCAGAATCATTAATTAAAGAGAGCTATACATATGAATGACATTTAAAGAAACATTGTATTAAAATATATAATTGATTGGTTGGTTCTGTATCATTGGTTCTATAGTATATGTAATTACAAAAATCAATTAAAGAGTTATCAATTTGTGTAAATAGTCTTGTCTATTCCAGCCCACTTTGATGGTCCAAATTAAATTTAAAAGTCACCAGGTAATTTATATCATTGAATCTTTAACTTTGAGCTTGCAAATTGCCCTTTATTCACAATAGAGAATTGCCTCCAGAATCATATTGATTTGGATGCAAAGGAAAAGATAAATTGTTTTTAAAGTTATTTTATTTTCATGGAATGTTTTAAATTATTCACATTTAGTTTTTATTGGTTAACTTCTTTATTTTCTGAAAAAAAAAATCAGATTGTTAATATTCTTTTTTCATTATTTACATCAAAATTAATAGCTTTTCAGTGTTTATTATTCATAAGCTATTACATATTCCTTACAGTCTTTATATTAATCAAATCTCTGTCTAAGGCTGTACTGACTGTCAAAGCTTTTGGCAAAACATAAGTGCTGGAGTAACTGCAGCATCTGTGGAGAGAATTGGTAGGTGATGTTTCAGATTGGGCTCCTTCTTCAGACTGAAGAAGAGCCCCAATCAGAAATGTCACCTATCTAATTCCTCCACTGATGCTGTCTGACAAGCCAAATTACTCCGGTACTTAGTATTTTGCTCATGATTCCCACATCCGCAGTTCTTTGTGTCTACATCAAAGCATTTAGATTAGTTTCAGGGACAGGATCCTCCTGACCACACCACTAGAGGTCGTGTCAACAATGAGTTCCTACAGCCATCAACATTGGCATATTGCTTCTAGATAAAGTACATATTAGCATGAGGATAGTTTCACTTTCAGACAAGGAGCGGGGAAAGTACCAAATCAAAATTTAGATTTCCAATTCCTGTAGTATTTTGTTAGGAGAACGAAGGGAACCAAAGCAAGGACACGCAAGACAATTATTTTTTAGCTGACAATGAATGCAGTAACAATCAACATTTGTAACTGCAAAATCAATGATGGAGAACAGAATAAAAATATACTTTTATGGAACCAGGTAATATTAGCAAACTAGAAAATAAATGATGTTTCTCAGTTCTCATCATGCCTATCTATTGTTGTGTTTGTGTGATGATTTTTATTTGCAACAACTCTAAATGCCTACAGCTCCATTATTGTTTGCTTTTAAATCAGTAAAAAGAAGCCAATTTATTACATTATCACTGTTGCAATTTAAAGCCAACCTTGACCCAATTGTAAGGATGGTAGCTTTCTAAAAGTGAAAGGGAAAGGGAAAGAAAGAGCTACATTAAGTAATTATTTATTGAGTGGTGGCCATCAGATACACATTGCGTTTGACAATCACATGTAAATTACTGGCTGGGGACTTGCTATTATTACTGAGTTAATATGATTTAATATGACTATCAGTTATCGACATTTAGTGTTGCCTAAAACTCAATTCCCTAAAGACTCAGTTGTAAGTTTAGAATGGAAATTGAAGAGAAGACATTTGTATGGGTGCAAAATGGTTAGAATCCACCAGTTATGCCTGTTAAAGGAGGCCGCCGCTTAATCTTAAAAATAACTACCACATAAATTGCTTAAATTCAGGTTATAAGTTGTCTAATTTTAACTCACAGAGCATTTGGGTAACATTAAGAAGCATAGAACATAGAACAGTACGGCACAGGAACAGGCCCTTTGACCCACAGTGTCTGTGTCAAACATGATGTCAAGTTCAACTCTTACCTGTTTGCACATAACCCATATCCTTCAATTTGTCATTAATCAGAATATATTTACTCATAGTTGGCTTAATGTTAGGGACATAGTAGCTATAGAAGGAAAATAAGGAAGCCAGATTTTCAAACAAAAACTGTGTCAGCTGAATATCTGTAGCTAGATGCAAGTTGGCGTAGCGGTAGAGCTACTGCCTTACAGCACCAGAAACTCGGGTTCAATCCTGATTACGGGTGCTTGTCTATATGGAGTTTGTATTTTCTTCCCGTGACCTTTGTGGGTTTTCTCCAAGATCTTTGGTTTCCTCCCACACTCCAAAGACGTACAAGTTTGTAGGTGCAGACTCGGTGGGCCGAAGGGCTACCTAAACTAAAAAATAAAACTAAAAAACTAAACTAAATTGCAAGCATGTAAAGAGAGAACATTCCTTCTACCAAACCCAACTAAAGGGTCCAAAGTCATATAGCTACGGTGTAAGGTAAGTTTTATGAAAACCAACTAAATGTAGTGGATTGCTGAGAATAAATTGAAAACTTAATGGAGATCATAATGTAAAGTTGAACTTACCATTTTGCTTTTGGTCCATACAGGCTGTGATACGAATTCATACTGCATCCTTGTGAGGATATTCTGACAGTGTATGTGGCTGAGAGCTCTGGGGTTCTTACCCAAAAGTCAAGAGTGTTTTATTGTCATATGCCCCGAAACGGAACAATGAAATTCTTACTTGAATGTATTTCTTACAATTAATTTCTTACAATTAAATTGTCACCCAATGACAATGAAGGAATGATGGTATGTATTCAAGTCAGAATAGTGTGTAATTTGGAAGCAAAAATACTGGTGGAAGAAACTCCATGGTTATGCCACCCGTCTGGAATAGTACTCATAGATTTGGAATGTGCTGAGGTGTGTAACTGATAGATTGTCGTGGATAGAATAAATATTTAGCAGTGGTAGAGGCACTGTCAATTACTTTTTAAAAAAAAACATGGCAGGAAGCACTGTCTTACATATTGAGGACTTAAAAAAACAATACTAAATCCACTTGGTGTAGTCCTGCTAACTAGATTTTAATGTTAAAAACTTGCTGTCTTACTCATGTAGAATATGTAAATACATGATATGTATACTTGTATAATACATACACGCGTGAGCAGTGTGTTTAAAGACTTAACTGAACAACATGCATATGCCTTAGTAATTTGCCATGCCTCTTCACAATTCTCAATTTTACCTGCACAACCACATAGAACAAATGATATTTGCCCATGCACAAAAGGTATAATGTGGAAAAGGTGACCAAATTTTCAGATAATTACTAAGAAATTTCATAACAAAAAAAAAATGCTTGAACTAAACACTTCATGCTTTAGCCATTTATAGAATTTTACAATGTTTACACATCAACTTCAGAACTTTTGGACGTAACTATGTAACTTGGCAATAGGGGAAGGGACACAGTGATAGTATGTGTTCTTAATTATTTACAATTCATTTTTCTTTATGTGTTTTCCAAGTGGAATTGGAAAGTGATGCAGTCACAAATTTCACAAGCTGCTCAAGCTAATGGTGCACCATTGATATCGAGAGAATTTTCTGGGAATTGCTCCTACTCTATGTCACCAGAATGTTTCCAGAATTGTAGCAGCAATCCTGCTTTCATACACAAACAGATCTTTCATCTCACTGCTGGCAAGTCACAGTGTTAGAGAAAAAGCTGCCTGTGGTTCCAATGAACATTTGTGCCAAAAGGAAATTATTATAGTATTAAGACTCTCTCAATAGAAAGTCTTAATACTTCAGAACTAAAATCAAGGGTAGGTCAAATGAGCCCTCCAATCTGCTATGCCGTTCAACAAGACTGTGGCTGATATGATTATGGGTTAATCTCCACATTAGCACCTGATCTTATATTGCTTGACTCTCCTCACAGCCTTCAATTGGCTTGGCATAAATGGAGGAAAAAAAGGTGAGTTGGAGAAGGTGTTTGCTTATGGTGAACTAAATGAAATATAGTCATAGAGTCATAAAGTCATACAGCATGGAAGCAGGCCCTACGGCCCACACCGACCGACATGTCCCATTAATACTAATCTACCTGCCTGTGTTTTTGCTCATATCCCTCTAAACCTATCCTATCCATGTACCTGCCTAATTGCTTTGAATCTACTATATCTAGATATAATCTATTTCAAAAGGACACTAGTCAGGCAGTATCTCCGGAGAACATGGATAGGTAACATTTTGGGTCGAAACCCTTCTTCAGATTCTCCTTCAACACAGGTTAATGTCTTGGGAGACCTTCCAGCTACCACCATATTGAGGTCATGATGCAGGTTTACTGAGCACCAGATTTTTCATCTTGCAGTATCTGGAATGTTCAGGGTCTGAGTAAGTGGCACAGTGGCAAATTTAGCCATTTATACATTCTTCTTGCTGCAGCCTTGACATGATCAGCCACATTGTTACACAATGGTGTATGTCCTGCGCTCCAAGAAGATCAGGATGCTAGTGAACATCCATAGAATTTTGAAAATGTGCATGATTTCCATAGTATTGCTCTACCCAGCACCTTAAAGAATTTCAGAGAGTTGCGGATGTAACAAATTCCATCACACAAATCGGACATCTCCCCACTGATTCCATTTACATTACATGCTGCCTCAGGAAAGCAGCCAACATAAGCAAGGATCACTTGCACTCCGGTCATTCCCCCCTTCTCTCCTCTTCCAAGGTACAAAAGCTTGAAAGCATGTTTCATCTGCTTCAGGAATTACCTCCACTATCATCAGGCCATTGAATGATCCTCCCGAAAGCTAAGAGCCTTGATCTTCCAACTTACCTCAGCCATAGTTGTAACTCTGCAATACTATACTCTGCACTCGGGTATTTCTTTTCCCTTTGCACTACCTGTTGTACTGAGTCCAGCCATTTTCTGTCTTTGGAGGTAAAATGGGTTCAATGGTGACATCTTGATTGTGGTTGAGTGCTCACTGTTGCTGAATATAAGGTTAAAATAAAACAGAAAAATTGCCAGACACTTAGCTCCTTTCATGACCTCAGGGTCCTAAGTAGGCCAATTAAAAACATGAAATGCAGAATTCAGTTTGTACACAGCAAGATCTACAAAAGTGCCAAGCTAATCCGATTCAATTCTATTGCTTGAGGGGCAGTTGTTGGCTGTAGCTACAATGAGCTCTCTTTCTCTTTGCAGAATGGTGTCATGAGATTTATATTTACCTCTGAGAGGGTAGATGCTGCCTTTGGTTAACTGTTTATCTGAAAAACTGAATCTTTGCCTGTGCGGTGCCCCCTTGGTTGCACGCTGGAGTGCTTAGCCTAGATTATAAGCAAAACAAAGATGTTGTTATGTCAAGCAAAGAAGATCTATCCAAGTTCACCCTGACTCTATCTGTGAACAAAAGTACTGTACACAGATTGTACATTCTCCCTCTGACCAATATGGGTTTTTTCCGCATGCCCCAGTTTCCTCCCACATTCCAAAAATGTGCAGATTTGTAGGTTAATTGGCTTCTGTAAATTGTTCTTAATGTGTAGGATAGAGCTAGTGTATGGGTGCACACTGGTCAGTACATACCTGATGGGCTGAAAGGCCTATTTCCACACTGTATCTCAAAACTAAACTAAACCAACTCTGTTTTAAGGCGAAGTTCTCCCACATCCAACAATTGCAGAGCTGTGCCAAATAGCTTAAAATTATCCTCTCATGACTTCACCATAAGCTCAACACTGTCATCATTTCCACCAGTACAATATGTCCAGCACCTTCTAGGTTCACAACAGGCAAATAATGCCAGTACAGCTGCACGTCAACAGTGGAAACAACATTTAATTTTAACTTATTCATTATTTAAGATCTGCAAACGGTAAGTCCAGCATTCACTGCTCTTGCTTAATTTCACATTGGAATTTGGTGGTTAGTTATTTTCTTGAATTGTTGCAGACTTTCTGGTGAAGGTGATAATTTGGGAACAGTCGTGTATTTCCAAGTTGGGGCGGGACAGTGATGCAGCAGGTAAAGCTGATGCCTCACAGCGCCAGAAACCTACGTTTGATTCTGAACTTGGATGCAGCTTGTGTGAAGTTTGTACATCCTTCCTGTAACCACATCGGTTTCCTCTGGGAGCTGTTGAAGCTGCACTTACCTAGATAAAGGGGCTGATTAGTATCTCAATGGGGTTAGGTTAGGTAAGGGGGAGGTGCAGCGAGACCTGGGTGTCCTTGTACACCAGTCACTGAAAGTTGCCATGCATGTACAGCGGGTAGTGAAGAAAGCTAATGGAATGTTGGGCTTCATAACAAGAGGATTTCAGTATAGGAGTAAAGATGTTCTTCTGCAGTTGTATAGGGCTCTGGTAAGACCACATCTGGAGTATTGTGTATAGTTTTGATCTCCTAATTTGAAGAAGGACATCCTTGTGATTGAGGCAGTGCAGCGTAGGTTCACGAGATTGATCCCTGGGATGGCGGGACTGTCATATGTGGGAAGATTGAAAAGACTAGGCTTGTATTCACAGTAGTTTAGAAGGATGAGGGGGGGGGGGGGGGGGGTTATAGAAATATATAAAATCATAAAAGGACTGGACAAGCTAGATGCAGGAAAAATGTTCCCAATGTTGGTCAAGTCCAGAACCAGGGGCCACAGTCTTAGAATAAAAGGGAGGCCATTTAAGACTGAGGTGCGAAAATACTTTTTCACCCTGAGAGTTGTGAATTTGTGGAATTTCCTGCCACAGAGGGCAGTGGAGGCCAAATCACTGGATGGATATAAGGGACAGTTAGATGGAGCTCTAGGGGCTACTGGAATCAAGGGATATAGGAAGAAGGCAGGCACAGGTTATTGATTGGGGACGATCAGCCATGATCACAATGAATGGCGGTGCTGGCTCGAAGGACTGAATGGCCCCCTCATGCACTTATTTTCTATGTATCTATAATGAACCACCACATTTCTGACCTGTACTTTATAGATGCTGGAAAGACTTTGTTGTGCCAAGATGTGAATTACTCTTCGTAAGGTATAGTACTCAGTTTCAGATCTGCACTTAAAGCAACATTAGTTAAGTAGCAAGTTAAGTTGGGATTCTGGTCAAATGGCACTGATGCTCCCAAGATGTTTATGGTGGATGTTGGGGGACAATTTTGGTGATAGTAATATAATTAAATGTTAAGTGGTTAACTTAATTCTTGTTGGAGATGGTCATGGCATCTTTCCTCCACATTTATTGCTTGACATATATCAGCCCAGTCATGAATGTGTCTGGCTCATGTTGCATGCATGTATGGACTGCAAAGTTGCTGAGAATGTGCAGATGGAACTGAGTACCGTGCAAACATCAGTACAGATTTTCTTTTTGGATTTTATGAATGAAGGAAGGTTATTGATGAAGCGACTGCAGTCTGGGACACTGCTGCAACAAATCCTGAGGTGGTGACTTGAAAGTGGAACAATTATATCTGAGTCTAGGTTACTGGCCATGAAAATTCCATTGCAGATGTGCTGAGGGTGGAATAATTTCCTCTGGGTCTGGGACACTGTGTCTGAGGAATTCCCGAGGTGATATCCTGAAGTAGGAATGATTATTTCCAGCAAGTATATTTGTGCATGTCTCCAAGCATTGAAATTATTTTCTTGATGCCCTTTAAATTCATTTTTTCTGGAATTCCTTGATGCCACACTAGGTCAAATGCTGCTTTGATATTGACCACATCTCATCTCTGGATTTCAGCTCTTTGATCTGTGGTAACTTTGAACGAGCCATACAGAGACTGGAGGTGTAGATGTAAAATGACCTTAATTCAGCACGACAAGCATATATTTTGGAAGAATCGCTTGAAAAATCTCAAAAAACTCTCACTGAACTCAATGCACATTGAAGTTATGTACTCTTGAAGCACAAAGATAACGGAAGGTGTTTAAATACAGTTCAATGGTTATACTTACATAATTTACTTAATCATTCTGGATGTAGAGAAGTAACATTGTACAATTACTTATTTAAAACAGGAGTGCATCTCAACTGACAGGACACCTTTTAATACTCAAATACATTTGGCTGGCTTGAAAGCTACTGAGCACAAAATCCCAAACACTCTAAATTAGTTTTAAAGAAGGAACTGCAGATGCTGGAGAATCGAGGGTACACAAAAAGCCGGCTACATGACATTGCCATGCTCCAATGCACAACGCCAACAGGGCCAGGAGACCGAGGAATCCAGCAACCATGGAGGTACAAGTACTGGACTAGTCCAGGATATATCCTCTAGAGATCAGTCACCGGTTGGGGGTAGGTTGCAATTGTTCTATGATGAATGGTGCTGCATAACATCAGATCTATTTATACTGGACAGTATCCGGGGGTCTAGAAACGAGTTTATCTCGGAAGTTCATCCACCCATACAAAATACACCTAGTCGGGTATTGTTTTTTTTAGAATATATATTTTTATTAGAGTATTTAGACAGTGATTTAGCAAACATATGTTATGATAGCAATATTTCATGTTCAACAAGCACACATTATTAATATTATCAAGTGTATCATTTTGACTCTAATAGTTTTTTTTTTATAAAGAGAGGAGAACAGTAAGAAAAATAAAATAAAAATCAACATCGAAAAAGAAAATCATAAAGAAAGGAATAATTTACTATTAATACATCGTAGGAGATAAGATCAAGGAATATAAGATATAACTTTTCATCTATTCCTAAATCCAAGTTTCAGTTAGGGTTCCCTGCCGAACCATTCTACCCTTTTAAGTAATCAATGAAAGAAGACCATGTTCTAACAAAAACTTCTTGTTTGTCCATTAAGGCAAATCTGATTCTTTCCAGGTGTAGGGTCTCCGACATTTCCATAATCCACATTTTAATTGTGGGGGATATAGGGCCTTTCCAACATTTTAATATTAATTTCTTCCCAATTATTATACTGTAATCCAGGAAATTTCTTTGACTTGTTGTAAGAGTTAAACTTTGTTCTGATATTCCAAGTATTATTAATTTTGAGTCGGATCCAGTTTAGTATTAATAACTTCAGAATTTATTCTAAAAATCGTAGTCCAGAAATTCTTAATTTATATACAATTTGCAAAGGTATGTGTTAAATTAGCCTCTGGATGTTGACATTTATCGCAGGTAGACAATATTTGTGGAAAGATTCTATTTAATTTAACTTTGGAATAATGTAATCTATGTAAAACTTTAAATTGTATTAGAGCATGTCTGAAGTTTAGCGAGCATTGATGTATGTATTGTAAACTTTTGTCCCATATATCTTTCGTTATAGATTGATTTATTTCATTTTCCCATGTGTGTCTATATGATTCCGTTGATGGTATCTCACTATCTAAAAGGGTGTTGTAGATATAAGTTATTAATTTTTCTGTGTTAGGATGCTTATTCAGACATTCATCTAGGATTCCTGGTTCCCTATTCCTATAATCTTGTGTATTTGACCTAACATAATCTCTGAGTTGTAGGTATCGAAAATAATTATTTGAGTGTAATCCATAAATCTGTTGCAGTTCCTGAAATGAGAGATAAGTGCCTTTCTTGTAGAGGTGTTCCACCCTTTTGATTCCATAGTTTTTCCATTGTATAAAGCCTTTATCTAGCATGGAAGGTTTGAATAAGGGATTGTTTACAATAGGGAGATAGAGTGGTATATTATCCAGTTTTAGAGCCTTTTTAAGTTGTTTCCAGATTCGTGTGCCACTCTATATTATAGGGTTTTCCCCATAAGTTTTGTTGTGCAATTTTGTCAGTGCAAATATAACCGATCCGATTTCAAAAGGTAGACCATCCTCCTTTTCCATCCTTAACCATTCTGGTTGTTGATCCATTTCTTCCAGCCAAAAATTCATGTTTTTAATATAAACTACCCAGAAATAAAACAAAAAGTTTGGTAGAGCTAAACCTCCATTAATCTTTGATTTACATAAATGTTTTTTATTTATTCTATGATGCTTGTAGTCCCAGATGAAACTTGTAACAGTAGAGTCTACTTTAAAAAAAAAAGATTTTGGAATATATATCAGGATTGATTGAAATAGGTACAATAATTGCATTAGAAAAATCATTTTTATAGCATTAATTCTACCGAACATTGAAATAGGAAGTTTTTTCCAGTATTGAATATTCTTATTTAGTTTATTCATTAAAGGTGGAAAATTTGATTTAAATAAAGAACTATACCCCTTAGTTACATAAATACCTAGATATTTAAATTTTTCGTCAACTATTTTAAAAGGTGATTGTTGTAGTATATGTATATTATGATCCGTTATTGACATGATTTCGCTTTTATTCCAATTAATTCTATATCCTGAAAAATGACCGAATTGAGTTATTAGATTTAATAAATTTGGAATACTAATTTCCGGCTTTGTAATATATATATATTAGTACATCATCTGCATATAGATACATTTTATTCATTGTATCTTTAGTATTGTACCCATGTATTTCTGGATTAGATCTAACATTTTCTGCAAGTGGTTCAATTGCTAATGCGAATAATAATGGAGATAACGAACATCCTTGTCTACAACCTCTGGAAAGATTAAATTTAGTTGATAACATTTGATTTGTTAGTATTCTAGCTGTTGGGTTAGAATATAACAATTTAACCCATGCGCAGTACTTCTCTCCCAATTGAAATTTTCCCATCACTGAAAATAAATATGGCCATTCTACTTGATCGAAGGCTTTTTCAGCATCTAGCGATATAACTGCTGGGTCTGCATTAGCAATTCTGTTTGAATATATAATATTAAACAATTGTCTAAGATTATAAAGTGAATGACGTTTTGGGATAAAACCTGTTTGATCAGGGTGTATTAATTTGTTAATTACTAAGCTCAATCTATTAGAAAGGATTTTAGTTAATATTTTCTGATCAGTATTTAATAGAGCTATTGCTCTATATGAGGCTGGGTCTTCTAGATCCTTATCAATTTTAGGTATAAGTATTATTGTAGATTCATTTAAAGTTTCCGGGAGTTGCTGTTGAGTATAAACATGTTTATGCAGTGTTTGTAAGCGTGGAGAAATCAGATCATAACATTTTTTATAGAATTCAGAACTTAGGCCATCAGGGCCGGCGGCCTTTCCATTTTTTAAAGATCTAATTGACTCTTCAATATCTTTGGTCGTTATTTCAGCTCCTAATAATTCTTGTTCTTGCAGATCTAAGCCTTTAAGGTTGCATTTCTGTAAAAATGCTTCCATTCCTATTGATTGTTGTGTCACTTTAGTTGAATAAAGATCTTGATAGTATTGTAAAAACCTGTCATTAATATCTTTGGGGAGTGTTAGTATTTTTCCCTTTTCTGATCTAATCTTATGAATCATTTTTTCTCCATCCAGTTTTTGAAGCTGGCGTGCCAATAATTTATGTGGTTTATCACCAAATTTAAAATTTAATTGTTTTGTATGTTGATAAAATTTTATTATTTGGTCAGAGTATATTTTATTTAACTTATATTTCAGTGCAGCTATTTTATTATGTTTTACCAATGAAGGTGCTCTTGCATTTTCTATGTCTAATTGTCTTATTTCCAATTCCAATGTCTGTTGTTTAGCTCTATTCTCTTTGTTAAGAAATGCCTGAGAGGAGATTAATACCCCTCGTGTAAATGCTTTGAATGTTTCCCAGAGAAGGGAAGTAGAGATTTCGGGTTGGTCATTGACCTCGAAGAACATATTAATCTGTTTTACAAGATATTCACAACATACCTGTTCTTTTAAAATTTGAGGATTAAGTCTCCATTGTGTCTGTTTCTTGTCCATTCCATTTAGTTTAATCGTAAACGTTAATGAGGCATGATCCAAAATTATAATATTATGATATTGTGATTTATAAGTAAATGGAATTAGTTTAGAGTCTACTAAGAAATAATCTATCCTTGAATATATTTTATGCATAGATGAGTAAAATGAGTATTCTCTTCCGGATGTGTTTTCAATTCTCCAGATATCCTTAATATTGGTATTATTTATATATGAGTTTAAAAATTCACTTGACAGAGATTTTGACTTTCTCTGAGTTGATGATCTGTCTAAATATGGATCCAGTGTACATATTGGTTCTGGTTTTTCAAGACCAGAAAATCTACAGGTGAATGATGAAATTGGAATATTATTCCAAAAAGGAGTAATTGAAAGGACGACATATCAGCCTCAACAATTTGTGTCCAATATATTCCCCAGAAGAAGGATGGTGGTAGTCGAGTCATTCTGAACCTAACCCGACTTAACTCTTATGTCCAGTGTAAACATATTTAAAATGGAAACTTTCAGTACTGCTAAGCAACTGGTATCAAAAAGGTGTTATATGGCAACCATAGATCTAAAAGATGCATATTATTCAGTACCAATTCATCACCAATACCATAGATACTTGAAATTTAGTTGGTTGAGACAGCTGTGGCAATTTAAAGCTTTGCCCAATGGGTTAACCTCAGCCCTAGGTTATTTACAAAATTGTTGAAACCAGTATTAGGGCTACTCCGCACTCAGAATCACATTGTAATGGCATACTTGGATGATGTTCTGATCATAGGCAAAACTCAGGAAGCAGCTGAGGAATTGGTTTCAGTTACCAAACACCTGTTTGAGAAGTTAGGTTTCCTCATCCATCCAACTAAATCCAAATTAGCACCATCCAGAATGATTGACTATTTGGGGTTCATCATTGATTCAACTAACATGTCAGTGACTTTGCCTACGGCCAAAACTGTACATATTATGGAGGCCTGTAGCAATCTGGTAGATGAACAACAACCCTCCCTCCGATGAGTAGCCAGTGTTATTGGTAAATTAGTGGCAGTTTTCCCTTGAGTGCAGTTCGGACCTCTGCACTATCAGAATGTGCAACGAGCTAAAAAACAAGCACTGAAAGAACAGGCAGGTCATTTCTATAGAGTAATGCAGTTGCCAGTCGAAGCTATCGCCGATTTGCAATGCTGGATAACTAATGTATCACGATGTACTAGAGGCATTCTGACTCAACAACCTTCAATTTTTACAAACTGATGTGAGTGCTTCGGGATGGGGAGCCACTGATACTGAGTCTAGCTGTGGTGGCAGATGGAGTGTGCAAGAGGCATTTATCCTGCAGAGGCTTGGGATAAACTACTTAGAATTGCTGGGTGCATTCTATGGCCTAAAATCATACTGCTCAACAATGCATGATTTACATGTTCAGCTTCTGATTGGCAATACCACAGCTGTTGCATATATCAATCACATGGGTGGAATTAGGTCATTATCATGTGACAATCTGGCTAACCTCATCTGGCACTGGTGCATTACGAGAAACACCTAGGTCTCAGATATCTATCTACCAGGTTGAGATAACGTGAAAGTGACAGACACCAGGCAGACACGTAAATTCAATGACAACACAGAATGAATGCTGAATCCAAAAGTTTTCAAAATGATTGTCAGCCGTATGGATTGCCAGACATAGATCTGTTGCATCCAGGTTAAATCACCAGTTACCTAAATACGTCTCATGGGAACCGGATCCAGGGGCAGTAGCGGTGGATGCATTCTTGCTACATTGGGGAAGTACGTTCTTTTACGCTTTTCCCCCATTCTGCCTCATCAGTCAATGTCTCACCAAAATAGAGCATGACTCCGCTTCAGGCATTTTGGTTGTTCCTGACTGGTCCACACAGCCATGGTTCCCATTGGTCCTGAGACTGACGACACAGCCATTCATGACTATCCCCAAATGCAGCAACTTGTTGGTTCACCCTGTGACAGGAGAGAGTCACCCTTTACATGATCGTATTAATCTGTTGATTTGCATATTCTGACCAGACCGTTCCAGGGACTTGGATTATCGAGTAGGACCATGAATGTGATTAAGGCGACCTGGAGAGATAATACTAAAAAACAATATGTATCTCATATTAAGAAATGGGAGATGTTCTGTTTACAGTCAAATATATCTTATCATACTGCAGGCATACCGGATGTATTGGAGTTCCTTGCTACATTGCATTTTGACGAGCAGATGAGCTATAGTGCCATTAATAGTGCTCGAAGTGCTTTGTCCTCCTATTTAGGGCAAGGGTCGGGACAACACTCTTGTCAGATCTCATCCATTGGTGGCCCGATTCATGAGAGGTATTTTAACAAAAACCCTCCCAGACCTAGATATACAATAATCTGGGATGTGAGCATAGTTCTCACACTGCTTCGGTAATGGGCTCCAATTACATCTCTGTCTTTCCAGAAGTTAACGCTCAAAGTGGTCATGCTCATGGCACTAGTCTCTGCGCAACGGGTCCTGACATTGCAAAAACTGTGACTGGACAGCATGCATTCTTCTGTAGACAATATTATGTTTTATGTATATGATCTAGTCAAACAAAGCAAGCCAGGGATGGCTGGAACCAAAATAAGCTTTAAAGCATACCCCATTGACCTGAGACTATGGGTAGTTACGCACCTGAGTCAATATATCAAGGTCACCAAGAGTCTCAGAGGCTCTGAAACAGCGATGCTCATCAGCCACAAAAAACCTCATAGAAAGGTATCAGTACAAATTATTTCTAGATGGCTGAAACAGGTTTTGGATTATACTGGAGTAGACACTGATGTGTTTAAATCTCACTCCACCAGGACGGTGTCAACGTCCGCAGTAAAGACTCATCCCCATCAGTGATACGTCCCACAACAGTGGTGTCATCAGCGAACTTGATGATGGAGTTCGCACTGAGACCGGCTAGGCAGTCATGAGTATAGAGTGAGTACAGCAGGGGGCTGAGCACGCAGCCTTGAGGTGTTCCCGTGCTGATTGTTATTGAGGCTGACATATTTCCACAAATACGAACGGACTGTTGTATGTGAATGAGGAAGTCGAGGATCCAGTGTTTATACAACTTGGTTGAAAGGGTCAAGAGCTTCAAATTCCTGGGAGTGCACATCTCTGAAGAACTTTCCTGGTCCAAGAACACTCGTGCAATTATCAAGAAAGCACATCAGCGCCTCTACTTCCTGTGAAGATTATGGAGAGTCGGTTTGTCAAGGAGGACTCTCTCTAACTTCTACAGGTGCACAGTAGAGAGCTTACTGACTGGTTGCATCGTGGCTTGGTTCGGCAACTTGAGCACCCTGGAGAGGAAAAGACTTCAAAAAGTAGTAAACACTGCACCGTCCATTATCGGCTCTGACCTTCTTTCCATCAAGGGGATTTATCACAGTCGCTGCCTCAAAAAGGCTGGCAGCATCATCAAAGACCCACACCATCTTGGCCACACACTCATCTCTCTGCTACCTTCAGGTAGAAGGTACAGGAGCCTGAAGACTGCAACGACCAGGTTCAGGAATAGCTACTTCCCCACAGCCATCAGGCTATTAAACCTGGCTCGGACAAAACTATGATCATTAATAACCCATTATCTGTTATCTGTTATTTGCACTTGATCAGTTTATTTATTCGTGTGTGTGTATGTATTTATATAATGATATATGGACACACTGACCTATTTTGTAGTAAATGCCTACTATGTTCTGTGTGCTGAAGCAAAGCAAGAATTTCATTGTCCTATCAGGGACACATGACAATAAACTCACTTGCACTTGCACTTGCACTTTCGACCAAATCCTCGGGGCCGCAGGATGGTCCAGTGAAGGAAACTGTTCACAATTTTGTGATAAACCTGTCCTCGCAATGGAAGGATTTGGGCATGCAGTTTTGGGTTCTGTTTGAGATCTCCTTTGTAATTTCCCCTGAGAGAGAGGGGTTATTACTGTTTTATTATTGTTAAAAACATTCATTGTATAAGTTAAACAATGTTCAATACATCATTTGTTTATCCTGTGTCAACCGAGGCAGTATGTCCTATGGAACTGGATCTATGGCATGAAATCACAGAGCTTTGAAACCTTCACTGTGCAGTGTTAGCTGTGAGGGGGATGCTAGGAGGCTGCAAGGTGACTTGGATAGGTTGGGTGAGTGGGCAAATGCATTGCAGATGCAGTATAATGTGGATAAATGTGAGGCTATCCACTTTGGCGGCAAAAACTGCAGGGTAGATTATTATCTGAATGGTGGCCGATTAGGAAAAGGGGAGATGCAATGAGACCTGGGTATCATGGTACACCAGTCACTGAAAGTAGGCATGCAGGTGCAGCAGGCTGTGAAGAAAGTGAATGGTATGTTGGCATTCATAGCAAAAGGATTTGAGTACAAGAGCAGGGAGGTTCGACTGCAGTTGTACAGGGTCTTGGTGAGGCCACACCTGGAGTATTGCGTACAGTTTTTGTCTCCTAATCTGAGGAAAGACATTCTTGCCATAGAGGGAGTACAGAGAAGGTTCACCAGACTGATTCCTGGGATGGCAGGACTTCCATGTGAAGAAAGGCTGGATAGACTCGGCTTGTACTCACTGGAATTTAGGAGATTGAGGGGGGATCTTATAGAGACTTACAAAATTTTTAAGGGGTTGGACAGGCTAGATGCAGGAAGATTGTTCCCCATGTTGGGGAACTCCAGAACAAGAGGTCACAGTTTAAGGATAAGGGGGAAGTATTTTAGGACCGAGATGAGAAGATCTTTTTTCACACACAGAATGGTGAGTCTGTGGAATTCTCTGCCACAGAAGGCAGTTGAGGCCAGTTCATTGGCTATATTTAAGAGGGAGTTAGATGTGGCCCTTGTGGCTAAAGGGATCGGGGGTATGGAGAGAAGGCAGGTACAGGATACTGAGTTGGATGATCAGCCATGATCATATTGAATGGCGGTGCAAGCTTGAAGGGCCAAATGGCCTACTCTTGCACCTATTTTCTATGATTCTATGATTCTATGATTCACGGAATCACTCATGTGACTCCGAAGTAAAATAGTAAGATTAAACGAGAACTTATAAGTTTGAAGTTAGATCTTTATTTTATGTGGAGTTACGGTGAGCGATTATGTGCCCTCCACTCCCGGCCCTCATAATCGCAAAGATCATCTGGTAGTTCTAGTCTTCTGAGTCTGCTGCTTTGAAGATTGATGCACATGCGCACTGGCGGGGCTTCTTCACGTAATCGCTCACCGTAACGCGTCATAAAATAAAGATCAAACTTCAAACTGGTAAGCTCTCATTTAATCTTATTATTTTATCATGTTATTGAGGGATGGTTCCCTGAATGTACAAACACCCTAAACATTAATTGACAGAACAATACGATTTATGTCTTTAACAATACAGTAAGTAACTGGATCCTTTCCTGTTGAAAGTTTCAATGTTGTCTGATTAACATGCACTTTCAACTATTGTTTTGCTCTGTGTAATTTAAACTGGTGCAAAGCCAGATTGGTAATTCGAACACGCCAGGATTAAGGAGGCTGCAGAAAGTGGAGAACAGTGTCCAGTAGATCAATAATATTGACCTTCCCACATCGAAGGGATCTACAAGATGGCCTACCAGTAGCTGATAGCATCAAAGACCCATACTTCCTTGACTACACTTCCAGGTTCAGGAACAGCTTCTTCCAGGTGGGAGACCACTCTCCGGAGCTCCCGCAACAGAACGTCTCCAGCCCGTGTCGCGGGGTTGGAACAACCCGGAGCGGGGCCGTACATCGCCCGGCGTGGCTTTAATGGCAGCGGGACATTCCAGCGCCCGCCGGGGGCTCCAACATTGTGACTTTTGGGACTAGAGCGCGGTGGGATCCCTCAATGGCCGTGGGACTTAACACCGCCCACCTGGGGCTTGGACATTGGGAGAGAAATATGGTGTGGGGGAGAGAGTAGAACTTTGCCTTCCATCACAGTGAGGAGGAGATTCACTGTGATGGATGTTTGTGTGAATTGAATTGTTTGTGTGTTTTTTTATGAATTGTTCTGTTTGTATGGCTTGTAGAAACGGAGTTTCGTTCGAGCCTCTCTGAGGTTCGAAGGACAAGTAATAAAATCTAATCTAATCTAATCAACCATCAGCCTGTACAACACTAACCACAACACTGACTCAGCATACAACTACTATGGGCTTTGTATAATGTTGCACCACATAATTTAGCTTACATCATTATGGTTTGGTTCACTTATTTTAACTAATAATTGATTGTATATTTATTTAGGAATTAATGTGCTTGTAATGCTGCAGCAAGTAAGAGTTTCATTATTCCCATCTTGGTGCATATGACAATTTAAACTTGACTCTCTTGAGAATGTCCCAAGCCCAATGGTTGGTTTCAATTCGACCATATTACGTCGGTGGGGGTGCTGCAAGCCAGCACCCCTGTCAGCAGTGTGTCCTTTTTTGTATGTATGTTTTAATGTATGTTTTTAATGTTTCTTTGTGTATCTTGTCTGGGGGGTGGTGTGGGGGGGTAAAGGGGAAACCGCTTTAGTCACCTCCTCCATGGAGAGGTGACTTTTTCCATGTCACCTCCCCCATGGCCTAACAGCAAGGATCGGGCAGCCTTTCCTGGAGACTTGCCTGGGGCTTCAGCAGCGGGCGCAGTGTGGATTCTCGGCGTGGAGCGGGCAAGCCCTAGCCGGGCTTGCCGGTGGGGAGCGCTCCGTTTTTCTGGCCCACGCCAGCCTGCAGCCGGCAGCCTGAAGCCGCGGTCTGCAGAGCTCCGGCCGGCGCGGCGTCCAGAGCCTGAGATCCCTCGTGGAGGACCCGGGGGAAGAAGAGATCCAACTGCCGACCGCGGCCTACTTCTACCGCGGGCGTGGCAGTGACTTAGCATCAGGAGCGGGGTCCCTTGCCGGGGATCTCTGGAGGGGAGCTTCGACTGTCGGCCCTGCAGTCTGCGGTGCTTCTGGCTGCGGCGCGAACTTTAAACCTACGACCGCCAGCCTGCGGCCTACACCTACCTGAAGCCGCGGTCTCCAGTAGGGAAGAGCGGATTCTGGACTTACCTGGATTTTTTACCTTGTCTGTATATCTGGACACCTGCAGCGACGGCTGCGGAGGGTTGAGGTCCCCACCACGGGGGAAAATGGAGGAGGAATGGCCAATTTTTGTGCCTTCCACCACAATGATGAATTTGTTTTTGTTAAATGATGAATTTGTTTTTGTGTGTTCTTTATCATTGTGCCGCTGCTGGCAAATTCATTTCACTTGCACTTTATGTGCAATGTGACGAATAAGACTGATTGTTGTTGTTGTTGGATGTTACATTGTTTAATTAAGCATCGTTGTACAAATGTCAATAAAAGAGATTGCCTTGTCAATTTTTAAAGTATATCTCTTAAGCGATCTCCCACTCTGAATTGGTAGCCCACAATCTTTGCCGACTGTGTTGAGTGTTTGATTAATGCGTGTGAGCTGGATGTTTTTTAAGGCTGGTTCCCCTTTGTATAAATGGTTACAATTGATACAAATGCCAATCTTTTTTCCATTGACACTTGTACAAAGATACTTTGTTAAATAATGTAATACCCAACAGAGTCATATCTGTATTACAACTGTAAAGAAGGCAGGAATGAACAGTCCTGACAAATCTGAAACAACACTGGTGAGCAGGTTATTGAGTAAATGCTGCTTCATCACTGTGTCAATGATTCCTTCCATCACTTTGCCGATAATTGAGGATGTATTGCCTGGGCAAGAATTGTATTTGTTATTTTTTTGTGAACTAGGCATACTTAAGAAATCTTCCACAGTATCTGACATTATCTAACAGTGATGTAATGGAATTTGGATAGCTCGACTATAGACAGAGATTAGTTGCAAGGTGCAGGTCTTCAGCTAGAATCTTGTCTGTTCCCACAGCCGTCGCTGTATCCAATGCTCTCAGCAGTTTTTTTGATAACACAGGGATTGAATTAGCTGAAAACAATGTGCACAATCTGTGCTGAAATGTTAAATTGGCAAGCAACATGTAAGTTCCCATCCTTTACTTTATTGCAAGTTTTATGTCTCTGTCAGCATGAGAAAGTGATAGCGAGTCAACTTTGCCAGTTGAAAAATTTGTGCAAGTGAAATGAATTTGCCAGCAGCGGTACAATGAAAAAGAACACACGAAAACACAATAAATAATTTTAACACAAACATCAACCACAGCATTCATCACTGTGGTGGAAGGCACAAAATTTGGCCAGTCCTCCTCCATTTTCCCCCTTGGTCGGGTCCTCAACCCTCCGCAGCCACTGCTGCGGGCGTCCAGAGGTACAGACAAGGTAAAAAGTCCAGGTAAGTCCTGAATCGGTGCTTCCCCACCGGAGACCGCGGCTTCAGGTTGGCGTAGGCCGCAGGCCGAAGATTTAAAATTCCTGCTGCGCCGCAGCTGGAAGCACCGCAGACCGCAGGGCCAGCGGTCGGAGCTCCACTCCAGGGGTCCACAGCGAGGGAAGCCGCTCCTGATGGTAAGTCCCCGCCTCGCCCACGGTAGAAGTAGGCTGCGGGCCGGTGGTCGGAG
The DNA here is from genome assembly GCA_035221665.1 of Okamejei kenojei. NCBI lineage: Eukaryota > Metazoa > Chordata > Chondrichthyes > Rajiformes > Rajidae > Okamejei > Okamejei kenojei. The sequence continues at coordinate 26,439,585 of CM069137.1, read as the reverse complement.
CTTCTTCTTTTCCCGGGTCCCCAACGAGGGATCCCAGGCTACGGACGCTGCACCAGCTGGAGCTCCGCAGACTGCAGCTTCAGGCTGCCGCAGGCCAGCAGACGGAGCACTCCCTGCCGGTGACCCCGGCGAGGGCTCGCCCTCTCCGCGACGAGAGTCTGCACTGCGCCCGCTGTTGAAGCCGTGGGCACGTCTCCAGTTAAGGCCGCACTGATCCTCGATGTTAGGCCATGGGGGAGGCGACATGGAAAAACTTGTCTCTCCATGGAGGAGGCGATCGAAACGGTTTCCCCCTTGCCCCCCACACACCACCCTCCACACAAGACACACAGAGAGCCATTAAAAACACACATTAAAACACACTAAACAAAATATAAAAGTTGAAAACTTTTGACACGCTGCTGGCAGGGCTGCCGGCGCCCCCACCGACCTGTAAGTGTTTACAAGCACTAGTTATAACTTGGGTAATTTTATCAGGTCCATACTTCCTCTTTCCATTTCAGTTCTTACAAATGTTTAATATAGCACTTAATCATTGTCGCAACTTCTTCAAGAAAGTTTGCACCAATCCCATGGGAAAATAATAGATTGTCATGTCAAACAGTCTATCTCTCCTGTGACCAAAATGAAACATTTGGGATACGATTTATCTTGCTCTCCTTAAATATGGTTGCTGCTGACTTCAAAGAAATTGCAGGCTGAAACTTATAAAGAGGTGTAACAGTTTGAACCTATTTCGAACAATGCATACGTCACAAACTTATTGCCAGCAATTTGCAGGTGATTTTGCAATTGTGCTCAGATGTTCCACTTATCATGAAGGAGAAATGAAGGATGAGCTTTTGCATTCCTCATTAGCTATGCCGGGTAAATCAAGCTACAAATCTGTTAATTTAGATCGATACAAATGAATCTAGGTAAGTATGGAATAATATACGTCTTTTTTTAATTTAAAAAAAATTACGTTTAAAAGTGTTTTCATTTGTTTTTCCATTTTCATTCAGTATTTTTTATTAATTTACACAGCTAAATTATTTTTTAAACTTTGTTGCTTCATTGATTTTAATAGGTTTGAAAGTTGCTGAATATTTGGGACATGCAATTACTTTCAAATCTCTTCCAGGACTAAAAGTTGTCTAACGCTATGGTTTAAATGAGTGTCATAGTACTTACTTGCTGTTCCATGGGGCAGAGAGGATATAGGTTCTGGGGCATGTGTTTTGAGGTACCCTGTCACCATTTGTTTTCAGCAACATCCCATGAAAAGATCTGTTGTTTCACACAAGAATACAAGAAGATAGGAACAGGAATAGGCCACCAGTCGCCTCAAGCCTGCACTATCCCTCAATGTAATAATGGCTAAACTATACTGCCCTTAAAGCCTCTTCTGTGCCGCCTCCACACCCCTCAATTCCATGATCTTTCAAATATTTATTTATCTCCTCATTGATCACCATCCAGTGGGCTCTGACATTGACCATCACAAAGTACTTCGAAAAATTGCTTCTGGTGCCCCAGCCTCTCAGTCAGCCTTGGTCCACTGCATTTCTATGCACCTCTGTTTAAATGACAAGCCTCTAACTTCGCAACTACATTCCCCCTCCCCCCCCCCCCCCCCATTGATGACTCTCTTGCATCTCAATATCTACCCTGTCCAGCCCTCTTAGGATTTTATATCTATATGACTAAAAGTCTCATCTTGCTCATCTTGACCACTTCCTGTCTGCGCTGTATATTGTTTTTAGAAAAAAACACTACCATATATCGCTATAATTTTTTGGCCATCTTACACACAGTCCTTCCTCCGCTGAGGCAGCCCTGAGGATTTTTCCGATCGATTAAAAAAAAAAAAATTATGAATGTTTAAAAAATATTGAGATCAGCTGATTGGTCCTCTCGCCTGTCAATTACCATGATGAAGGTAACGCCCCTTCTGGGGGTGGGTGGGACTATAAAACCCCAGATGCATGGACGTGAGTCAGTCAGTGATTCTGCTGTGAGTCAACTGAACTGTGAATCAACTAAACTGTGAGTGCAATGTATTTGCGATAAATGCCTTGTTAGCCCTTAATGAAAATAAAATGAGTTGTTTGGCCTGCCCTGTGCTTGAAACTGAAATGGCAAAGGAAATGAAATCAAATGAAAATGAGATGAATTGTTTGGCCTGCCCTGTGCTTGAAACTGAAATGGCAATGGAAAATAAATGAAATGAAAATGAGATGAGTTGTTTGGCCTGCCCTATGCATAAAAACTGAAATGGCAAAGGAAATGAAATGAAAATGAGATGAAATGAAAATGAAATTAGTTGTTTGGCCTGCCCTGTGCTTGAATTTGAAATGAAAATGAAATGAAAAGTGTTGTTTGGCCTGCCTGAAACCACTCATTTCGGCCCACAAGGCCCCTATCAGCCGAGAAACAGTCCCTTTTGCCCAACATGCCCGTATTAGCCCAGGAAGACCATTTTTGCCCAAAAGGCCCGTGCCAGACCTGGAAAAATCTTGGAAAAGTGCCTTTCCCTGAGATATCACTCAGATTTTATTTAAAGAGTCCCTGCAGCACATCAGGCCTGTAGTAGCCCAGGAGGAGTCCCTTCAGTCCATCAGTAAGTATTCCTCCTGCAAGTATTAGACCTCACCCCAGTATTTTTCTCCCTCCCTTCATTGGCTCCCTATGAGATCCAGGCCAGGATAGACTCCTCCTTCATTGCTGTGATCTGCAGAAATAGATGAAAAATGTCTAAAATTGATTCACCACCCTCTCCAACTTTTTCTTTCACAGTCTCTCACCTGTTTTGGGCAGAATTTATCACAGTTTCGGAGCTGCCCGCCCACCAAGCCTGAGTGACTGAGGTGCCAGCCCACCAGGCCTGAGTGACAGAGCTGCCAGCCAAAGAATCCATTTGGCCGACAATGTCCATTCTAGCCCTCCATAAACCAGCCCCTTCGACCCACAACACCCTTACTAGAGCTCCAGAAAGCCCCCCCCCCCCTCCCCACCTACTCCCCACTGGCCACCAATATTGGAATTGGTGGAGAGGTGGAATATTGCATTGGGGGACCAGCCCGCCCGTGTGATCATGGATCCCAACGGGTCCCACTTAGTCTAGTGTCTGAATAAAATCATCCCTCATCCATCTAAACTTCTAGGAATACAGACACCAAATGTTTAGTCTCTCTTGATGGTATCACTCTCATCCCAGCAATTAGCCCGGTGAACCTCATTAATTCTACTTTTCATGCTACTATGTCCTTAATTTAGGTAAGCGGACAACAATTTGTTACATTATTCCAGGAATGGCCTCACTAAAATGTTTTTTATATAACCTACCTATTCTTAAACATGACAATCTTGCAAAAGGGCCAACATGCTGTTTGTCTTCTTAATTGCTTGTTGGACATGCCAGCTAAGGTCTTTTTTGTGATTCAAGCAGTAGAACATCTTGGATTTCTATGAACTTCACTCATTTGCAGTCATTCTCTATATTAATAATAATGTACATTTAATCACTCTTTGCAAAGTGCATGACCTCATACTTTCCCTTAGTAAAGTTCATTTATCAAGATTTTACTATGTTAGGCAATCTTTGCAAAATCACAATGTCGTCATCAGAATATGCCCACCCACCTACTTTCTTATCAAACGTAAAATTGGAAAACTTACATTTTGTTACCTCATCCAGATCATTAATTTGATAGCAAAAATTGTACCAATTATCTATCCTTAAAGTATTCCACAAGTTACATTCCTTCAGCCTGAATAGGATCTATTTATTCTAAATAATGGGCCTATCCCACTTAGGTGACTTTTTAGGTGACTGCAGGAGACTATGCAGTTGCCACATGGTCGCCACATGTTTGTGGGTAGTTGCCTGGGAGTCGCCTTCATGGTCTCAAGGAGATCTTGCATTCTGGGAACTAGTGGCGACCTCATTATGGTCATCACAAATTTTTCACTATGTTGAAAAATTAACGGCGACTAGAATGTAGCTGCCATGGAGAGTAGCAAGAATTCTCATGCCATAGGTGGGTTGCCAGGAGGTCCTAATGAGTTGCCGGGAGGTCGAAGGTTCTCGGAGGTTCTCGTAGGTTGTACCCGGTGCTGACTGGTGAATTTCATTGGCTCATTGGTTAATTAAAAGGTAAGCAGTAGTTTTCAGAAGCAAGGATAATCGATAGGTAATGTTAAATGTCCGCCGAGCTTTACAGCCGTGTATCTCCGACTTCTTAAAAGATGTCTCCACTCCTTCACCCCCCTTCTCCCACTCTCCTCCCCTCTTTTAAAGGACTTACCATACACTCTGCTTTAGCTGTTTTAATTACAGTGCCAACCATCCTGTTCATCGCGGTGTGTGTCAGTATCACCTTGGCTTTGCACCGTGTTAATTTTTTAGACAGTGCTCCCCCACTTGCCCTGTCCCCTGCCAGGCTGGTGAAGGAAGTGATGTACCACTCTGACAGTCGCCATTCCAGTTGCTGGTTTTTCAGGCAACTGCCGGCAACTTGACAGTCGACGGCAGTCCGCTGAAAAGTCATCTAAGTGGGACAGGCCCATAACTCAGAACCTTGCTGGTGTGGATCAAGAAAATTACATGAAGCAAACCAACAGCAGTAGATTGAGAAAAGGAAATACAATACAAAAACAAAGGTAATAATATTTCAATAATCTGCTCTATGACTTGGCACCAGAGGACATAGATTTAAGGTGAGGGGGAAAAGATTTAATAGTAATCTGAGGGGTACTTGTCTCACACAAAGGGTGATGGGTGTTTGGAACAAGCAGGGATTGTCCCAACCTTTAAGAAACAGTTAGACAGGTACATGAAAATAGGCACAAAAAGCTGGAGTAACTCAGCGGGACAGGCAGCATCTCTGGAGAGGATGAATGGGTGACGTTTCGTGTTGTGACCCTTCTTCAGGCTGGTTAGGGCTAAGGGAAATTAGAGATATAGATGGTGATGTGGAGATAAAGAACAATGAATGAAAGATATGCAAAAAAGATAACGATGATAAAGGAAACAAGCCATTGTAAGCTGTTTGTAAAGTGAAAATGAGAAGCTAGTGTGACTTGGGTGGGGATAGAGAGAGAGGGAATGCTGGGGCTACCTGAAGTGAGTGAAATCAATATTCATACCGCTGGGCTGTAAGCTGCCCAAGCAAAATATGAGATGCTGTTCCTCCAATTTGTGTTTCGCCTCACTCTGACAATGGAGGAGACAGGGGATAGAAAGGTCTGTGTAGGAATGGGATGAAAAATTAAAGTGTCCAGCAACTGGGAGATCAGGTTAGTTCACGTGGGCTGAACGAAGGTATTCCGCGAAATGATCGCCCAGCCTGCGTTTTGTCTCGCCGATGTATGAGACTCCGCATCTTGAACAACATATACAGTAACATAGAAACATAGAAGCATAGAAAATAGGTGCAGGGGTAGGCCATTCGGCCCTTCGAGCCTGCACCGCCATTCAATATGATCATGGCTGATCATCCAACTCAGTATCCTGTACCTGCCTTCTCTCCATACCCCCTGATCCCTTTAGCCACAAGGGCCTAATCTAACTCCCTGTTAAATATAGCCAATGAACTGGCCTCAACTACCTTCTGTGGCAGAAAATTCCAGAGACTCACCACTCTCTGTGTGAAAAATGTTTTCCTCATCTCGGTCCTAAAGGAATTCCCCCTTATCCTTAGACTGTGACCCTTTGTTCTGGACCTCCCGAACATCGGGAACAATCTTCCTGCATTAAGCCTATCCAACCCCTTAAGAATTTTGTAAGTTTCTAGAAGATCCCCCCTCAGTCTTCTAAATTTTAGCGAGTACAAGCCAAGTCTATCCAGTCTTTCCTCATATGAAAGTCCTGACATCCAGGAATCAGTCTGGTGAACCTTCTTTGTACCCCTTCTAGGCATGAATGTCTTTTCTCAGATTTGGAGACCAAAACTGTACGCAATACTCCAGGTGTGGTCTCACCAAAACCCTGTACAACTGCAGTAGAAGCTCCCTGCTCCTATACTCAAATCCTTTCACTATGAATGTAACTGAGGTAGATGAGGTTGGAGGAGGTGCAAGTGAACCTCTGCCTAACCTGAAAGGACTGTTGGGGTCCTGGACAGCGTCGAGGGAGGGATATAGCGACAGGGGAATCTTCTGTGGTTGCAGGGGAATGTACCTGGGGAGGGGGTGGTTTGAGTGGGAAAGGATGAGTTAACCTGGAAGTTGTGGAGGGAGTAGTCTCTGCGGAAGGAGAACGCGGGTGGAGTTGGGAAAATGTGGCAAGTGGTGAGATCCCATTGGAGGTGGCTGAGGTTACAGAGGATTATGTGTTGTATATGTTGTAAGCGTGGGCTTGTTTTCCTCAGAGGCCCACAGGAGCCGTTGGAAGTGAAGGAGGGGGAGGAGCGACACCCAACCGGTAAGGTTTAAAATCAATCGCGGGGCTTGCCTAAATCCATAACATTCCATTTGGAGAAGTGTTTTTTTTTTTGAAGAAGCCGCTAATTGGTGGGAAGTGGACTAGGGAAAGCAGCTGATTCGCAGTCAGATCCCAGCAGTTTGTTGTGTACTTTGTATTGTGTTGATATTGTATCCTGTGTAAGGGGGGAGTATGAAGGCCAGGGCGGTGTACTGTTCTGGATGTCAGATGTGGGAGGTCAGGGAATCTGATAGCCCTCCAGACGTCCACATCTGCACCAGGTGTGTCGAGATGGGGCTCCTAAAGGACCGTGTTAGGAACCTGGAGCAGCAGCTCGATGACCTCCGTCTGGTCAGGGAGAGTGAGGAGGTCATAGAGAGGAGCTACAGGGAGGTAGTCACTCCCAGACCACAGGAGGCAGACAAGTGGGTCACAGTTAGGAAGGGCAAGGGGCAGAGGCAGAGGCAGGGCCTAGAGAGTACCCCTGTGACCGTACACCTGGAGAATAGGGTACTCGGGTTTGAGTACGATTGGAGAGGGACAGCCTAGCTGGGGGCAGCAACAGAGGCCGGGCATCCGGCACAGAGACCGGCCCTGATGCTCAGAAGGGTAGCAAAAAGAGGAGGGCAATTGTAATAGGGGACTCTATAGTTAGGGGGTTGGATAGGCGATTCTGTGGACGCAGTCGGGAGACCCGGATGGTAGTTTGCCTCCCTGGTGCCAGGGGTCTCGCATGTGTCAGAACGTGTCCAAAAGATTCTGATAAGGGAGGGCGAGGAGCCTGATGTTGTGGTACACATAGGTACCAATGACATAGGCAGAAAAAGTGACGAGGTCCTGAAGGGAGAATTTAGGAGTTGGGGGGAAAGTTAAGGAGAAGGACCAAAAGGGTAATGATTCAGGATTACTGCCTGTGCCGCGTGACAGTGAGAGTAGGAATGAAATGAGGTGGAGGATAAATGCATGGCTGAGGACTGGTGCAGTGGGCAGGGATTCAAGTTTCTTAATCGCTGGGACCTCTTTTGGGGAAGGCATGATCTAGAAACATAGAAACATAGAAATTAGGTGCAGGAGTAGGCCCATTTCGCCCTTCGAGCCTGCACCGCCATTCAATATGATCATGGCTGATCATCCAACTCAGTATCCCGTACCTGCCTTCTCTCCATACCCTCTGATCCCCTTAGCCACAGGGCCACATCCACTACTCTTAAATATAGCCAATGAACTGGCCCTCAACTCCCCTCTGTGGCAGAGAGTTCCAGAGAGACTCACCACTCTCTGTACACAAAGGACGGTTGCACTTGAACCCGAGGGGGACCAATATCCTGGCAGGGAGATTTGAAAAGGCTACTGGGGAGACTTTAAACTAGAAAGGCTGGGGGGAGGGACTCGGGTAGAGGGGCTAGGGGTCAGGGTGTGGGGCAAGAGGCAGAGAAGGGAAGCACTCGGACCCAAAATGTAGGCGAGAAAGATGACATTAGAAACTAGACAACTAGAAAGAAGACATTAGAAACAGACAACTAGAAATAAGACATTAGAAACAGACAACTAGAAAGGTTGGGGGGAGGGACTCGGGTAGAGGGGGCTAGGGGTCAGGGTGTGGGGCAAGAGGCAGAGAAGGGAAGCACTCGGACCCAAAATGTAGGCGAGAAACCTTTCCCCATGGAAGGTTGGTTAAGAAGGTTCAATCTTTGGGTGTTAATGGCGGAGTAGCAAGATGGATTCAACAGTGGCTGAATGGGAGATGTCAGAGAGTAATGGTGGATGGCTGTTTGTCAGGTTGGAAGCCGGTGACCAGTGGGGTGCCTCAGGGATCTGTGTTGGGTCCACTGTTGTTTGTCATGTACATCAATGATCTGGATGATGGGGTGGAAAATTGGATAAATAAGTAATGCAGATGATACTAATGTAGGTGGTGTTGTTGGATAATGAAGTAGATTTCAAAGTCTACTAGAGAGATTTGGGCCATTTGGAAAAGTGGGCTGAAAGATGGCAGATGGAGTTTAATGCTGATAAGTGTGAAGTGCTTACATCTTGGCAGGACAAATCAAATAGGACGTACAATGTAAATGGTAGGAATTGAGGAATGCTGTGGAACAGAGGGATCTAGGAATAACTGTGCATCGTTCCCTGAAGGTGGAATCGCATGTAGATAGGATGGTAAAGAAAGCCTTTGGTGTGCTGGCCTTTATAAATCAGAGCATTGAATAATAAGAGTAGGGAAGTAATGTTAAAAACTTGTACAGGCATTTGGTAAGACCAATTCTGGAGTATGGTGTACAATTTTGGTCGCCTAGTTAATAAACAAAATAGAGAGAGTAACAGAGGAGATTTACTTGAAATGTTGCCAGGGTTCCAGCAACAACTATGTTACAGAGAAAGGTTGAACAAGTTAGGTATTTATTCTTTGGAGCGCAGAAGGTTAAGGGGGGACTTGATTGAGGTTTTTAAAATGATGAAAGGGATAGACAGAGTTGACGTGGATACGTTATTCCCATTGAGGGTAGGGAAGATTCAAACAAGAGGGCATGACATGAGAATTAAGGGACAGAGGTTTCGGGGTAACGTGAGGGGGAACTTCTTTACTCAGAGGGTGGTGGCTGTGTGGAATGAACTTCCAGCAGAAGTGGTGGAGGCAGGATCGATTTTAACATTTAAAAATAAAATGGATAGGTATATGGACGTGAAGGAAATGGAGGGGTATGGTCTGAGTGCAGGTAGATGGGACTAGGGGAAAACAAATTGTTGGCACGGACTGGAAGGGCCGAGAGGGCCTGTTTCCGTGCTGTAATTGTTATATGGTTATATGGTTAGATGGTTATGTGACGGCTGATGGGGTGGAAGATAAGGACGAGGGGGACTCTGTCTCTGTTGCGACTGGGGTTGGGGGAGCAAGGGCGCAGCTATGGGGTACTGAAGAGACACTAGTGAGGGACTCATCATGATGGGAGAGGGGGACCTCCATTCCCTAAAGCATGACGACATCCCGGATGTTCTAGTATGGAACACCCAATCTAGGGAATAGTCTTTGCAGGAAGCAGGGTGGGAAGAAATGTAGTTGAAATAGTTGAGACTATTGAGACTATGTAGTTGAGACTTCCGGTGGTGCTATGGAGGGCTAGAGGATAACGCCAGCCAGCTCCACGAAAAAAACGGGAAAAAACAGGGGATTAAGGGACCTACCCGCTGTCTGCTGCTTGCTGCCTGCCGTTTCTGCACCGAGTGTTGTGAGTGACGTCATCAGGCGCGCGACTAATTATGTCAACAACACGGAGCCCTACCGACAAAGGGAAAGGTCGATCAACCCGGCAGAGACAGCCAGAAGGCCAAACTGAAGCCTCGGACTCGAGTAGGACCTCCTCCCTGGAAGATGTATCCAAAAGAACAGGGGAAAAAACGGAAGGTGAGGAATTGAAAACTTTTATTTCTCAACAGATTGCTGGTTTAAAGGAAGAATAAACCAGATGAACAACCAGATAAATCATGAACAGCCAGATGAACATTCAGATGAACCAGATGAATAATCAATTGAAAGAATTCCAACAGGAAACAAAGTTAAATATTGAAAACAAGATCAAGAAATTATCGGAAGATTTGAAGAATGAATTCACTGAAATGTTTAATGAAAATGGCAAAGGAGATGGACAAAAAACTTGAAAAGGTTAAAAAAGACTTTCAAAATAGATGAATCCTATGGAGGAAGTACTGGAACAACAGACGGCTGGTATAAAGAACCTTGAAGAAATAGCTGAGACAAGTGCTTTGACTACAGCAAAGCTGCTTACAGAAAATGAACGTCTAACGAACTTGCTGACTAAAACAACAGAGAAATGTACTGAGCTAGAAGGACATCAGAGAAGACAAAATCTGAGAATTGCATGTATTCCTGAAGGACGAGAGAAAAATGAAGATCCTCGAGAATTTACTGCAAAACTACTGCAAGGTATTCTATCTCTGGAAGAAACGCCTTTATTAGCTCGTGCTCATAGAGTCAGCAGGCGTCAGACCAGACCAAATGCCCCTCCAAGACAAATGATTATAAAGCTACAATATGACTTTGTCCTGGATGAGATTATGCGAAAAGCTTCGAGAAACAGAAACCTGATATTTGAAGGACAAAGGATCAGTATCTACTGAGATTATCCACCAGAGGTTGCCAGGAAACGGAAAGCATTTAATGAAGCTAAAAGTCTCATGAGGAATGTGCAAAACCTGAGATATGGTTTGAATTACCCAGCTACTCTAAGAGTTACTTTTAACGACGTGGAACATTTCTTTACCACCCCAACAGCAGCACTGGAATTCGCCCGGCAGCTCAAGACCTGAAAAATATCTACAAGTGAATATACTGACTCTCACTACTTTTAGAGATTTTACACGGATTCTCAACATCCTGCAAGATCTTACAAGATAATATTGGACTGGACGGAATGGACAATGTCGAATGGAATCGAGAGAAAAAACTGGATCGGAAAGCGTTATCTGGATATAATAATTAGTCTCATCACATAACTAATATAATAAATAACACAAATATTAAAATCACAACGCGGTATTAAATAGTATTATTTTTACCAATTAAGATTGTTCCCTACTAGTAATCACTACTACTAATTAAATTAATAACTAATGTTTATTTAAATGAATAGAGTTAAATAGAGTTAAATATAGCGATGGATCTCATTTGGAGATCTTTCCTTATAACAGCAATTTTTACCTTGAATTTTAGTTTTTCTTTTTGGTCATAAACAAAAACAACGAGATTTAAAATTCATCTATTCGATGTTCGGGTGTAAGGTTGGGTCTGTCGCGCGTGATCCTTAGACTCTTGTAGATCTCTATAAACATAAAATGCAAGACTTAAAAAGGAATACGGGGAATGAGGGATTAACGTTTTGTAGTTGGAATGTTAAAGGTATTAATGAACCGATAAAGAGAGGAAAAGTATTGGCACATTTAAAGGCAATAAAAGCTGATGTAATTTATATTCAAGAAACTCACTTAAAAAAAGACGCTGAATATAGGTTGAAAGCTAAATGGATAGATAAATGTACCACTCTTCTTTTACGCATAAATCAAGAGGCGTAGCAATATTATTTCGTAAAGGTACTTTATTTAAGCATACATCAACTATAACTGATAAAGATGGTAGATACATTATTGTGATAGGAGAATTAAACACAGAAAAAATGATTTTTGTTAATATATATGGACCAAATTTTGATAGTCCATTGTTTTTTAAGAAAGTACTTAAACAATATTCCGGATTTAACACAATATAATTTTGATAATTGGAGGAGATTTTAATTGCACACTAGACCCCTACTTAGATAGATCTACAAAGCAAAGAAAAACTAAATCACACTCCAGTGACTTATAAACGCATTATATGCAAACGACTAAACATTAAAGATGTTTGGAGAACAGAAAACCCTACTGGACGAGAATACTCGTTTTACTCGCCAGTACATAAAACTTATTCAAGAATAGATTATTTTTTGGTGGACGCAAAACTTATTTCACTTACTTATGAATCCAAATATCATAATATTATAATTTCAGATCATGCGCCATTAACATTTAAAATTAAAATAAATGGCAAAACAGAAAAATCAGGACAGTGGAAATTTAACCCACAAATTTAAAAAAATAAGACTACTCAGGAATATATCACAACTCAAATTAAGATTTTTTTTGAAACAAATGATCAACCAGAAATATCTTGCTCCTTATTATGGGAAACATTCAAAGAAACATATCTCCGGGGAATCATGATCTCTTCACAAGCATTCCATAATAAAAAGATTTGGAAGGAACAACAAGATTTGGAAAGGGAGATTAAACAATTAGATATACAGAATGCAACAAAACCAGATATAATATTACACATTAAAATTGCAGCATTGAAATATAAATTAAATAAAATATATACAGATCTAGTTGTAAAATTTTATCAACATACCAAACAATTACAGTTCGAATTTGGAGATAAACCCCAAAAATTATTGGCTCGACAATTAAGGAAAATTGAAGCTGAAAAAATTATCCATAGGATTAAATCACATAATGGCGAATTGTTAATACAACCCAAAGATATTAATGAAAGATTCATGCAATATTATAAAAACATATACACTGCTAAAGCAACAGTAAATAAAACAGAAATAGAAGCATTTAAAAAAAAATGTAACCTGAAAGGACTGGATTTACAAAATAGAATTTATTATTATAAATAAAATTACTAAATGCTGATATCTCAATAAAAGAAATCCAAGAATCTATTAGATCATTAAAAAATGGTAAAACACCGGGACCAGATGGTAATAGGTTCGGAATTTTATAAAATATTTCATGATCATATGGTTCCACGTCTGAAATCATTATATGAACAGATATACACACAACAGAAATGACCAGAAACGTTGAATGAATCTATTATAACACTTATACCCAAAATAAATAAAGACTTGGATGAACCAGGATCATATAGAGCAATAGCTCTATTAAATACTGATCAAAAGATATTAACAAAAATACTAGCACAAAGGCTATGTTCAGTTGTCAACGAATTAATCCATCCCGATCAAACAGGATTTATACCAAAAAGATATTCCTCATACAATCTAAGACGGTTATTTAATATTAATATATTCGAAAAGAAGTGATAAAAAAGACTTAGTAGTCATTTCGCTTGACGCAGAAAAAGCTTTTGATCAAGTGGATGGCCCTACCTATTTTCGGTTATGGAAGCTTTCAAATTGGGAGAGAAGTTTACTACTTGGATTAAATTGTTATATACAAATCCAATAGCTAGAATAACAACAAACCGAATGTTATCAACTAAATTCAGTTTATCTCGAGGTTGTAGACAAGGTTGTCCTTTATCACCTTTATTGTTTGCACTTGCAATAGAACCTCTCGCCCAGAGGGTGAGATTACATCCGGAAATACATGGATATGATACTAGAGACACTAAAAATAAAATCTCCTTATATGCGGATGATGTATTACTTTATATCACTGAACCAGAAACAAGTATCCGAAATTTGTTAAAACTAATAACGGAATTCGGATCTTTCTCAGGATACAGTATTAATTGGAATAAATGTGAACTCATGCCAATAACGGTGAATAACTTACATATATTACAACAATTCCCTTTTAAGATAACAAACGAAAATATTAAATATCTTGGGACTTTCTTTACAAAAAGATTTGACTCTTTATAGAAACATAGAAACATAGAAACATAGAAATTAGGTGCAGGAGTAGGCCATTCAGCCCTTCGAGCCTGCACCGCCATTCAATATGATCATGGCTGATCATCCAACTCAGTATCCCGTACCTGCCTTCTCTCCATACCCTCTGATCCCCTTAGCCACAAGGGCCACATCCAACTCACTCTTAAATATAGCCAATGAACTGGCCTCAACTACCCTCTGTGGCAGAGAGTTCCAGAGACTCACCACTCTCTGTGTGAAAAAAGTCTTTCTTATCTCGGTCTTAAAGGATTTCCCCCTTATCCTTAAGCTGTGACCCCTTGTCCTGGACTTCCCCAACATTGGGAACAATCTTCCTGCATCTAGCCTGTCCAACCCCTTAAAGAATTTTAAATTTAAGATATTTAAATTTAATTTCCCCCCATTATTGAATAAATTAAATAAGAATATTTTATACTGGAAAAGCTTACCTATTTCAATGTTAGGTAAAATTAATGCAATAAAAATGATTTTTCTCCCACAATTACTATATCTATTTCAATTAATTCCGATATATCTCCCTAAAAATTTTTTCAAAAAAGTAGATTCTCTAATTACTAACTTTATCTGGGATTACAAGAGCCATAGAATAAATAAAAAACATTTATGTAAACCTAAAATAAATGGAGGATTAGCATTACCAAATCTTATGTTTTACTACTGGGCAGTCAATATTAAAAATATGAATTTTTGGCTAGAAGAAATAGATAATAAACCAAATTGGTTAAATATGGAAAAAGAAGATTGTTCTCCATTTGAAATTAGCTCTATAATATTTGCTAACACTAATGTAGCTAAGAAAATTTATAGTGAAAATCCGATAATAGAAAACGGAATCCACATTTGGAAACAAATAAAGAAAACATTAAAACTAAAATCTTATACCATTTAGGTCTTACCATCGCCAATAATGTTACGTTCAAACCTTCAATGATGGATAAGGCTTTTTTTACAATGGAAAAATAAAGGAATTACTAAGATGGGTGATCTTTATAAGGAAAACTCTTTCCTTTCATTTCAAGAGTTACAACAAACTATGGACTACACAATAAAGAATATTTTAGATATTTACAAATCAGAAATTATGTTTCTGCAAATACACAAAGAACTTAGAAATAGAAAGACAGAAATTTTAGATGAATGCTTGAATAAACATCCAAATACGGAAAAAAATGATATCATATATATACAATATTTTATTGGAAAGTGATGTTCCATCAACAGAAATATATAGACAGTCTTGGGAAAATGAATTAGGCCAAATTATAAGACCAGAAATATGGGATGAAAGTTTACAACATATACATCATTGTTCGTTAAATGCTAAACATTCCCTTATACAGTTTAAAATACTACATAGATTACATTATTCCAAATCTAAATTACATAACATTTTTTCCAAAAGTATCCTCTATATGTGATAAATGTCAAAACTCAGAAGCAAATTTATCACATTCATTCACTAACTGTATAAAAAAATTGTAAAATACTGGAATGAAATATTTAAGATAATTTTGAATGTTGTCAATATAACTTTAAACTCCTGATCCAAAGTTAATAATACTTGGAATACTAGAAACTGACCAACTAATAACAATGAACCAAAGAACTTTTATCGACTATGGTTTAATAATTGGGAAAAAAATTAATATTAAAATTTTGGAAAGGCCCTACATCCCCAACAATCAAATGTGGAACACAGAAATGTCGGAGACACTTCATCTGGAGAGATTGAGGCTTGTCCTAATGGACAGGTTAGATCTCTTCAGAAAGATTTGGTCTCCATATATTAAATATTTACAGGGTCATAATGGTTCGGCACGAGGGCTTGACTGAGGCCTGAATATTTGAATGGATGAAGAAATATATATAATAAATCATGAATATATCTCCAAGGACGGATTAATGATTAATACTCCATTCTCCATCAAACTTTTCACACTCTTTTTCTCTATTTATTCGTACTGATATTAAAAATGTAAGATTATGTGTTTTTTAAGAAACACATAATCTTAAATTTTTAATATCAGTACGAATATAAATATTTCTAATTTCATGAAAGTATTATTAGTATCATGTATTTTCAATTATATAAAATATATAATTTTAAATTTTAAAAATCAATGATAATACAAATATTATTAACAGTATGAAAATATAATGAATATCATGAAGGTTTTACTAGTATTACGTATTTTCAATTATATAAAATATGGTCCTACATTTCAAAATCAGTGACAATACAAATATTATCAACAGTACGAGTATATTACTAATATTATGAATGTATTACTAGTACCATGTATTCTTAATTATATAAAATACATAATCTTAAAATTTATAATCAATAATAATACAAATTTTATTAACAGTACGAATATATCATTAATTTCATGTATTTTCATCATTGCAAAATAATGTACTTTGTTATTATTTTGTTTCTATAATAAAAATATTAAAAAAAAAAAAAAAAAAGAAATAGTTGTGGGAGTCTTCATCGTTAAAGTATCATCGTTACGTCTTTGCATATCTTTCATTCAATGTTCTTTATCTCTCCACACCACTGTCTATATCTTTCGTTTCCCTTATCCCTAACCACTGAAGAAAGGTCACGACCCGAATCTTTGCCCATTTTACAGTCAAAGGTTTCCAAGTTTTCAAGGGTCTTTTATTGTCACGAGTACCAATTAAGGTAAAGTGATATGCAAATTACTATATAACCATACCAAATTACTATACAACCATACAAGACACTCAACCACATAAACATTAACATCCACCACAGCGGATTCCCCGCGTTCCTCACTGTGATAAAAGACAATAAAGTCTAATCTTCTTCCCTCATTTTTCTCTTGCTGTCAGGGCAGTCGAACCATCTGCAGTCAGGGCAATCGAAGCTCCCGCAGCTGGTAGTCGAAGCCCCCGCTTTGGGGCGATCGAAGCTCCCGCATCGCGGCGATCGAAGCTCCCACGTCAGGGCAATCGAAGCTCCCATGTCGGGGCAAATTTGCAGATGACACAAAGCTGGGTGGCATTGTAAACTGCGAAAATGATGCTAGGAGGTTGCACGGTGACTTGGGCAGGTTGAGTGAGCGGGCAGATGCTAGGCAGATGAAGTATAATGTAGATAAATGTGAGGTCATACCCTTTTGCCACAAGAATACATGGTCAAGGGCGGTCACGGCGGTTCAAGGGCGGTCACGGCGGTGCAGCGGTAGAGTTGCTGCCTTACAACGTATGCAGCACCGGAGACCCGGGTTCGATTCCGACTACGGGTACTGTCTGTACGGAGTTTGTATGTTCTCCCTGTGACCTGCGTATGTTTTCTTCGAGATCTTCGGTTTCCTCCCACACTGCAAAGACGTACAGGTTTTTAGCTTAATTGGCTTGGTAAAGGTAAAAATTGTCCCTAGCGGGTGCAAGACAGTGTTAATGTGCGTGGATCGCTGGTCGGCGTGGACCCGGTGGGCCAAAGTGCCTGTTTCAATGCTGTATCTCTAAACTAAACTAAACAAGGAGAACTAAACAAGGAGGCAGATTACTATCTCAATAGTGTCAGATTAATTAAAAGGGAAGTGCAACGAGATCTGGGTGTCCTTGTACACCAGTCACTTAAAATAAACATGCAGGTACAACAGACCATGAAGAAAGCTAAAGGCATGTTGGCCTTCAGAAAGAGAGGATTTGAGTATAGGAGTAAGGAAGTCCTTCTGCAGTTGTACAGGGCCCTGGTGAGACCACATCTGGAGTATTTTGTGCAGTTTTGTTCTCGTAATTTGAGGAAAAACATCCTTGCTATTGAGGTGTGAGGGAATACATCAAAGTCCCTCACCCTGAGCACAGGATCCCTCCAGGGTTGCGTCCTCAGCCCACTATTGTACTCCTTGTTCACACATGACTGTGTGGCTAGGTTCAGCTCCAATCGATTATCAAGTTTCCTGATGACACTGTGGTGGTGGGCCTGATCTCAGACAACGATGAGAAGGCCTACTGGGAGGAGGTGGCTGATCTGGCACTCTGGTGTCAGGACAACAGCCTCCTCTTGAACATCAAAAAAACTAAGGAGCTGATCGTGGACTTTAGGACGGCACATCATCCGAGGACGTACAGACCATTGAGGATACATGGGGATATTGTGGATAGGGTGAGCTGTTTTAAATACCTGGGAGTCCACATCTCTGAGGATATGATATGGACATCACACGCTACAGCTCACGTAAGGCAAGGCAGCGCCTTTACCACCTCAGGCAATTGAGGAAATTCAGAGTGTTACTGAAGATCCTCCAGTGCTTCTACTCAGCGGCTGTGGAAAGCATCTTGTCTGGAAATATTACAATGTGGTTTGGGAATTGCTCTGCCTAGGACAAGAAGGCTCTGTAGAGCGTAGTGCATTTGGCCAAACGCACTATGGGAACTTCACTCGCCCCTCTGCAGGAACTATACATCAGGAGGGGCAACTGGCATGAAGGCCAATAAGATAATGAGAGACCCCTTCCACCCCTGCAATGGACTGTTCCAGCTGCTACGGTCAGGCAAACGCCTCCGTTGCCATGCTGTGAGAACGGAGAGGTTGAGAAGGAGTTTCTTCCCAGAGGCCATTAGGACTGTAAACTCCTATCTCACCAGGGACTAACTTTACTGTACCACAATACCGCTGACAATATTTAACAAGTAAAAAACATGTGATTCTGTTCCATTCTGTTTGTAGTTTGTTGGTTGTTTGTTTGTTTGTTTTTTGCACAAAGTCCGCAGGCACTGCTACTTTTCATTTCACTGCACATCCCGTATGTGTATGTGACGAATAAACTTGACTTGACTTGACTTGAGGTAGTGCAGCGCAGGTTCACGAGGTAAATCCCCAGGATCGTGGGACTATGATATGAGGAAAGATTGGAAAGAATGGGCTTGTATTTACTGGAATTTAGAAGGATGAGAGGATATCTTATAGAAATGTATAAAATTGTAAAAGTACTGGACAAGCTAGATACAGGAAAAATGTGCCCAATATTGGGAGAGTCCAAGACCAGGGGCCACAGTCTAAGAATAAAGGGGAGGTAATTTAAAACTGAGATGAGAAATAACTTTTTCACCCAGAGAGTTGTGAATTTGTGGAATTCTCTGCCACAGAAGGCAATAGAGGCAATCCACTGGATTAATTTAAAAGAGATTTAGATTGTGCTCTAGGGGCTAGTGAAAACAAAGGATATGGGGAGAATGCAAGCACGGGTTACTGATTGTGGATGATCAGCCATGATCACAATGAATGGCGGTGCTGGCTCGAAGGGCCAAATGGCCTCCTCCTGCACCTATTTTCTATGTTTCTATGATAGGCATAGGAATATGCAGGGAATGGAGCAATTATATGAAATATATATGAAAAGGTAGAAGCAATAGTTTATATATATATATATATGAAAAAGCAGAAGCAATAGTTTAGCTTGCCATCATGTTCCACATACAGTGCCTTGCAAAAGTATTCATACCCCTTGAACTTTTCCACATTTTGTCACGTTACAACCACAAACGTAAATGTATTGTATTTGGATTTTATGTGATAGACCAACACAAAGTGGTGCCTAATTGTGAAGTGGAAGGAAAATGATACGTGGTTTCCAAATTTTACTACAAATAAAAAACTGAAAAGTGTGGCGTGCAAAAGTATTCAGCCCCCCTGAGTCAATACTTTGTAGAACCATCTTTCGCTGCAATTACAGCTGCAAGTCTTTTGGGGTATGTCTCTACCAGCTGGGCACATCTAGAGACTGAAATGTCTGCCCATTCTTCTTTGCAAAATAGCTCAAGCTCAGTCGGATTGGATGGAGAGCGTCTGTGAACAGCAATTTTCAAGTCTTGCCAGAGATTCTCAATTGGATTGAGGTCTGGACTTTGACTGGGCCATTCTAACACATGAATATGCTTTGATCTAAACCATTCCATTGTAGCTCTGGCTGTATGTTTAGGGTCGTTGTCCTGCTGGAAGGTGAACCGCCCCAGTCTCAAGCCTTTTGCAAACTCTAACAGGTTTTCTTCCAAGATTGCCCTGTATTTGGCTCCATCCATCTTCCCATCAACTCTGACCAGCTTCCCTGTCCCTGCTGAAGAAAAGCATCCCCACATCATGATGCTGCCACCACCATGTTTCACAGTGGGGATGGTGTGTTCAGGGTTATGTGCAGTGTTAGTTTTCCACCACACATAGCGTTTTGCATTTATGCCAAAAACTTCAATTTTGGTCTCATCAGACCAGAGCACCTTCCTCCACATGTTTGCTGTGTCCCCGACATGGCTTGTGGCAATCTGCAAACGGGACTTCTTATGGCTTTGTTTCAACAATGGCTTTCTTCTTGCCACTCTTCCATAAAGGCCCGATTTGTGGAGTGCACGACTAATAGTTGTCCTGTGGACAGATTCTCCCACCTGAGCTGTGGATCTCTGCAGCTCCTCCATGGCTGCTTCTCTGATCAATGATCTCCTTGCCCGGCCTGTCAGTTTAGGTGGACGGCCATGTCTTGTTACGTTTGCAGTTGTGCCATACTCTTTCCATTTTCGGATGATGGATTGAACAGTGCTCCGTGAGATGTTCAAAACTTGGGATATTTCTTGATAACATAACCCTGTTTTAAACTTCTCCACAACTTTATCCCTGACCTCTCTGGTGTGTTCCTTGGGCTTCATGATGTGCAAGGAACATTGTTTGTTCACTAATGTTCTCTGAGAAACCTCTGAGGCCTTCACAGAACAGCTGTATTTATACTGACATTAGATTACACACAAGTGGACTCTATTTACTAATTAGGTGACTTCTGAAGGCAATTGGTTGCACTGGATTTTATTTAGGGGTATCAGAGTAAAGGGGGCTGAATACTTTTGCACGCCACACTTTTCAGTTTTTTATTTGTAACATAATTTGAAAACCATGTATCATTTTCCTTCCACTTCACAATTATGCGCCACTTTGTGTTGGTCTATCACATAAAATCCTAATAAAATACATTTACGTTTGTGGTTGTAATGTGACAAAATGTGGATAAGTTCAAGGGGTATGAATACTTTTGCAAGTCACTGTAGATGCTGTGTGCTGAAATGACTGCTCCTCTGCTGTGTCTTTCTATGTTATATGTTCCAGTGAGCAAAATTGTTTTTTATATATACATTGTATATATACATATATTGTATACTAAACTACGTGAGACCCATTGGGGCGCATGTTCACTTGGGAGGGCTGGTCCCCCAATGCAACATTCCACCTCTCCATCAATTCCAATATTGCTGGCCAGTGTGGAGGGGGGCTTTCTGGAGTGCTAGTATGGGAGTTGTGGGCCGAAGGGACTGGTTTATTGAGGGCTAGTATGGACATTGTGGTCCGAATGGATTCTTGGGCTGGCAGCTCAGTCACTCAGGCCTGGTAGAAACTGCCAGAAATTCTGCCCAAAACAGGTGAGAGACTCTGTGAGAGAGAAGGGGGAGAGGATGAAGAATTTTAGACATTATTCAACTTTTTCTGCAGATCACAGCAATAAAGGAGGAAAGCCTATCCTGGCCTGGATCTCACCGGGAGCAAATGAAGGGAGAGAGAAAAATACTGGGTTGAGGTCTAATACTTGTAAGGGGAATACTTACTGATTGGCTGAAGATACTCCTGGGCTAGTACAAGCCTGATGGGCCAAAGGGGCTAGTTTAAAAAAAAAATTGTGAAATCTCAATGAAGCACTTTTTCTGGACTTTTCCTGACCTGCCACACGCCTTTTGGGTCAAAATGCTCCTCCTGGGCTAATAGGGGCATTTTGGGCAAAATGGACTGGTTTCTCGGCTAATAGGGGCCTTGTGGGCCAAAATTAGTGGTTTCAGGCAGGCCAAACAACTAATTTCATTTCATTTCCAATTGCATTGCAGTTTCATGCACAGGGCAGGCTAAATAGCTTATTGCATTTTCATTTCACTTCCATTCCCATTTCAGTTTCATGCATAGGGAAGGCCAAGCCAAACAGCTGATTGCATTTTCACATAATTTCCATTGCCATCGTACTTTCAAGCACAGAGCAGGCTCAAGCCAAACAGCTCATTGCATTTTCACTTCATTTCCACTGCCATTGCAGTTTCAAACACAGGGCGGACCCAAGCCAAACAGCTCATTGCATTTTCACTTTATTTCCATTGCCATTGCAGTTTCAAGCACAGGGCAGGCCAAACAACTAATTTCATTTTCATTAAGGGCTAACAAATCAGTTATTCAAGTACATTGCATATTCACAGTGTTCTGTAGTTTCCCAGCTCACACAGAGAGTTGTGACCCCTCCCTCACCATTGCAGACAGACTGAGCCACGCCACACTTCCGGGTTTTATAGTCCCTCCCCCTCCCACCGGAAGGGGCGCGGCCTTCATGCCGGTGATTGACAGGAGAGAGAATCTCAAGATTTTTTAAACACTAATAAGTCTTTTAATTTTCATCGATGGGAAAATTCCTCGGGGCCTGCGCAGCGGAGGAAGACTGAGTAAGATGGCCAACAAATCACAGCCATATGTGGTAGTGTTAGTTCTAAAATCAAAGCACAGTGCAAACAGGAAGTGGTCAAGATGAGTATATATCTACTGAACTATGTTTGTTATTTAGAGTACAATGTTTACATATTTGTTGTGCTGCAGCATAATAATTCCATATTTCCGTTTCAGGACATAACGATAAAACGTGCAGATGAAGACCAAAACGCAACTCGTTATTTTATCGCTTTTTATTGTTATTTCAAATGTAATCTTATTTGGTTAAGGTATTCTTTCTTCTTCATTGATGGTTGAAGTATTCTTTCTCCATCATTGCTCAGAATCCTCAAAACCCGTTTGTATCATTACAATAACTTGACCTGTTGCCTGTTTGGTTGTTGTTGCCTGAGTTGTCTGGAAGAGTGACCCAGTGGTTGAGGAAGGGAAGAAATGAATGTGTAACTGTTTATGGTAGACAGGCTGCTTTCACTGTCCACTACCACCAATTTTGGTGTAATCTGGAAATGTAAACATCACACCATCTACATTTTCATCCAAATAACTCGATAAATGTATGAATTTATTTTCTGCTGGCTGGACATTTGTATTTTCACACTTCTCCCACCTTGTTGTCAATGCAAAAAATGTTGGGTTCTTCAGTTGAATTAACAAGTTTGTCCATTGAACTCTAAAGGCACACTCAACCCAGGCAGTTCGCAGTTTAGCTGGAGTTTGTTGTATTCACTAGCCTGATGGTTGTTGGGAAGAAGCTGTTGCTGAACCTGGGCGTCATAGGTTTCAGGCTCCAACACTTCCTCCTAATGGCAGGAGGGAAATAAGAGCATGGCTAGGGTTATGCGGTCCTTGATGATGCTGGCTGTCTTTTTGAGACAGTTTTTCCTACAGATCCTTTCAATGGAGGGTAGGCCAGTATCTGACCGGGAAGTGTCCAACACTATTTGTAATCTCCTTCATTCCTGGGTGTTTGAGGTGCTGAATCAGGTTGTGATGCAACCAGTCAATGTGCTCTCTACCATACACCTGTAGAAGTTGAAGAGAGTATTTGTCGACATACCAAATCTCCTCAAACTTCTAAGGAAGTAGAGGTATTGATGGGCTTTTGTTACGATTGCATCACGGTGCAGGGTCCAGGACAGCAGTTCAGAGATATTCATTGCCGGGAACTTGAAGTTGTTGCCTCTCGCCACCACTCACCCGTTGATGAATGGTTTGTGTATTCCTTGGCCTTCCTCTTCTGGAGTCAACAGTCAGCTCCTTGGTTTTACTAACTAGTGTGGGCAAACGCTAATAGAGGGGAAATGTATTTAGCTCCATGGTAAAAAGAATTGATGTAAGAAAATGGAAATAACTATATAATTGATCAGAAAGTACATAAAATAAAGAATTATTAGTCAAAAAATTTACAAAGATAAACTTGAACCAATTACTTCTAAAGGGTAGATCTGTCCCAATCTCTAACATTTTTTGACATAAATCAGAATCAAAGTTCCAATTCAGAAATAATTTTACAATAAATATAACAATTCAACCAGACTAATACAAACATAATAGTTTGCACATTATTTGTACTTAACATATAAATTTAATATTAAATAATATTCCCAAGAGCAATATTACTAGTGATTTCATTAATATATTTAAACAAAACACAGAAAATGGCTCTGCAGATGAGAGGAACAAAATGTTGCCTGTCCCAAACTAAATATCTAATCACATTTTAATGGCAAGGTATTTAAATTATTCCTAAGCAGCCTGTGGTTGTATGGCTCTCTAATGATTACACTCTTCTTTTGAAGAGTCACATCACTACATCACATTGGCACAGGTCACTTGGTCAAAAATGATTTACTTCATCCTAGATAATTTAAGAGTTATATCTAAATGGATATTTTCATTGTAACAGAAGATAATAAAGAAACTTGCCATCCGCATTCCTTTTGATATCAATTTATGCTGCTTCTCCCCTCCAGACTGAAATATGGGGATACATTTGTGGGGTTCCCTTTCAATGTATTTCACAAGGATCTGTTTCAACAAAATAAATGTGGAGCAAAGTACCTCAGATATTTTACTTTAAAATATTTTCATGAGAACTTGAATGAAAACTAATGCTTAATCTGATTTCCATCTTCCATGTGTTGGCTAAAATTATTAGCAATAGCAGTATCCAAAGACATACAGGTTTGCCCTTCACATACCCTTCAGTGACACAAATTAAATCATTAATACGATTCAGCATGGTTTATTGTGTGAAAATGACAGAATGTGATATACAATACCTTGCTAAATCCCTAAATTTACATTTTAGAGTTTGGTTGGCAATATATCAGGACTCACAAGTTTTAAACATTATATCATTAGTTATATATTAATTTTATACAGTAAAAAGCGAATTAATTTATTTTGTTCTGCAGTTTGTTAAAGTCAACTGATTTACAGAGTAAACTTGTCCAACGGAGCATCATCTTCTGCCAGCAACAATCGACAGTGGAGCACTCCAAAGTTTCTAACTCAGAAATCACTATTATAATAGCTATGATCCATTCTGAAGGAGATAGAAATATATATACACACATATATATGTATATACACATACATATATTTATACACACACTCGCATATATATATATATAGATAGATACATATATATATATATATAGATACACATATATATATATATATATATATATATATATATATATATATATATATATATATATATATATATATATATACACATATATATATACATACATACACACACATATAAATATATACACACACATATATATATACATTCACACATATACATATACATATACATATATACATATATATGCGCATATATATATATATATATATATATATATATATATATATAATATATATATATATATATATATATATATATATATATATTCACACGGGGGGCTCATCCCCCAATGCAATATTCCACCTCTCCACCAATTCCAATATTGGTGGCCAGTGGGGGGGGGGGGGTCCTGAGGAGCACTGGTATGGGTGTTGTGGGCTGAAGGGACTGGTCTCCAGAGGGCTAGTATGGACATTGTGGGCCAAATGGATTATCTGGTGGCAGCTCAGTCCTCAAGCCTGATGTGCTGGCAGCTCACTCACGGCTATTCCTTGAAATTATTTTTCAAGCAGGGTGCAAGGCCACCAAATTCAATTGCAGTTTCATACCACTTCAAGCAGGGTGCAAGGCCAACAAATTCAAGTGCAGTTTCCGAACACTTCAAGCAGGGTGCAAGGCCACCAAATTCAAGTGCAGTTTCATACCACTTCAAGCAGAGTGCAAGGCCACCAAATTCAAGTGCAGTTTCATACCACTTCAAGCAGGATCCCAGTCCACCAAACTCAAGTGCAGTTTCATACCACTTCAAACAGGGTGCAAGGGCACCAAATTCAAGTGCAGTTTCATACCACTTTAAGCAGGGTGCAAGGCCACCAAATTCATGCCGTTTCATACCACTTCAAGCAGGGTGCAAGGCCAACAAATTAAAGTGCAGTTTCATACCATTTCAAGCAGCATCCAAGTCCATCAAACTCAAGTGCAGTTTCATACCACTTCAAGCAGGGTGCAAGGCCACCAAATTCAAGTGCTGTTTCATACCATTTCATGCAGGGTGCAAGGCCACCAAATTCAAATGCAGTTTCATACCATTTCAAGCAGGGTGAAACCACCATAAAACCACACAAACACCACACTCACAGTTCAGTAGACATTCAGTGTGTTCAGTTGATTCACAGCTCAGAGAGAGTCGTGACCTCTCACTCCCCCATCATGCAGCGATTGAGCCACACCCTCAATTCCAGGTTTCCAATACCTCCCCATCTCACCAGAAAAGGTGTGGCCTTCATGGCTTGATTGACAGGGGGAGATTCTCAACATTTTTTAACACTAATAACACTTTTATTTTTCATTGATGGGTAGAATCTTCTGCACCTGATGAGCAGTGGGGGACTGAGTAAGATGGCCAAAAATCACAGCCGTAAGTGGTAGCGTTTTATCTAAAATCAATATACAGTGCAAACAGGAAGTTGTCAAGTTTAGACTTCCAACCATTTGCAGTGCCTTTCCTTCAACCCAAAATCCCACCAAACATTTACAGTGCTTTTACTTCAACCCAAACCCCCACCAACCATTTGCAGGGCTTTTATTTCAACCCAAATACCTTCCAACCATTTGCAGTGCTTTTACTTCAACCCAAACCCCCACCAAACATTTGTAGTGCTTTTACTTCAACCCAAACCCCCACCAAACATTTGTAGTGCTTTTCCTTCAACCCAAACACCCTCCAACTATTTGCAGTGCATTTACTTCAACCCAAACTCCCACCAAACATTTGCAGTGCTTTTACTTCAACCCAAACCCCCACCAACCATTTGCAGGGCTTTTATTTCAACCCAAATACCCTCCAACCATTTTGCAGTGCTTTTACTTCAACCCAAATGCCCACCAACCATTTGCAGTGCTTTTACTTCAACCCAAATCCCCACCAACTATTTGCAGTGCTTTTACTTCAACCCAAACCCCCACCAACCATTTGCAGTGCTTTTACTTCAACCCAAACCCCACCAACCATTTCCAGTGCTTTTACTTCAACCGAAAACCCTCACCAACCATTTGCAGTACTTTTACTTCAACCCAAACCCTCACCAACCATTTGAAGTGCTTTTACTTCAACCCAAACCCCTATCAACCATTTGCAGTGCTTCTATTCAAACCCAAACCCCCACCATTTGTAGACATACAGGAGGATCTTGAAATTTATTCAGATCCGCACAGAGAGCCAGTGGAGAGAGGCCAGGATCGGGGTGCAACCCAGACCCCCACCAACCATTTGCAGTGCTTTTACTTTAAATCAACCACATTTTCATTTTCAAACCACATTAAGGGCACTCAAGGTCAGTAAAACCACATCTCACAGTTTTAGTAGACCTTTGTTCAGTGTTATTCACAGCTCAAACTGAGAGACGTGACCCTCTCACTTCCCCCATCTTGCAGAGACTGACTGAGCACAACACTTCCGGGTTTTATAGTCCATCCCCCTCCCACCAGCAGGGGCAGAAGAGAGAGTGTCAATATTGTTTAAACATTAATAACTCTTTTATTTGTCATCGATGGGAAAAATCCTTTTGTTCTGCGCAGCGGAGGGGGGGGGGGGGGGCTGAGTAAGATGGCCAAAAATCACTGCCGTAAGTGGCAGCGTTTTGTTTCTAAAATCATGAAATACACACACATATTGTCCAGACATTCTCAGCAATTGTGTAACATTTTGTACATGATATAATGTACTTTGTTTTACACTGCAATTCCTTAAATGAAAAGTATCTTCATTTGATGTTCATGCTTGAAGGGTTTGGGCATTTTTGTTGATGTGCAATGCTCATTTGATGACTATTGTGCACAATTGTGTAAGTTATGCTTCACCGTGTAGTTCACATTGCAAACTGAAGTTGTCCCTACTCTTCAGCAAGCTCAAGGAGAATAACATGACTGCCAAGAAATTCATCAATGGTCAAAGCAACAAATATGCTAAATTGTTACATCAGCACCTGAAATTCACTTAATTATCTTATATGTAGCATAGTTCTTGATATCTAAATTATTTCCACCTAATGCAAAGTAGGAGTGTTATTCTCTACAAATGCTAGCCATAGTGTATCTTCAAAAGCACTCAGTAATGTTAACACCCTCTATGACAAGACAACTCACTTGATTGATATCCCAGCCACAAGCCTGACCTTTTAATTTTTTCCATCACCATTATACCATTCACACCATTTACAAGACGTGTTTGACATTTTCAAAACTCTAAAGTTCTGCCATCCAGATTGACACAGATAAAAGTCCACCTGGAAACACAATTTGCTGCAAATTTCTATACATGTACTTTCATGTTATTTTATGTCTAGGAATCAGGCTAAGAAAGTGTGGCATGTCTACAACAACTTCTACAGATGTGCTGTAGGAAGCATTTTCTCGGGATACATCACAGCATAGTTTGGGAACAGCTCATTCCAAAATCACAAGAAATTACAGAGAACTATAAATGCTGCCCAGACTGTCAAGCAAACCAACCTCTCTTCCATAGATTCCAACTGCACATAATTCTGCCTTGGCAAGGCCACCAGTATAATAGTAAGATTAAATGAGAACTTACCAGTTTGAAGTTTGATCTTTATTTTATGAAGAGCAGCGGCATGAAAGCAGCGGCATGAAAACACAGAAATTATAGTCGAAGTGATATAGTAAGACTCAGAAGACTAGAACTACCAGATGATCTTTGCGATTATGAGGGTCGGGAGCGGAGGGCACGTGATCCCTCATCGTAAATCATCATAAAATAAAGATCAAACTTCAAACTGGTAAGTTCTCATTTAATCTTACTATTTTACTTCGGAGTCACGTGAGTGAATGCGTGAAGATTTCAAAGCTCTGTGATTTCATGTCGTAGATCCATTCCATATGACACACTGCTTCAGTTGACACAGTAGTGAATAAATAATGTATTGAACATTGCTTTGAATATCCAATAATAATTTTTTTAAATAACAAAACAGTAATAACCCCTCTATCCCAGGGGGAAATTACAAATTAAATGTATAAAATCAAAGCAAATCAAATCAAATGGAACCCAAAACAGCATGCCCAAACCATGGCACTCTCAGGACAGGTTTATCATAAAATTTAGAAAAAGTTGATTCCTTAGGCCATCCTGCGGCCCCGAGGATTTTGTCTAACGGCACGTCCTGCGCCTTCGCTGTGGATGTTGATGCCGCCCTGGTGGAGTCAAATTTAAACACATGAGTGTCTACTCCAGCACAATCCAAAACCTGTTTTAACCATCCAGAAATAGGTTGTACTGACACGTTTTTATGAGTTTTTTCGTGACTGATGAGCATTGCTGTCTCAGAGCCTCTGAGACTCTTAGTTACCTCGATATATTGACTCAGGTGCTTAACTACACATAATGTTTGGTCAACAGGGTTTGCTTTAAAGCTTACTTTGGTTCCGGCCATTCCTGGCCTGCTTTATTTGATTAACTTACACACATAAAATGTAATGTTATCTGCAGAAGAATACATGCCAGCTAGTCGTAACTTTTGCAATGTTTGCACTTGTTGCACTGATACTAGCGTGATGAGCATAACCACTTTAAGTGTTAACTTCTGAAAAGACAATGACGTAATTGGAGCCCATTGCCGAATGTGAGAAGTGTGAGAACTATACTGACATCTCAGATTTCTGTATATCTAGGCCTAGGAGGGTTTTTGTTAAAGATTCCTCTCATGAATCGGGACACTAACGGATGAGACCCGATAGATTGTTGTTCTGAAAACTGCCCTAAATAGGACGACAAAGCACTCCGAGTACTATTAATGGCACTGTAACTCAAGTGTTCATCAAAATGCAATGTAGCAAGGAACTCCAATACATCCGGTATGCTTGCAGTATGATAAGATATATCTGACTGTAAGCAAAACATCTCCCATTTCTTAATATGAGACAAATATTGTTTCTTAGTGCTATCTCTCCAAGCTGCAGTTATCACATCCATGGTCCTATTCAACAGTCCAAGGCCTTGGAAAGGTCTGGTCAGAATCTGAAGATTAACAAATTAATACGATCATGTAACGGATGACTTTTTCCTGTTAGTGGATGCACCAACAAATCCTGAGGCGGAGCCCTGCTCTATTTTGGTGAGAAATTGCCTAATCAGGCAGAATGGGGGAAAAACATAAAATAATGTACGTCCCCAATGTAGCGAGAATGGATCCACTGCTACTGCTCCTGGATCTGGTTCCCATGAAACGTATTTAGGCAACTGGAGATTTAGCCTGGATGCAAACAGATCAATATCTGGCAAACCATAGCGGTTCACAATCAGTTTAAAAACATCCGGATTTAATATCCGTGCAATTTTGTCATTAAATTTTCATGACCTGTTGTCTGCCACCACATTATGTCTACCTGGTAGGTAGATAGCTGAGACCCCTGATGTTTCTGAAAATACACCAGTGCCACATGAGGTTAGCCAGATTATCACATGATACTGACCTTATTCCTCCCATGTGATTGATATATGCCACAGCTATGGTATTATTAATTTGGAGCTGAACATGTAAATTATTCATTGTTGAACAATAAGCTTTTAATCCATAGAATGCACTCAACAATTCTAAGTATTTTATACCATGCCTGTGCAGGATTAAATCCTCTTACACACTCCATCTACCACCACAGCCAGACTCGCTGTCAGTAGCTCCCCATCACAGAGCACTCACATCTGTTTGTAAAACCACTGAAGGTTGCTGAACCAAAATGTTTTTGGTAGTTTGTACAATATTGATAATCCACCATTGTAATTCAGCTATGGCTCTGGTTGGTAACTGCATAGGTCTATCAAAATAACCTACATGTTCTTTAAGTGCTTGTTCCCCAGCTCGTTGCAGAATTTGATAGTGCAGAGGTCCAAACTCCACTGCAGGGAAAGCTGCCACCAATTTACCAATGATACTGGCTACTTCCCGGATGGAGGGGTTCTGTTTTTCAGCGAGACTAGTACAGACCCCCTGATTTCCACAGCCTTGGCTGTAGGCAAAGTCACTGACATATCAACTGAATCAATGATAAACACCAAATAATCAATTTTTTGGGATGGTTCTAACTTGGATTTTTGTTGGATGGACCAGAAATGTTACCTTTCAAGCAGGTATTTGGTTGCTGAAACTGACTTCTCAGCTGTCTCCTAAGTGTTGCTTGTGATTAAGATATCATCTAGATAAGCCATTACAATGTGATTCTGGGCACGAAGTAGCACCAGCACTGGTTTTAACAATTTCATGAACAACCTAGGAG
This sequence comes from Okamejei kenojei, assembly GCA_035221665.1. Taxonomy (NCBI): domain Eukaryota; kingdom Metazoa; phylum Chordata; class Chondrichthyes; order Rajiformes; family Rajidae; genus Okamejei; species Okamejei kenojei. The sequence goes on along the minus strand of CM069137.1, from coordinate 26,408,536 downwards.
CTGAGGTCAACCCATTGGGCAATGCTTTAATTGCCACAGCTATCCCATCCAGCTAAATTTCAAGTATCTTCGGTACTGATGATGACTTGGTACTGAATAATATGCATCCTTCAGATCTATGGATGCCATATAACAACCTTCTGATAACAGCTTAGCCGTATTGAAGGTGTCCTTTTTTTAAATGCCTATTCTGGACAGGAATTTAACTGAGTTAGACCCAGAATAACTCGACATCCACCATCTTTTTGCTATCTGGGGAATACATTGGACACAAATTGTTGAGGATGATATGTCGTCCTCTTAATTACCCCTTTTTTTGACACAACCCACAATTTCTTCATTTACTTGCTGAGTTTCTGGTGCAGAAAACGCAATACCCGACTAGGCATCTTTTGTGCAAGTCGATGAATTCCTGACACAAACTCTATTCAAGACCCTGAGACAGTGTCCAGTATAAACAGATCAGATGTTATGCAGCACCATTCATCATAAAATAACTGCAACCTACCCCCAACCGGAGGTTGTTCCCCAGAGGATTTATCCTGAACGGAATGAATCATCTATAATCAACCTTGGAGTCTTGTCTTATTCGCCATACTGGGGTTGTAATTGGCGTATACAGGTGTAATACCGCCATCCCACTGGCCCCATTCTGCTTTGCCATGCCCCGGATCTGACCCCCTTCGTGTCGAAACCGACCTGCGAGGTGGCATCCTGGCAGAAGGGAAGTAGTCTTCATGAGGCCTATTGCCTTGGTCTCTTCTTCCAGGTCTTTGACTTGTTTGAGCAGCCCTTCCCCAAATAAATAATTTGGTGTTTGAATATTGGTCGACCTGCATAAAGCTGCAAATCACGGGTTTAGTGTAGGTTTTATGGCTATTTTCCGGATGCAATTAACTTCAAAATGCATTACACAGCAGGGCCAGCATATCCTGTTGTGTGCCGGACATCGGTTCCCTCCGACCATTTTGCTAAAAGCCGTGATGCCTGCTCCCACCAAATTGAGGACCTGCTGGATCTTGTCCACGCATCGTTGCACTCATTTGTGCCCAGATAGCAGAGTTCACAGTGGGCACTTTGAGCGACGCACAATTAACAGGTTATGTATCGGGTGGCTGTTTGTTCATCTTGTAACTGGTGAGAGGCCATGTAATTGATGTTGGCCGCCAGGTTTTCCTCCATGGCCTCACAAGTACCTTCCGAAATAGCAAAGTTCCTTGCTACATCCGGAACACCTGGAGCATGGCTCATGTGCTTTGGTGTGTGCCTAAAAGCAGTGACACCATCTTCAGGGTCAGACTCCACCTGCCCCGCCTCTCCCGAATCTTGCTCTCGGGAGGTCTCTTCTAGCCCTAAACAAGGTACTGGAGAGGGTGATTCCCCCTGGTATCCATAAGCGGTGTATTCTTCTTCGCTGTATGGACCTCTGCGAGAGGCTGCGTGGGGAATCCTAGGGGCATTCGACCCCAATTGAAATTTTACTTCGGAGTCACATGAGTGACTACGTGAAGGCCCACCAGGCGCATGCGCGTCATTACATCCGCGCATGTCGCACTCAACGGGCTGGAGGGCACAGCTCCACCAGCGGGTAAGTAGAAACTTTGCAGGTAAGTGTTAAACAACTTTTCCTGCAGGGTATTTAGCTCCGTAAAGCTGACTCGCGAAGTCAGTTGGAGTTGGAACATGGACCGGTCCGGGCGGAGAGTACGCTCCAAGCGCGTGTCTAGCGACGAGTCGCATTCTCGATCGGGTCGGGAGATAGTAACGGGACCTCCGGTTCCGATACCGGGGGCTATTTCTCCGTTAGCACCAGTTGAAAGTGCTTCCATGCCAGTGCCTGAAACTCAACAGGCTGTGGCTGCTAAGAAGCACAGCAAGGCCACAAGGAAAACAAACAGGCCAGTACTATCTGATGATTCCGATGAAGGTGGTGATTCTCCCCCAGGGGCTAAAGAGATGTGGGGAAAAAGGCAACAGATGGAACACATGCTGCAGCTTTTGGTACAGCAAGAGGCTAAGGCCACAGAGATTCCTCAGGCAGTTGAGCAGCAGGGACCCTGTGAAGAGGATTACCTGGAATACCGCCATGGGGAATTCCTTTCAGCGTCTGTTATAGGACTGGGGGATGTCTCCCTAGACTATCAAATGGGAGATGCGGGGCAGGATGCAGCTGACCCTATGTCTGGTGTCCCTGCTTATGTGCAAACACCAGAGCACAAGAGCCTTGCTCTGGGCGTACCGGACATAACAATGTCTTTTGCTATTCCAGAGGGAACTGGTGAGGCCATGGAGAAATACCTAGCAACTAATGTAAATTACTTAGTTTCTCACCAGCTGCAACTATCTGTCATGCAGCAGACAAGCAGCAAATATAAAACACCTGTTAACTGTGCTTCATTAAAAGTGCCAATGGTGAACCCAGCTATATGGGCACCCATGAGTCCTTCCATGAGGGGGCAGGAGGTTCGTTATCAGCACGTCCTCAAACTGGTGGTGGCCACGATCACTGCATTTGGCACCATGGTCCGAGGGACCGTGTTATCTCAGTTACAGAAGGACATGTTAGGTATGATTTGTAACTTTTTTTTTCGAAACTAACTGCATTCGGAAAATTGCCATCAGGCCTACTTTAAACCAAAAATTCGCTGCACTCTGTAAGGCGACCAATGTCCAGGCGCCTGAACTCCTCTTTTGCTCCGATCTCGTCAAGCAAATTAGAGATATTGATGAGGAGGCGAAAACTATGGGGCTAATGAAGCCAGCCGCATCTCGTCCGTTTATTCGGAAGCCGGGGATCATTTACCGCAGGTCCGATCCGGGTGCTGGGCCCAGCAGAGGGAGGCCAGGGTGGCAACGAGGGTATCCACCACGTCACGTTGCCTATAACCCCAACACGGCCAGACAACAGGTTTCCAAACCACCGCCAGAGGTACAGAGATTTGTGTTCAAGTTACAAATTCGGGTGTGCAACCTCCTATTGGAGGTCGGTTACATTTCTTTTATAACGAACGGTGTGGTATAACGTCTGATATCTTTATACTAAATACTGTGTCAGGGTCCACCATTGAGTTTATCTCAGGGATAGATCCCTCTTTCCAGACTAAGCCTAGTAAAGTGTTGGTGTTTTCTGTTCCGGAGACTGAGCAAATCAATGTGGAGATTCAAAATTTGTTCCGTAAAGGTATGATTGAAAAAGCAGTTCATCATCCACAACAATTTGTGTCTAATATTTTTCCCAGACGCAAAAAAGATGGTGGTTGTCGAGTAATTCTGGATCTCACTCAATTGAATACTTCAGTTCTCTATAGGCATTTTAAAATGGACACGTTTGTTACTGCAAAGCAGCTGATGTCCCAGGGTTGTTATATGGCCACCATTGATTTACAAGATGCTTATTATTCGGTGCCAATTCATGTTGATTATCGGAGGTACTTGAAATTTAATTGGATGGGATAGCTGTGGCAATATAGAGCATTGCCTAATGGATTAAGTTCTGCACCTAGGTTATTTACTAAATTGGTGAAACCTGTGCTAGGGCAATTGAGGGCCCACAATCAGATTGTTATGACCTATTTAGATGATATCTTAATTGTTGGCAACACTAAAGAGTCAGCTGCAGCCTCTGTTACAGCAACCAAGAATCTCTTTGAATCATTGGGATTTTTGGTCCATCAACTTAAGTCCAAGTTACAGCCAACCCAACAGATTGAGTATTTGGGGTTTATTCTGGATTCAGTTCATATGACAGTTACATTGCCAGCAGCCAAGGTAATAGATATTGTTAATGTCTGTTTTCGTCTTACACAAACCCTTTATCCTTCCATCCGAGATGTTGCAAAGGTTATTGGGAAATAGGTAGCAGCTATTCCTGCAGTACAGTTCGGGCCTTTGCATTATCAACATTTGCAAAGAGCAAGAGAACAAGCATTGAAACAGAATGCAGGTCATTTTGATCAGCTTATGCAGTTACCCACCACGGCTCTGGCAGAATTGCAGTGGTGGATTGGTAATGTTAGCCAAGCAACCAATTACATTTTGGTGGACGAACCTTCAGTGATTTTACAGACTGATGTTAGCGCTCTCGGATGGGGGGCTACAGACACAGAGTCTAGCTGTGGGGGTAGATGGACTGAGCAAGAGGACTTGCTTCTTCACACACATGGTATTAATTACCTGGAGTTATTGGGTGCATTTTATGGGCTAAGAGCATATTTCTCCACCATGTCAGATTTCCATGTTCAACTCCAGATTGATAAAACCACAGCTGTGGCATATATCAATCATATGGGAGGAACTCGATCGGTGTTATGTGATAATTTGGCTAATACTATCTGGGATTGGTGCATTTCACGCAACATCTGGGTTTCGGCCATCTACCTACCAGGCATACATAATGTGGTAGCAGACCATAGGTCGAGAAAGTTTAATGACAATATAGAATGGATGTTGAATGTCAGCATATTTCAAACCATTGTTGCTAGATTTGGATTGCCAGATATTGACCTCTTTGCATCCAGACTGAATCACCAGTTGCCTAAATATGTCTCCTGGGAGCCAGATGCAGGTGCAGTAGCTGTGAATGCGTTCTTGTTACACTGGGGACACTCATTCTTTTATGCGTTTCCTCCATTCTGCCTGATTCCAAAATGTCTTACTAAAATAGAGCGGGACTCCGCCAAAGGACTAAAAAACTAGAAAGGCTGGGGGGAGGGACTCGGGTAGAGGGGGCTAGGGGTCAGGGTGTGGGGCAAGAGGCAGAGAAGGGAAGCACTCGGATCCAAAATGTAGGCGTGAAAGATGAAAAAGATAATAGACAGAGAATAAGGGATGGTGGGTTTATAAAATGTGTATATTTTAATGCTAGGAGCATTGTAAGTAAGGTGGACGAACTTAGAGCCTGGATTGACACCTGGAAATATGATGTTGTGGCAATCAGTGAAACATGGTTGCAGGAGGGCTGTGATTGGAAACTAAATATTCCAGGATTTCGTTGCTTCAGGTGCGATAGAATTGGAGGGACCAGAGGGGGAGGTGTTGCATTGCTTGTCAGAGAAGATATTACAGCAGTGCTTTGGCAGGATAGATTAGAGGGCTCGTCTAGGGAGGGTATTTGGGTGGAACTGAGAATTAGGAACAGTGTAGCAACACTTTTAGGGGTGTATTATAGACCGCCAAATGGGGAGCGTGAATTGGAAGAGCAAATATGTAAGGAGATAGCAGATATTAGTAGTAAGCACAAGGTAGTGATTGTGGGAGATTTCAATTTTCCAAAAATAGACTGGGAAACACATTCTGTAAATGTGCTGGATGGTTTGGAGTTTGTAAAATGTGTGCAGGATAGTTTTTTTCAGCAGTACATAGAGGTATCGACCAGAGAATGGGCAGTGCTGGACCTCCTGTTAGGAAATGAGGCAGGTCAGGTGACGGAGGTATGCGTTGGTGAGCACTTCGGGACCAGTGATCACAATACCATTAGTTTCAATATAATTATGGAGAGAGTCAGAACTGGACCTAGGGTGGAGATTTTTGATTGGAGAAAGGCTAACTTTGAGGGAATGCGTAAGGATTTTAAAGGAGTGAATCGGGACACTTTGTTTCATGGGAAGGATGTAGAAGAGAAATGGAGGACATTTAAAGGGGAAATTGTAAGAGTACAGAATCTTTATGTCCCTGTTAGGTTGAAAGGAAATAGTAAAAATTGGAAAGAGCCATGGTTTTCAAGTGAAATTGGACACTTGTTTCGAAAAAAGAGAGATATCTACAATAATTATAGGAGGCATGGAGTAAATGAGGTGCTAGAGGAGTATAAAGAATGTAAAAAGAATCTTAAGAAAGAAATTAGGAAGGCTAAAAGAAGATATGAGGTTGCTTTGGCAAGAAAGGTGAAAGTAAACCCAAAGGGTTTCTACAGCTATATTAATAGCAAAAGGATAACGAGGGATAAAATTGGACCATTAGAGAACCAGAATGGACAGCTATCAGCAGAGCCAAAAGAGATGGGGGAGATATTGAACAATTTCTTTTCTTCGGTATTCACCAAGGAGAAGGATATTGAACTCTGTGAGTTAAGGGGAAAAAGTAGAGTAGCTATGGAAACTATGAGATTCAAAGAGGAGGAAGTACTGACAATTTTGAAAAATATAAAAGTGGATAAGTCTCCAGGTCCTGACAGGATATTCCCTATGACATTGAGGGAAGTTAGTGTAGAAATAGCAGGAGCTATGACAGAAATATTTCAAATGTCATTAGAAACGGGAATAGTGCCGGAGGATTGGCGTACTGCGCATGTTGTTCCATTGTTTAAAAAGGGTTCAAAGAATAAACCTAGCAATTATAGACCTATTAGTTTGACGTCAGTGGTGGGCAAAATTAATGGAAAGGATACTTGGAGATAATATATATATAAGCATCTGGATAAACAGGTCTGATCAGGAACAGTCAACTTGGATTTGTGCCTGGAAGGTCATGTTTGAACAAACCTTCTTGAATTTTTTTGAAGCGGTAACTAGGGAAATTGATGAGGGTAAAGCAGTGGATGTTGTCTATATGGATTTCAGTAAGGCCTTTGACAAGGTTCCCCATGGAAGGTTGGTTAAGAATGTTCAATCTTTGGGTGTTAATGGCGGAATAGCAATATGGATACAACAGTGGCTGAATGGGAGATGTCAGAGAGTAATGGTGGATGGCTGTTTGTCAGGTTGGAAGCCGGTGACCAGTGGGGTGCCTCAGGGATCTGTGTTGGGTCCACTGTTGTTTGTCATGTACATCAATGATCTGGATGATGGGGTGGAACATTGGATAAGTAAGTATGCAGATGATACTAAGATAGGTGGTGTTGTGGATAATGAAGTAGATTTTCAAAGTCTACAGAGAGATTTGGGCCATTTGGAAAAGTGGGCTGAAAGATGGCAGATGGAGTTTAATGCTGATAAGTGTGAAGTGCTACATCTTGGCAGGACAAATCAAAATAGGACGTACATGGTAAATGGTAGGGAATTGAGGAATGCTGTGGAACAGAGGGATCTAGGAATAACTGTGCATAGTTCCCTGAAGGTAGAATCGCATGTAGATTGGGTGGTAAAGAAAGCCTTTGGTGTGCTGGCCTTTATAAATCAGAGCATTGAATATAGGAGTAGGGAAGTAATGTTAAAATTGTACAAGGCATTGGTACAATTCTGGAGTATGGTGTACAATTTTGGTCGCCTAGTTATAGGAAGGATGTCAACAAAATAGAGAGAGTACAGAGAAGATTTACTAGAATGTTGCCAGGGTTCCAGCAACTATGTTACAGAGAAAGGTTGAACAAGTTAGGTCTTTATTCTTTGGAGCGCCGAAGGTTAAGGGGGGACTTGATTGAGGTCTTTAAAATGATGAAAGGGATAGACAGAGTTGACGTGGATACGTTTTTCCCATTGAGGGTAGGGAAGATTCAAACAAGAGGGCATGACATGAGAATTAAGGGACAGAGGTTTCGGGGTAACGTGAGGGGGAACTTCTTTACTCAGAGGGTGGTGGCTGTGTGGAATGAGCTTCCAGCAGAAGTGGTGGAGGCAGGATCGATTTTAACATTTAAGAGTAAAGTGGATAGGTATATGGACGTGAAGGGAATGGAGGGGTATGGTCTGAGTGCAGGTAGATGGGACTAGGGGAAAACAAATTGTCGGCACGTACTGGAAGGGCCGAGAGGGCCTGTTTCCGTGCTGTAATTGTTATATGGTTATATGGTTATAAAGGAGTTTTAGTGGTCCCAGATTGGCCAGCACAATCATGGTTCCCATTGGTACTGAGAATGATGGCACAGACATTCATGCTCATTCCCAGCAGCAGTCATTTGTTGGTGCACCCGGTTACAGGAGAAAGTTACCCATTACATGACCATATCAATTTGGTGGTCTGCATGTTCTGACCAGACCATTTCAAGGCCTTGGATTATCGAACAGGACCATGGAGGTTATGACTGCAGGGTGGAGAACTAGCATTTAAAAAAAAACAATACCTCGTGCACATTAAGAAATGGGAATGCTTCTGTGTACAGTCTAATATATCGTATGATACTGCTAGTACACGTGATGTGTTGGAGATCCTTGCTACTTTGCATTTTGATGAGCACCTTAGTTTTAACACTGCTCGCAGTGCATTGTCCTCTTATTTAGGGCAGTCTTCAGCACGACAACCTATCGGGTCTCATCCATTGGTATCCAGGTTTATGAGAGGAATGTTTAACAAAAACCCTGCTCAACCCAGATACACAGCAATCTGGGATATCAGTATAGTTCTCACACTGCTTTGGCAATGGGCTCCAATTGCGTCCTTATCTTTGCAAAAATTGACTCTTAAAGTGGTTATGTTAATGGCGTTGGTTTCAGCACAACGTGTCCAAACATTGCACTTGTTAAGAATAGATTATGTGCATTTTTCTCTAGATGATGTTACATTTTATGTCTGTGATTTACTCAACCAAAGTAGACCAGGAAGGTCAGGAATCCAGGTGACGTTTAAAGCATATCCTGTTGACCACCTGTTATGTGTAGTTAAACATTTAACCCAATATATTGCGTTAACCAGGAGTCTGAGAGGTTCTGAGACAGGACTGCTCATTAGTCACAAAAAGCCATATAAGCAAGTGTCCGTGCAAACTATTTCTAGATGGTTGAAACAGGTTCTCAGTTCTGCGGGTATCGACACTGATGTGTTTAAATCTCACTCCACCAGGGCGGCTTCTACATCCGCAGCGAAGGCTCAGGACGTGCCGCTAGATCAAATCCTCGCGGCCGCAGGGTGGTCTAGAGAGGCAACTTTTTCTCGGTTTTATGATAAACCTGTTCAGGCAGAGCCACGTTTTGGGCCTGCTGTTTTGGGTTCCATTTAATTTTATTGCTTTGTTTATATCACTTATTGTTTGTAATTTCCCCCTGGGTCCGAGGGGTCATTACTCTGTTTGTTATTATTAAAATCGTTATTGAACCGAAGCAGCTTGTCGTATGGAGTGCATCTGCGGCATGCAAACACAGAGCTTTGAAATCCTCACGTAGTCACTCACGTGACTCCGAAGTAAAATAGTAAGATTAAATGAGAACTTACCAGTTCGAAGTTTGATCCTTATTTTATGAGGAGTGACGTTGAGGGATTACATGCCCTCCGCTCCTACCCTCATAATCTAAGAAATCATATGGTAGTTCTAGTCTTCTACAAGCCTTACTATGTTACTTCGGCTATTTGGTTTTCTGTGTTTTCACGCCGCTGCTTTGAAGTATGATGCGCATGCGCGCCTGGCGGGCCTTCACCTAATCCCTCAACGTCACTCCTCATAAAATAAGGATCAAACTTCAAACTGGTAAGTTCTCGTTTAATTTTACTATTTTACATGGCTCATTAAGTTTGGAGCATTTCCCCATTTGGTTAAGCCATCCCCATACCATTATATTAAAAGGAGGGGAGTGTAGAGAAGGTACACAGACACCTTAAAGTCTTCACTACTTTATTAAGCATACATTATATATAGCCCTGGCTGTACGTGGTCTGTCACGATCACTAGAGAGAGAGCTAGGGGCGTGTGGGTTACAATTATACTAACTGGTGAGGGAGTGGTTAGTATGGACATCGTTACTATCAATTAAAGGTGTATACACATATCATCTACATCCTTCCTCTACCAAAACAAACAGTGAGTGACAGGGCAACCACGTCTCATGCGCCAGGGTGAGTGCAAACAGTAAAGCACAGGAATACAGGATCACACGTAATCGCCGTAACGGACCGGCGGCCTGACCAGGCGACTAGACCAGGTCCGCACCTCGCCATCACCTCCTTCCCTGACGGGAACAAGTGGGGATGCCGGGACATGGTTGGGGCCACGGACAGGAAAACCCCTTCGCGACGAAGGCATCGGGGGGGATGGTGAAGAGAAGGGTGAGGAAGCCGGAGAAAGCGGGACTGCAGCCGGGAGCCGTTCAGGAGGAGGACGAGGGGAGATTGGCCCCAGAGGAACGGGCAAAGCACAGGGCCACGACAGTGACAGCGGGGGGGGGGGGGGGGGGGGGCATACGGAGCCGCCGGGGGAGGGAGAGGCTCGTTCACGAGCCGGAGATGCTGGTGGGACCGGTGGTACACCCTTCCGTCGCGGTTGACAAGGTACGAACGAGGGGAACCGGCAGAACCGACGACCACGGCCAGCTTGGAACGGCCAGAAGAGGACCACATACGGACGACCTGGCCGGGGAGAAGAGGGCGGAGGACAACGCAGGACCTGTCGTGGGAACGCTTCTGGATACAGTGTTTTTTGGCAATGCGTTTCCGGACCAAGGCAGGTTTAAAGACAGAGGGGGACAGGGACTACTGAGACACCGGGACCGTGGGCCTCGTGACTCGGGACATGAGTCGCTGAGCCGGGGAGCCCAGGGCACGGTCGCGGGAGATGTTGCGGAGGTTCAGCAGGGTCAGGTAGATGTCGGAGCGGGATAGGCGGCAACGTTCCAACAATCCTTAGCACTGCGGACCGCACGCTCGGCCAGTCCATTGCTCTGTGGGTATTCCGGTGTAATGACAAATTCCATCGTTCGGCAAAAGCGCAGAACTCGGCACTGGTGAACTGGCTGCCGTTGTCCGACTGCAGGCTGGCCGGAGACCCAAAGGTGGCAAAGTGGTGGCGCAACTTCTCGATGACCGTGGAGGAAGAGAGGCAGTGGAGCTGGTCAACTTCAAACCAGCTGGAGTAAGAGTCGACAAGCACCAGGAAGTGCTTTCCGTGCCACTCGAAGATGTCGGTTGCTAGCGCAGACCATGGCAGGTTAGCAGCTGGCTGCTGCAGGAGACGCTGCCGCTGTTGCTGTGGAGCGAGGCAGTTGCAGGTAGGGCACACGGAGACCCAATTCCAGAAGTAGCGAGGCATGTCAGGCCAGAAAAACTGGCTCTGAACGATGGAAAGGGTCGCTTCGGCCCCGGGATGGCCACGATGAGCAGTTTTGAAGTATTGTTCTCGTAGTGCTGCGGGCACCACCACCTTGTGCCCCTTCACAATCACACCATCACGCAGCACCAACTCGTCACGAACCAAGAAGTAAGGCACCGCTGCGGCCGGCAGGGAGGAACGGTGGTCTGGCCAACCCTGCTTGATGATCGCGGCCAGCTACTGTAGCGAAGCGTCTGCTGCCGTGTGCTTGGCCAGGGACTTCAACTGACCGGATGGCACGAAGTTAACGTTTAGGACTATCAGATCGGACGTCTCGTACGGATGTCGGGTTGTGGATGAGAGAGGCGCCCGAGACAGCGTGTCAGCAACAAAAATGTCCTTGCCCTTGCGATAAACCACTGTGAAAGTGAAGCGTTGTAGCTGGAGCATCATGCGCTGGAGCCGGGAGGAGGGCATGTGTATCGGCTTGTTGAGGATGGTGACCAGAGGCTGCTGGTCCGTCTCGACTGTGAAGCAGTTGCCCAGGATATAGTCTTTGAATTTGGAGCAGGCAAAGATAACCGCCAGCAGCTCTTTCTCAATCTGGGCATAGTGTTGTTCAGCGGCCGTCATTGTGCGGGATGCGTAAGACACAGGCAGTTGCACCCCATCATGGATCTGCAGGCAGGCGGCCCCGAGGCCAAACTTAGATGCATCACATGTGAGAACGATGGGGCGCTGGAGGTCGAAGTACTTCAGCGTTGGCATGCTGATCAGCTTAGATTTGAGGGTGTCAAATGCTCGCTGGTGTTGCGGGAACCAGGCCCAGGCAGTGTCCTTTTTCACCAGATCCCGCAGAGGGGCACTCAGTTCGCTCAGGTCGGGGATGAACCTTCCCAGGTAGTTGACCATGCCCAAGAAGCGCTGCAGGCCAGGCAGGTCAGCAGGTGCAGGCATCTCGGATATTGCGGCCGTCTTCTGCGGGTCGGGCTTCAGCCCCACGTAGGTGACCTCAGGGACCCGGAATCGGCACTTCTTTGGATTGCGCTTCAGGTTGACCTCCTGGGCCCGCTGCAGCACCTGGCGAAGGTGGTGGTCGTGCTCAGCGACATTCTTCCCATAAACCAGGATGTCGTCGACAATGATGGTACACGGAAGTCCAGCAAACAGTTGTTCCATGGTCCTTTGAAACACCTCGCTGGCAGAGTTGATCCCAAACGGCATGCGGAGGAAGCAATACCTGCTGAAGGGCGTGCTGAATGTCGTCAGGTGCGAGGATCGCTCGTCTAGAGGTATCTGCCAGAACGAACTCTTGGCATCAAGAACCGAGAACACGGTGGCAGGGCCGATCTGCGCAGCAACATCCTCCACCGTCCGCATGGGATAGTGTGGGCGCCTGATGGCCAAGTTCAAGTCCTTAGGGTTGATGCAGATCCGTATTTCGTTCTTGTCTTTTCAGCAACAACCATAGTAGAAACCCACCGGGTGGAGTCCATTACTGGCTTCAGGATGCCCGTGGCCACCATCTCGCGAAGAGCTGACTCGACCTTGCCCTCATGGCAAAGGACACATGGTGCGGGGGACGGACGACCGGCGTGGTGTCGGGATTGAGGGCAATCCTGTAGCTGCTGGGCAACTTCCCCAGCTTCGAGTCAAACCGGTCCGGGAATTCGGCCAGCGGGTTCAGGGGTGCCTCTACCAGGTGGACATCACTGTGGAAGCTCACCAATCCGAGGTCCTGGCAGGCCTCCACGCCGAGCAGGGGGTCACATTTACCATCTAGCAGGAAGAAAGAGAGGGGCCGAGTGGTCTTCAGCACCTTGCAGTGGAGAGTGGCCCTCCCCACAGGAACGAGTACGCCACCCCCATAGGCACGAAAAACAGCACTGTCTGTGGAAACGGGCTCATTATTTCTTATCTTCCTGACCAGGCTTGTTGACATAACATTGGCAGCAGCCCCCGTATCCTCCTTAGCAGAGAAGGCCATGCCATTCACCATGACTCGGACGGTCGGGTCCGTTATCAGAGCAGCTGCACCTCGCAAAGAAAACACACTCAGCTCGCTCTGAGAAGAGTCAGGGTCAGACAGGGGAAGATCATCGTGCTGGAGATGGGAACCAGACGGTGAATCATCACGTGTCAGGTAGTGAGACGGTTTCTGCTGTGGCTGTGCAGGGTTCCCACGGGAACGGCATGCTGCCGAGAAGTGGTTGGGCTTGTTGCAGAAATTACAGGTTTTCCCCAACGCCGGGCACACATTAAAACGGTGTGAGATAAAGTTACAATTTGGACATCGTTGAGGTGGTCTGAAGCCCTGCAGTGGCCTTACCCTCCATCGCCGGGGAGCATTGTACTGGGGACCAGCGAGACTGGCTGCGTGGACCACAAGGACAGGTACAGCGGATGTGACAGCCTCAGCTAAACGAGAGGCATGCACCGCTTCATCGAATGTCAGATCAGGCTTACGCAGCAGCTCAGAGCGCAGCTTAACATCCCGTAGACCAAAGACCAAGATGTCACGGGTCAAAGTATCAGGGGTCAGAACATGCAGGTCACATCGGCGAGCCAGTTGGCGCAGCGTGGCCATGAAATTGTCAATAGATTCTTCAGGGTTTTGGCGTCTGGAGAACAGTTTGAAACGCTCTAAGATGTGGTTAGTGGGAAGGTCACACATCGCCGTAAATTTAGCAAGCAGACAATCTGGGTCCTGGATACTCTCACCCTGTCCATAGATGAACGACTCCGAATGCTTGAGCGCTTCGGGACCAGCCAGGTTAAGCAGCAGGGAAGCCTTGACAGCGGGGGCCACAGCAGGGTGGGCGATGGCAACATAATGGTCAAAGTCCCGTCAGAACACACTCCTGCAATGAGTGATGTCTGCACCAAAGACTAGGATGTCAGGTTTACGACAGGCAGAAGCCATCACGGCACAGGGAGGGGGTACTGGGACTAAGAAAATAAAACGCGATAGACTGGAGACGCAGAAAGAAGCACTTCTGATGCCATGTAGAGAAGGTACACAGACACCTTAAAGTCTTCACTACTTTATTAAGCATACATTATATATAGCCCTGGCTGTACGTGGTCTGTCACGATCACTAGAGAGAGAGCTAGGGGCGTGTGGGTTACAATTATACTAACTGGTGAGGGAGTGGTTTGCATGGACATCGTTACTATCAATTAAAGGTGTATATACATATCATCTACAGGGAGTCTTCCACATCATCAGACCCATCAGTTAAGATGGGCCTGAGAGTACTTTCTTTTTGCCTTCCTCCCTGGAGGAGTGGCCTCAGTGCCCTGAAGCACTGGAACTGATGGAGGCAGTTGAGCTGCCGGTAGAAACAGTAGCTGGTATCGGAGCCAGCATTAGCGCAGCCGTTATCTCCCAACCCAATCTATAAGCGGTAATCACGGAGCCGGCATTAGCTCAGCCGTTATCTCCCGACCCGATCTATAAGCAGTAACCACGGTCCCCGCGCGTTCCGCCCCTACTTCGGCAGTTACATTTGCAACACCCTCCATACCACTAACTCTAGCTGGCTCCCGAGCCAGACTTGCAGAGTTTTAAATACTCGTAGGGAAGGTTTAACATTGACTTGCCTGAGGGTTGCTACTTCCGCTTGTGGAGCTGCGCTCTCCAGCCCATCGGTGCACCATGCGTCAGACATAATGACGCGCATGTGCCTGGCGGGACTTCTTCACGTAGTCACTCACGTGACTCCGAAGTAAAATCAAGGATGGGTCTCACTCCAGTCACCCTATTCTTTCCCGTCAGCCAAGAGGTATAGAAATGTGAAAAATCATACTTCCAGATTCAGGGACATTTTCTTCCCTGCTGTTATCAAGCAACTGAACCATCCTATCACCAACTAGAGAGTGGTCCTGACTAAGCATCTACTCCAAAGGAAACCTTTGAACTATCTTTAATCAGACATTACTCGACTTTATCTAGCACTAAACATAATTCTCTTTATCCTGCATCTGTACACAGTAGACAGCATGAATGCAATCACATATAGTCTTTTACTGGATTGCACACAACAAAAAAGCTTTCCACCGTACTTCAGTACACGTGACAATAATAAACTAAACTGATATTATATTGCTACTGCTTCCCTGGCAAGGCCACCGGCATGATCAAGGAAGAGTCTCATGTAACTACACGTGACAATAAACTAAATTAAACTGAACTCAGCTCACTCCTTTATCACTCCCTTGCAAAAAGTTGTAAAATCAAATCATTTATTGGCTCCACCATGCTCTTTGCTTCCACAAGAAGATCTCCTACTTTGTTCATAACAAGATTTGCAATTCCTTCAACCACCCTTTACAGACATTGTTTCATAAAATACTTTCAATATCACTTTTACATTATCCGGCATTCCACACTCATTCTGTTTTTTAACTCTCATTACTTCAATCTCTATATTCCTTTTATTCGGCTTAGTTATTTACCGTTTAATTGATACTGCAATTATTTTGCTTTCCATTAATGTCTTATTTTAATATTGATATTATAATTTGCCCAGATGCACATTGGCATATCATTTTTATTCTGACCCTTTGAGTGAGTTATCTCTATAATTCACTAAAATCAGCATATTTCCAATTGAGTATTTTTGTGAATGAAGATAGTCTGTAATTGTCTATAAATATGTTAAAGCTCACAATATTATAATGTCTGCCCAGAGAAATAGAATCACTTTCTTCACTTTATTCTCCAGAACTAGATACATCTCTCTTCCATTGTGCTACAATCATTAAAACAATCTCCATGCTTTTCCCTTCTCAATGTTTTTTTTTTTTTGATAATTGAAACCTCCCATTATTACTTCTGTAAATTTGCCTTCAATACTAGATCTTATATCTATTTCTTCGTGCTTGAGAATCGAAAATAGACAGACTGCAGTTTAACAATGTTCTTATTTTTATTTCTTATTTCATATTTTTTGAGATGTGGTTTTCATGGGCAAGACAATTATTTATTGCCGACTGTTCTTGAAGTCAAGGGTCTATCACATTGGTGGGTCTAATATATGCCAGACTATGCTGAGATTTATTTTTCTAATTTATTTTGACCTAAAACTTTAAATTTGTTTCTCTATTAGCAGATGCTGCCTGACCTGCTGAGTGTTTCTAGCATTTTCTGTTTGTTCATATTCATTGCGAAACCAGACTTGGCTTCATGACAATCCAATGTTTTCACCTTCAATAACACTGTCCATAGACTTTTATTTCAGACTTAAATTCAAATTCCCCAGGTGTTATGGTGGAATTCAAGCTAATTTCTATGGTGTTATGGTGGAATTCAAGCTAATTTCCATCCCCTGAATACTGGACAAGAAAATTAACCACTCCACCAACAAACTTCTTTGATACATTGATCTTCAATTCAAATTAAAAATACTCTGGGCTCTCAATTACATGATCCTATAATTTTCTATGATATTGCTGTAAGAATCTATTTGATCAATGATGCTATTAATCTCTTGTTATTCTTTCTTGACTGTCCTATGATAAGGAGGTTTCCAGTACTGTGTAGGAAGGAACTGCAGATGCAGGTTTAAACCGAAGAAAAACACAAAATGCTGGAGCAATTCAGCGGGACAGGCAGCATTTCTGGATAAAATGAATGGGTGACGTTCATCGAGAAGAACCAGAGAAGGGTCTCCACCTGAAACGTCACCCATTCCTTCTATCCAGAGATGCTGCCTGGCCTGCTGGGTTATTCCAGCATTTTGTGTCTATCTTCGGTTTGCAGTACTTATGTTCTTTGAACAAGTTCGGAGTTGTGGATACTATTGCACAATCCCATGTAGTGATTTAGTTCACCAATCTTGTCTAACATGCATTTGCTTTTATGTACTCTTCCTCACATTTTCTGTCTGAACTTTGTAATCTCCATCTCCCTGTTCATGTTCATCTCCCCTTGTGAAATTGATGAGGTGAAGGTGATCTTCATTTCATCCTAATTCCCCAAGCATTGCCTTATCACCACTGACTCTCGCTGCTTTTATTATTATTAAGAACAGAACTGAAAGGTGTACATGAGATATCCATTATAACATTTTTTTTTCCTATAGCATAGACTTGTATATCAGTGCAATACTCTTTCAGCAGGAACGAAAAATAAGATCTTTGTCCCTTGTTAATTCTATTGACAATCAAAATTGAAATTGCTCTGTGTTCATAGAGGTTACAGCTAAAATCAAAGCTTTTAGCAAAATCGGCACATAAGCATCTGCAAAGATAACTCTTTGAACCAAGACTACATTATATTTCCTAAATCTTTCAATTATCTAGCAAGTTTCTAAAGTCAAATTTTGAATCTTAATTTATTGATATTAGTATTGCTGCTGTGTCGTTTTTTCATTTAATGGATATCAAATCTCAAAGCAATTCCTCAGGATTCAAGGCTAATGCATAGGAAGTCATCGGGAGCTGGCAGTTGATTTCTCAGCAGATTATCTGGTGATTAGAGGTCCCAGTTCAGAGAATTATATTAAAATGTATAGGGGGCTTTAGCTGCCAAGGTATTTCTGATAAGAGTTAGAATCACAATCAGAGCCAGTGAAATATAGTGGAAAAAAGCTTTTCAGACCAACTTGTCTCTGCCAATCAAAATGCCAATCTAAACTAATCTAATTTGCCCTTGTTTGGTCCATATCACTTTCCTATCCATGTATATGTCCAGATGTCTTTTAAATGTGTTATTGTACATGACTCAACCACTTTCTCTGGCTGCTCGTTCCATATTCGGACCATGCTCTGCGTGCAGAAGCTGCCTCTCAGGCCCATTTTAAATCTATCCCCTCTCACCTTATACTTATGCCATCTAGTTCTTAATTCCTCTTACCTGGAAAGAAGACCGTGCACATTGAGCTTGGATAGCTTACAACCCAACAGTATGGACACTGAATTATCCAATTTTAGGTAACCCCTAACAACCACCCCTCTCTGCTTCCCCGTCTCCCTACATCCCGCTTCCTTCCCCTCCCTCTATGTATGCCCCACTAAGACATGCACCAATTCAACCCCTTCCTCTTCCCCCTCCACCTACATTCCTTCCTTTGTCTTCAAAATTCACAACTCTTCAATCATTTTGTCTCGTTTTTAATCTCTGGCCTTTATCCAACCATCTGTCTACCAAAACACCCCACCTGGCAAGTACGCACCTATTTATTTAAAAATACACCATGAAAACAGGCCCTTTAGCCCACTGAATCCACACTGACCAAATAGGTACTAAATTTTTGTTTAAAAAATGTCATTAAAAACTGCATAAGCTTAATGATTTTTTTAATTGGAATTCTGCATTTATCTTTCGTCGGAAGTGTTCTTCAGTACTCCCACAAGCACTGTAGAGTGACAGAACATTGATCACAACTCAATTTGCTAATGGATAATTAAAGCAAACACCTTGCCCCCCAGAAGCCAATAGTGTTATCCCAGACAAAGCCCCAGCTCACCCTTTAAATCTTTGGTTACCCTCACAACTAAGTTCCAACGTCTCCCACAACATCACTGACCTCTTTCATTCCTTACAAGCAGTGTACCCCACCCCCTCTGCCCACCTGTCTGTCCTCGCGATAGGGTGTGTAGCCATGAATATTTAGCTCCGAGTTCTGATCCTCTTGTAGCCATGTCTCTGTAATGCCTACAACATCATATCTACCAATTTCTAACTGTGCTACAAGCTCATCCACTTTGTTCCTTATGCTACGTGCATTCAAATATAATACCCTAAATTCAGTGTTAATTACCCCTCCTCTCACAAGCATTCCGATTTAACCCGACCTTACTCTCTTCCCCCTATTTAAACTTTCTGTCCTGTTATTGTAAATAACTCATTCTCAGCTTCCCCCCAGTCTAGTTTCAGTCAATAACACTGAGCCAAGCACTTGCGCATCTAAACTTCATTTTGGAAAAACACAATAACAGTTCCCCACTGCTGTACCTAACCACCACGGGTTTGATCCTTGTATCTGCTTGGCCAAGCCCTCCTAGCCTCGTGCAAGCAGAGACACTCCAAAAGGTCATCCAGTCCCAAGCGTTTTCCCAGAAGATCGACACAGGACCTCGTGGGAGCTACCTTTTACAGGTCTCCGAACCTTGAGGGTCCGAACCATATGGGGGTGGTCTCTTTACAGTCCAATAACAGATATTGATTAACTCAGTATATGATATACATTTCCCTAACCCAATAATAGAGTGACTAATAAAATGCATTGGAAAGAAAGTTCTAGAAGGAAGCAAACAAGAATAAACATTGAAACATGTGCCCTGAGATTCAAATAGTTTCTCCAAGGCTCAGCAGTTCGACCAATTATCAATTAACAAGATGACCAATTCGCAACATTATTTATACTATTTACAATGCCCATGATCATCTTGAATGGCGGTGCAGGCTCGAAGGGCCGAATGGCCTACTCCTGCACCTATTCTCGATACCAGTCTGAGCCTAGACTGGCTGGCGCCATCCAAAGCCTGTAAATTTCAGCTGACAAGGGTTAAGCAACTCTGACAAGTGCAGGGATCCTCCATTTTATGGTGTCTTTAATTTGGCCAGTATTAACATTATTTCTGTTACCCTGCACATCTTCTTTAAACTCTATCTATCTTGTTTTAAACTTATGCCATATATTATTTGACATTTCCAACTTGGGAAAACATTCTGACAGTCTACTCTTTGTGCCTCTCATAAATGTCTATCAGGTCCCCTCTCAGCCTCCAGAGAAAAAAAATCCAAGTTTGTCCAACCTCTCCTTATAGCTAATACCTTTTAATCCAGGTAGCATCCTGGTAATTAGGGATGAGTGACTGCAGATGGTTGTATATTGTGTCACAAGCAAACTATTGGAGGATGGACACAAACAGCTGCAGTAACTCTGTGGAACAGGCTGAGCTACTCCAGCTTTTTGTGTCTATTTTCGGTTTAAACCAGCATCTGCAGTTCCTTCCTAAACTATTGGAGGAGATCAGTTGTTAGGTGGCATTGTGGAGGGAAATAGACAGTCCGTTTCAGATTGTGGCCATCAGTCTGAAGAAAAGGTCCTGACATAAAACTTTGTCTATCCGTATCCCTGCCTAAATCCTGCCTGAGTCGCTGAGTTCCTCCAGCATTTTGTTTTTTGCTCATGCCTCCTGGTATACCTCTTCAGCACCCTTTCCAAAGTAGGTTGCCTCTTGTTCAAGTTTCAAGATTTAATTTAATTGTTGCATGTACCAATTAAGGTACCGTGAAATGTGAGTTACCATACAGCCGTACTAAGTCAAAAGAGCAAAAATACACACAGCACATAAAATAAAATTTAACATAAACATCCACCACAGTTTAATCAACATTCCTCACTGTGATGTAAGGCAATAAAGTTCAGTCTTCTTCCTCCTTTGTTCACCCATGGTCGGGGCATTGAACCCTCAGCAATGCTGCTGCAGATGATCCGATGTTCAAGCCCTCTCAATTCAATTCAATTCAATTCAATCTTTAATTGTCATTGTGCAGTGTACAATACAGAGACAACGAAATGCAGTTGGTATCTCCGAAGGGCGAACGTACGAATAAACAAGTAATACATAGACATATGCAGTGGTGTCCGTGCATTTTGCTGGTGATTGGATAGTCCGGGGGGTGAGGGGTGTAGACAGGCAGTCATTGAGGTGCAGCATTGAGAAGTGTGACAGCCGCAGGGAAGAAGCTGTTCTTGAGCCTGCTGGTCCGGCAGCGGAGGGACCTGTAGCGTCTCCCGGATGGGAGGAGGGTAAACAGTCTATGTTTGGGGTGTGAGCTGTCCCTGACGATGCTGTGCGCCCTGTGCAGGCATCGTTTACTATGGACAGACTCAATGGAGGGGAGTGAGGAGCCTGTGATGCGTTGGGCGATCTTCACCACCCTCTGCAGAGCTTTCCAGTCGGCAACAGAGCAATTGCCATACCATACTGTGAAGCAGTTGGTAAGGATGCTCTCGATGGTGCAGCGGTAGAAGTTCACCAGAATCTGGGGAGACAGGTGGACCTTCTTAAGTCTCCTCAGGAAGAAGAGATGCTGGTGAGCCTTCTTGATCAGCGAGGATGTGTTGTGGGTCCAGGACAGGTCATTGGAGATGTTGACCCCCAGCAACCTGAAGCTGGAGACACGTTCCACCTCCGTCCCGTTGATATGGATGGGGTTGTGCGTGCAGACTCTCGATCTCCTGAAGTCAACAATGAGCTCCTTGGTCTTCTTGGAGTTGAGGGCCAGGTTATTGTCAGCACACCATGCTGTTAGGAGCTGAACCTCCTCCCTGTAGGCCGACTCATCGTTGTCGCTGATGAGGCCAATCACTGTCGTGTCATCTGCATACTTGATGATGGTGTTGGTACCATGTACAGGTATGCAGTCGTAGGTGAAGAAGGAGTAGAGGAGGGGGCTCAGCACGCAGCCCTGGGGTACGCCAGTGTTCAGGGTGAGCGTAGAAGAGGAGTGGTTATCCAACCTAACAGACTGTGGTCTGTTGGTTAGAAAGTCCAGTAACCAATTGCAGAGGGAGGGGTTGATGCCCAGGTCATCGAGTTTGGTGATCAATTTCGAGGGGATAATGGTGTTGAATGCTGAGCTGTAGTCGATGAACAGCATTCTCACATAAGTGTTTCTGTTGTCAAGGTGGGAGAGGGCGGAGTGGAGTGCCGTTGAGATGGCATCCTCCGTGCTCCTGTTCTTGCGGCATGCAAACTGGTAGGGGTCCAGAGTGGGAGGTAGGCAGCAGTTGAGGTGTGCCATGACCAGCCTTTCAAAGATGAAAGGGGTGAGTGCAACTGGGCGGAAGTCGTTGAGGCTCGCCGCAGTGGAGTGGTTTGGCACTGGCACGATGGAGGTAGTTTTAAGGCACATGGGGACAACTGCCTGGGCAAGTGACAGGTTGACGATGTCAGTCCAGATGTCTGTCAGATGTGCAGCACAGGTCCTGAGGATGCGCCCGGGGATGCCGTCAGGGCCGGCAGCCTTACGTACATTGATCCTACTCAGTGCCACATGCACGTCGTAGGGGTTGAGTGTGAGGGGCTGGTGGTCATCGGGGAGCACAGCCTTGATGGCCAACTCTTGGGTGTCCCTTTCAAAGTGGCCATAAAAGTGATTGAGTTCCTTGAGGAAGGATGCGTCGCTGGAAGTGGGGGTGGAGTTGGTGGCTCTGTAGTCAGTGATGGCCTGGATGCCATGCCACATGCTTCGGGGGTCGGAGTTGCTGTCGAAGTGCTCCTCGATCCGCAGCTTGTATCTGTGTTTGGCGTTCTTGATGCCCCTCTTCAGATTGGCCCTCGATGAATTATAGGCATGGTCATCGCCTGACCTGAAAGCCGAGTCCTGTGCTTTCAGCAGTAGCCTTACCTCGCTGTTCATCCATGGCTTCTGATTCGGGTATGTGGTGATTTGTTTGAGAGTGGTGACACGGTTGATGGAGGAATTGATGAATCATTGGGATGATTGAAACTCCGGCATTGGGACGGATCGGAACACTCCGCGGCATGGAGCTCCCTAGTCGGCCTCTTCTTACTGGAAACCACGGCTTTGCGGTGTTAAAGTCCACAGGCCCCGCAGTCGGAGCTCCAACACTGGCGATCCTCATCAAAAGATCCCAGGCTCCGTGATGGTATGTCCGCGCCGCACCCGCGGCTTGCAACTCCGGGCCATTTTCAGGAAATGCCGCACCACTCCACGTGGTGTGGCAATGGACACGTGACACCGAGAAAATTTGCATCTCTGTCCCAGTAAGTGACTGGAAAAGGTTTCCCCCCGATCCCCCCAGCCCCCACATAAAACATGCCAAGGGACATTAAAACAAACATTCAAGACATACTTGATAAAAACTTGATAAAAACAAACATTCAAGACATACTTGATAATAAAAACAGTGAAGGGACAAGACAGGCTGCTGGCAAGGCGACTATTACGGGCGCCACCAAGTGGTGAAGGTTATGGTGACTTGTGTATCATAGTGAAGATTTCTGCTCTTATCCAGACCTAGGCACTTTCATGACAAAAATAATTGTTTAAATAAAGCCAAGCCAAATCAGAGGGAATAAAAATTGAAGGCTTTCTGTTAGCCCCGTTGGATGATTAAAGTTAATCCAGAAAGTAATATTGGTTCTTCTTCACATTGCAAGATGCTCACAACTTGTTCAAGGTGATTTCTGGCCCAGACATTGCCCTTGAGGAACTGGAGCAAATCTGTATTCACTGCACAAGTCATTCTCTGGTCCACTGTTGTGTGGTAAAGACTAGAAAAGCTTTTCTCTAAACCTCCCTTGCAGAAGAACAGAATCCCACATATTTTCCAATATTTTTTTCTTTCAAGTTACCTTGTGGTCTTGTGCTTAATATAAGTAAACTACAGCTTATCCTAATTGATACAAAAGGTTGTATTAAACATAATATGGTGATAAATCTGTTGCAGCAATGTCATATTTCAGTCAAATACAAATAATTCATGTAAATGAAAGTGAATCCTGTCTTTCTTATGTCTTATTAAAGTAAAATTCTCACCCAAATATGTCAGATATCTGTTACATTTGATGTAAAGTTTCTTCAAAGGCTATAATAGGTTTACTTTGCTGAGAAAATGAAAGTACTAGAATGCACAAACATCCACATCTGACAGCCTGCATCTAATAATTTCAAGGAAGAAAGCTGACTGTTGCCAATAACATTGTCAATTGCAGATGGTCTTGAAAGTTGTTAGATCTGGCTGCAGTATCAAAAAATATCTGATAACTGCCTCTTCTTGGCATTAGTTGAATGAATGTTGATGTGGGAGGAATTCCTTTCTTTAATGGAGAAAATGTGCTAAAGAGTTCTTTTTTTTTTTCAAGAGAGTGTGTTTAACTCATGCATAGAATGTTAGCATGAATGGCAAGGCCTGCATTTAATGTCAATTATAACTGCCTTTCCAAAGTGGTGGCCTGTCACCTTATTTTGCTGCTGAAGAATGGTAATAGACAATAGATGCAGGAGTAGGCCATTTGGCCCTTCGAGCCAGCACCGCCATTCAATGTGATCATGGTTCACCATCCCCAATCAGTACCCCGTTCCTGCCTTCTCCCCATATCCCCTGACCGCTATTTTTATGAGCCCTATCTAGCTTTCTCATGAAATCATCCAGAGAACCTGCCTGCACCCCCCCTCTGAGGCAGAGAATTCCACAGACTCACCACTCTCTGTGAGAAAAAGTGTTTCCTCGTCTCCGTTCCAAATGGCTTACTCCTTATTGTTAAACTGTGGCCCCTGGTTCTGGACTCCCCCAACATCTGGAACATGTTTCCTGCCTCTAGCTTGTCCAAGCCCTTAACAATCTTATATGTTTCATAGTTGTACCATTAACAACAGAATAGCAATGTATGTCCTAATGAGAAAGTGAGAGGGCTGAATCGAGATGATAATTTTTCCATAAACCTTCGGCCATTTTCCTTTGTGAAGATAGAGCTAATGTGTTTGGCTTTAATGGAATACAGTCGTTAAGTCGTTTTTTTTTGTCATATCCACAAGCATGGTGAGGTTCAAGTATAATGCAAATCTTGCTACTTGTCTTGAAGATTGACAAGTTTCTTGAGCTGCACCCATTCAAACAAGGTGGAATATTTCATCATAATTTTGATATAGGTTCTCCAGGTAAGTTTCTAGAATATTAATGGCCGTCAATTCCATGATGAACATCAAGAGGAGGTAGTTAGGGCACTTCTTGTAGGCATTGGTTATTGCCTTAAATCTCTGTGATCTTTAAGTTATTTGGTATTTATCAGCCTAATTCTAACATGTCCAGATCGTGTTTTATGTAGGCATAGAATATTTGCTTACAAATTAAGTGAGTGAGGAGAAAATGTTATAAACTGGGAACTTGAACGTATATAGTACCTTAATTGCAAACTGCAGTCATTGGTTGCAGGCAGCTAACTATTATTCAGCAAGATTCCAGAAAGTGAAATGAGATAATCAAGTTTTGGTGATATATAACATGAGACAATGCCTAAGAAACCAGGGAACTTCTTGGTTTATCTTCTAATATTTCCATAAAATCATTCAAATCCATTTGAGCAGTCAGATGCATTCTTGATTTAAAATTTCAATTAAAAGGTAATATCTCTAATAATGCTACTCTCTCTTGGCGAACCACGCAAAAATAAAATCCAAAGATAGCCACAAAAACGCTGGAGTGACTCAGCAGGAATGTCTGGAGAGAAGGAATGGGTGATGTTTTGGGTCGAGAACCTTCTTCAGATGGGTTAGGGATAAGGGAAACGAGAGATATAGATGGTGATGTGGGAAGATAAAGAACAATGAATGAAAGACATGCAAAAAAGTAATGATGATAAAGGAAACAGGCCATTGTAAGCAGTTTGTAGGGTGAAAATGAGAAGCTAGTGTGACTTGGTTGGGGGACGGATAGAGAGAGAGGGAATCCGGGGCTACCTGAAGTGAGAGAAATTAATATTCATACAACTGCCCAAGCGAAATATGAGATGCTGTTCCTCCAATTTGCGTTTAGCCTCACGATGACAATGGAGGAGACTGAGGACAGAAAGGTCTATGTAGGAATGAGAAGGAGAATTACAGTGTCCAGCAACTGGGAGGTCAGGTTGGTTCACGCGGGCTGAGCGAAGGTGTGCCGCGAAACGATTGCCCAGTCTGCGTTTGTTCTCAACAATGTATATGAGTCGGCATCTTGAACAATGGATGCAGTAGATGAAGGAGGAGGAGGTGCAAGTGAGCCTCTGGCTAACCTGAAAGGACTGTCAGGTCCCTGGACAGAGTCAATGGAGGTATAGCGACAGGTGTTGCATCTTCTGCGGTTGCAGGGGAGGGGGTGGTTTGGGTGGGGTGATTAACCAAGCAGTTGCGGAGGGAATGGTCTCTGCAGAAGGTGGAATGGGGTGGAGATGGGAAAATGTGGCTAGCGGTGGGATCCCGTTTAAAGTTGCAGAAATTTTGGAGGATTATGTGTTGTATTGCACAGCTGATAAGGTGGAAGGTAAGGACCAGGCGGTCTCTGTTGCAACAAGGGGGATGTGGAGCAAGTGCAGTACTGAGGAGACACGATTGAGGGCCTCATCTATGATGGGAGAGGGAAATCCTCGTTCCCTAAAGAATGAGGGCATCTCGGATGTTCTAGTATGGAATACCACATCTTGGGTACAGTTGCGGCATAGATGGAGGAATTGGGAGTAGGGGATATAGTCTTTGCAGGAAGTAGGGTGGGAAAAAGTGTAGTGGAGATAGTTGTAGGATTAGTGGGTTTGTAATAGATGTCAGTCAATAATCTATTTCTTGTGATGGAGACCGTGATCAAGAAAGGGGAGGGAGGAGTCAGAGATGGTCCAAGTAAATTTGAGTGCTGGATGAAAATTGGGGATGAAGTTGATGAAGTTCACGAGCTGTGCATGGGTGCAGGAGGTAGCACCAATGCAGTCAACGGAGATAGAATTTGGGGATCGGGCTAATGTATTCCTGGAACATGGATTTTTCAACGTACTACAAAGAGGCAGGCATGGCTGGGGCCCATGCGGGTGCCTGTTGTGTCTGGGTAAGACTGTCCTTACAGTCATCACTAGAGGGCTCTGCCCCGAAATGAATGTTTTCCTCGGAATGAGTCCGGTGTCATCTTGATTAGTTTGGACGCAGCCATTTTGTCTTGAAATAAACAAACTTACAGGCTCGCTACAACAAGTGTCGGTTGTGAGTGATTAGCCGTCAACACAACAGAGCCCTTAGCCCTTATGTGCGTGAACACTGACATGTATGCCTATACGGGAGACCATTCACTCTCCATGTGGATCACCAAGCTCTAACTATGTTATTGGACACATCAGGCTCAGGGCATCGTCCACTCCGGATTTACAGATGATCCGATCGCCTTCATCAGAACAAATTGTTGAATATCTAGCAGGTTCACGCAATCGCATCACAGACATGCTCAAACAGCATCGCGTCCCAATGGTGGCACCCGCGCACATGCGATACCGACGCTTCTAGCGACATCGACGTCTATGTTCTCGCGGTGATTTCACGTGACGGCGAATCTAGTAACGCGGGAAGAGCTGAAAGCAGATTCGACAGTGACGGCACTCTGCAAACCATCTGCCAGTATCTCAAGTCAGACTGGCCCAAGGAGATACCACACGACTTGGTTCCATACCACAAACTGGTAGTGTTTGACGATACATGTGTCACGCGCGGAACTCGAGTGGTTATACCCAAATCACTGCAAGACTGTGTGTTACGACTGGCACACGAAGTACACCCGGGCATTGTTAAGATGAAACAACGGTGTCGCGAGGCAGTGTGGTGGCCAGCAATAGATCATTGCGTAGAAGATTTCGTCAAAAATTGTGAAGCATGCACAATTAGCGAGAAGTCAACAAAACCACGTCCTGCCCCCCTTCAGCCAATCCCATGGCCGATCAAACCATGGAAGCACTTGCAAGTCGACATCTTCGGAGAGGTGCACGCTGCGCCAAGAAGCCAGCAGTTTCTACTTGTAGTGCATGATCTCCGCAGCAAATGGCCTGAGATCGCAATTACTTCTTCAGTCACGGTAAGCTCGATCTTCGCGATTCTCGAAAAGCTGTTCACTAAGTGGGGACTGCCGAAGGTCATAATGACAGACAACGACCCACAGTTCATACCTGAACAGTTCTCCACCTTCCTCGAGAGCGACGACATTCAACATCAGTGGATGTCGCGATACAACCCGCAATCGAAAGGCGGGGTTGAACGATTCAATCGCGTGATCAAAGAAAGCATAAAAGCGAGCATGTTAGAGGTGAAAACATTCGAACAGTCAATCCATATCCTTCTCCGATCCCACAGATCCACACCGCACATGCTGACTGGGAAAACGCCAGCAGAGCTGATGATAGGGCGAAACCTGCGAACAAAACAGAATGCTTTTCATCCACCATCGCGTCCAAATCCAGAAACAAAAGTGATGGCGGAAACGATAGCACACAGACAAGCGAAAGGGAAAACATACTGTGATGCCAAACGCAGAGTACGAGCACGGCGGTTCAAGGTCGGCGACTGGGTACGAATCAGCCACCCAAACAGACAGCATAAGCTCGCAAGCACATTCTCAAAGCCGATACAGATCAAACGGAGACTCGGTAAGAACGAGCACCTCCTCCAAGATGACACTAGATGGGACGCGAGTCGTCTTAGTGCAAGCAGCCAGGGACAGGAAGAAGACGAACCAGACGCTTTTCTTTTCCCGACATCCAGTGAAGACAGCTATCGCGATCAGCAGACAGCAGAGCAGCCAAATCCCACTCGACGCTCTCAGCGATAGAAGGGGAGGCCTCAGTATCTGTAAGATTATCAGCAGTGAAGCCATAAACTGTTATATTCACTGAGCAGTTATTTTTTGGACTTCCGTTTATTCCTTGTGTGCCTTCCACAGCCTCCAACCTTATTGGACAAGGAATTTGAAAGGACTTTGGACTGATTTCATATGGACTTATATTTGATTGGATAACTGGACTTAAATGATCGCCTTCATTTACAAGGAGGGGAAATAATGTTGTGTCTGGGTAAGACTGTCCTTACAGTCAACACTAGAGGGCTCTGTCCCAAAATGTATGTTTTCCTCGGAATGAGTCTGGGGCCATCCTGACTAGGCCATCCTGGACGCAGCCATTTTATCTTAAAATAAACACACTTACAGGCTCGGTACAACAAGTGTCGGTTGTGAGTGTTTAGCCGTCAAACACAACAGAGCCCTTAGCTACGACTCGGGCTTGGAGGAAGTGGGAGGAGTCAAAGGAGAAGCTGTTGAGGGTGAGGACCAGCTCCGCTAGGTGGAATAGAGAGTTAGAAGAGGGAAATTGAATGGTTCTGCAGTCGAGGAAGAAACAGAGGGCTTTAAGGTCTTCCTGGTGGGGGATGCAGGTGTAGTAAAGATGAGGGAGTGGGGGATCGGAAAGCGGAAGCCATTAAAGAGATGAAGGGCATGTGAGGTATCTTGGACCAGGGGGATAGGATGGAGTCGAGGTACGTGGAAATAATTTCCATGGGACAGAAGCAGGCAGAAACAATGGCAGCTGTGTTTGTGGAGTTTGGGTAGAAATGGTCTGTGCGGAGTTGGGAAACAATAAGATTGGAGGATGTGGAAGGATGTGAGCCTGGAACTCATGTGAGGCAGCAGCTCAGGCCCGCTGGTGGGTGAGGAGAGGCTGGTGGGGGACCGGAGTAAAGATATGGGTCAGTGGCAGCAGCATTGGTGGTCCCGGGGAGACAGTGAAGGTTGGCGACAATGGGAGGTGGTGAAAGTAAACGACAATAGGGGCAGTCCCAGGGAAGCGCTGAGAGTCGGCAGCCGCAGCAGTTTCAGTGGTCCGGGCCTGGGTTCAGCCAGGAAGATGGTGAAGGTCGGAGAGGCAGTGGATGGTCGTGCTGCTCCTCATGGTGGCAATCTCGGGCTTGTGATGTTTGGGCAGTGGGTACAGCCCAGCAGTGGAGCCACAGGCCTGCGGGCAGTCGAGTCGAGGAGTGTCGGTGGAGGGACTGGTCTGGAGGCGGGCAAGCTTGTGATCCTTGGTAGAGTCAAGGTAGACGAGGAAGCGTTTGTTGAGGGTGTGGATCTGACATCGATGAAGTACAGTTGGGATCCATTGCAGGCCTGGGTAAGTGTGGCCCGGAGCTGTGGGAGTCAGAGCTGGTGCCTGCGCATCACAGCCAGTGTAGAACGCAGGGCACGGAATGAGAATTGTTGTGAAAGCGGGTCCAAATCTATTGCGAACACTAAAAGCAAGATGAATATTTAATTGATGCTTACTTTTTCATATGTTTCTTGTGAAGCCTGTCAACCACAGTAAAATTCTAAAATGCAAATTGCATCACCTTCAGGGAACCACCACTTCATGTACATGCACAGTTTTGGTCTTAGGCAAAACTCTTCATTAAAGTGAAGCTCCATCACATATAACGATGAAGTGTTGCTGAAAGAATATTAAACTAAAGATAAACCTTCAAAACTGATGTTGGCTTATGAATATGGATGTAAATGCAAATGAAATCCTACATTTGGTCGAAAAGTAATTGTTCAGGGAACAAACATGCTTATGCCTCATGCATTATGTATAATTCCATCCTTGCTCCAGTGTTAGCCAAAGTACATCCACCATCGTTCTTTTAGTATCTGAAGAGCCTTCACTGCATACTAGAAGATCCCCAATGCTTACATTGTGTTGTACAAACCTATCTCTGAGCAGAGTAGTTGCAATACAGTGATAGTTATTGGAAATATGGAGAACACAACTATGTTAAACTTTAAATTCAGTGATATGTTCAGTATCAGTAACAAATTATGTTCTGAATTTTACTTCGGAGTCATGTGAGTGACTACGTGAAGAAGCCCCGCCAGGCGCATGTGTGTCATTACGTCCGACGCATGGCTCACCGACGGGCTGGAGAGCGCAGCTCCACCAGCGGTAAGTAGCAACCCGCAGGTAAGTCAATGTTAAACCTTCCCTGCGAGGATTTTAAACTCTGAAAGCCTGGCTCGGGGAGCCAGCGAGAGTTAATGCTATGGAGGGTATAGTAAATGTAACTGCTGTAGTAGGAGCGGAACTCGCGGGGACCGCGGTTACCGCTTATAGATCGGGTCGGGAGATAACGGCTGCGCTAATGCCGGCTCCTCAATGACCACTTATAGATCGGGTTTGGAGATAACGGCTGCGCTAGTGCCAGCTCCAGTACCGGCTACTGTTTCTGCTGGCAGCTCAACTGCCTCCATCAGTTCCAGTGCTTCAGGGCACTGAGGCCGCTCCACCAGGGAGGAAGGCCGAAACAAAGTACTTTCTTGCTCATCTTATGTGATGGGTCTGATGATGTGGAAGACTCCCCTCCTTTTAATTTAAAGATATGGGGATGGCTCAACCAAATGGGAAAATGCTCCAAACTTAAAGAGCCATGTCAAATTTCAATCGGGGTCGAATGCCGCTAGGATTCCCCACACAGCCTCTCGCAGAGGTCCATACAGCGAAGAAGAAAACACCGCTTATGGATACCAGTGGGAATCATCCTCTCCAGCACCTTGTTTAGGGCTGGAAGAGACCTCCATAGAGCATGACTCAGGAGAGCCAGGGCAGGAGGAGTCTGACCCTGAAGCTGGTGTCACCACATTTGTGCACACACCAGAGCACATGATCCATGCTCCAGGTGTCCCGGACAAAACTTCGCTATTCCGGAAGGGACTGGTGAGGCTGTGGAGGAGCTGTTATCACAAGGCTGTTATATGGCAACTATCGATCTGAAAGATGCATATTATTCAGTACCAATTCATCATCAGGATCGGAGATACTTGAAATTTAGTTGGATGGGACAGCTGTGGCAATTTAAAGCATTGCCCAATGGGTTAACCTCAGCTCCTAGGCTGTTCACGAAATTGTTGAAACCAGTGCTGGCGCTACTTATGGCCCAGAATCACATTGTAATGGCTTCTCTAGATGATATGTTAATCATAAGCAACATTCAGGAGACAGCTGAGGAATCGGTTTCAGCAACCAAACACCAAAGGTTAGGGTTTCTGGTCCATCCAACAAAATCCAAGTTAGAGCCATCCCAAAAAATTGATTATTTGGGATTTGTCATTGATTCAGTTGATATGTCAGTGACTTTGCCTACAGTCAAGGCTGTGGAGATCAGGGAGGTCTGTACTAGTCTCGCTGAAAAACAATATCCCTCCATCCAGGAAGTAGCCAGTGTTATTGGTAAATTTGTAGCAGCTTTCCCTACAGTGGAGTTTGGACCTCTGCACTATCAAAGTCTGCAACGAGCTAGAGACAACCACTAAAAGACCATGCAGGTCATTTTGATAGACTTATGCAGTTACCAACCAGAGCCATTGCTGAATTGCAATGGTGGATTATCAATATTGTACAAACTACCAAAAACATTTTGGTTCAGCAACCTTCAGTGGTTTTGCAGAGTGAGTGCTCTCGGATGGGGAGCTACGGACAGCTAGTCTAGCTGTGGTGGTGGATGGAGTGTGCAAGAGGATTTAATCCTGCAGAGGCATGGTATAAATTACTTAGAATTGTTGGGTGCATTGTATGGATTAAAAGCTTATTGTTCAACAATGATTAATTTACATGTTCAGATAATACCACGGCTGTGGCATATATCAATCACATGGGAGGAATAAGGTCAGTATCATGTGATAACCTGGCCCGCGTCGTGTGGCACTGGTGTATTTCCAGAAACATCTGGGTCTTAGCTATCTACCTACCAGGTAGAGATAATCTGGTGGCAGACAACAGATCACAAAAATCTAATGACAACATAGAATGGATGTTAAATCCTGAAGTTTTAAAATGATTTGTCAGCCGCTATGGTTTGCCAGATATTGATCTGTTGCATCCAGGCTAAATCACCAGTGGCCTAAATACATTGCATGGGAACCGGATCCAGGAGCAGTAGCGGTGGAAGCTTTCTCGCAACATTGGGGATGTATATTATTTGATGCTTTTTCCCCATTCTGCCTGATTAGGCAATGTCTCACCAAAATAGAGCAGGACTCCGCCTCAGGCGTTTTGGTGGTTCCGGACTGGCCTACACAGCCATGGTTCCCATTGGAACTCAGAATGATGATTCAGCCACTCATGACTGTCCCCAACTGCAGTAATTTGTTGGTGCATGCAATAACAGGAGAAAGTCATCCATTACATGATTGTATTAATTTGTTGATCTGCAGGTTCTGACCAGACCGTTCTGAGGCCTTGGACTGTCGAATAGGACCATGGATGTGATATATGCAGCTAGGAGAGATAGCACTAAGAAACAATGTGTCTCATATAAAGAAATGGGAGATGTTTTGTTTACAGTCAGATATATCATCATACTGCAAGCATACCAGATGTATTGGAGTTCCTTGCTACATTGCATTTTGATGAACACTTGAGTTATAGTGCCATTAATAGTGCTCGG
Source organism: Okamejei kenojei (assembly GCA_035221665.1). Lineage (NCBI taxonomy): Eukaryota > Metazoa > Chordata > Chondrichthyes > Rajiformes > Rajidae > Okamejei > Okamejei kenojei. The sequence goes on along the minus strand of CM069137.1, from coordinate 26,375,696 downwards.
AGTGCTTTGTCTTCCTATTTAGGGAAGTTTCAGAACAACAACCTATCTAGATGGTTAAAACAGGTTTTGGATCTGCTGGAGTAGACACTCATGTGTTTAAAGCTCACTCCACCAGGGCGGCATCAACATCCGCAGCGAGGCTGCAGGATGGTCCAAGGAATCAACTTTTTCTAAAATTCATGATAAACCTGTCCTGACATGTTCTTTTGGGTTCCGTTTGACTTGATTTTCTTTGTCTTTATACATTTCATTTGTAATTTCCCATAGGATAGAGTGGTTATTACTGTTATTTTATTTAAAAAAGTATTATTGGATAATTCGAAGCATTGTTCAATACATTATTTATTCACTACTGTGTCAACTGAAGCAGTGTGTCATATGGAATGGATCTGCAGCATGAAATCACAGAGCTTTGAAATCTTCACGTAGTCACTCGCATGACTCCGAAGTAAAATAGTAAGATTAAACGAGAACTTACCAGTTTGAAGTTTGATCTTTATTTTATGAGGAGTTACGATGAAGGATTATGTGCCCTCGGCTCCCGGCCCTCATAATCGCAAAGATTATCTGGTAGTTCTAGTCTTCTGAGTCTTACTATATCACTTTGGCTATAGTTTCTGTGTTTTCTGATGTTGAAACGCCGCTGCTTTGAAGTATGATCAGCGAACATGTGCCTGGCGGAGCTTCTTCACGTAATCCAAATCTCATCGTAAACTCCTCATAAAGTAAACCTCCTTGATCAAAACTATCAAATTTATGAAAAAATGCTTGTTGTGAGCAATTGCCTCTGGTTCAACTTACTAGCTCTGATAGTAGTTGTTTTTTTGAGGGACAAGCCTTTACTTTTGACGCTGTTACACTTTCAGAGCTGCATAAGTCCCTGAGATGTTTAGACACAAAAAAATCGGCAGGTCCCGACAACCTTGAGCCTTACTTCCTAAAGTTAGCCGCTGATTTTATTGCATTGCCTCTGACTTATCTTTTTAATCTTTCCCTGGAGACAAACAAAATTCCCCTTATTTGGAAATCTGCCTTTGTTCTCCCACTGTTTAAAGGGGGGGACCCCACTGTGTTAACCAACTATAGGCCCATCTCCAAACTGTCTGTTTTAAGTAAGGTGCTGGAATCTACTGTAAACCAACAACTGATGGACTTTTTTTATCAACTAACAGTATTTTATCTGAATTTCAATCTGGTTTTAGGAAAAAAATATAGTTCGTCAACAGCTGCTTTAAAAGTAATAAATTATTTTATTGAATTTTTAGACAATAAGCAACACTGTGCAGCCCTTTTCGTTGACTTATCAAAGGCAATCAAATTATTGTTACAAAGACTATGCAGCATCGGTTTGACTGATCAAGCTGTCTGTTGGTTTGAAAACTATCTATCAGGCAGATCCCAGTGTGTGCGAGCAGAAGGTATTATTTCTAGCTCTCTTAATGTATCCAAGGGTGTGCCACAGGGATCGGTTCTAGGACCTTTATTATTTACTATTTATATTAATAGTCTAGATCATAAAGCAGCGAACGCAAATTTTCACTTTTATGCTGACGACACAGTGATATATTGCTCTGCGTCTACCCCAAATCAGGCTCTCTGTCAGCTCTAAACTGCTTTTAACACTGTGCAACATAACCTGTGTGATTTAAAACTTGTTTTAAATGCTGACAAGACAAAGCTCATACTGTTCACTAAAGCTAAATCAAAGCCCTCGGACCTCCCTTCTATCACCACTTTGCAGGGCTCTATGGTTGAATCTGTGTCTCAATATAAATATTTGGGATTTATAATTGATGATTCTCTCTCTTTTAAATCTCATATCTAGGAACTTGTGAAAAAACTAAAGATAAAATTAAGTTTTTACTTTAGAAACAAATCTTGTTTTTATTTTGAAGCCAAAAAAAGACGTTGCTGCAACATTTATGCCTGTGTTGGACTATGGTGATGTTTTATATATGAATGCATCTTCAAAATGCCTACAGTCTTTGGACACGGTCTACCACGGAGCACTGAGATTTGTTACTAATTTTAAAACCTCACGCACCACTGCTCTTTGTATGCTCAAGTTGGATGGTTTGCCCTGTCCACCCGCAGACTCCATCATTGGCATATCCTTATTTATAAGACTACCCTCGGTATTCTTCCTTCATACCTGCAGAAGTATGTAATTCGAAAAAGCACAGGAACTTATCAGCTCCATTCTGAGGACTTGTTCTTACTAACTGTACCTAATGTCCGTACTGAACTGGGGAAAAGGGCATTTAGTTATGCTGCTCCCTTCGCATGGAACCAGCTGCAGAATGAACTGAAACTTAAGGAGCTGGTTTCTATAAACAGATTTAAATCTCTTCTTAATGATGTTGAAGCGGGCTCTTCTGTCTGTACATGCTTTGTTTGATAATGTTATGACTGTGACTCTATTTATATGTTCTCTGTTGTTTTTAAATTATTGTCTGTAACCGGGGAACTGTGCTGCTGCCTGTCTTGGCCAGGACTCTCTTGTAAAAGAGTTTTTTAATCTCAATGAGACTTCTCCTGGCTAAATAAAGGTTAAATAAAATTAAAAAAACAAAATACCGACCCGAAACATCACCTGTGCCTTTTCTCTGGAGATGCTGCCTGGCCCGCTGAGTTACTCCAGCATTTTGTAGCTATCTTGGGTATAAACCAACATCTGCAGTTCCTTCCTACACATTTTGTATCCTCCCAACAACCCTTTTCTATTATTTGTGAACACCTCTGAACTGCTACTTGCAGAAGCTAATGAACAGGTACAATTTTCAAGAGTTTAACATCCGTTAATGAAGGGTAATAACAATTAATTACGCAGCAATGTATAATGCAACAATGCCAAAGTTAAACCTTGTGGTACACTCATTTCTTAAATCCACACATCCACTTATATACTGTTCATCTATGGTAATATATCATTGCCCGTACAATTGAGATCCAATGCACCATCATTTAATTATGGAAGAATCACAGAGAAGACCAACATGTTCAACGTTGGGATTATTGGGACACCGCTACCAGCCTTGGAGGGCATCTACCACACACAGTGCCTCAGGAAGGCTGTCAGCATCCATAAAGACTCCTCTTACCCTTGTAATGGACTGTTCGAACTACTCCCTTCCGGCAGACGTTACAAGGCCTTCTACGCCCGCACCTCTGAGTCTGCAGGAACAGCTTCATTCCCAGAGCTATATCGGCTCTGAACTGGCGCTGCTGAGTGCCCCCCACCCCTATGGACTGTCTCTCTCGGATGGTCACGTCGCACAGACACATCTGCACTTTAGTCTGTTTTGACTGTTTTACTGTTCTAATGTTCTTTTTACAAACCTTGTTCTCGGGTTATCTAAACCTAAATTTTATTAGTCGTTTAAGTTATGACATCGGATGGAAGTTGCAAACCAAATCTTGTTGCACTTATGTGTAATGACAATAAAATATATTATTATTATTATTATTATTATTATTATTATTATTATTATTATTATTATTATTATTATTATTATTATTATTATGTTGTGCCTAGATAATTTTGCTCAGCAACAAAATTGTCAAGAACAAAGAACTTCATAGGTGACAATGTTTAAGTTTCAGTTTAGTTAATTGTCACGTGTATCGAGGTACAGTGAAAAGCTTTTGTTGCATGCTAACCAGTCAGCGGAAAGACAATACGCGATTACAATTGAGCTGTATCAGTGAACCTGTCTGCAATTTCTGAAATCACCTTCTATCACACCCCAACAACTTTTCCAACAAGAAAGTTAAATCTACTATTTAGAATGGCTCATGTCCTGTCACCCATAAGCATGTTTACAATCATATTTGAATTCTGGCAGGAGGAGTAAGTATGAATTAGACATGCATTTACAATATACTGCTAAGTTTTTATTCATGCTTGATTATTTAATAAAAACATAGGAACATAAGAAAATAAATAAATATTAAAAGTGCTTCTGAAGGCTAACAGTTCCTTGGAAGAATTTAAAAAAAATAAATGCATGTATTATAATATAGACAATATTTAACATAATTTCTCATAGAATATAGAAGTGCTAGCATCCACAGGCTTGAGGGTCAATGAAACGTGCTAGAAATTTGAGCTTGCTATTTTATAGACTGTTAAAGAACCCTTGTTAAATAGCCCATCTCCCTCTTCCAAGTTGGATTACTGTGAGCAGAACTGATGTTGGATTTGTTCTGCTTGGATTTTCCAGGTAGGGACATGGTCTGCTCAGTGACTGATATCGAAAGGGTAAGTTAATTTAAAAAAAATATCATGTTGCGATGAATAAACTGCCTGTGGGACACGACAAGCACTGACAGCTTGTCCAAATTATTGCGACAAGCCTCAAAGATTTCTACTTGGCAATCTGGATGACTTTTACCCCAATAAAATCAAGTATAATCTCAATTATTTCAGAATAGCAGTTGCAGATGTTATTTCCTTAACATGGATAGCTTTTCAAATTCAATTTCCTCCTTACTTGTTGCCCTCTCAGGAAGCTATATAAAGGGTGTTAGACATAATTGGTGGGATACAACACCATATTCCTTAAACTCCAACCTGTGTTTCGAACAATGGTACAGCTGGTAGACCCCTACTTCACAGGATCAGGCACCCAGAGTCAATACTGACATCAGGTGCTGGCTGTGTGAAGTTTGCACATTATCCATGTGACCTCTGGGTACTCCAGTTTCAACACAAATCCCAAAGACATGCAGGATTGTTGGTTAATTCAATTTTGTAAATTGCCTCTAGTGTGTAGGGAATGCGAAAGTGGGATAACATGGAACTAGGGTGAATATGTAATTGATGATCGACATGGATTGGTGGGCCTGTTTCTATGCAGTATCTTTTAATAATTTCAGTCAATCAATTCTTATTGATTATAGGTACACAGAATTTGTCTTTGAGGTGGTTTGGAAATAGGAAAGGGAACAATGTTAACCATATGTAGGAAATCTTTCATGATTATGTAAATATTGATCAAATACAAAATAAATTCAAGAGTTAAATGATTTATCTTAAATGAATTTTACTATTGCAGGATTTTTTTCTGTGAAAGTTCATTTCAATGAGAACATTACAAAGGAATCCCCACTGACAATAAGGTAAATAGTAACTAAATTATAATTTTACTTCGGAGTCATGTGAGTGACTACGTGAAGAACCCCGTACAGCTTAGCTGAAGTCGTTGCTCCCGGTCCGGAGGGTGTTTTGTTCAACATAATTTCAGCTTCGAATTGTTTGGGAGAATTTCTAAAGTTAAGAGGCGAGCCGCGACCAAACCGGCTGCGGAAGACCACGGGCCTGCGGGCAGTGTGCGACTGCCAAATTCGCCTATAGAGTCGTTGGCAAAGCAGCCATCAGCCACAGTCTTGGTGCGGCCAGAAGGCACCTTGGCTACTCCACGGGGGAAAAAAGGCACAAAAAAGTCTGTTAGGGCCCTGGACTCCGAGGAGTCAGGCCAGGAGGTGGACGAGTTCCCTCCTTCTAAGGGCAGTGTTACCGGCAGGCTGGCCCATCTGGAGAGCCTTGGAGAGGTTCCTCCAGCACGACATGCTCCAAAGGACGGATCTATCAGAGCCCGGGGAGTTTATAGAAACCAAGGCAGCAGCGCTTGTGTCAGAGCTGCATAATAGCTCCTTGTCAGATGACGGGAGCGTACGAGGTCAGTGCTATGCTGACCCAGAGTACAAAGGCACAGTTGGGCTAGAGGGACCGATCGTGTGTATTGTCTATTGCATCCAGATTTGCGGTCCCTGCACCTGTGAGCCAGATTTGCATAAATGACATGGCTTCCCATCCACTGCAAGAACATAAATGACATGGCTCCCATCACAAAACTGTGCCTCACTGTGAGCAGTCTATTGGATTGGAGGGGGCGTCAGAGCCCAGGAGGTTAAATTACAAAAAATACTCCGGCTACTTACCTCGGGTATCATGGCCTTTGCAACGTCAGTGGAGGGGGCGCCTCTCTCGGATACTCAGGAGGAAGCGATGGAATGAATGTGCAATGCACATTTTTAAATTAATTGTATTAGAAAGAATGCCATCCATCCTGCCATTAACCCTAAATTTGCTGGACAGTGTAAACCAGGGAATGTTCAACCCCCAAACCTCCTGTTTGGAGAAGACTTGACCAAACAGGTGAAAGAACTTGATGAAGAGTCTAAGACTGTTGGCCTCATGAAGGTGCCTCCGAAGGGATCGTCTTTCCGCAGACTGTACCCCTACCCTCCTGTGCATGCCAAACAGTTCACTGGCTATGGCGGACGTGGTGTTGATCAACCTACACAGAGGCCTTTTTCAGGGCAGGGCCGGAGCCGGGCCATGTTCAAGATGCGGTGCCCTCCAGCAGCCCTACCCCCAGACTTCGGGGGCAGAATCAGCGACATTACCGCCAGTAAATCCTAAGGTAGGTGCGACTGCGATGGGTACATTACAAGTTGGGGGGAGATTGCAATTTTTCTTACATGAATGGCAGTGGATAACATCTAACCTGTCTATACTGCATAGCATTCAAGGTTTCCAAATTGAGTTCATTTCTGACTTGCCGCCACCCACTCAGCACACACCTGGCCGTACTTTTGTGTTTTCACAACAGGAGTGTATTAGTGCACAAAGAGAAATTGAAAGGGCGAGGCATGAGTCTTATCAGTTTGTGTCCAATATCTTTACGAGGCAAAAGAAGGATGGAGGGTGTAGAATTATCCTAGATTTGACAGAGCTTAACACCTTTGTGCAGTATAAACACTTCAAAATTGAAACTTTTGTAACTGCTCAACAACTGCTTTCCAGGGGATGTTATATGGCAAGCATTGACCTCAAAGATGCTTACTATTCAGTGGCCATTCATGATCAGTACAGGAAATGTTTGAAGTTTAACTGGATGGATCAGTTGTGGCATTTTAAAGCTTTGCCTAACAGATTAACGTCGGCTCCCAGACTATTCACAAAATTGCTCAAACCAGTCCTGGGGTTACTCTGAGCATATTGTCATGGCATATTTGGATGACATTTTAGTCATTGGGAGGACTTTTGAATTAGCTGAATTATCTGTGTCAGCTACAAAACTTGTTTTCTAAAAGATAGGATTCATCATCCATCCAGTTAAGTCTAAATTGGTGCCATCTAATATAATTGACTATATGGGGTTCACCATTAACTCAGTACACATGTCAGTGACTGCCTCAGGGCAAGCAATTAGAGTTAATTGAAGCCTGCAGAAAACTCATTGTTGATAATCACCCTTCTATTAGACATGTGGATCGGTTAATTGGATAATTAGTGGCAGCATTCCCAGCTGCTCAATTCTGGCCTTTGCACTACCATAACTTACAGCGTGCAAAGGAACAGGTACTTAAGTTTCAGAGAGGTCGGTTGGGGTGCAACCTATAATGTCTCAAGCTGCGGTGGCAGATGGGATCTGCAGGAAGCATCATAGAATCATAGAAAATAGGTGCAGGAGTAGGCCATTCGGCCCTTCGAGCCTGCACCGCCACTCAATGTGATCATGGCTGATCATCCAACTCAGTATCCTGTACCTGCCTTCTCCCCATACCCACTGATCCCTTTAGCCACAAGGGCCACATTTAACTCCTTCTTAAATATAGCCAATGAACTGGCCTCAACTTCCTTCTGGGGCAGAGAATTCCACACTCACCACTCTCTGTGTGAAAAATGATCTTCTCATCTTGGTCCTAAAAGACTTCCCCCTTATCCTTAAACTGTGACCCCTTGTTCTGGAGTTCCCCAACATCGGGAACAATCTTGCTGCATCTAGCCTGTCCAACCCCCTAAGAATTTTGTAAGTCTCTATGAGATCCCCCCTCAATCTCCTAAATTCCAGCGAGTACAAACCAAGTCTATCCAGTCTTTCTTCATATGGAAGTCCTGCCATCCCAGGATCAGTCTGGTGAACCTTATCTGGACTCCCTCTATGGCAAGAATGTCTTTCCTCAGATTAGGAGACAAAAACTGTACACAATACTCCAGGTGTGGCCTCACCAAGACCCTGTACAACTGCAGTAGAACCTCCCTGCTCTTGTACTCTCATCCTTTTGCTATGAATGCCAACATACCATTCGCTTTCTTCACAGCCTGCTGCACCTGCATGCCTACTTTCAATGACTGGTGTACCATGACACCCAGGTCTCATTGCATCTCCCCCTTTCTTATCGGCCACCGTTCAGATAATAGTCTACCCTCCTGCTTTTTGCCACCCAAGTGGATAACCTCACATTTATCCACATTTTACTGCATCTGCCATGCATTTGCCCACTCACCCAACCTATCCAAGTCACCTTGCAGCCTCCTAGCATCCTCCTCACAGCTAACACTGCCCCCCAGCTTCGTGTCATCTGCAAACTTGGAGATGTTGCATTCAATTCCCTCATCCTGATCATTAATATATATGCCCTGTGGTACCCCACTAGTCACTGCCTGCCATTCTGAAGATGACCCGTTTAATCCTACTATTTGCTTCCTGTCTGCCAGCCAGTTCTCTATCCACATCAACACTGAACCCCCAATACCGTGTGCTTTAAGTTTGAATGCTAATCTCTTATGTGGGACCTTGTCGAAAGCCTTCTGAAAGTCCAGATACAACACATCCACAGGTTCTCCCTTATCCACTCTACTAGTTACATCCTTGAAAAATTCTATAAGATTCAGTGGACGCAGTGCTTTGTCCAATTATTTACGGCTGGGGTCAGCACACCACACGGTAGGGTCCCACCCCTTAATAACCAATTTATGAAGGGCGTCTTTAACTCCACTCCACCTAGACCCAGGTACACACACATATGGGATGTCAGCGTGGTCCTCACGCTGCTCCGTCAGTGGGCACCAGTTTCATATCCGTCCCTACACCATCTGACATTGAAAGTAGTTATGCTCATGGCCCTGGCCTCAGCACAACGGGTCCAAATGCTACAAAAACTCAGACTGGACAGTATGAGATCGTCCGGCAATAACGTCACCTTTTTCGTTCGGGATCTCCTCAAACAGAGGAGGCCAGGGGTACAATGGCTCAAGTTGAGTTTCATGGCATACCCCCCAAATCCACGAGTGTGTGTGGTATCATCCATAACCCATTACATTAAGGTCACCAGGAGCTTGAGAGGCTCGGAACTCTCCATCTTTGTCAGCTCCACCAAACTGCACAAACAGGTTACGGTGCAGACCATCTCTAGATGGATCAAAAAGGTTCTGCCTTGTGCATTTTTGACATTTTTAAACCTCATTCCACCAGTTCTGCATCGACGTCAGCAGCAAGGGATATGGACGTACCTGTTGACCAAATTCTGGTGGCTGAGAGGATGAGTCAAATGAGAGGATGTACCGGAGGTTTTATAATAAGCCTATCGCCAGATCCGGGGGTTTTGCTGATTCTGTTTTAAGTTCTGTTTCACAGTTTCCCCCTGGGTGAGAGGGGTCACTGTTTATTTTTATTTTCTGTTATTAAAGCATTAGTATTGTTAAACATGTCATGTTTGAATGCATTAATTTTCTCACTCGTCCTGGTCAATTGATGCAGCTGTGACACGTGGACTCGTTCCTCGGCATGAAATCACAGACCTTCAAAGTCTTCACGTAGTCACTCACGTGACTCCGAAGTAAAATAGTAAGATTAAATGAGAACTTACCAGTTTGAAGTTTGATCGTTATTTTATGAGGAGTTACGATGAGGGATTACGTGCCCTCTGCTCCCTACTCTCGTACTATAACGATCATCTGGTAGTTCCAGTCATCTATAATATTACTATGTTAGCTCAACAACTGTTATCTGTGACTTCACACCGTTGCTTTGAAGATTGACGCGCATGCGTGGGGATGGCCTTCTTCACGTAATCCCTCATCGTAACTCCTCATAAAATAACGATCAAACTTCAAACTGGTAAGTTCTCATTTAATCTTACTATTACACACCAATGTCACCTTATCACATGGTCTTGAAAACGCTCATAATGTTATAGCCTTGACTACAGATCTTCTGTGTTGTAAACAAGTGCTAAGTATCTGAAATCTATTGCTACTGTTTTATTGTTCTGGATAAGATGTATATCAAGTGAGTTTTGGAATAGTTTTTTTTCTAATCCAGTAAGAATGTAATCAGAACAAACTTTTCAAGTATGTTTTTTAAAAGTAAATAATATTAACAATTGGCAGAAACTATCAACAGTTTATTTTTCAAGAGGAATACACAATGCAGTGTCATTGAATGTTGTATAACTCAGAGCAAAACTACAGTTGTCATATTTGGGCAACTTGATCTTGTTTCCAAAATAAATAATTTTCGGAGAGAGACGTTTTTTTAATATATCCTCTCTTTTAGAACAAAATAACTGTGCACTGGTTTAAAGTGCAAATAAATGGATAGGAGAACATGGAATGGTGAGATTTAGCAGTGTTGAGGATTTTACATATTGATGCAACAAATAACTCAAGCCCATAAAAGCCCTGTCCCACGGTACGAGTTCATTCCAAGAGCTCTCACGAATTTAAAAAAAATCTAACTCGTGGTAAGCACGGAGAATGAACGTAGCGGGTACGTCGGAGCTCGGGGACGTCTCTTAGCGGCTCATTACGCTAATGGCAGGTACTCGGGAAGACTCGCTAAAGGCAGGTAAGCACGGGAAGACTCGCTAAAGGCAGGTAAGCACGGGAAGACTCGTGAAGATTTTTCAACATGGTGAAAAATGTCCACGAGAGCTCGAGTACCGACGAGTGGCCATTACCGTAAATCTCCGAGTTCGAATCAGGGCAAACTCGGGAGAGCTCTTGGAATGAACTCGTACCGTGGGACAGGGCTTTAGGATAACAGGAGATAGAAACGATTCATTGTTTTATCTTGGATGGAAGGTATATGTTTGCATCATTGTAGTTAGAATGATTCCATCCATATGAGTATGATAGAACTTAGAACAGAACAGGAACAAGCCTTTCAGCCCATAATGTCTCTGCCGAACATATTGCCAAAATGAACTAATCTCCTCAGCTGCACACACTCCATATCTCTCTATTTCCTGCATATCCATGTACCTATCTAAAATCCTCTTAAATGCCACCATATTATCTCCCTCCACAATATCCACTCATAGCATGTTACAGGCACCCATCACCCTCTTACCTTAAAGCTATGCCCACTAGTCTTTGATATTTCTAGCCTTGTGATGTAAGCTGTTTTGCAGACTATACTCGTAGAATAACATAGAGCTAGAAACAAGGAACTGCAGATGTTGGTTTACTTAAAAAGACACCAAGTGCTTGAGTAACTCTGTGGGTCAGGCAGCAACTCTGGAGAGCATGGATAGATGACATTTTGGGTCAGGACCCTTCAGGTTAGTAGAATAGCTTGTTCGGTTTGATTAATAGCCTTAATTTTGAGGGAACAGATAAATTAGCTCTCTTTCCAAGATCCAAATTTGACAGAAAATACGTAAATAAAAACATCCATGGATAGTAAATCCAGCTAGGTTTAAAATTAGAAGCAGGCTAAATGGAAAGGTATGACAAAAGCAGCTTTATGCCTGGTTAAAGAAAAATGCACACGAAAAAGGTTGGCTCGAAATGTTCTCCCATGTGATAGTTTTTTGCTGCTGGAGGGCTCTACCAAGAACACCATTTTTACATGTTTTTGCTGGCTCAGAAAAAAATCTGTGTATAAGGTTGAGGCTGGGTCAAGCTGTGCCAAAGGCCATGCAGTAGTCATCTAAAGTAAATGTCAGTGACAACTCGGCCATTACATTAGGAACACATGTGCATGCCTGTCCAATGGACAGAATATTTAAATTCCATTGCATGCTGCTGATCAAGAGGGTCCTCTTAAAGTCATGGAGTCATACAGCACGGAAACAGGCCCCTTTTGGCCTAAGAACACTGCGACGATCAAATACCTCACTAATCCTCTACTATTTCTGCAATTTCAGAGATGTGACCACTTCACTTACACACCAGGGGCTACTTACAGTAGCCAATTAACGTACTGTCTTGCAACTTTGGATTATGTAAGTACTGGAAGGAAGCCCAGACAGTTACAGGGACGTGTAACGTGCAAACTCCACACAGAGCAGCACTAGCAGACAGAACTGAAACTAGATCACTGGTGCTGTGAGGCAGCAGCTCTATTAGCTCTGCCTCTGTCACCTGCCATGTACGGAATAAGTGGATGAATGAATTGCCTCAACAGACCAATGAGAGAGATGCAAAAAGAAAAGGAGAATTGTTTTAATATCACTAAATTCACTGTCAGCAACTCAACTGGTGTTGGCCTTTGGCTGAGCACAAAGGGATAACCTTTTCTGGCTGCACTGACCTTCAGGTACCAGTTAGAAAGAAGGGACAATAGTAGGGCATACGAGGAGGTTCTTTTAATGTTTATTGATTCATTCACAGGTCTTCAATATTGTTCAACTGAACCTTTCAATTAAGAGTCTATCACATTGCCCAGTGTCTAAAGTCACAAACGAGGCAGACTAGGTAAGGACATCAGTGTGAAGAATATGGTAAACCAGATGGCTTTTTATGACAAGCTGGCTATTCAATGAGCACTATTACTAATATGACTTATGCAATACAATTGATTACTTGAATGTGAATGTCACAGGTGTTAGGGTGGGATATGAACACATGCCTCCAAATTAATACTCCAGCATTGAGATGCAATGCCTGTTATATTACACCAAACTGTTTATTTACCGTCCACTTTCAAATTATTATTTAGAATCATGGAATAATAGCCTCCCTCATCCATGCTGACATTACACACATTTACTGTAGTATGGCAACCAGAACTGTACATGATACTTTAAGCATAGTCTGACCAATGTTTTGTACAACTGCAAGATGATATAGCACCTTTTATAAAGTAGTGTTGTACAACTAGATGAGACGTCGACAAATTACTTTGCTAGTAGTGGAGATTACATACCTCGAAAAGACTGCATTCACTTGGATCTGAATTATTCACACGGGAGATGATTGCTAGTGTAATCACTTCAAAGCAAGGAAAACAAATGTGTTGCTGCCACATAAAATTTATTGCTCCTTTTTCACTGCTTTGATGAAAAGATATGTACTGGCCAATTTGTTGTAAAATCTATTGGGACCTCTAATACACACTGGTGGATATCGCAGAGATTCTCTTGGCTGGTTTTTGGTCTCTTCTTTCGTGGGGATATGACCTTTTCTTGTCGTATCCCCCGTCTCCATCTCCGTCTGTGCTGAGGCCTAATGGCAGAGCTGGTGGCCTCCAACTGGGACCGACCTCGAGGCTCCGGAGGCAGAGCCAGCCAGGACCTACCAACGCGAGGCTGGCCGACTTCGGGGCTGTGGTCGCGTTGCAGCGGCAGTGACCTGACTTCAGGGCTGTGGCGGCAGCGCCCTGACTTCTCGACTGTAGCGGCGTTGCGGCGGTGGCGATTTGACTTCGGAGCCTCGGAGGCGGGCCCAGTGGACGACATCATCGGGAGCTCGCAGGTCACAGGTCGGTGACCTGCTTTTCCGGAGCTCCCGCAACAACAGCTTCGTCTGCTGGACTGGAGGGCGGCAGCTTCGGCCATCCCGGTCCGTTCGCGGAGCTCGAATTCAGTGGTGGGATTTGCTTACTATCACCCGGCGGGGTCACAACATCGGAGGCCTGGATCGCCTCAGCGCAGAGGGAGAACAAGGAGGGAAGTGGCAAGGACTTTAAAACTTTTGCCTTCCATCACAGTGAGGAGGTGCCTGGTGGACTCACTGTGGTGGATGTTAAATCTGTGTTTATTGTGTATTTGTTATTTTATTCCATGTTATGACTGCAAGGCACAACATTTCATTCAGACTTTTCAGTCTGAATGACAATAAAGGATACAGGTTACTTGATACTTGATACTTGAAAGAGGGAAATTCTTTTTTAAGTGAGATAATATTGAGTGTGCTGCAATCACCTTGATATATGCCTACCTTATCTGAGATCAAGAATGGTCCACAGAGAAACATTACTTTTCCTGAGATGTCTGATAGTGGACAGAGCCGGATTTAGATGAAGAGAGTAGCAACGTTACAAAATTTTGAGATTAAAAAAATCAAGTCTACAATTTATCCCATCAGATAAAGAATACAAAGAAGTTTCATTTGACACCTAATTTACTTTCATATCTTCAGTATTAAAAAACTTATGGCCATTTTCATACTCAGAAATTAGCATCTTTTTCGCCATTGCCTTTCCATTGACTTAACACAAAAGTTGTGATCGAGGACAGTCAGAAGCCCATAAACTCCTTAAAAATTAAGAGAACTGAAAGAAATGTTCTGTTATTATAGATTGAAACATTCTGAAACTAATATGAAACAATCTTACTTGGATGACATGAAGTTAAAGCATATAATTAGTTAGTTACCCAATTGCAGTTAATTATTCAATTACTAGATCTAAACATCTATCCATTTCTTAAGAAAATATTAACATTTATTTAAAGCCTAGGTGTCCAAATAACATTCACACAATAATTCACAATATAACATGATTTTTAAATCTCATTGTTATCAATTTATAGGCCAAATTGAAGGAATTTAGTGTTTAATGCCCATAAATTAATGGGCATTTTAAACAGCTTGCAAGTGGGATTTTCTGGAACGCAATGTATTGGAACGTTGCGGTTGTGGTGAAATTAAACCCAATATCAGCAGGAAAAATTCTGCCGGTTCGTATGGGGACTAAATCACCGTTTCGCAACATGAAATATTGATTAAAGTCACCTAATCAAGCAACTGTATATGTAAAAATAAAGAGCTTTCACTTACCTGTCCCCTACGTAAAATCGGTCCCCGTTGTCAGTGTTCACGGCATTAAGAGCTAATTTTTATTTTATGCAGCACAGAAATAGTCGGGCGATTTAAAACAAAAAAAAAATTAACTTACCGGCAGCCAGAATGAATCTCCAAAAATAGCTCGCACTCCGACAAAATATTATTCCGGTGGCAAGGGATAAAACGCATTTTAACCCCGCCCCCCCACCCCTTAAAGGCGCCAAAGTCACACACACGGCCAGCGGCAGAACTGCAACTGAAGGTAAGTTTTGTAAAATACCTAAAGAGAGGCCCTAAGCTATTTCACTTGTGAGGACCCCCTCCGGTAGGAAGTGGCCGATTCGGAAGTCCAAGCCGCTGAGAATGTTCTCCTATTCCGACATCGGATGGTGACCCCAAATGTCATTGTACCAATTGGTGCATGTAACAATAAGTGTCTCTTGAATTGAATGTGGAATATTAAGAAATAAAGAAACTACAAATACACTAAGAGTAAAAATGTATTTTTCTCGCCTTCTTCATAGCAAAATCATCCAGAAGTTCACCAAGATCTGTTTGTGTAAGTTTGTCACTCTCAATGCACAGAATGCTCATTGCAGACAACCTCTCTTGAGACAGTGTGGACCTTAATTCATTTTTTATTCTTTTGAGTCTTGAAAGAGACCTCTCTCCCGAGCAGTTGGTGATCATTAAGCTAAGAAACAGCTGCAAGATTGTTTCCACATTAGGGAAAGCCATCTGAATTGTTTCCTTGTATTTTATTTCATAATGGTCTGTGTGAGACAGAGAGTGCTCTTCTGCATACCTAAGGCTTTGTCTTGCGTACAAGTGGAAGTGCAAAAATTCATCAGTAAGTTTCAGGTCAACATCTTCTGGGTATGCTTCCATCAACCGGGGCCACAGTCTTAGAATAAAGGGGAGGTCATTTAAGACTGAGGTAAGAAAAATCTTTTTTACCCAGAGAGTTGTGAATTTATGCAATTCCCTGCCACAGAGGACAGTGGAGCCCAAATCACTGGATGGATTTAAGAGAGAGTTGGATAGAGCTCTAGGGGCTAATGGATATATCAAGGGATATGGGGAGAAGGCAGGCACGGGTTATTGATAGCAGACGATCAGCCATGATCACAATGAATGGCGGTGCTGGCTCGAAGGGCCGAATGGCCTCCACCTGCACCTATTTTCTATGTAACAGTTCAACACCTTGCTGAATTTCTTGCTTAGGTGCGGTCAGATTAGCAAGAAAGGAAAACTGTTGTACAACTTCAAGTGCATCTAGTATAGGAATAAAGGATTCTATCCTAAACTAATCTGTTGAAGAGAGTTTATCTAAAGCATCAGGACCAGCTGCATCTCCATCATTTCCTTGACATTTCCTTACTTTTTGTCTCCCTGTGACAGTGAGGAAGAGTTCCAAATTGCGGCGGGCGCGGATCTCATTGAGGTGGGATGGAGGGGAGCAAAGGTGAGGCCTCTGCTGCAGACAGGCCGTTCGGTATCTGAGGGGGAGGTCAGGGGGGATATTGAACACATGGCAGTGATGTGGGTTGGGCCAGAGGAAGGCAGGTGAGTAGGCTGAGGCGGAGGCTATGTCTGGTGGGAGGCTGGTGGGTGGTCAGGGGGTAGTGGGGTATGAGCTATGTAGTGTGGGTGGGGAAAGGCTGGGGTCACATGGTTTTAGGGGAATGGGGAAGACCCAGTGGAACAGACACTGAGTTTACCCGGGGGTACACAAAAAGCTGGAGAAACTCAGCGGGTGCAGCAGCATCTAAGGAGCGAAGGAGATAGGCAACGTTTCGGGTCGAGACCCTTCTTCCAAAGTTCCTGAGTTTACCCGGGTTTGGGTAACTAGCACTAGGACCCAGCGCAGTCAAACTCAAGGGAGTTGGAGTCTGCAGCATGGAAGCTGAGTCCAGGTTCCAGGGAAGGCGATGGCTGCGGGCTGCTGGAGGGCGGTGGAGTAGCGAGGGTCAGTGGGCAATGCGTAGGAGGTCCCGGTGGGCGGGAAACCAGCCCCATCAGAGACTGTGAGCAGGGTTAACTATAGAAAGGACTATTCCGTCTATCGTAGTGGGTGGCTGCTCGTTCCCACCCACCCTTTACCCCGCCTGGAGCCTTATATCTTTTCCCCTGAAGCAGGCAGGTTGGGCACAGTCAGAGCTGGTTCTAACATTGCTAAGCTTCCAGCCGCGCACCGACACGAACATTTCTGACTGTTGAAAGGACAAGGCTCAGAAAATACGAATATGTCAAAAGTTTTATACACCTTGGTGGAGCGGGCCGAGAGCCCCCCTAGATCTTGAGGCCCTTAGCTTAAGCTTGTCCAGCTTATACGTAAATCCGGCCCTGATTGTGGGCTGAACTTGAGAAGCATTCAGAATAAAATACCTTTCTTGGTAGTAAAATGAATGCAAGCAGAGTAGACATCGTGAATTGCCTCTAAACCGAACAGTCAGATTTCCGTGCTCTTCATTATGAGAGACTCCACATTTCCATCGGTTTCACACATTACTGCCACCTGCACTGTATCATTTATCTGCTTCACCTGACCAGTGTAAAAGCAGTTTAATCTCAGAAATTTCAAACCTGCTATGCCTCTAAATTTGCACACTAACAAAGGCAAATTAATCTCATGGGGACCTAGCAAGTAGATCCCGCAAGGCTTAAGGAGAGGAAGATAAGCTAGGAAAGATATTTAATTGACACACATGTAAGAAAATATCATATTTCCTTCTTTAAAATAAAAGTTATCCACTATTCCTGTATAATGAATAAATTGGAAGCAGCAGAGGAAAGAATCTGAACATCTATCTGTGCCTTTAATCAAATTTGGGCTGATATTATTCACAGTTTCTTTGTTCAATGAAAATTCACTATTTTCTCTAAACATCATTAGATGCTACAATTACAGCCACGGTAAAGTAAAATTAAGTTCTCAGACGATGGATTGATTCAGACTGCCCTCTAATGGAAATCTCAAAATATAACCTTTGGAGTTGAGTGAAATGTGTGCAGGGATAATTTATTATTAAGCGCCAGTAGAAAAACATTGACTGAGTTTGACATAACAGTTGAATATACCATTGGATTGTTCCCCACTTTGTTTGAATTGACCATTGTCACAGCACAACACTGCTCACAGACTGTGGGTTAGAAATGTATCTGCACACAAAAAAAAAGGCATTGTGGTGCTGCAAATCATATTGGTAGAGATTTATGTGATTTTCTTTCAACACTTTTTGTTATCTTAATGACGTATACCATCATTGTATGTTCAATTTTGAGTGGGATTTCCATTCTGTGGCACCTTTTCAGCAGCAAGCTTTCTCAAACAACACCGATGCCCAACTAAATCATAGGGTCATTGAGCCGTTGAGTCATTCAGCAGGCAAACTGGCACTTCAGCAGGCTCTCAGCAAATATGGGAACATATTCTCTGTTCTTGGATATGTTGAAGTTCCAGTCGCAGGGACAGTAACTGATCAGCTCTCAGTTATGTGTTTAAGTGCTGGTGGTTCCAAGGAAAACAAGGTGGTTCCAAGTCTCCTCTGTTCCAAGGAAATCAATGCTAGCATTATCAGTCACTTTTCGTGCAACTCTTCATCCCAGGCAGCACTCTTTCCAGCAAAATCACACCCTTTCAATAAGGCGGCGACCAGAACTGATCATGATACTTCAACTGCGGCCCAATGCGATGTTTCATAAATTTCTACCATAACTTCCCTGCCCTTATATTTTATTCCCAAGTTAATGAAGACAGGTATCCTCTTTGTGTTCTTCACCTCTTTACCTAACTGTCCAGCAACATTCAGGAATCTTTGGGTTTATACATTAGGGTCCCTTTGTTCTGAAATACTCCTTAGCCTTATCGTTCATTGTGAATGTCTAGTCTTATGGTTTTTCTCAAAGACATCAGCTCT
Source organism: Okamejei kenojei (assembly GCA_035221665.1). Classification (NCBI taxonomy): domain Eukaryota; kingdom Metazoa; phylum Chordata; class Chondrichthyes; order Rajiformes; family Rajidae; genus Okamejei; species Okamejei kenojei. The sequence goes on along the minus strand of CM069137.1, from coordinate 26,356,973 downwards.
CACTCATCAGGATTGAATTCCATCTGCTATTGCTTTGCCAATTTTACCATCACATTAATCATTATGTGCCTAAGACTACCCTGGACCTTGTTAATATTCATGCACAAGCTGATAAATGGTAAAGTATTCATGCCACAGGTGTACTACGCAATAACCATCATCACCAAGAGAAAACACAGTGGCACAGCGGAGAATTGCTGCCTTACTGCGCCAGAGACCCCAGTTCGATTCTGACTACGGGTTCTGTCTGTATGGAGTTTGTACGTTCTCCCTGTGACTTGCGTGAGTTTTTTTTCTCCAAAGACGTACAGGTTTGTAGGTTAATAGTAAGATTAAACAAGAACTTACCAGTTCGAAGTTTGATCGTTATTTTATGAGGAGTTACGATGAGGGATTACGTGAAGAACCCGCCTCACGCTGGCAACGGCATACTTCAAAGCAGCGGCATGAAAAACACAGAACACCAAAAGCCGGGAGTAACATAGTAAGGCTCACAAAAGACTCAGAACTACCATTTGATCATTTATTTTATGAGGGTGGGAGCGGAGGGCACGTAATCCCTCATCGTAAACTCCTCATAAAATAACGATCAAACTTCGAACTGGTAAGTTCTTGTTTAATCTTACTATTTTACTTCGGAGTCACGTGAGTGACTACGTGAAGATTTTAAAGCTTTCTGTGTTTTTTATGTCATAGAATCAATCCGTACGACAGTCCGGCTAAGTAAACACATACATGAGAAACCAGACTAATGTTAGATCATTTCACAATTAACTTTTTAATGGTTTAAAGACCATATAATAACCCTCCTTATATCTGAGGGAAAATGATTACAAGTGATAAAAGATAGAAGTGACTACACGATTGATTATAGCAATTAATAGTAAACAAAGCAGGTGATTATAGTGCTCCCAACACCGCGTGTCCAAAGCTTGTCATAGTGTGAACAGGTTTATTGTAGAACTTTGAAAAAGTTTCTTCTCTACTCCACCCTGCGACTTTTAAAATATGTTCGAGAGGCACGTCCCGCCCCTTTGCCGCGGACGTAGCTGCCGCCCTGGTGGAGTGAGATTTGAACACATCAGTGTCTACTCCCGCTAAAACCAACACCTGTTTCAACCATTTTGAGATAGTTTGAACTGAAGCTTTTGTGTGTGGTTTTTTTGTGCGTAACCATTAACGCTTTTTTCATTTCCTCAAAGGGTGTCAGTAACTTTAATATATTTGTTCTAATGTTTAACCACACACAAAGTAGGATCAATATGATAAGCTTGAAAGGTTACCTTTGTTCCAGATCTCCCTGGTCTGCTTTGTTTGATCAACTCGTAAACATAGAACACAACATTATCTGTAGTCACATGCATACAGTCTAAACGCAACATTTGTAAAGTTTGCACTCTTTGAGCTGAGACCAGTGACATTAACATGACTAATTTCAATGTCAATCTTTCCAATGTCAACCCTTCAATTGGAGTCCATTGTCTAAGTAGCGTAAGTACAATGCTCACATCCCAAATCTCTGTGTATCTTGGTTTGGGTGGATTAATATTAAAGATTCCTTTCATGAATCTAGATATTAATGGATGCGACCCAATTGATCTCTGATCAGTCATAAGCCCTAAATAGGACGACAAAGCACTGCGTGCAGTGTTAATGGCACTGTAACTTAAATGTTGCTGAAAATACAAATTGGCAAGGAATTCCAAAACATTTGCAATATTTACAGTATCATAAGAAATATTTGACTGTGTGCAAAAGTCTTCCCATTTCTTAATATGTGTCATATATTGCTTTTGTGTGCTATTGCGCCATGATGCAACCATAACTTTCATAGTTTGGTCCGACAATCCCAGCTCCTGTAGTGGTCTGGTCAAAACCTGCAGATTAACAAATTCATATATGCATACAATGGGTAAATCTCTTTAGTTACCGGATTAGTCAAGATATCACTACAGTTAGGAATCGACATATATGGTTCTTTAATCATATTCAGCATTACTGGGAACCAAGGTTGAGTTGGCCAATTTGGAACTACCAACAATCCAGAAGCAGAATATTGTTCTATCTTCTTCAGGCATCTCTGAATCAAAGCAAATGGTGGAAAAGCATAAAAGAACATCTTTCCCCAGTGTAATGAAAAAGCATCTACTGCTACTGCATCTGGATCGTGTTCCCAAGACACATAAGTAGGCAACTGATGATTAAGCCTAGATGCAAACAAATCTATTTCTGGCAACCCAAATTGGTTTACAATATTCTTAAATATTGCTGGCTTAAGCATCCATTCCGTATTATCTTTAAAAATCCTGGACCTTTCATCTGCTACCACATTGTCCTTACCCGGAATGTAGCTTGCTGAAAACCATATTTGGCAACCAATACACCATTGCCATATCTCATTGGCCAGACAATCACATGATACTGACCTAACTCCCCCCATGTGATTAATGTATGCAACCGCCGTTTTATTTTCTAACTGTATTAACACATGTAGACCTTGTTTAGCACAACAATATGCTTTAAGTCCATAAAAAGCACCCAATAACTCCAAATAGTTAATACCATAAACTTGAAGAAACGCTTCTTCTTGAGCTTTCCATCTACCTCCACAACTGGAGGACGAATCTGTAGCCCCCCATCCGAGAGCACTAGCATCCGTTTGTAAAACCATTTTCAGGTTGTTTAATCATGATATTCTTAGCAGCTTGTGGGACATTTTCAACCCACCATTGTAATTCCAACACGGCTTCTTTTGTTAATTGCATAGGCCTGTCAAAGTGACCTGCCTTCTCTTTAAGAGCCCTTATTTTGTCCCTTTGAAGATTTTGATAATGTAATGGACCAAATTCCACTGCCGGAAATGCTGCTACCAGTTTCCCAATGGTTTTCGCCACTTCTCGGATGGAGGGATAAGGTTTGTGAATGAGGTAATAACAAGTCCATCAAGATGTCATTGGCCTTCTCTGTTGGCAAAGTAACTAACATAGTCACTGAGTAAATTACAAACCCCAAAAAGTTAATTGATTGTGCTAGCTGCAGCTGGGACTTAATTGGATGAATCAAAACCCTAGCTTTTCAAACAAAGCTTTAGTAACTGAAACTGAGTGCTCAGCTGACTCTTGAGTATCACTAATGATCAGAATATCATCCAGATAAGCCATAACAATGTGTTTCTGTGCTCTTAATTGGGCTAAAACTGGTTTCAACAGTTTTGCAAAGAGTCTAGGATCCAAACTCAATCCATTTGGTAAAGCTTTAAACTGCCATAATTGCCCCAGCCAATTAAATTTTAAATACCTCCTGAAGCATTGATGAATTGCTACAGAAATAATAGGCATCCTTCAAATCAATCTTAGCCATATAACACCCTGCTGAGATAAGATATTTTGCAGTACTGAATGTCTCCATCTTAAAATGTTTGTATTCTACAAACTTATTCAGATCTGTAAGGTCCAGAATAATTCTGCAACCACCATCTTTTTTATCTCTTCGAAATATATTAGAGACAAATTGATGCTTATGTTCATAAGTCTTTTCAATTACGCCTTTTCCAGATAATTTGTCAATTTCCACATTAATCTCCATTCTTTCCTCTGCAGAAAACACATAAGCATAAGCAGGTCTATTCTGTACAGGAGGATTAACCCCTTCTTTAAAAATAATAATGGCTCCTGAAACTGCTTGTAATACATATCGATCAGAAGTAATGTTAAGCCAGGCTTTATAAAATTTTTGCAATCTCCCTCCAACTGGAGGGTCATCCACAGTTTCTTTTAAGTATATAAGTCTTTAATACCTCTCCGTATGAGCGTGGTGGTCTCCTTCTTCCCGAATACAGGGAAGCACTTGCCTGCACAGCACGATAGTATTTTCGTGACAAACTTCTGCTTCTATAATGGAAATCGAAACCCCTTCGGGTCGAAAAAACCCCTTCTTTGTCCAAAAACAAAAGGTTTAACATTGCTAAAATATTTAGCTTCGTCATTCAACTCTTTCAGCTGTTTCGGCAGATTTTCTCCAAACAAATACCCAGGAGCTTGAACTCCACTTTCTTGACACAGGCTTGCAAATCTAGGGTGAAAATATGGGCCGAATCGCCGTTTTTCCTCATGCAATTAATTTCATAGAATGAATTACATAATAAGCCCAAAGTATCCTTTTGAATCTTTTCCGTTTCCAGATTCTCCATTTGCCTGCCATAGGCCGTAATGGCGGCAGAAATTAATTTGAGCACCTTTTGAAACTTCACTTCTAGGGCTCTCATACTTGGAGTCATAGACGTCCATATCATCGGATTCACCGTAGGTACTTCCAATGAGGCACAATTTCTTGGAGCTTTATATAATTCTGATGTTTCATTCATCACAGAATTGTGAAGTTGGTGAGATACCATATAATTTATGTTTGCAGCTAGGATTTCTTCCATAGCCTCACCACTTCCTTCAGGTATAGCAAACTCTTGTGCTATCCCAGGCACATTAGGCCTTTTCTTTTTACTTTGTGGTGTGCTTTCAAAAGCCATATAGCCACCAGCAGGGTCTGCCTTCTGCAGCCCTAAATCAATTGGGATATCATCCCATGAGACTTCTTCCAGCCCAAATCCTGGGTCCGGAGTATCATATTCCCAACTTGGCCCACAGCCATATTCATCATATTCAAACCCCTCAGGGATTTTTTTGGGATTCATCTGGGTACTCTGACCCTTGTCTCATTATTGTTTGGAGAACTTTCTCCATATGCTCCATTTTTTGCCACATAGTTTTATTGTCTGGAGGTCTTTCAATATCAGAGTCATCAGAAAACCACGGGCCTCTCAGATTTCTTTTTGCATTTTTTAGGAACATTTTCCTCCGTGGTCATTATTTCTGGAGAATCTGGAAACTCACTATCGGGTACATCAGCGGCCAACGGTATCGGAACCGGGTCCGCACTAACTTCGCGTCCCGTATTTTTACTTTCACCCCGGGAACATCTTTTTACCCGCGAAAACTTCTTTCCCGATTTTTCCATTTTTCTTTAATAATCAGTGCTCAATCAGCACGTTAACGTGGCTCTAAATTTTCCTTTTGGTTTCGTTTTGCTGGAGCCACCCAGCGTAACCTAAAAAACGCCCCGGTCTAACTGCACTTACCTGCGGGCCGTTCCGACCGCTGCCGAGGAGCTGCTCCTTACTGCAGCTCCTCCTCGCGCCGTCAGCGTTGACGTCATGCCGTTGCCAGCGTGAGGCGGGTTCTTCACGTAGTCACTCACGTGACTCCGAAGTAAAATTGGCTTGGTATAAATGTAAATAGTCCCTAGTGTGTGTAGGATGATGTTAATGTGGGGGGATCGCTGGACTCAGTGGGCCAAAGGGCCTGTTTCCACACTATATCTCAAAACTAAAACTAAACAAAACCTCTTCTTTCTCTTCTTGTGTTTGAGGCAGCAGAAGTCCGCAGCTGGGTGAAGCAATCCGGTTCGACAAGCTGCGGCACTGCTGCTGTCTCTGTTTGTTGTCGTTCGCCTGACCGAGGTCAGTTGACAGGGCTCACCATGGGGAGGTCGACAACATGAGCCACAACTAAACTAAAATACCCCACCAGGTCTCTCACTGTCAATATCTTGAGAGTCAGCATCGGCCAAAAGCTTAAAGATAGACGGAAAATGCTGGAGCAATTCAGCGGCAGTATCTCTGGTGGAAAAGGGTGGGTGACGTTTTGGCTCATGACCCTTCTTCATCTCCAGCATGGACCCAAAGCTCATCTGGACATCAAGACTAGAACAAAAGTTTGGTAACCTGCCATGACTAACTCATTTTTTGACATTTTACGCCCTTTTGTACAGCTACAAGGTAAAATTCCATTTTGTACGTCCTTTTGTACAGCTAGTACAAGGTACAAGCTCAATCATGGTCTGGTTTGACCACCAAACATGACATCCGGAGGCTGCAGTGAACTGTCCAATCAGCTGAGAAGGTTATTGGCTGCAACCTTCCCTCCATTGATGAACTGTACATTGCAAGGGCCAGGAAGTGAGCAGGTAAGATCATTTCTGACCCCTCTAACCCTGGTCAAAAACTCTTTGGATCACTTCCCACTGGAAAGCGACTACGGACTGTCAAAGCTGCCACAGCCAGACATAAAAACAGATTTTTTTCCACGAGTAGTAGCTCAATAACCAAAAATCTGTAGCCTCCTTTTTTTCTGGTATTTTATTTAATTCACATGTTTAATCGATAATTTTTTATTAGTAATGTTTAATGTTTTATGTGTCATTCCTAACTGTCACTGTATGTCATGTTGTCACTTATGAGTGGTGCACCAAGGCAAATTCCTTGTATGTGAATACTTGGCCAATAAACGTATTCATTCATTCATTCAATTGAGGTTGAGAATTAATGCCGAGCTCAAAATAAATGTGCATGTTTTGGGGTGTCTTAGTACAAAACAATATCCCCTCATTTTTGGCACCACTTTCACTGTAATTTATTTTAACTTTATTACCCCACCCAAATGTTATCTATAGTGGTGCAACACACATTTATCTTCCATTTGATTATTAAACTCAATGATTTGAAAAACAACAGTTCATTTTTACTCACAGGACAAAAATGTTTAATAACTACATTTAACCTGAATCTGTGAGCCTATACTGTATACAAAGGACATTCTGTAACCTCAATGAAATTATTAATTTTGCTTGTCAAAATCAATCTGAAACATCATAGAGTCATGGAGAGGTAGAGTGTGGAAACGTGTCCTATAGTTCATTGAGTTTGATTTGACTATTAGCCATGCATTTACATGAATCCTATTTATAATAATCCCATTGTGTCCCACATTTTAATCAACACTCCCCAAGTACTCCCCACATTTGAAGTCACTGCTCCTTAAGTAGCTTGCAAAAAGAGCTTTAGGTTGGGCCATGACAGAATAAACAAATGGTGTCAAAGAATTTTTAATATCCTCATCTTTTGATCAGGCAGCTTACCCGCATTCAACAATTTCAGGGGAAAAAAATCTGCTTTTCTAACTTACACTTCTTCAAAACTATTAACATAAGCACAAATCATATTGAAGCTGTTTCGTGACTTTTGTATACTTTATGAAATTCTAGTTTCTGAAGATGTGTAAAATTCAATGGTATGACATTTCTTCATTTGAAAACTAATAAGACACACTATCCTGTTCACACAAACGTTACTTTGATGCATCAGAAGCAATGCTAAAATTGTAAAAAGTGCAACAAGATAAATAAACTTTAGCATATATGTGGATGATGGACTTTTACTTTCCAATAGATTGAAAGTTTGCAAACACGAGCTTTGATTGGAACCTTGACAAAATAGACTAAATCAAAATCCATTAAATTAAAGGAACCTTTCATGTCTTAGCTAACAAGATGAGAATCAATTATTTCACAGATGCCAGGTGTTTCAGATCGGTGGAGGAAAGATTTATAAGAAGACTGAAAAAGACGAGGGTCTTCTGTAATATGGAGATAAGAGAAGTGGGAAAATAGATCGTGCTTCGTAGGATGGCTCATCATACGATCTGCACAAGCAAGAATGTCTGAATAATTGCCTTCTGTACTGTGGCGCTAGAATCAAACTTATTGATTCTTCTCCACATGGCTTATTAAGTTTGTATTTTTAGCCCTTCCATGTCTGCACAATGGTCTTCAATAGTTTTATCATAGCAGTCTTTCCCTTTTTACTGATTTCAGGAAATAATTCAAATTTCAGAATCAGCACAGAGCATCCTCAAATCTCATTCGACTTCATTTTATAGTATTGATGTGCTATTAGTCCCTTAGGTTGCTTACAATGAACATGAAATTCCACCCTTAGTTTAGTTTGGAGATACTGTGCAGAAACTTGCCCTTCAGCCCACCGAGTCAGCGACGACCAGCACACTAATGCTATCCTACATACATTTGAGACAATTTACAATTTCACCAAGCCAACCAACCTACAAACCTACATCTTTGGAGTGTGGGAGGAAACCGGAGCTCTGGCAGCAAACTCATGCAGGTCATGGGGAGAACGTAAAAACTCCATACAGATAAGCACCCGTAGTCAGGATTGAACCCGGGTCTCTGGCGCTGTCAGACAGCATCTTTATCGCTGTGCCACCGTGCCGCCTTATGATGGAAATTTTGACCATGTGCGCAACATGTATCTGGTTCTTGTTAACTGTAATTACTTGGAGAACAAGAATTGCTTCTTTTCATCCTCCAACACGGTCCATGATGTGGACTATGATTTTGTTGAGAGGGGCTTATGACGAACAATAGCCACTCAAATATCCAATGGTTTTCTGGTGGCCACATCCAACAATAGCTGTTTGATGCACAAAAGCATTACTGACCTAAATGACACCAGGATCATAATTGGGTTACATGGGGAGGAACGAACAAGCCATGCCATGGACCAGCTGAGAAAATATTTACATAATAGGCAATAAAGGTGTACTCAGCTTTGTCAAAGCTATTAACTTTACTAAATGCCATGTCATAAATTGAATAATAATAATAATAATAATAATAATAATAATAATAATATCATCAAAATAGTATCAAACAAATTAAATTAGTATCATCAAAATGCTTAAAACAAATTAGGAAGCACTAGCAAATATATAAATAACTGCTCCTTACCTTTTGTTACTTTTATCTGCTGTGATACAAGAGCCCTGGACCTAATTTAGGGCACCACACAAAGTGCTGGAGGAACTTGGACTGAAGAAGTGTCCCGAGCCGATATATCGCCTGTCCATTCACCGCCCCCTCCCCTAGATGCTGCCTGACCTGCTGAGTTCATCCAGCCCTAGTGTTTTGCTCAAGATTCCAGCACCTGCACTTCCTTGCGTATCTCATTTAGGGCAGGATGCAAAAGCAAATTCCTCATTTTAAATGTTGTGGCATTCCTGCATGTTTGTCCTCCACTACAAGACTTCTATGCAGCACAGTGTCAGATTTCTGCTAGCAATTCTGTTAGCAAGCTTAGAATAAATGTGTAGTATTGAACTTGCTGGCATATGTTCTCAGACTGCAACTTCTTCTTAGTCAAATTATTCTGACAGCTTTAATCCAGCTTTTAGTGGATATGGTTCAACAGCATAAAGCTCTCCATACTCTGGCAGTAAAAATGATCCTATTCATGAAATATTCAGTGACTGCTTTGTTATCCGGTGAGCTTATTATTTCTGTATCTCAAAGTGTAACATCCTAATACTTACTGAGAACTGGTTCAACCCATTAATGTACCCAACTAGAACATGAGGTGATCTTAATTCTATCTGCCAGCAATATTTGGATCACTTTTAATTAATAATTCAGTTACAATGTCATAAAAATTGAGATTTTTAAAACCTGTGTCACATACATACAGTAAATGATGGATGTATCATTACAATGTGTAGTATGATCACTTGTATTAACTGAAATTAATAGCTTTTATTATGGACGGGCTGTAGAACAATGTTATGATATGTACATAGATATTGCATAGTTTGTAATATTATATCTTATAATGCAAAATTATGGATGATATTTGTAAAGGATTTACTGTGCATAATTTAAATCGAGACCAGCTTTCATAAGTTAAGAAGTTGTTCTATTACAATATTTCCAGCAAATGCTAATGTTTAATTATTGCCATTTTATTCAACTGCAACTTTAAAAAGTCGAAGGTCCTTTAGGATGGTGGGTATATGTAGTGAGCTGCCAGCGAATGTCGATGTGGCAAGTACTACAATAGCCTTCAAAAGACACTTGGGCAGGTGCTTGGATAAAAAAGGTTTACAAGAATATGGGCCGAGAGACAAATAGGACAAATTTAGGTGGAGCATCTTAGTTGGCATGGATGAGTTGGGACAACGAGACATTTTCTGTGCTTTATGACTATGACTCTATGATTAGAGGGTTGAGGGAAAGCAGAGAAGGGGAGGAGACAATCAGGGCTACCGGAAATTGGAGGTCAATGTTTATGCCACTGGGGTATAAACTGCCCAAGTGAAATATGAAGTGCTGCTCCTCCAATTTTCGGTGGTGCTCACTTTGGCCATGGAGGAGGCACAGGACAGAAAGGTCGGATTCAGAATTGGAGGGGGAATTGAAGTACTGAGCCACCGGGAGATCAGGTAGGTTATTGCGGACTGAGCGGAGGTGTTCGACGAAATGATCGCCAAGCCTACGCTTGGTCGCACTGTTGTAGATCAGCTGACATTTTCAGCAGCGGATGCTATCGATGAGGTTGGAGGAGGTGCAGGTGAACCTCTGTCGCACTTGTAACGATGGCTTGGGTCCTTGAATGAATCTTTCGTCCACCTAGCGGAGCTGCTTCTTATCCTTAATAACTTTTCGTTTGACTCCTCCTATTTCATCCAAACACAAGGCATATCTATGGCACGCGCATGGGCCCTAGCTATGCCTGCCTCTTTGTAGGGTACGTCGAACAATCCTTATTCGAGATGTACCGAGGCCCCATCCCCGACCTCTACCACCGCTACATCTACCTGACGGTTAGTAGGGTGTAAGGTGAGGACTAGAGGGACTCTGCTCTTGGCCAAAGTGAGCACCATCGGAAATTGGAGGAACAGCACCTCATATTTCACTTGGGCAGTTTATACCCCAGCGGCATGAACATTGACATCTCCAATTTCTGGTTGCCCTGATTGTCTCCTCCTCTTCTCAACTCTCCCTCAGCCATCTGGCTCCTCCTCTTCCTTTCTTCTTCCCGCCCCCACCCCGCATCAGTCTGAAGAAGGGTTTTGGCCCAAAACGTTGCCTATTTCCTTCACTCCATAGATGCTGTCGCACTGAGTTTCTCCAGCACTTTTATCTACCTTTGATTTTCCAGCATCTGCAGTTCCTTCTTAAACTAAAAGTTCATGGTTTTTTTCCAAAGTTTGTTGATGAAAGTAGCATCTGGCTGTTGTCCCTTATCATAGTTTCAAGTCAAATGTGCTGCACAAAGGGAGGCTGGAATCCAAAGCCATTTTTAAGTGAACTTGTATTTATAATGAAATCAAAATCAAGTTTTCAAATTAAATGAATGATGACAGTCCAATTTCCTTGGATTGCAAAGTCTTCTTAATCAAATGACTTACTCTGGTCCTTGCAGATTGTCGTAATCAAATGAGTCTGACAGCCTTAATCCAGTTCTCTGTGCTTATATGCCAGCAGCAAAAAAAATTATATTATTTGACAGTGAGATTTATCCTATTCATAATATATGCAGAAGTGTCTATATTATCCAGTGATTTACTTTGTACAACAAAGTATTGCATTCCTAACACTCGCTGATTGAACTAAATCAATCCAATAATGATTCCAGCTAACATACGAGGTGACTTGATACTACATCAGATCAATAGAATGTAATGATCCTAATACTTAACCTTAAATATTCATTCTTCTGATATGATCACAGACCAGATAGGGATCTGGGTCATCAGAATATCATTTATTTTCTGAGCTCTTTCATGTAAGAGCAAGAATCTCATATAGCAGCCAAAATGATGCTAAAATAATGAGTTAACCACCATTGATAAACATTTTGCATATCCATATATATGTGGGCATTGCTAGAAAAGTTCCATCCCTAATTCCCCTATGACTGGTGTCCAGCTAACACCAACCAATGCACTACTTGTAGTCAAAATACTTTGATGAATATTGTCGACTATTGTCAGGTAAGGATCCGATAATAGTCTGGTTTGGGAACCGAGTCTGAATGATCTGTGTCTTACAGAGAAACTTGCAAGAGATTGTATTCTTATATGCCTGTTGCCCTTCTGCTTCTAGATGGTAGAGTTTGTAGTTTAGTGGTACTGTTGAAGTTAGTGCAGTGCATTTATAAACTTTCTGTTCCTGACCCAAAACATTATCTGCCGGTTCTCTCCACAGATACTGACTATCTCATTGAGATCATGTATTCTTTCTCTGTTGGGTTACCCCCATAATTTTTTTAGCTCCTTTTTAATATTGTGGCTTTTGACACTTTTTTTGATAAACCTGCTTTTAAGGAATATTCTGATTTTCTTTCGCACTTCCAACATTTACATTTTTCACGCAGCCAGACCTTTAACACATACTTGTCTCATTTCTCATTCATTATCTCTCTATCAGTGAACATTAATGTTCACCTTGAAAGAATCGACCAGAAATCCATGACATTAGGAATGGTACTAGATGATTTTCCATCAAATTAATAACCCACGTACCATTTCCTCGTGATTATTCTACCAGTAGGGCTCAGTGCTACATCACCGCAATTGCAATATAACTGTTGTTTGGCTGTCTCATTTTCTTTTGAATCAACACAGATGTAATGGAAAACCTCTAAGAAGCCCGTTCTTCAACTTCAGCTTGAACTAAACAAACGTGTGCTAGACTTCCATGCCACAGAAGGTGAAATGGTGACTATCATGGGAAGTTCAGAATCTAGTCACTAAGCAAGTTCTCCAAGGTCTCAAGAGTTTGGATAGTCAATGATGCAATGTTCTGTTGGCATATAGATCATATTGCAATGTCTTCAACATCCAGATCCAGTGTTAAGTAATTGTGGCTTGAGCCTGTCGTCTTCACTCCTCCGTCCACAATGAGCTCTATCCACTCTTCGCATAACTCAGCTCACAATGGAAAAGAGATACATTTTATGGGTGTTATGTCCCGAATTAAGTAGGAAAACTATCCACTTACTTGCAGAATCCATTAATCCTGGAGGATTGTTGCTCAAGGGCCGCATCCTAGTGCTACTGTGAGCAATAATATGCCCATGAACATGTGTTGCTCGATGAGGAAGTGGTGTTTCTCTCTGGTGGCTTTGCTCTGCAGCTTCAAACTACTCCCAAGTGGCTGAGACAGGACCACTGGCTGGATTCTGCATAGAAGCCGAAAGATTGTGCAGTCACCTTTTTCATTTATTCAAGGGATGTGGACTTTGCAGGCTGAGTTAGCATTTAATCGTCCGTTGCTAGTTGTCCTTGAGAAAGTGATGGCGAGCTGCAGCCTCTGAGGTGTGGATACAGTCACCATGCCCAAAGGAGAAGGTTCCAGGATATTGATCCAGTGACGGTGAAAGAACAGCAATATATTTCCAAGTCAGGATGGTGTTTGGCTTGCAGGGCAATTCCAGATGTTGGTGTCCCCAAGCTTTCTCTGCTCTTGCCCTTCCAGCAGACAGAGGTTATGGGTTTTGAAGGCATTGTCTAAGAAGTCTGGGTGAGTTTCTACTGTGCATTCTGTAGACACTCTGCTGCTACAGTGCATTGTTGGTGGAATGAATGAATGGTGGTGGATATCAAGTGTGCTGCTAAGTCCTATCTGTTGTCAAACTTATTGAGTATTGTTGAATCTTCACTCATCCATGCAAAGGGACAGTAATCCATCACACTCCTGACATGAGCCTTGTACCTGGCGGGTATGCTTTGGAGAGTTAGGATGTGAGTTACTCCATGGAGGGTTCCTATCCTCTGACAAGCTTCTGTAGCTACATTGTGTATAAGGTAAACCAGTTCAGGGGGTGATTACTGGATTTTCTCCTGCTGGATGTTGTCATTGCCTGCACCATAGAAAACATTTTATCAGGATGCACCATTGGTTTGGGAACAACTCCATCCAAGACCGCAAGAAATTGCAGTGAATTGTGGACGCAGTCCAGACCATCACATAAATAAACCGTTCTTCTTTTGACTCAATTTATACCTCACGCTGCCTCGGCAAGACCAGCAGCATAATCAGGGATGAGTTGCACCCTGGCTACACTCTCTTCTCCCCTCTTCCATCAGGCAAAAGTTATAGAAGTGTGTCAACGCACACCAGCAGATTCATAGGTAGACAAAAATGCTGGAGAAACTCAGCGGGTAAGGCAGCATCTATGGAGCAAAGGAATAGGCGATGTTTCGGGTCAAGACCCTTCTTCAGACTGATGGCGGGAAAAAGCAGATTCATGGACATTTTCTTCCCACCTGCTATTAGGAAACTGAATCATCCCACCACAACCAGAGAGCAGTGCTGAACTACTATCAATCTCTTTGATGATCCTCGGACTATCCTTGATCGGACTTTGATGGCTTTATTTGCACTAAACGTTATTCCCTTACACACCGTAAGTGGATAGATTGTAGTCATGAATTGTCTTTCTGCTGACTAGTTAGCACGCAACAAAAGCTTTTCACTGTACCTCGGTATACGTGACAATAAACTAAGCTAAACTAAACTTGTGTGGTGCAAATGGTATTTGCAACCTATCAACTCAGGCGTGGAATATTGATAACTTAATCAGAAGTTTCAACCGATGATATTTTCTCATCTCTTTTTTAAATAAATGTGGCTGGCCTCCAAGTTAACGCCATGGTTGATTTTGTCCACATACCTTCCTGTGATAACTAGAAGATGGACTTCTGCACTTGTTTTGTTATTTTCTGCATTTAGTCAAGCAGCCCTAAAAATACGCTAACATCACAATCCATCTGGATCAATCTTATCAAGAAATCATTCCAACCATTGTCCTCATCTGAATCACATGGGGTAATACAAATGGGTGCACTCACTTTCTGCATTGCCCGAATCCCTGCAACAACAAAACAAACCTAGCCCATAGTTTCTGCTGTCTGTTTGTCCGTGTCATCCTTTTCCTTTTTCTGTCTTCCTCTCCTTTACAATTTCTCTCTCCTCTTCAGCAGGCAAAGTACGTGTTGTTGCTATCTTGATGTCATATAGGCTGTCCGATTGAGAGCTAATGCCCTTCTTGCCTGACAGCTGTACTGCATTTAGCCTGATCGCATTCACGACTGCACAAGATGTGTTTCAGCACTTCCTTCCAGTTCTATAATACAAACATAAGAACAGGACAAATAGAAGAAGGAATAGGTCATGGTCTCTTGTGGCTGCTTCATCATTCAATAAGATCATGGCTGTTCTTGTATCTCAATACCGTTTACTTATATGAACCAAAATCCCTTGATTCCCATAATACTGAAAATCTGACAACCTTTATCACATTGAGAATCTAAAGCCCTCTTCATAGAGATGTCCAATGATTCACTACTAGGTGAAAGCAATTCTTATTATATAGACTGTTATAGACACTCCAGCTACCCCAGCCAATATCTGAAAGGATGTTACATGTTTCCATAAGATTACTTATCATCTTTTAAACCAGAGTTTAGATTCCTTGTTGGGCAATGGCCAGCAACCCTGTCACTCTTCTCAACCACCTACAGTGTGGTAAATATTTGTTCTACATCTTGATAATATCTCTATCCTTCTTTGGATGGGGAGACCAGACTGGTATTGGTGTTGGTATTGGTTTATTATTGTCACATGCCCAGAAATACAGTGAAAAACTTTTGTTTGCATGCTATCCAATCACCAATGAATACAATCAACCCCTACACAGTTAGTGAGGAGAAAAATATCAGTGTAGATTTATACTTTATTCCACTAGGAGTTCGTGGATGTCTTGTAGCGGCTCGTACGAGTAAAAAGTAATTTTATTTTTCATCACAAATATTTTTTTACTCGTGGACATTTTTTACAGAGATAAAAAAACGTCACAAGTTTACCGGATGTCCCGAGTACCTACCGTTAGCATTATGAGCTGCTACAAGACATCCACGAACTCCTACGGACCCGCTACGGACATTCTCCGAGATCATTTAATTATTGCCTTAAGGGCCTGTCCCACCTACGCGACCTTTACAGGTGACTGCTGGCACCCGTGATAGTTCGCCGAAATTTTCAACATGTTGAAATTTCAGCGGTAACCAGAAAGACGCTATGACTCTTTGGAGACCTCCCACGACCATAGGAGATTTTTCACAAACATACAGGCGACCCTTGGCAACATGTCACGGGTGACCTCTCACAACCATAGGAGACCTCTCACGACCATACAGGCTGTATGGTCTCCTATGGTCGTGAGAGGTCTCCAAAGAGTCATAGCGTCTTTCCGGCCACCGCTGAATTTTCAACATGTTGAAAATTTTGGCGACCTATCACGGGTGCCGGCAGTTGCCTGTAAAGGTTGCGTAAGTGGGACAGGCCCTTTATCACGTCTTATAGGATCAAAGTTTTTCATGTTCAATACATGTAATCTCATCAGAAATAGTTTCGGAGCAGTATATGAGGATATCTGATGTTTATTATGAAGTAGCTGTCATGAAGATCACTGAAGGTATGGAGTTGATAAAGGCATGGATAACAAGACAGATTTAGATGACGTGCAAGGAAAGTTACAAAGCTGGTACTGGGCACAACATAAATGTTATGAATCTTAAAGGTTTATTTCAGTAAAACAGGAAACCAGATTGCAAACAATCCTTGGTCAAAATGCCCAACGATTGGGACACAGGGTGGACTTAGCACCAAAGACACCAGATGTCTTCATTTTTTTGGTGTGAACATAAAATCAGATAGACTTGACGTTTACTAGGAAGTCATCATAAAGGTAATGGAGTAAGATGGGACCAAAGATGACTAGGTTATGTCTCATTCATGCACCTGTCGAAGCAATCCTCATGTAACAGGAGGTCTCACTTGAGGACAGTGAAAATATAAAGCAATGTCTGGAGCAATGACCACCTTCTATTGGAAAGATGATTCCATTGAGATGGGGGGGAATAATTCTTTGGAGGAGTTGCGCTGACTATGTTAGAACCTGCAGAACAGAGCTGAGTAAAGAATCAAAACGTTTGAAAGTAATGGACAGATAAACAAAGAGGAGGAGAGAAGATGCATTGAAGGCGCAGCAGCATTGGAAATCACTGATGAGTTTGATTGGATTTACCAAACTGCTGTGATCTGCCACCATCTAAGACTGAGAGGAATTTTGAAAGGAATAATTGGAATAGTGACAATGGAGATAGATAACAAACACACGGTACATTTTTTTGCAGCCAGAAAATTGGTGGAACATATATTATTATTTGCTGTTGGTATCAATGGCGGATCATCATCCTACAAGCTATTTTAAGCTGTTTAAGAGCCTGACTGTCAAATGTAATCGATGCATTTTAGTTTTTAAAACTCTGATGATCTTTTTGTAATGTTAAAAACTAAAAATATGAAAATCTCATTTTTACCTTTTCAGAGGTGCTGGTATGTCATATGGGTGCATACTACCACCAATTAAAAAGCACATTTGGAGAAAGTTAATAATTAAATTCAGCTTGTAAGGAACTGAATGAGTGAAGGCCAGGTGCTTTGAATAGCAGAAGGATCAATTTGAAATTAAAATATCTGAACAAATTTAAGTATATTAGCAAGTCTTGTGGAATCTTAATATAGGCATGATTTTAAATTCCGTCAGAAATTAACAACTTTGAAGCTCCAGAATATACAAATGTTAGAAGGACTAAATCAATTCTAAATTGTACAATAATCTGATTTCAATATTTCATCAGAATAATAACCTAATATATTGAGAATTGGAATGAAAGATTTGCAGGCAAATATAGATGACAGAAGGATATATAGAAGATAAATTACATTTCATTGACCTCTAATAGGTTAAATAGGGATGATTTAAAACTTTCCACATTTCCGTACACTAAAGCTTACATGCTCTTCAAGGTCCCCAAGGCATCCCGTAAATCCGTGATGCTTCATGAATTGTCGTATTGCAGCTAAAATGCAAAGCTTGTGAATCAATCAGGTTTGAAATTAAATAATCATCAACATAGATATGCCTGATAACCAAGGTATTTTTGTGCCAAGACTCACAGCAATCAAGTTTAGCTTTGCTGAGACAAACTAGAATGCAGATTTGCACAATTCCCCCCAG
Source organism: Okamejei kenojei (assembly GCA_035221665.1). Lineage (NCBI taxonomy): Eukaryota > Metazoa > Chordata > Chondrichthyes > Rajiformes > Rajidae > Okamejei > Okamejei kenojei. The sequence continues at coordinate 26,339,203 of CM069137.1, read as the reverse complement.
AACAATTCAGTCGATTATATTCTTATGAGAGATTGCTAAAATATGTGTGCAATCTGTCTTGTGAGCAAGAAAAAAAAGATTCCTTTTATTGTATGTACATGTGTGTTAAATCTTTCTGACAAAGGACATATACCAACAAATATTAGTGCCCTCCAAAGATCAGTCAAAAAGAAATAGGTTTTGGAGGAGTTATATTGAGCCTTTGGTCATGAGTGGAGGGATTGGAAGTAGGTGGTACTGTGCATTGGAGATAGGATGGTAGGAGAAGAATGGGGAGGAGGGAGAGGAAAGAGATTCCAGCACTACTATTTGTACGCATAGCTTTGGATAGAGTTTGTTGGGGTGGTGGGGAAGAGGAGATGTGAATTTAAGCAGGTGATGGAGATCATAAAGCCGGAAGCAACAGGCATGGATTCGAGATTCCCTGAAATATGACTCAGTAGAGAAGATGGAAACAACAGGCAAGTGACATCTGTCAAAGGAAGAAAGATCCGTCATCCAAAATATTTTGCTTCAGATTTCTTAAGGTAGCAAAATGCAATGACAATATCTTGACACCTGATTAAGTAATGGCTTGGATTTTAAAATTCTCATCCTTGTTTTCAAGCACCTCCATGTTGATACTCCTTGCAAATCTGGAATAATAATAATAATAATAATAATAATAATAATAATAATAATAATAATAATAATAATAATAATATCTTTTATTGTCATTACACATAAGTGCAACGAGATTTGGTTTGCAACTTCCATCCGATGTCATAACTTAATTGACAAATAAAATTTAGGTTTAAATACCCTGAGAACAAGGTTTGTAAAAACGAACATTAGACCAGTAAAATCAACACAGACTAAAGTGCGAGGCCGGGGGAGACAGTCCATGGGGGTGGGGGGGTACTCAGCAGGGCCGGTTCAGAGCCGCTATAGGTCTGGGAATGAAGCTGTTCCTGAGTCTGGCGGTGCGGGCGTAGAAGGTCTTGTAACATCTGCCGGAAAGGAGTAGTTCGAACAGTCCATTACAAGGGTGAGAGGAGTCTTTATGTATGCTGACGGCCCTCCTGATGCCCTCCAAGGCTGGCAGTGGATTCCAAAGATGGAATCATATCCAAGACGTCTGCTCTTTCATTTCTAGCTCCTTAAACATCCCTGATTTAAAAAAAAATGTACTCAGCATTAAAATCAAAATTAATGTCCTGTGCAAACATTATGTTATCCTAGAGAGTAAATTATTTCATTTAAGTGTCATTTGGTTCATGAACAATGGAGTTGGAGAGCATTGAGAATGGATTGAGAGCAACCCACAGCATTTGTGTGAAAGCACAGCAACAGGACATTTTGAGACTTCCGGTGGCGCTATGGAGGGCTAGAGGATAACGCCAGCCAGCTCCACGAAAAAAAAACGAGAAAAACGGGGGATTAACGGACCTACCTGCTGCCTGCTGCTTGCTGCCTGCCGTTTCTGCACCGATTGTTGTGAGTGACGTCATCAGGCGCGCGACTAATTATGTCAACAACACGCAGCCCTACCGACAAAAGGAAAAGTCGATCAACCCGGCAGAGACAGGCAGAAGGTCAAACTGAAGCCTCGGACTCGAGTAGGACCTCCTCCCAGGAAGATGTATCCAAAAGAACAGGGAAAAAAAAAAACGGAAGGTGAGGAATTGAAAACTTTTATTTCACAACAGATTGCTGGTTTAAGGGAAGAAATAAACCAGATGAACAGCCAGATGAACCAGATGAATAATCAATTGAAAGAATTCCAGCAGGAAACAAATTTAAATGTTAATAACAAGATCAAGAAATTATCGGAAGATTTGAAGAAGGAATTCACAGATATGATTAACAAAATGTCAAAGGAGATGGACAAAAAAATTGAAAAGGTTAAAAAAGACTTTGAAAATAGGACGAACCCTATGGAGGTAGTCCTGGAACAACAGACGGCTGGTTTAAAGAACCTTGAAGAAGCAGCTGATACAAGTGCTTTGACTACAGCAAAGTTGCTTACAGAAAATGAATGTCTAACGAACCTGCTGACCAAAATAACTGAGAAATGTATTGAGCTAGAAGGACGCCAGAGAAGACAAAATCTAAGGATTGCAGGGATTCCCGAAGGACGAGAAAAAGATGAAGATTCTCGAGAATTTACTGCGAAATTACTGCAACAGGTTTTATCTCTGGAACAAAAGCCTTTATTAGCCCGTGCTCATAGAGTCATGAGACGTCAGACAAAAACAAACGCCCCTTCAAGACAAATGATCATAAAGCTACAATATGACTTTGACCTGGACGAGATTATGTGAAAAGATATACACAAATCCGACAGCTAGAATAACAACAAACCGAATGTTATCAACTAAATTCAATTTATCTCGAGGTTGTAGACAAGGTTGTCCTTTATCCCCTTTATTGTTTGCACTCGCAATAGAACCTCTCGCCCAGAGGGTGAGATTACATCCGGAAATACATGGATATGATACTAGAGACATTAAAAATAAAATCTCCCTATATGCGGATGATGTATTACTTTATATCCCAGAACCAGAAAACAGTATCCGAAACTTGTTAAAATTAATAACAGAATTCGGATCTTTCTCAGGATACAGTATCAATTGGAATAAAAGTGAACTTATGCCAATAACGGTGAATAACTTACATATACTACAACAATTCCCTTTTAAGATAACAAACGAAAAAATTAAATACCTTGGAATTTTTGTAACAAAAAGATTCGACTCTTTATTTAAATCTAACTTCCCCCAATTATTGAATACATTAAATAAGAATATTTTATATTGGAAAAGCTTACCTATCTCAATGTTAGGTAAAATTAATACAATAAAAATGATCTTTCTTCCACAATTATTATATCTCTTCCAATTAATTCCGATATATCTCCCTAAAAATTTCTTCAAAAAGGTAGGTTCTCTAATTACTAACTTTATCTGGGATTATAAGAGTCATAGAATAAATAAAAAACATTTATGTAAATCTAAAATAAATGGAGGATTAGCATTACCAAATTTTATGTTTTATTACTGGGCAGTCAATATTAAAAATATGAATTTTTGGCTAGAAGAAATAGATAACCAACCAACTTGGTTAAAAATGGAAAAAGAAGATTGTTTTCCCTTTGAAACTAGTTCTATAATATTTGCTAATACTAATTTAGCTAAGAAAATTTATAGTGAAAATCTGATAATAGAAAACGGAATCCGTATTTGGAAACAAATAAAGGAAACATTAAAACTAAAATCAATACCATTATCTCTTACCATTGTAAATAATGTTACGTTTAAACCTTCAATGATGGATAAAGCTTTTTTACAATGGAAAAATAAGGGAATTACTAAGATGGGAGATCTTTATAAGGAAAACTCTTTCCTTTCATTTCAAGAGTTACAACTAATTTATGGACTACACATTAAAGAATATTTTAGATATTTACAAATCAGAAATTATGTTTCTGCAAATACACAAGAACTTACAAATAGAAAGATAGAAATTCTAGATGAATGCTTAAATAAACACCCAAATACAGATAAAATGATTTCATTTTATATACAATATTTTATTGGAAAATGATGTTCCATCAACAGAAATATATAGACAGTCTTGGGAAAAAAGAACTAGGTCAAATTATAAGGCCAGAACTATGGGATGAAAGTTTACAACATATACATCACTGTTCGTTAAATGCTAAACATTCCCTTATACAATTTAAAATACTACATAGATTACATTATTCCAAAGCTAAATTACATAACATCTTTCCAAAAGTATCCCCTATATGTGATAAATGTCAACATTTAGAAGCAAATTTATCACATTCATTTACTAACTGTATAAAAATTACAAAATTTTGGATAGAAATATTTAAGATAATTTCGAATGTTGTCAATATAATTCTGACTCCTGATCCAAAGTTAATAATACTTGGAATACTAGACACAGACCAACTAGTAACAATGAATCAAATAATTTTTATTGACTATGGTTTAATAATTGGGAAAAAACTAATATTAAAATTTTGGAAAGGCCCTACATCCCCAACAATCAAAATGTGGAACACAGAAATGTCGGAGACAGTTCATCTCATAAATATTTACAGGGTCATAATGGCTCGGCACGAGGGCTTGACTGAGACCTGAATATTAGAATGGATGAAGAAACATATATAATAAAACATGACTATATCTCCAAGGACGGATTAATGATTAATACTCCATTCACCATCATACTTCTTACACTCTTTTTCTCTATCTTTTCCTACCTTTAAAAAAAATTTAGAAAAATGTATAGAAACATATAATCTTAAATTTTTAATACTAATAAGAATATAAACAGTACTAATCTCATGAAGGTATTATTAATATCATGTATTTTCAAATATATAAAATATATAGTCTTAATTTCTAAAATCAATGATAATACAAATATTATTAATAGTATGAATATATCTTTAATATCATGAAGGTATTATTAGTATTATGTATCTTCAAGTGTATAAAATATATTGTCTTAAATTTTAAAATTAACGATAATACAAATATTACTAACAGTATGAATTTATCATTAGTATTATGTATTTTCAATTATATAAAATATATAGTCTTAAATTTTTAAATCAATGATAATACAAATACTATTAAGAGTATGAATATATCATTAATATCATGTATTTTCAGCAATGCAAAATAATGTACTTTGTTATTACTATGTTTCTATAATAAAAATACTTTTAAAAAAAACAAAAAAAAAACAGGACATTTTGAAGACAAGCAAACCATTTAGAGTACTGATAGGAGGGATGACAGTTCATAGGAGAACAGTGGTAGCAGCAGTCAAGTCTGTGACATCAGGACAGTAGGGTGAAGTCACACAGAAATCATTAGTTTTGGGGATAGAACAGGGGATTTTATGGCAGCAAATGGAATTTCACTATAAGGTCCCCTAGTGCCAGGGTCCAGGATTTATCAGGGTGCCTGTGCAACATTTTCAAGAAGGATGAGGGTGAGAAGTTGTTGTGCATATTGGCAAAAATGTCATTGGTAGGAAAAGGGATGAGGTCCTGCAATGTGAATATATAGGAAGGTAGACAAAAAAGCTAAAAAGCAGAACCTCAAGTATAGTAATGTCTAAATTCCTTCCGGTGCTATATGCTAGTGTGAAATGCCATGGAATTTGCACTAATGCCTTTTAGTTTAGTTTATTTTAGGTTAAAGATACAGCGCGGAAACAGTCTCCAGCTCACTGGGTTTGCGCCAACCAGCGATCCCTGCATATTAACACTATCCTACACACACTAGGGACAATTTTTACATTTACCAAGCTAATTTACCTACATACCTGTACGGCTTTGGTGTGTCGAAGGAAAACAGAGATCTCGGAGAAAACACACGCAGGTCACAGGTAGAACGTACAAACTCCATACAGCCAGCACCCGTAGTCAGGATCGAACCGGGGTCTCTGGTGCTGCAAGCACTGTAAGGAAGCAACTCTACCGCTGCACCACCCTTTTCTTTTGCAATATTTTTATTTTCATTGCTTTGCAGAATTTACGTACAATGTTGTATAATGTATGAGTGTCTATGGTGTCTGTGTCGCTGCTACAAGCAAGGTTCTCATTGTACATTACATGTGCATCTGACAATAAAGCCAACTTGACAAACTCTTGAATAATATGGTTAGTTGTCCTTGGTTAATAAATTATGCCCGAATCATTGATGAAGATTCTCTGAGGGATGTTTCTATGTTTGATCCTAAGAGAATGCGATTAACATTAGCTGCGACACAATCATTAGCTCGCTTCATCCTTGTTTCTTTGATTAATTCAGTTCCTCATGATATCAGGCTCAGCACCTTCAAGTTCACTCTCCTGATGGTATCATTAATATATGATTGAAAATATTCTCCACACATATTGAAGGACTGCAAAAAAAAAAAAACATATTAATGCTGGATGAACACATTATCTCCTTTAATGTTAGCTTCATCAGTCAGCAATTTGTACAAAAAGTGAAGCTTTATTCCAACTGAATAAATAAACTAATGTCTGGAGAGCTGCTAGTAATTCTACTGAACATGACCTTGTTCGTTTAACTGCTTTGTTCAAGGTGACACTCTACACATTAGAAGGAAGGATAGAAAATATACTTACAATTTCCATCTGAATAAGATCCAAATTAACAACCATCCATCTGGAAGAGAATCTGGCTGGGAACGCATTATTTTACCAGCGTGGAGAACTGAAATCTCATGTTTTCTGATGAAGTAACACGATACAACAAAATCAGTTATATATTTCTGCAAAAGAATTACACCTATAATTGTATATTTGAGATTCAGACAATTAAAGTAAGTCCCTTCCAATGTGCTTTTATGACACTAATATTTACTCATATACAGTAGTTTCCAGCGAGCTGGCTTATTATGCTTTTTATCATTGCACTTTACAACCTACAGTCTGTGAGATAGCCTGGTTTGGCTCAACTTGAATGAAGAGTGGGGAGGGTGTAAGACACAGGTGACGGAAACCTCTGGAGACTTTACGCCCCACCCAAGGTTTCTGTGCGGTTCATGGAGGTTCCCGAAGGTTTTTGTCCTCCGGCAACCACCTTCAACTCGCATCGCAACCGGCTTTGACTAAAAAATTACCGATTTTTAAAATAGAAACCACTTTCAACCATTAGGGAGACTGACAAAAACCTCCGGGAACCGCACGGAAACCTTGAGTGGGGCGCAAATTCTCCAGAGGTTTCCGTTCAGGTCTCCTAAGTGGGACAGGGCCTTTTTATTTGAAAAAGAAGGCAAATAAGAAAAAAAATGAGAGCTATAGAAACGTTCATCTAACATTGGTCATTAAAAAATGCTTGAATCTATAGTAAGTTATTATAAATAGGATATTAGATACAGTGACATTTTTTTGATACAGTGAAAATTTATGTTTTGCCTGCTATCAAGGAAAGTCATGCAATGCACAAGTACAATCAAACCAGCACATCAGGTCATACAAAAAAGAAGGAAAGAAACAGAGTGCAGTTTATAATGTTACAAGATTCAAGATACATACAAGATACATTTATTTGTCACATGCACCAATTGGTACAGTGAAATGTGTGGTCGCCATACAGCTATACGAGTAATAAAGAGCACATAACACAAAGTCTTAACACAAACATCCCCATACATCAGAATCAAAGTTTCCACTGTGAGGGAAGGCTCCAAAATTCAACCATCCCGTGGTCGGGGGACTCCCGAACCCCCCGCTGTCGCTGCTATGGGTGGCCCAATGTTTAGGCCCACTGGGGTGATGGAAGTCCGACTTCAGGACTGAAGGACATCATCAGCGGCTTGGACATTCGAATCGGCCACCTCCTAATCGGCTCCCGAAGTCCTCAGGCCGCGCAGGGCGGAGATTCAATGCTGGCGGCCCTCGGCAAAGGGCCCCAGGACTCCTCGATGTTGTTCAGTGCCGGCCGCATTGGAAGCTCTTCAAACCACAGCTTTGCGATGTTGGAGCAGCGGCCTAACACTCCTGAGCTTCAACGGTGATCCAAGGTAGGCATCCGCCCGCTCCGCGGTGAATCCCGTGCTGCGCCACGGCTGCTGGAGCTTTGCTCCGGGTCCTCGGCAGGAAAGGCCGCTCCGATCCAGTTGGTAGGCCTCGAGGAGGGGGGCGAGGACGCGACTCGGAGAATAGTCGCATCCTCGCCAGGAAGTGACTGGGAAACAGTTTCCCCCCCTTACCCTACCCCCCTCCCCCACATAAAAAAAAGCTAAATAATCCCCATAACAAACTTTAAAACTGACTCAAATGTTGTTGGAATTTCTAGAGGGAAATTATTGAACATAGAACAAAGGGTGTCTGTCCAAAATGTCCATGCCAAACATGAACTAAACTCATTTGCCTGCTCAAGATCTGTACCCCTCCATTCCCTGCACATCCATATGCCTATATCAAAGGTCACTTAAATATCACTATCACATTTGCCTCAACCATGACCACCTATAGCGTGTTATGGCACCCACTGTGATCTGTGTAAAAATCTGGCCCCACACATCTCCTTTGAACATTGCCTCCTTCACCGTAAAAAACATACGATGAGCATTTGACGGCACTGGGCCTGCACTCACTGGAGTTTAGGAGGATGAGGGGTACCTCATTGAAATTACCGAATAGTGAAAGTCCCGGATAGAGTGGATGTAGAGAGGATGTTTCCACGTGGGAGAGTCTAGAATCTCTCAGAATAGCCTCAGAATAAAAGGAAGTACCTATGGAAAGGTATGAGGATAAATTACTTTAGTCAGAGGGTGGCATTCTGTTGAATTCATTGCCACAGAAGGCTTTGGAGGCCAAATCAATGGATATTTTAAGGTGGAGATTGATAGATTCTTGATTAGTAAAGGTGCCAAGGGTTATGGGGAGAAGGCAGGAGAATGGGTTTGAGAGGGAAAGATAGATCAGCCATGATACAATGGTAGAGTACACTTGATGGCCCAAAAGGTCTAATTCTTCTCCTGCAAATTAAAACTATGCCCTCTGGTATTTGACATTTCCTCTCTGGGGGAAACGATTCTGATTGTTGCCCTATCTATGCCTCTCATAATTTTATATAGGTCTCCCTTCAACCTCTGACTACATCACTAAATGTTGGTTATTTTGGAGTAAGCAATGGTCATTGCTGTTCAGACACATCAGGGGGTGAAAGATTGCAACCTTCACGTGGTCCACCCTGTTTCGACTAATGGAATCAACTCGACATGCACAAACGGAAGATCAAATAGACACATCAGAAGGTAAAACATGGACATCCGTTATTGCTAATGTCATTGCAACAAGCTTAATGCCAGAACCACTTTTCAGTTTTTTCCTGAGAAAGTTGATGGTATGCCAGGGTCATTTTTCCAGAGTGGTGTTTACGAGGTATGGAAACCATCTGCTTTTAAATATCTTGAGTTAGCTGTGATGTTTAACTTTTCTTGAATGATTTTCGGAACACTTACCTTCAGTTTAAACAGCTTGTTTACCAGCTGTAGAGCCAAGGGCACATCCTCATTGCTGTCATAGAAAGAGAAAGGTTGGGGGGGGGGGGGGGGGGGGGCGGTGGGGGAGCTCCTCCTTGTTAGCTGAGAGGGGGGGAGAGTGATGAGGGGGGTGGTGGGAGAGCTAAGGAGGGGGGGGGGGGGGGGGGGGGAGGTGGTTGTTAGAGGTTACCTAAAATTGGAGAATTCAGTGTTCATACCATTGGGTTAGAGTCATTGAGTCATAGAATAATACTGTGTGGAAATGGGCCCTTTGGCCCAACTCGCCCACACCGGCCAACAATGTCCCAGCTACACTAGCCCCAACTGTCTGCGCTTGGTCAATATCCCTCCAAACCTGTCCTATCCATGTACCTGTCTACCTCAGCAGAATATAGGATATTGATCCTCCAGTATTTGTATGTCCCATGTCTCCTCAATTACTTGGTTGCAAAAGACAATTTCTGGAAGGCAGGAGCTGGAAGAATCTTCATCTTCATCTTTACCAGTGATAACCTGTAAGCAACTAGAAAATTGGCAACAAATAACCACAATAGAATTGGTTTCTTGCATATTTTATTTTAAGAGAAAGTTTGTCAAACTTAACTTTATAACTTTTCTTCACTGTATTTCCCAATTCTGTAATAATTTAATTTGCCTTTTAGTCTTACAGTTTATATTATTGTGTAGAAAGTAACTGCAGATGCTGGTTTAAACCAAATGTAGAAACAAAAAAGCTGGAGTAACTCAACGGGACAGGCAACATTTTTTTTTAAAGAAGGAACTGCAGATGCTGGAGAATCGAGGGTACACAAAAAGCTGGAGAAACTCAGCGGGTGCAGCAGCATCTAAGGAGCGAAGGAGATAGGCGACGTTTCGGGTCGAGACCCTTCTTCAGACTGGACAGGCAACATCTCTGGATAGAGGAATGGGAGACGTTTCAGGTCAAAACTCTTCACCAGAATTATATTATTAGTACATTAATTTGGATGGCAAAGTCATGAAGGACAACTTCTGAAAGCAGGTGTCCTTTTCTTTCCACATGAACTATACATGTTACAAATAGTATCTTCAATGACCACAGTTATTAACCCATCAAAATCAGTAAAGTATTATGTTAATAACTGACATTTATTTTTACCGAATAATCTATTGAAAGCATTGTTCGGAATCGCAGGCAAAGCAAGTACAAACCACTCATTCAGCAATTTTGTTATCATAAAGTGCTTTGGTTCCAAATCTGCTGATTGCTGAAGTTTGAACCTCATTATTTCTGCACTTAAAATAAGTCTTGCTCTCTTTTAATAGTACAGTTTGGCAGTCAAAACCCGAGGCAAATTAGATAATGTCTTAACACTTTGAGCTGTATGGCTGATACATTTTTTTGTACTTCTGAAGAGAACAGTTTTTTAATATGCTTTATAATTTCCAAAATTCTGCAATGCAAATAATATATCTGTAGTGTTGAATGAATTTGCATAGCATAATGTGAAATGATTCTTTTATCTCCTCCCATTCCACCTCTTCAAAAACTCACCCGTGGACTGTTAAAGTTGGCGTTAATTACATCTCCTGTAATTAAGTTTCTTCTATATAGCTAGTAGTAACTTTGAGACCTCATCATGACAGTATGTATCAGAGGTAGGATACTGTGTGAGTTGAAGGGAATTCAGGATCTTCTGGACAAGTGAAGATGATAGGCAGCAATGCTGACAAAGTTGCTGCAGAAAATTGAAATTATTTTCTTCTCAGATCATTGGTGAAGGAGTTGAAGACAGCTAAGTCCAAGATGTTGTTTGACAGAACTCCTGCTGGTACATGCAAGAGCTGAGTTGATCATTCACAAGGAAATAAAAGCTTTGGCCTTAATATTACTCCAATTGCAGGAGTAATCTTGCCCAATGGCTAGCATGCCATTCCATTGAATCCCACCACATTATACAACTTCATTATGTTTTGTGTAGCAGAAGAAATAAAAATAAGGATTGGGAAGCAGAGGGAAGGGAATACATAGCCTGGGAGTGATACATCTAACATAATTCCATTTCCTCATCTTTCATTTCCTTTAATCCCAAACCTAAAATCCTTTTTCCACCCTCAATACCGATCATCATAGAGCCCAAGACCATTCATCAGTGAGAGTGAAGTCATTATCCATTAGAGTGCAGTCCTAACCTCCTATCTACCTCACTGGAGACATTTGAACTTTCTGTGTGTGGGTTGGTTGCATTAATTTATAGTTTTTCTTTGATTGGATAATGGTTCAATGGTTATTTATTATTACAGGTACAGACAGACAGTAACATTCTTTTTCTGCATACACCTTAGTAAAGTATAGCCATACCTAAGCACAATCCCTAATTAATACAAAGTGCATAGAGATAGTGTACTGCGACCATGTGCAAGTGTCAGCAGGTTTTGGCACCATTTTCAAAGTCCAGTCCGGTCCGCACACTTGGTCCACTGGCGATGAGCAGGAGCCTGGGTTGGTGGCTTCCTTCTGCAGGCCATGTCCCTCCGATCCTTCCTCCTGGCCACGTGGTATGCAAACAAAAGCTTTTCACTGTATCTCGGTATACCTTTACATGACAATAATAAACAAAAATAAATAATGTAAAGGTTTAAGCCGGTGCAAAGTAATTATAGAAAACAACGATAGAATTATTGCATGCCATAAATATTCCGATTGATCTCCGTTGTATCTTTATGGAGTTTCAGTCCTCCACGTGGCTTTAACTCTTTCTGTGATCCTAAGCAGAGCTACATTCTGTCTCAGCTGCATGAGTGTTCAAAGGTTGATAACTTCCAGCAAAGAAAGAATGGCAAAAATAATTCCCATGTTTATATTCCACTTATCCAAATTGTAGGGTTTCCAAAGCACTGGTACCAAGGAATTACTTCTGAGTTGCTGTAATATTAAGAACAATTTGGATTGTGAGATGACTGTAGCCTCCTCACCAAAAAGAACTCCCCCATGTTCTTCTTCAAAATAGTTAGATTTTTTAAACCCACCTTTGAGACAAAACTAGTTTGATGTGTAAACTAAAAAATGGGATATTTAAGTCAGCAGCAATTCTTCAATACTGATCTGGGCAGTTAGCATGGATTTTTTTCTTCAAGTCTCAGTGATGGGACTTAAAATCTCATACTGCTGTCTCAGAGAATATGAGTGTTAATGAATAACCTACATTTGACACTGCAGTTAACTTTGAAGCATGGAATCATGATATTGTCAGGACACAAGAGGACTTTCATCCCATCAGCTCTCTGTAGCTTTGAATAAAACAATCATGAGAGTTGTATTCCCCTGCTCTACTTTTGAAGCAACTTATTTGCCTCTCGTGCCCATTCAGTTTTCTCTCAAAAGGTCTGATTTATTCTACCTTCTTCACTGTTTCAGGCATTGTCCTAAATTATAAGTACCTCAAACATGTCTTATTTTTATTATATTCCCATAGCATATTTTGCCCAAAATGTTAAATCTTTGTTTTTTGCTCCTTGATCCTTATCAGATGGGAACAATCGTGATCTACTGAATATCTTCTCAGCATTATATGCTCTGAGGCTGAAATACAGCCACTCTGCAATGAAGACTGTATAATCTTATCCTAGGCAGCAGCAACGTGGCGTGTTTATTTGTCAGGCAACTGCAGAGGCAAAATGACAGAGTTAGATAAAATGCTATTCCTGTTGGGGGAAGGCAGTAGATTTGATGCCACAGAGTCATTGCCAGGATCCCCTGGAAGGATAACCTTTGATGACAGGATGTCCAACTGTTGCGATATCCAATTGCATCTGTTTCTGCATGATGGATTCCAAGCATTCATTGCAATGCTCAGACAATGGGTGAATGACTCCTGTTTGTGCTGCAATAGGAGCCACACACTTAGACATCATAAATGCACCATGGCAGACTCCACAAACATACAAAGGAAGTTGGACGGCATAGAATGTGATAGCTGCACAAATCCCTGTGCAAAGTTCACGCGAGACAAGCCAATGTCAGATGCAAATCGACATTCAGACAGTTTTTTTCTGATCCTCCAGAGCGTTTAGTCATCCACATCCATCATCCTTCTACCATACGCTGCCATCAAAGTTCTCAGGAGTCTTCTGCAATGGAACTTATGTGGGAGCACCTTCAAGCATATTAGATGCATTTCTCCTTCACTGTCTTTAGGCCAGAGTGTCTCACCATGTGTATTACTTTATTTCCATGGGAACGTGTAAACAATTTAAATGGTCAATATCTGATAATTTATTTAAGACCAGCTTGTTATCGAAATGGTGAGAGATGATTGAACCCTGAGATTCAGATGGTCTGGGTAACCTAACGCATGATTCATATAAGGAACTGCAAACAGTTTGAAAAGCTAACATAATATTTTCTATTGAGAGAGAATTGGATACATTATGCAGATAAAGTGGTTAAGTTACATGTAGCATTTCTGAGACCACATTAGGAGTATTGGGTACAATATTTGTCTCCTTCTGTCTTAAAAGACAGACCCTCAGGATTGGGGATGACTTACTTCCACTTCTGTTTTGCGAATTGCATGATGAGGAAAATGAAGGAACTGCAAATTCTTGCACGGATGGGAAGGTGGTAACTGCCTCGGTCCTCAGAAGACCTCTGTGTTCACTATTCATGGGTCACAGAGTCATAGAGTCATAGAGTGATACAGTGTGGTATTCTTGCCATAGAGGGAGTACAGAGAAGGTTCACCAGACTGATTCCTGGGATGGCAGGACTTCCATATGAAGAAAGACTGGATAGACACGGCTTGTACTCGCTGGAATTTAGGAGATTGAGGGGGGATCTTATAGAGACTTGCAAAATTCTTAAGGGGTTGGACAGGCTAGATGCAGGAAGATTGTTCCCGAAGTTGGGGAACTCCAGAACAAGGGGTCACAGTTTGAGGATAAGGGGGAAGTCTTTTAGGACCGAGATGAGAAGATCTTTTTTCACACAGAGTGGTGAGTCTGTGGAATTCTCTGCCACAGAAGGTAGCTGAGGCCAGTTCATTGGCTATATTTAAGAGGGTTAGATGTGGCTCTTGTTGCTAAAGGGATCAGGGGGTATGGAGAGAAGGCAGGTACAGGATACCGAGTTGGATGATCAGCCATGATCATATTGAATGGCGATGCAGGCTCAAAGGACCGAATGGCCTACTCCTGCACCTATTTTCTATGATTCTATGATTCTAAACAGGCCACCGGCCCAGACCACAACTTGACCACACCGGCCAGCATGTCCCAGCTAAAATTAGTCACACCTGTGCAGGCTTGGTCCTTATCCTTCCAAACGTGTCCTATCCATGTACCTGTTTAACTGTTTCTTAAACTTTAGGATAGTCCCTCCTCAACAACCTCATCTGGCAGCTTGTTCCATACACCAACCACCCTTTGTGTGAAAACGTTACCCCTCAGATTCCTATTACATCTCTTCCCCTTAAACCAATGTCCTCTTGTCCTTCATTCACCTACTCTGGGCAAGAGACTCTATGCATCCACCTGATCTATTCCTCTCATGATTTTAGACACCTCTATAAGATCGCCCCTCATCCTCCTGCACTCCAAGGAATAGGGATATAGGAATATTCCAGCATACTCAATCTCTCCCTATAGCTCAGATCCTGTAGCCCTGACAACGTTCTTGTAAATCTTCTCTGTACCCTTTCCAGCTTGACAACATCTTTCCTGTAAAATGGTGCCCAGGACTGAACGCAATACTCTAAATGCAGCCCCTCCAATGTCTTATACAACTACAAAATGACCTCCCAAATTCTATACTCAATACTGACTGATGAAGGCCAATATGCCAAACAACATTTTCACCCTATCGACCTGCGACTCCACCTTTAAGGAACCATGCACCTACATGGTTCCTCTGATCTCTCTGCTCTACATGATGCCTATGCTCTACAACATTCCCCAGAGCCCTATCATTTACTGTGTAGGTCCTGCTCATGTTAGACTTTCCAAAAAGCAACACCTCACATGTCTCTGTATTAAATTCCATCAATCATTCATCAGCCCACCTGGCCAATCGATAAAGATCCTGCTGCAATTTTTCACAACCATCTTTACTATCTGCAAAACCATCCAATTTTTGCATCATCTTCAAACTTGCTAATCTTGCTGGTATGTTTTCACACAGATCATTAATATAGTTGACAAACCATAATGGGCCCAGAACCAAATCCTGAGGCACACCAAGTGTCACAGATCTCCAAACCGAGAAGCAACCTTCCACCACCACCCTCTGCTTCCCTCCATGAAGATAATTTTCTATCCGTACAGCTATCTCTGCTTGGATTCCATGTGATCTAACTTTCCAGAACAGCCTGCCATGCGGAAACTTGTTGAATGCTTTACTGAAGTCCATATATATAACATTTATAGCTCTGCCCTCATCAATCTTTTTGGTTACATCTTCAAAAAACTCAATCAGATTTGTGTGGCACGACCTCCCATGTACAAACCCATGCTAACAATCCCTAATCAGTCTAAATGCCTGCATATCCTATCACGCAGAATAATCTCTAGTAACTTTCCAACTACAGATGTTATGTTGTCTTAAGAGAAAGGTTGGACAGAGTGGCCTGTATTCATTGGTGATTAGAAGAGACAAAGAGGACTTGACAAAGAGACAAAGAGGACAAAGATATAACATTCTTAGGATTCTGATGGGATGTTTATCAATAGGATATTTCCTCTTAATGGAAAATGTAGAACTGAAGAGACAATTACGACGTAGACTTGAGCTGGATTTTTGTTTTGTCTCTCGGATGATTGTAAGGTTTTGGATTTATCTTCCTCAAAAAGGTGGTGGTCTTTGAATGTATGCCTACTGCTTACAACTGAGGTAATAGTATTACAAGATGTGGGATTGAAAATCAACATAGCAGATGATCAGATCACTAACAGGATATGGAGCTTAATTTTTCTTTATTGTTATTAAAAAAAAAAAAACTTCTAATTGAAACATCAGAAGTCTCATATCAAAATCCTTGAATCATATCATAAAATATATTCCCCCTGTTCCCATGTCCCCACCTCACCGCCTTTATTTGGTCCCAATCTCCACCTACCTTTACTATCATCCTCAATCACTGTTCACCTCCATCTATCATGGCCCAGCATCAGTAGTTATCCCCAGCTCTTTCATCCTCATCTGACTTCATCCAGCAATCCACACCTCTTCACCTTGAACCATCCATCATGTAAATAGGCACAAAATGCTGTAGTAACTCAGCGGGACAGACAGCTCGGTTTAAACCAGCATCTGGAGTTTCATCTTTCATGTGCCTGCTCTTGCCCTGCCGCCTTTTCCTCCCACACTATTTATACTGGCTTTCTCCTTCCACTCATTCAGTCCAGAGAAAGAGTCTTGACTCGAAATATTGACTATTCACCTTTCTCCACAAATGCTGCCTGATCTGCAGTATTTCTCCAGTAGATTGTATTTTTGCTCAAGTATTTAGTCTTTTGTGTTTCTCCAATTTATAATCAGGTTTTGTTTTGAGTCCTATTATAGCTGAGAAGTGAATTTTCTCTTCTGCAGTTACACATAATTTGTCATAGAAACATTACAACACTTCCACGGGAAAGACGTTGGCAAAACAATAAGAAGCTCCAGTTATTCTGCCTTTGGTAAACAATCTCCTGTATGCAACTTGTAGCTCACTTTAAAAAAAAACATACTTTTTTTTAATATCACGAAAGTATATTTTCATCCAACCTAAATGAATAAATCTTGAAGATGAATAGAGAATTTAATACTTTCCTGGTTTATGCAAGCATGGAAATATTTGTATCCCTCAGTTTTGAGATGTTTTGTTTGCTGATATAATGCAAATCTTAAATTGGATTGGAAATATTATCAACACTTGGGAATTTAGCTTAGGCTTTGCTTTATTCTGGATAACTGAGAAAACTAAATCAATATTCCTGCCTGAAAATTTTAAATCACTGTTGTTACAGCATGACCACGATATGCCATAAATTACAGGTGATATGCTGTCAAGGCAGGGCATGATTAGCGATCACTCATATGCTCCTTGGGAACTCGGTTGTGCCACACTGATTGAGGATGTTATGGCTAATGCTGCCATTCTAGGCTCCCATTGGAGTGTTCCTTTTGCAAAGAGCAAAAATCAGAGAATTGAGCTATGATATTTTAGCACTGTTTCTGATCCATGCAACTTTCAAGCATGGTATCCCCATTAGGTTTGCATCCCTGGAATTAACCCTATTGACATCTGGACAAAGGTTCTTTTTCAAATCGGTTTAAGAAATTGACAATTGTAAGAATGAAAAAAAAAGAATATTAGGTAAAGCACAGTGGTGCCCATGGTTGGGCTGCTGTCTTACAGCTTCAGCAATCCAGGTTCAATCCCAACCTCTGCTGCTGTCTGTGAGGAGTTTATGTGTTCTTCCTGAAACATGAGCTTTCATAGAAACAGAGACATAGAAAATAGGTGCAGGAGGAGGCCATTTGGCCCTTTGAGCCAGCACCGCCATTCATTGTGATCATGGCTGATCATCCCCAATCAATAACCCGTGCCTGCATTCTCCCCTTATCCCTTGATTCCACTAGCCCCTAGAGCTCTATCTAACTCTCTCTTAAATCCACCCAGTGATCTGGCCTCCACTGCCCTCTGTGACAGGGAATTCCACAAATTCACAACTCTCTGGGTGAAAAGGTTTTTCTCACATCAGTCTTAAATGGCCTCCCCTTTATTCTCAGACTGTGGCTCCAGGTTCTGGACTCGCCCAACATTGGGAACATTTTCCTGCATCTAGCTTGTCCAGTAACTTTTATAATTTTATATGTTTTTACAGATCCCCCTCATCCTTCTAAACCCCAGTGAATCCAAGCCTAGTCTTTTCAATCTCTCCTCATATGACAGTCCCGCCATCCCAGGAACGTACGCTGCACTGCCTCAATCACAAGGATGAACTTCCTCAAGATAGGAGACCAAAACTGTACGCAATACTCCAGATATGGTCTTACCAGAGCCTTATACAACTGCAGAAGAACCTGTCTACTCCTATACCGAAATCCTCTTGTTATGAAGGCTAACATTCCATTAGCTTTCTTCACTGCCTGCTGTACCTGCACGCCAACTTTCAGTGACTGGTGTACAAGGACACCCAGGTCTCACTGTACCTCCCCCTTACCTAACCTAACCCCATTTAGATAATAATTTCCCCCCTTGTTTTTGCCACCAAAGTGGATAACCTCACATTTATATATATTATACTGCATCTGCCATGCATCTGCCCACTCACTCAACCTGTCCAGGTCACCCTGCAACCTCCTAACATCCTTTTCACAGTTCACACTGCCACCCAGCTTTGTGTCATCTGCAAACTTGCTAGTGTTGCTCCTAATTCCCTCTTCCAGATCATTAATATATATGGCAAACAGTTGCGGCCCCAACACCAAGCCTTGCGGCATTCCACTCGCCACTGTCTGCCATTCTGAAAAGGACACGTTCACTCCTACTCTTTGCTTCCGGTCTGCCAACCAATTTTCTGTCCACATCAACACCCTACCCCCAATACCATGAGCTCTAATTTTAGTCACCAGTCTCCGTGCGGGACCTTATCAAAGGCTTTTCTGAAAGTCTAGATACACTACATTACAGGCACCCCTTCATCCTTTTTACTTGTCACATTCTCAATAAATTCCAGAAGATTAATCAAGCATGATTTTCCTTTCATAAATCCATGCTGACTTGGACTAATTCTTTTACTGCTATCCAAATGCCCCATTATTACCTCTTTAATAATTGACTCCAGCATCGTTCTCACCACCGGTCAGACTAACTGGTCTGTAATTCCCCGTTTTCTCTCTCGCTCCTTTCTTGACAAGTGGGATAACATTAGCTATCTTCCAATCCACAGGAACTGATCCTGAATCTATTGAACATTGGAAAATGATCACCAATGCGTCCACTATTTCTAGAGCCACCTCCCTAAGGACCCTGGGATGCAGTCCTTCAGGCCCAGGAGATTTATCATCCTTCGGTCCCTTTAGCCTCCTCAATACTATTTCTTGCCTGATGAAAATGTATTTCAGTTCCTCTAAACCCCTTAGATCCTCTGTCCTCTAATACTTCTGGGAGATTGTTTGTGTCTTCCTTAGTGATGACAGATCCGAAGTACCTGTTGAACTCTTCTGCCATTTCCTTGTTCCCCATAATAATTTCACCCATGTCTGCCTTCAAGGGACCCACATTTGACATTGCTATTCTTTTTCTCTGAACATATCTAAAGAAGCTTTTACTGTCCTTCTTTACATTCTTGGCCAACTTCCCTTTGTACTTCATCTTTTCAGCCCATTTCCTTCTGTCGTCCTATGAAAGTTTCCCAATCCTCTGGCTTCCGGCTACTCTTTGCTGTGTTATACATCCTTTTTTTTAGTTTTATTCTATCCCTAACTTCTCTTGTCAGCCACGATTGCCTCCTACCCCCCTTAGAATCTTTCTTCCTTTTTGGAATGAAATGATCCTGCGTCTTCTGGATTATGCCCAGAAATTCCTGCCATTGCTGTTCCACTGTCATTCCTGCTGGTATCCCTTTTCAGTCTACCTTGGCCAGCTTCTCTCTCATGCCTTCATAGTCCCCTTTGTTCAACGGCATCACTGACACTTCCGAGTTAACCTTCTCCTTCTCCTTTCCTCAGCGCCTGGATTTTATCCCACAATCTGAAGGCATATGTGCTTGTCAATTAATTGGTCAGATTAAGTTGCCCCTAGTATATTGGTGAACCATAGCTTCAGAGAAAGTTGATGTAAATGTAGAAAGAATAAAATGGTTTGGTACAATATCAGTTTAAATGGACACTTGAAGATAAGTGTGGATTCAGTGAGCTGATTGGGCTGTATACCATCCTTATAGGCCTGTCTCACGGTTGGAGTTGACTAAAGAGTGACCCCGAGTGAAAGACGCGTGATTGTGTACGAGACTCCAAGTTTATGATCAAGAGTTTAACCGAGTTCCCACGGATATGACTAAGTTTGCCTTTTACTTCTAATTTCTGTGATGTTACCAAGTTCCTCTCTCGAGTTACTCTTGAGCCAACCGTGAATGAAAGCCTGTTTTAAGTATCAAATAGAGCTGGACAGCATCTCATACAGTAAGTATATTCTGATTCAGTCTTGAAAGTTATTCAATTTCAGAACTTAAAAAAACTAGGTAGGATCACAGCCCCGCACTCACTGCCATTGTGCAGCAAGGAGGAGGTTGCGGCGAAGCAACAGTGTAAAAAGAAGACAACTCCATCCTGCGGCTTTGAGTTAAAGATAGAATTCAGCGCGGCACCGTCTATTGATATGACCTACAAAGGGAAAATGCACACGGTCCAGTGCCAGAGCTAGGCTCGGATCATTCTCTGCTCTCATCTCTCTCTTTCTGTGTGTGCATTAGCAGGGGGAAGAGCGTTCTACCTCGCTGGGGCACAAGACCTCTGCCGCCTGCCCCTTGCAGCCGTCAACTTGTTTGTTCCTTTGGTGCGCCTCATCTGCCCTGCTCCCATCCCAGCGCTGCCCCAGCTCTCTGTCCCATTCTCTTGGAAATATCGCTTCCGCCGCTGTAACGAGGAGGGGTCCGGCTGGCTGGCTTGGTGGGTGGGTGGGTGAGCAGGGAGGGGGAGTGGGTACAAACCACCAAATCCATTCACAAAGGTCGGGCAGAGCCATGTAGAACTCATGTTTCTCTCTGCTTCATATACGTGGGAATTCCCTCAGTATGGTCCTTCAGCGGGCAAGCAACATCTCTGGAGAGAAGGAATGGGTGACGGGATGACGTTTAAAATTTAAATCATGGGCAAACCATCTTGTCCCAGGCTGCTTTACATTATTTATTGTGTTGAGTTGTTTGTGAGGCTGGGACTTCTCTGAGGGTCGCCACCTTATAGTGGAGACATATGCGTGTGCCGTAGATCCTGTAAGCTGGCCTCATGGCAGGAAGGTCGAGGGGGAGGTCCCTGACAAAGCGCGGCCCAAGACGATGACCTCAGTGGAACTGGCCGAGGATGGTGTATGGCCGGCGGCTGAGAAGGTGGAAGAAGGCTGCAGCAGGGAGAGAGTCCCAACCGTAGTGGAGCCCATGTCATTGGACCCGGGACTGTCAGTGAATGTTGTTCGAAAAGTGTTACCAATCTCTTTTGTTGGAGAGGTCATTGCCTGATAATAGAATTACAGAGTCAAACAGCACAGAACCATCCCTTCACATCCTTTTTACCCATCCGCACTAATCGCATTTGCTCAAATTAGGTCCTTATCCTTTTCCTGCCTTGTCTATTTAAATACTTTAGAGAATACAGCGCGGAAACAGCCCCTTAAGCCCACCGGGTCTGTGCTGACCAACGATCCCTGCACATTAACACCATCCTACCCACACTAGGGACAACTTTTACAAGCCAATTAACCTGCAAACCTGAACATCTTTGGAGTGTGGGAGGCAGCCGAAGATCTCGGAAAAAAAACCCACACAGGTCACGGGGAGACATACACACTAAGTCATTCACATAAAGATCCTTTTTGTTTTGATGCTCGTTTATTGAGCTGATGAAACTGCAATGTTACAGTTTAATCACAATCACTCGAAGCACAGAACACATTGTGAGCTTTCCAAACCTTGGTGTAACAAACAATGTGAAATCAAGAGGGTAATACAGAGAGTGACCGTAATAATTCCAATCAGCACAATCTTTTTTTTTTTATTTTTTTTTTTTATTTTTTTATTTTTTTAATTTTTTATTGTAGAAAACAATATATACCAAGTACACTCTTATACTACATTGAGAGTTATATAATGTATAAAATTATAACATATTGATTTATTGATTAATACTATTTATGATAATTGTAGTATTATCCATTATACATTTCATTATTATTTATTTTATATAATTGGGAGTATATGTAGTATATTCCTAAAATAAGTAATACACTTAGATTTCTCAAATCATAGATATTCTTCTAATTACCAAATAGAAATCCCCGCTAATATAACTACGTAGTACCCAATCTTAAACAAAGTTTTTTTTTGATATTCATAATGTTATCAAAATATTAATAATTTTGTATTATTGTTAATTTTATATTTCATAATGATTGTATAATTGAAAATACATAGTTTTATATAATTACAAGTTTAAGACATCTATAATCTTTTTCATACGAACAGAAATAAGTGTGTACGTATTAAAAATTTATATAATATGTTTCTATAATTTTTTCCTTAATTAAAGATAGAGAGATAGAGAAAAAGAATAAAACAATAGAAAAGAAAATGTGAAAAGTTTGATGGAGATTGAAGTATTACTAAGTAATCCAATCTTGGAGATACATTCATGATTTGTTATGTTATGTGTATTTCTTCATCCATTCAGATATTCAGGTCTCAGTCAAGTCCTTGCCGCCCGAACCATTGTGACCCTGTAGATATTTAATATAGGGAGACCATATCTCCTTGAAGAGATCTAACCTGTCCATGAGGACAAGTCTCAATCTCTCCAAGTGAAGTGTCTCCGTCATTTCTGTATTCCACATTTTAATTGTTGGGGATAACAGGGCCTTTCCAAAATTTTAATATTAATTTTTTCCCAATATTTAAAGAGTATCGATAAAAGTTCTATGATTCCTTGTAATTATTTGTTCCGTTTCCGGTATTCCAAGTATGATTAACTTTGGGTCATAAATTATAGTAATATTAATAACTTTCGAGATTATTTTGAATATTTCATTCCAATATTCTAAAATCTTCGTACAATTAGTAAATGAGTGTGACAGAGTTGCTTCCAATGATTTGACATTTATCACATATAGGTGATAGTTTTGGAAATATATTATGTAGTTTAGATTTAGAATTAATGTAATCTATGTAAGATTTTAAACTGTATAAGTGCATGTAGCATTTAAAGAGCAGTAATGTATATGTTGTAGGCTTTCTTCCCATATTTCTGGACTTATTATTTGACTTAGTTCATTTTCCCAGCGCTGTCTATGTATTTCCGATGATGGGATATCACTTTCCAACAAAATATTATAAATGTATGATATCATTTTTTCTGTATTTGGATGTTTATTCAAGCATTCATCTAAAATTTCACTCTTTCTATTTCTAAGTTCTTGTGTATTTGCAGAGATATAGTTTTCTGATTTGTAAATATCTGAAATATTCATTATTATGAAGCCCGTAAGTTTGTTGTAAATTCTTGAAATGAAAGAAAAGAATTATCCTTATAAAGATCCCCTATATTTAGAATTCC
Source organism: Okamejei kenojei (assembly GCA_035221665.1). Lineage (NCBI taxonomy): Eukaryota > Metazoa > Chordata > Chondrichthyes > Rajiformes > Rajidae > Okamejei > Okamejei kenojei. The sequence continues at coordinate 26,315,892 of CM069137.1, read as the reverse complement.
TTTATTTTTCCATTGTATAAAAGCTTTATCCATCATTGACGTTTAAACATAAAATTGTTGGCAATTTGTAAGAGCTAGCGGTATAAATTTTAGTTTTAGTGTTTTCTTTATTTGTTTCCAAAATACGTATTCCACTTTCTATTATCAAATTTTCACTATAAATTTTCTTAGGTACATTAGTATTAGCAAATATTATAGAGCTAATTTCAAATGGAAAACAGTCTTCTCTTTCCATTTTTAACCAATTTGGTTTATTATCTATTTCTCCCTAACCAAAAATTCATATTTCTAATGTTAACTGCCCAATAATAGAACATAAAATTTGGTAAAGCTAAGCCCCCTTTTATTTTAGCTTTACATAAATGTTTTTTATTTATTCTATGATTTTATAGTCCCAAATAAAGTTAGTGACTATTGAGTCTACTTTTTTTAAAGAAATTTTAGAGAGATATATCGGGATTGATTGAAATAAGTATAATAATTGTGGGAGGAAAATCATTTTTATTGCGTTTTATTTACCTAACATTGAGATAGGTAAGCTTTTCCAATATAAGATATTTTTATTTAATTTATTCAATAATAACGGGAAATTAGATTTAAATAAAGAGTCAAATCTTTTTGTAACAAAAAATACCAAGATATTTAATATTTTCATTTGTTATCTTGAAAGGAAATTGCTGTAATATCTGTAAATTATTCATGGTTATTGGCATAAGTTCACTTTTATTCCAATTGATACTGTATCCTGAAATTAAACCAAATTCCGTTATTAGTTTTAACAAATTACAGATACTTATTTCCGGTTTAGTAATATAAAGTAATATATCGTCCGCATATAACGAGATTTTATTCTTAGTATCCTTAGTATCGTATCCATATATTTCTGGATGTAATCTTACCCTTTGAGCAAGGGGTTCGATTGCTAACGCAAACAGTAATGGTGATAAAGGACAGCCTTGTCTACAACCTCGAGATAAACTAAACTTAGTTGATAACATATGATTTGTTATTATTCTAGCTGTTGGATTTGCATATAATAATTTAATCCAAGTAGTAAACTTATCACCAAGCTTAAAGGCTTCCATCACCGAAAATAGATAAGGCCATTCCACCTGGTCAAAAGCTTTTTCTGCATCCAACGAGATGACTACTAAGTCTTTTTTATCACTTCTTTTCGAATATATAATATTAAATAACCGTCTTAAATTATATGAAGAATATCTTTTAGGTATAAATCCTGTTTGATCAGGATGAATTAATTTGTTAACAAATTTTGCTTAGTCTTTGTGCAAGAATTTTTGTTAAAATTTTTTGATCCGTAATTTAATAAAGCAATTGCTCTATACGATCCTGGGTCATCCAAATCTTTATTTATTTTGGGTATAAGTGGTTATAAATAGATTCGTTCAATGTGTCTGGTAATTTCTCTTGTATATATATCTGTTCCATATAATGATTTAAAATATGGGACCATTTGGGCATGAAAAAATTTTATAAAATTCCGAGCCTATACCATCTGGTCCTGGAGTTTTACCATTTTTTAAAGATTTAATAGATTCTTGGATTTCTTTTATTGAAATATCGGCATTTAAAAATTCTCTATTTTGTAAATCTAATTCTTTTAAGTTACATTACATTTAAAAAGGCATCTATTTCTGTTTTTTATTTACTGTTGTGTTACCAGTATACAAATTTTTTATAATATTGCATAAATCTTTCATTAATATCCTTGGGTTTGTATTAATAATTCCACCGTTTTGTGATTTAATCCTATGTATAATTTTTTTTCCGCTTCAATTTTCCTTAATTGTCGAGCCAATATTTTTTGTGTTTGTCTCCAAATTCAAACAACAATTGTTTTAGTATGTTGGTAGTATTTTAAAACTTGATCAGTGTATATTTATTTAATTTTTATACTTCAATGCTACAATTTTATTATGTATTATTATATCTGATTTTGTTGCATTCTGTATATCTAATTGTTTAATCTCCCTTTCTAAGTCATGTTGTTCCTTCCGAATCTTCTTATTATGGAATGCTTTGAAGAAATCATAATTCCTCGAAGATATGCTTTAAATGTTTCCCATAATAAAGAGCGAGATATTCTGGTTGATCATTTATTTCAAAAAACATCTTAATCTGAGTTATGATGTATTCCTGAGTTGTTTTATTTTTTAAAATTTGTGGATTAAGTTTCCATTGTCCTAGATTTCCTGTTTTACCATTTATTTTAATTTTAAATGTTAATGGTTGCGTGATCTGAAAATTATAATATTATGATATTTGGATTCGTAAGTAAGTGAAATAGCTTTGCATCTACTAGGAAGTAATCTATTCTTGAATAGGTTTTATGTATGGCGAGTAGAAGGAATTATTCTCGACCAGCTAGGATTTTTCTGTTCTCCAAACATCTTTAATGTTAGAACGTTGATTGAATGTATGCGTTTAATAAAATCACTAGAATGCGATTTTAGTTTTCTTTGTTTTGAAGATCTATCTAAATAAGGGTCTAATGTACAATTAAAATCTCCTCCAATTATCAAATTGTAACGTGTTAATTCTGGAATATTATTAAGTACTTTCTTAAAGAATAAAGGACTATCAAAATTTGGTCCATAGATGTTAACAAAAATCATTTTTTTTTCCCTATTTATTTCTCCTATTACAATGATGTATCTGCCATCTTTATCAGATATAGTAGATATATGCTTAAATAAAGTACCTTTACGAAATAATATTGCTACGCCTCTTGATTTATGTGTAAAGGAAGAGTGATATATTTTATCTATCCATTTAGCTTTCAGCCTATTTTCAGCGTCTTTCTTTAGGTGAGTTTCTTGAATATAAATTACATCAGCTTTTCAATTGCCTTTAAGTGTGTCAATATTTTTTACCCCCTCTTTTTATTGGTTCATTGATACCTTTAACATTCCAACTGCAAAAGGTTAATCCCTCGTTCCCCATATTTCTTTTTAATCCTGCATTTTAGGTTTGTGGAATCTAGAATAGGGTCCAAGGGTCCGCGCAGTAGACTTAACCTTACACCCGAACACCGAATAGATGAATTTTAGATCTCTTTTATGTGCTTCACGAATGTATCTCCATTGTTCCAGTATATAGCTCCATTCAAACTGAAAGATATAGTAAACATAAAAAAATAATGAAAAGTGAGTAAATGCTTAGTAAGGTGTATAAAGAATAGAAAAACTACAAATAAAATATTTGTAGTTTGTGAAAGCCAAGTTATTTTGGCTATTAATCTAAAGGCTTTCCAGCATTGATGTTATTAATTTAGCCAGCTCCTAATTTTAAGGAATTATTATTCCATGATAATATTTTAAACGGGAATATAGTATTAAAGAATGAAAAAGAGTGATATTAATCATCATAAAAAGTATATATATCTAAGATTAGTTTTAAAAAAATCAAATTATAGAGCCACAGTTAAAGAAATTTTTTTTAAATACAAAAAATAGAAGTCATTATTAAAAGAGGGAGAAATATATTGAGGGGAGGATATCTCAAATGTAACAGGACATAAGATATTGATTATTAGTAGTATTAATTAGCAATAGTGCACAGTCTTGGTTAATTAACAGTCATAGTAATAATAAAACCGCGTAATAATTTTTAGTAGGTGTGTTATTTGTTGTGTTAGTTGTATATTATGAATAATTGTCAATGTTTCGTGAGCTTCTTCCAATCCAGGAAACATTTCGTTCCATACGACATTGTCCATTCCTTCTGATTTCTTCTAATCCTTCCATATTGTCGTATAAAGTTTCATAAAATGTTAAGAGAACCGTACTAAGTCTTTAAAAAATAGTAAAAGGCAGTATATTTGCTTGTAGATGTTTTCAAGTATCAAAACTGCTTTGCAAATTCCATTGCTTTCTGTTGGAGTCTAGAAAAAGTGTTCCACGCTGTTATAAAGTGACTCTAGGATGGCTGGGTAATTCAGACCGTATCTCAAGTTTTCTACACCCCTCATAAGGTTTTTGGCTTCGTTAAACGCTTTTCGTTTTCTGGCAACCTCTGGGGGATTGAGTCTCGATAGATACTGATTCTTTGTCCTTGAAACATCAGATTCTTTATTCTCGAGGCTCTTCGCATAATGTCCTCGAGGGTTGTGAAAATCATATTGTAACTTGACGATGATTTGTCTTGGGGGGGCGTTTGTACTGGTCTGTCTTCTGCCGACTCGATGTGCACGAGCTAAAACAGGCATATCATCCAAAGATAAAACAGCTTGCAGTAATTTAGCAGTGAATTCTCGTGTGTCTTCGTGTTTCTCTAGACCTTCAGGAATCCCTGCAATCCTCAAGTTCTGCCTTCTTTGATAGCCTTCCAGCTGCGTGCATTTATCTGTTACTTTGGATAACAACTCAGTAGACGTTCTTGTTCTGTTATCCAGCTTTGCTGTAGACACAGTACTAGCCTCCGCTATCTTTTCAAGGTTTTTTAATGCCATCAATTGTTGTTCGAACCAACATTTGCAATAGGGTCAATCTTATGTTTAAGTCTTTTTTTAACATTTTCAAGTTTACCCTCCATCTTGCGTTCCAGGTTATTAATCATATCAATGATTTCATTTTTCAATATTTCTGATTCTTTCTTGAACTTATTATCAATTTGTGTCTTTGTATCTTTTTTGAAATTCACACCATTGATTTTTTCATCAAGTCCATCTGATTATTAATTTGAGATATTTCTTCCTTTATATCTCCCTGTATTTCTTTCATTTCTTTCTTTATATCTTTCATTTCTGCCTTGAACTCACGTTTTTAAATCAGCCATCTGATGAGAAATAAAAGTTTTCAAGTCCTCACCTCCTGTGTCTGCTTTCCTGGAAACGTCTTCCAAGGAGCTGGCCCTACTCGAGTCCGAGGCTTCCCCAGGCCTTCTCCCGGTCTCGCCCGGGGTTTTTTCGACCCTTCGTTTTCTCGGTAGGGCTCCGTGCCGTCATGATTTGTCGCAGGGCTGATGACGTCAGCCGGTACCGTCGATGTTGAGGCGGCAAACAGTGAAAGCAGTCGATCGGTAAGTTCTTTTAAATCTGTTTAAATCCCCGTTTTTGAAAAATTTTTGCGGAGCTGGCTGGTGCTATGGTTTAACGCTCCATAGCGCCACCGGAAAGTCCCAATCAGCACAATCTAAATCAAGACAGGATCAGCCTCCACACAGGGACTTTCCCACAGTCCGTGTCTGTCCATCACCACCACCCCCGTGCCCCTGATGCTTTCTTGTCTACTTGTGTGTGTCAGAGAGATGGCACCAAATGCCCTAGACACCGCTCTGTACTGCTGCACCTTTCAACTGGGATGCCCAACTGTTCCCGGTGGGATTTGAGGAAGGGCTCCAGCAGAATGGAGGAGGAGGGGAGTCAGGTTAAAGAGGGCAGTCCCTGGGCTTCAGTCAAGGGTCAGTGTGTGGGGCAGTGCCCTGGAGATACATCCTTTATACATCCAGCATGGTTCCCCGCTCCCCGTCCCTCTCTCAATATGTGACGGAGAATGGCCGAGAATATCACTGATTTCACATCCAATCCTGTAAAATGTGAAGAGTTAAGATTGTCATATGTCAGTTTAAAGTTGCAGCTTTACCGTCTGAGATGGAGCACAAAGACGCAGCAGAAATTTGGAAATGTCATCCCGTCACCCATTCCTTCTCTCCACAGATGCTGCTCGTCCTGCTGAGTTAAAGAGTGCCACGGTAGACTCACGAGTCACTAAGGTAAACGCACGGGCCACTACATTATTACAACGAGTTTAAATGTTTCAATTTTTAACTTGAACAGTAAATTTCTCATGGAAAACCTCAAACATGTTTGAATTTTTTTAAGAGTTAACAAGTTTCACGGGTACCTGCTGTTAGCGACACGAGTCGCTAAGTTGCGCACTACGTTTAATTGTGAAATATTTATTCATTAGAAACATAGAAACATAGAAAATAGGTGCAGGAGGAGGCCATTCGACCCTTCGAGCCAGAACCGCCATTCATTGTGATCATGGGTGATCGTCCCCTATCAATAACCCGTGCCTGCCTTTTCCCCATATCCCTTGATTCCACTAGCCCGTAGAGCTCTATCTCACTCTCTCTTAAATCCATCCAGTGATTTGGCCTCCACTGCCCTCTGTGGCAGGGAATTCCATAACTTCACAATTCTCTGGGTAAAAAATATTTTTCTCACCTCAGTCTTAAATGACCTCCCCTTTATTCTAAGACTGTGGGCCCTGGTTCTGGACACGCCCAACATTGGGAACATTTCCGATAGAGATTTACGTTGTGAAGTCAAAAATTGCCTTATCTGAAAATGTCATGCATTATTTCTTGAGTTATTTATGAAAAAATAATATGCTCAGCTCCCCTCCTCCTCTCCCCCCTCGTCCTCTCCCGCCCCTCTCCCCATCCCCTCTCCTCCCCACTCTCCTCTCCTTCCCCCCTCTCTTCCCCCTCCTCTCTACCACCTCCTCTCCCCCTCCTCTCTCCCCCCGCCTCTCTCCCTTCTACTCTCTCTCCCCCCTCCCCCCTCTCTCTCCCCCCTCCCCCCCTCTCTCTCCCCCTCCCCCCCCCCTCTGCCCCCCTACCTCCCCCCATTCTCCCCCTCTCCCCTTCACCCTCCCCCCTCCGGAGTGCTGGGACTGCCGACTTTGATACCGTGGAGCTGTGGTCTGCGGAGCTTCCAGCTGTTTGCGGCGCTGACTTCCCAGCCACGGGTGGCGCTGACTTTGACGTCGCGTAGCCCTGGGATCTCTCGCCGAGGTCGCTAGCGTTGAATCTCCGCCCAGCTCAGCCTGTGGACTTTGGAAGCCACGGTCTCCGGTAGATAGTGGCCGATTTGGAGGCTCTGGGACGCTGAGAGTGTTCTTCTGTTCGAGGGCCTGAAACATCGGGTTCATAGCGGCGACTGCGGAGGCATCAAATAGGCCCCGACCACGGGTGAACTGAGGAAGAGGGCTGAACTTTGGTGCTTTCCCTCATTGTGGGAAACATTGATTCTGCTGTCGGGGGATGTTTTTTATGTTTTATGTTAAATTCTAAAATGGTGTGTTTATCTTATTTGTGTGCTGCAAGGTAACTCAACTTTCACTGCACCAATTGGTGTATGTGACAATAAATGTCCTTTGTCCTCTCCCTCTCCCCCCCCCTTCCCCTATGTGTGTGGGGGGTGGTTATTGTGTGTGTGACGGACGCCACAGGCCACCCCCACCGCTCCCTATTTGTTGTATATTGAAATAAATAAAATATCATGGACTGAGCTCTGTAATGCTAGTCAGGACAAAGGGTACACATTGAGTGATTTTGTTCTTTGTCCTTCAAGTGCAAAGGTGATAATGTAATTTTTTTGGCATGACTTCTGTAATTACATATTTTTTAACACAAATTTGCTACAATGCACTATGTGTGAAATACCTCACTGGATTTAATTATTAACACCAGGCATACTTCTGTCACGAGCCTTATGCTGCTTTCACTTCTGTATTTCAACAATCATCCACCATTTACGTTAAACAGCTCCAGTATCAATAAAACTTCACTAGTACAAATGATCCTTCCTACTTCTACATCAATGATGAATCATCTCAAAGGTGACCTTCCTTCTGGCCTCTGCTCCTTCAGCTCACCGTAGAAGGCAATCTTCGACAGTGGTCTATGTGACATTCATGAGATGTGGTCTGCCAATCTCATCTATGATATCTTATGCGGAATAAACATGATTGAGATACCTTCCCATGTCAGAACATTAATGTTTTGGATCTTACTTGGTCATCTTATCTTCATCCGTTTTCTTGAATAGTTTATTGCATGGGGAAATAATATAATCATAGCTACCCTGAAGCATCTGTTATCTTATTTCCAGCATTTTCTGTTTTCATTTCAGATATCCTATATCTGCTGAGTTTATTTTGTTTCATATGTATATTGACATCTAGAAGAAGCCTAGACCACCAATTCCTAAAGTTTGACAAAACACAGGAATACATTTATCAGTGCTGCTCCTGAAGGTACAAATTCCCCATTACTCAAGCACCATTATTAATGTCCGATTCTCGATTGTTGTTTGGTGCATCTCAGATGCTTGTTTGTGATGAAATACAATTTTGACTGCATCTAAGCCTATTAATTCTGCCTGTTCATGTTTTGATTTTCACTCTGGTTAGACAATTCATGCACATGTCATCAGGTTGAAGCCGATGTGGGAGAATAACGATATTTGATATTTCAAAGGAACCAAATCAATGAGACTGCATGGAACTACAAGAGACTGCAGATGGTGGAATCCAGAGCAAAAAATAAACTGTTGGAAGAACTCAATGGATCAAGCAGCACCTGTAGAGGGAAAGGAGTGGTCGACATTTCAGTCAAGACTTTGGATCAGATTTTACTGCAGTTGGGCATCTTTACTTAGAAGGAGATTTACTCAAGTTCAAAGCATTTTTGCCCTCTTAGTTCCTGAAGTTATGTAGGAATAACACTGCAGGGAGAGAAACAGGTCACCTAGACGTAGGCAATTAGGGCAATTGATTTTCTAATTCTTTAACCAACAGGTTTTTGGACTGAGAACCAAACAGCACAGGTATTGACAAGAAAACAAAAGTAGAACGGCCGAATTCAACATGAAATCATAACAGACAAGTGTGATGTTTGGTGGACCGTTGCTCCTCCTGTGCAGCAGGTGGCACTGCACAGGACAAAGGGAGATGTTTTGTATATAGTTTATCCTGTCTGTAGACAGGGTGTGTGCAGCCATTTGTTGCTGCCAGCATTGGGTAAAGTATTAAAGATTTCTGTTGTAAATTGAAGACTCTCAAGTTTTGTGCAGACCTAGAAAACGCACACAGAAACAAGAACTTCTGAAAATTTAATCATTGGCTTATGAAAGAATGACAATGGAAAATAATGTTTTTTTTAATATTTTTGCAAGTTGATACTCTTAAAATACAATAAAATTCTTAACAAAGTGAAAAGCCTTATGGGCCTGTCCCATTTACGCGACTTTTAGGTGACTGCCGGCACCAGTCATAGGTTGTTGCAGGTCGCCAAAAATGGTGAAAATCCAGCGGCAACCAGAACAAGGTACGACACTTTGGGCAACTACTCACAACCGTACAGGCTTCCCCCCACAACATGTCGCCGGGGTATCGCCTGTATGGTGGTGAGTAGTCTCCTCAGTCGCCCAAAGAGTCGTAGCATATTTCTGGTCGGCGCTGGACTTTTAACATGACGACATCTGACGGATGCCGCCAGTCGCCATAAAAGTCGCATAGGTGGGACAGGGCCATTACTCTTTCCGGAGTAGTCCAGTTGCAGAGAGCAGTTGGAAAAATGTTAGCATAGTGTGACCAGAAAATCTGGGTCCTCTACATCTCCACAGGGACCAGGCACTCAAGTGAGTAAATATTGACAGTTTCACATGGTAAATGCTTGAGTAACTTGTGTAAGTTACAAGCCAGACCTTTAACAGTGCAGCAGTCACAACCTCACTATACTAATTTGTCAGCCTGAATTTTCAGGTTTCAGGTTGTTGGAGGGGAACTTGAACCTTTCTGTCTCAAGTGAGATTGCTGCTCAGTGAGATATAACTGCCATTATGGCTTGGGTTTTACTGTATGTTAATCACAAAACTGTCAGTTGCTTTCATTACTCTGAGCAGCTGACAGGAATTTTGGCACGAGCACGCATGCATTGAAATCGAGAACTAGCTGTCTGAAATTTGTCACTAGCTCCACACTACCACATGGAGTTCAGAAAGAGACAGGTCCAAATGCTAATATACTATATGTATATATATAAACATATATATATATATATATATACACATATATATATACACATATATATATACACATATATATATAACATATATATATACACAATATATATATACACATATATTATACACATACACATATATATACACATATATATATACACATATATATATACACATATATATATACACAATATATATATACACATATATATATACACATATATATATATATATATATACACATATATATATACACATATATATATACACATATATATATACACATATAATATATACACATATATATATACACATATATATATACACATATATATATACACATATATATATAACACACATCTCCACACACATCTCCACACACATCTCCACACACACACCACACACACATCCACACACACATCCACACACACATCCACACACACACACACACACACACACACACACACACACACACACACACACACACACACACACACACACACACACACACACACACACACACACACACACACACACACACACACACACACACACACACACACACACACACACACACACACACACACACACACATACATTATTTGCCAAGTCAGTCATACAAATAAAAAGTAACGGAACACACAAAGAAAATTTTAACATAAACTGTACATCCGCCATAGTGCCTCCTCCACATTCCTCACTGTGATGGATGGCAAAAAAAAAAGTTCAATCTCGTCCCTTCTGTGTTCTCCCGCAGTCAGGGGCCTTGAGCCTTCCGTTGACGGGATGATCTTGACTCCCGTTGCCGGGTGATCAGCTCCCGCATCGGGGGGGATGTTAGCTCCCCCACGCCGGGCGATCGGACCCCGGGTCGGGGCGTCGAACCATTGCTTCGTTGGAGCTCCCGACTCGGCCTCTCCCGAGACTGCGAGCTCGCGATGTGTAGTCCGCAGGCCGTGGTTGGAATGATTCCACGCAAGGGATCAGCGCCGATGTTAAGTCCACACCCCACGGTGTGGCTCAAAGTCAGTCCGAGGACGCCTCCAGCTCCATGATGTTAGGCTGCTGACTGACCGGACACACGTTCCGGAAAACAATCGCATCTCCGGCAGGGTACTGAATGGTGCAGCTGAATCAAGTGGAGCACTGGTAGAGTTGCTGCCTTACAGCGCCAGAGACCTGATTTTGATCCTAACTATGGGTTCTGTAACCATATAACCATATAACCATATAACAATTACAGCACGGAAACAGGCCCTCTCGGCCCTTCCAGTCCGTGCCGACCATTTGTTTACCCCTAGTCCCATCTACCTGCACTAAGACCATACCCCTCCATTCCCTTCACGTCCATATACCTATCCACTTTACTTTTAAATGTTAAAATCGATCCTGCCTCCACCACTTCTGCTGGAAGCTCATTCCACATAGCCACCACCCTCTGAGTAAAGAAGTTCCCCCTCACGTTACCCCTAAACTTCTGTCCCTCAATTCTCATGTCATGCCCTCTTGTTTGAATCTTCCCTATCCTCAATGGGAAAAGCTTATCCACGTCAACTCTGTCTATCCCTCAAATCAAGTCCCCCCTTAACCTTCTGCGCTCCAAAGAATAAAGACCTAACTTGTTCAACCTTTCTCTGCAACATAGTTGCTGGAACCATGACAACATTCTACTAAATCTCCTCTGTACTCTCTCTATTTTGTTGACATCCTTCCTATAATTAGGCAACCAAAATTGTACACCATACTCCAGAATTGGTCTTACCAATGCCTTGTACAATTTTAACATTACTTCCCTACTCCTATATTCAATGCTCTGATTGATAAAGGCCAGCACACCAAAAGCTTTCTTTACCACCCTATCTACATGCGATTCCACCTTCAGCGAACTATGCACAGTTATTCCTAGATCCCTCTGTTCCACAGCATTCCTCAATTCCCTACCATTTACCATGTACGTCCTATTTTGATTTGTCCTGCCAAGATGTAGCACTTCACACTTAACAGCATTCAACTCCATCTGCCATCTTTCAGCCCACTTTTCCAAATGGCCCAAATCTCTCTGTAGACTTTGAAAATCTACTTCATTATCCACAACACCACCTATCTTAGTATCATCTGCATAATTACTTATCCAATTTTCCACCCCATCATCCAGATTATTGATGTACATGACAAACAACAGTGGACCCAACACAGATCCCTGAGGCACCCCACTGGTCACCGGCTTCCAACCTGACAAACAGCCATCCACCATTTCTCTCTGACATCTCCCATTCAGCCACTGTTGAATCCATCTTGCTACTCCGCCATTAACCAACCTTCCATGGGGAACCTTGTCAAAGGCCTTACTGAAATTCATATAGACAACATCCACTGCTTTACCCTCATCAATGTCCCTAGTTACCGCTTCAAAACATTCAAGAAGGTTTGTCAAACATGACCTTCCAGGCACAAATCCATGTTGACTGTTCCTGATCAGACCCTGTTTATCCAGATGCTTATATATATTATCTCTAAGTATCATTTCCATTAATTTGCCCACCACTGACGTCAAACTAATAGGTCTATAATTGCTAGGTTTATTCTTTGAACCCTTTTTAAACAATGGAACAACATGCGCAGTACGCCAATCCGCCGGCACTATTCCCGTTTCTAATGACATTTGAAATATTTCTGTCACAGCTCCTGCTATTTCTACATTAACTTCCCTCAATGTCTTAGGGAATATCCTGTCAGGACCTGGAGACTTATCCACTTTTATATTTTTCAAAAGTGTCAGTACTTCCTCCTCTTTGAATCTCATAGTTTCCATAGCTACTCTACTTTTTTCCCTTACCTCGCAGAGTTCAATATCCTTCTCCTTGGTGAATACCGAAGAAAATAAATTGTTCAATATCTCCCCCATCTCTTTTGGCTCTGCAGATAGCTGTCCATTCTGGTTCTCTAATGGTCCAATTTTACCCTCGTTATCCTTTTGCTATTAATATAGCTGTAGAAACCCTTTGGATTTACTTTCACCTTTCTTGCCAAAGCAAACTCATATCTTCTTTTAGCCTTCATAATTTCTTTCTTAAGATTCGTTTTACATTCTTTATACTCCTCCAGCACCTCATTTATTCCATGCCTCCTATAATTATTGTAGATATCTCTCTTTTTTCAAACAAGTGTCCAATTTCCCTTGAAAACCATGGCTCTTTCCAATTTTTACTATTTCCTTTCAACCTAACAGGGACATAAAGATTCTGTACTCTAACAATTTCCACTTTAAATGTCCTCCATTTCTCTTCTACATCCTACCCATGAAACAAAGTGTCCCAATTACTCCTTTAAAATCCTTACGCATTCCCTCAAAGTTAGCCTTTCTCCAATCAAAAATCTCCACCCTAGGTCCAGTTCTGACTCTCTCCATAATTATATTGAAACTAATGGTATTGTGATCACTGGTCCCGAAGTGCTCACCAACGCATACCTCCGTCACCTGACCTGCCTCATTTCGTAACAGGAGGTCCAGCACTGCCCCTTCTCTGGTCGATACCTCTATGTACTGCTACAAAAAACTATCCTGCACACATTTTACAAACTCCAAACCATCCAGCCCATTTACAGATTGTGTTTCCCAGTCAATTTTTGGAAAATTGAAATCTCCCACAATCACTACCTTGTGCTTACTACTAATATCTGCTATCTCCTTACATATTTGCTCTTCCAATTCTCGCTCCCCATTTGGCGGTCTGTAGTCAAATGGGGAGCGAGTCTATATTCCCACTTCTCAGTTCCACCCAAATAGCCTCCCTAGACAAGCCCTCTAATCTATCCTGCCAAAGCACTGCTGTAATATCTTCTCTGACAAGCAATGCAACACCTCTCCCTCTGGTCCCTCCAATTCTATCACACCTGAAGCAATGAAATCCTGGAATATTTAGTTTCCAATCACAGCCCTCCTGCAACCATGTTTCACTGATTGCCACAACATCATATTTCCAGGTGTCAATCCAGGCTCTAAGTTCATCCACCTTACTTACAATGCTCCTAGCATTAAAATATACACATTTTAGAAACCCACCATCCCTTATTCTCTGTCTATTATCTTTTTCATCTTTCTCGCCTACATTTTGGGTCCGAGTGCTTCCCTTCTCTGCCTCTTGCCCCACACCCTGACCCCTAGCCCCCTCTACCCGAGTCCCTCCCCCCAGCCTTTCTGTATGTACAGAGTTTGTACGTTCTCCCTGTGACTACATGGAATTTCTCTGGGTGCTCCGGTTTCCTCCCACACTCCAAAGACGTACAATTTGTTAGGTTAATTGACTCTGTGTGTAGGATAGTGCTGGAGTACGGAGTGATCATTGGTCAGCACGGACTCGGTGGGCTGAAGTGCCTGCTTTTGAGCTGTATCTCTAAAGTTTAAAGTTAATGTGATTAAATGGCCCACTCCGGCTTTTGTCTTTGGTTCTTATTGAAAGAAAACAGTGTCAAGAGCCAGTGTCAATAAAGTTTTCCAATTCAGAAGGATTTCGCCATCTGTTTTAAAAGTTTGCAAGATTTTGTAAGTGTATATGGGCATAATTCCATATCTCTAAATGCTTCAAGGTTTAGAAATGAGGTTAAGACTTTTTTAAATAGCCAACATTTTGGCTTTTTGTTTTGTTTTTTAAGGCTTTGAAGTGTTTGAATTTCTTTGGTACATTCAGAACTATTCAGATGTAACCAAAATACAAAAAGTTACAGCTATGTTTAGGATGAAACCATTTTATTTTCCATTTTGTGAAGAGAGGTGAGACCGCTTTTGACTATCCATGAAATTCCTTTTTTAACCTGTCAGATTCTTATAATGCGCAAGATTTCACCATTGAGAATCCTCTCAGATTTTTTAGCTGTGCCTACAGGTAAGATATTTAAGTATGTCTGAAGAAGGGTTTCGGCCCGAAACGTTGCCTATCCCCTTCGCTCCTTAGATGCTGCTGCACCCGCTGAGTTTCTCCAGTCTTTTGTGTACCCTCGATTTTCCAGCATCTGCAATTCCTTCTTTAACAAGTAAGTAAGTTTATTGGCCAAGTATTCACATACAAGGAATTTGCCTTGGTGCCCCATTTATTGGTATATTGATATATTTTATCAATGTCAGCAGGGAGTGGGTGTGGTGCGGTAAGATAAAGCCTGGCAGATGATAGGTGGATAAAGGTGAGGGGGAGTGGGGGAGTGGATTGGACAGATGGTTGAACAAAAGACAGATGTTTTTTAAGTTAGTGAGATAAGGAAAGAAGACTGAAATATGAACCCGGAGGAAAATAATATAGGTAGAAATGGACAGAAGAAGTGCCCCAACCAAAAAGGTTGCCTATTCATTTACTCCAGAGATTCTGCGTGACCCACAAAGTTTCTCCAGCACTTCTGGTTTTTTTTAATAAACCAGCATCTGCAGCTTGTTCTAATAATTACTTTGACCTTAATCATGGAGCATACACATACTCTAGTACTGTTTGAATATTGCAGCTTAATGAGAAGGGTTGTCATGATGTTGGCTGTGATATGGAGGTCATGAAAGTTGATTAATTCCCTGTTCACCTTGGAGCTTTGGTTCACTTTAGTGAAGAGTTTATTGGAAGTCAAGAATATTTTGGTCAGTCTACCCATCAAAAAGAGCATTCCTAATGTTTCAGCATCACCGGTATGAATACGTAAATGTCCACGTACTCTCTGCCTCGCTCTATTATAGAATACTCAGTTGCAACAATCCAGATTTTGGAAGCATAGGATGATGCCAATGAGATCTTCTACCTTATGCTTTAACAATCCCCAAAGAGGGTGATACATTTATCCCTCCCAGTCAATGTTAATAGCAGTCTCGGAAAGGAATCAATCTTTTAAAATAAAGTTATTTGCAAGAAAAGTATAAGAGTAAGAAGAAATCTTACTCCATGTGATTGTTGCCCATCTTAAAAATATTTGACATATGTTCACAAGTGATAGGAGCAGAATTAGGCCATGTGGCCCATCAAGTCTATTCCACCATTCATGGCTGATCTATCTTTCCCTCTTAAACCCATTCTCCTTCCTTCTCCCCATAACCGCCGACACCTGTACTAAACAAGAATCTATCCATCTCTCCCTTAAAAATATCCATTGACTTGGACTCCACACCGTTCTGTAGACAATATGACCATGCAATAACCAATACCTTTTTCTGTCAAAGAGATAGGTAGGAGATTTTATGATAATTTTGCTCCAGCAACAAACAATCTGCTGGAGTGGCCAGAGGATCCGGGGTGACAGAGGAACTGAAGGAAATCCACATTAGGCAGGAAATGGTGTTGGATAGACTGATGGGACTGAAGGCTGATAAATCCCTAGGGCCTGATGGTCTGCATCCCAGGGTACTTAAGGAAGTGGCTCTAGAAATTGTGGATGCATTGGTGATAATTTTCCAATGTTCTATAGACTCAGGATCAGTTCCTGTGGAACGGCAGGTAGCTAATGTTATCCCACTTTTTAAGAAAGGCGGAAGAGAGAAAATGGGGGAATTATAGACCAGTTAGCCTGACATCGGTGGTGGGGAAGATGCTGGAGTCAATTATAAAAGATGAGATAGCGGCACATTTGGATAGCAGTAACAGGATCGGTCTGAGTCAGCATGGATTTACAAAGGAGAAATCATGCTTGACTAAGTTTCTGGAATTTTTTGAAGATGTAACTCGGAAAATGGACAAGGGAGAGTCAGTGGATGTAGTGTACCTAGACTTTCAGAACACATTTGATAAGGTCCCACATAGGAGATTAGTGTACAAAATTAGGGCACATGGTATTGAGTGTAGTGCTGACATGGATAGAGAAGTGGTTGGCAGACTGGAAACAATGGGTAGGGATTAATGGGTCTCTTTCAGATTGGCAGACAGTTAAACGTTTAACAATTTCAGATGTCTGTTTAATATACTGTATTCACATAGAACGATAAAGGAAGACATCAATTATTTCATTGGATGCAGAAAAAGCATTTGATCAAGTAGAATGGAGATATCTTTTTACAGTATCGCAAAAATGTTATTTCATGGATAAAGTTGCTATATGACAAGTCAACTGCCAGAATACTGACTAATCAAATACTCTCACCTGAATTTCAACTATCCAGGGGCAATAGACAAGGGTGTGCATTATCACCCCTGTTATTTGCCCTTGCGATTGAACCTTTAGCAGAAAGTATAAGAGTACATCCGAATATTCACGGCTATAATACTAAATATTCTAATAATAAAATATCATTATATGCAGATAATGTATTACAATATATCACCAATTCCCAAGTTAGCATTCCAAACATACTAAATCTTATAGAGGAATTCGGTTCATTTTCAGGATATAGAATAAACTGGAACAAAAGTGAAATTATGTCAATAAAGCCTCAAGATCCGACACACCTTCTAAAATTTCCTTTTAGAATTGCTACGGATATTTTTTTAATATTTTGGAGTTCGCGTAACTAGAAAATACACTTCTCCATTTCAAGCAAACTTTCCACCATTAATTACCAAATTAAATGCCCTTATTCAATTTTGGAAAATGCTTCTGATGTCTCTCATAGGTAGAATAAATGTCATAAAGATGATCTTCCTTCCACAAATCCTGCACTTATTTCAATCAATACCGATTTAACTCCCTAAATTATATATTTTTTTAAACTCGATTCTCTGATCACAAACTTTATTTGGGATTATAAAACACACATAATCCATAAATTACATCTATATAAACCCAAAGAAATTGGTGGATTGGCTCTCCCCAATTTTTTGTACTATTACTGGGCAACGAATATTAAAAACGTAGGGACTGCCCAATACATGCCAACAGGTAAAATGGTTAATAATGGTGAGAGAAGATTGTTCACTTTTAATATAGGTGTGATTCTTCTCTCTCCAATAAATTTGAAGAAAACAAATGAGAAAAATCCGATTATCCATAGTACTCTACGAATCTGAAAACAAGTGAAGTCAACCCTTAAATTGAGAAATTTATCTCTTCTCTCACCAATTGCCAATAATCCCTCATTCAAGCCATCTTAGACAAGACGTTCACACACTGGGAAAGATTAGGAATTAAAAAAACTGGGAGATCTTTATGAGATGGGAACTCTTCCCTCATTTCAAGAATTACAGTTGAAATATCATCTGAAAGGTAGCCAATAGTTTAGATATCTTCAAATGCGAGACTATCTGAAATCATATATCCAAGACTATCAACATACGGTTCCAGGCACACTAGACAAATGTATGAATAGAAACGCAGATTCAAACAAGTTAATATCATACCTTTATAATACACTTTTAAATATACAAACCCCATCGTCGGAAGTAATTAGACGAGCTTGGGAAGATGAACTCGGCCTAACAATTTTAAAAGACAGATGGGAGAAAATCTTCTATACATACACAACTGTTCTCTTAACATTAGGCATTCGCTAATACAATTAAAAATACTGCGCAGACTCTATTATTCAAAGTCTAAACTGAATAAGATCTTCCCAAATGTTTCTCATATCTGTGATAAATGTCTCCTTCAGGAAGCAACTATAACCCATTCTTTTGCCTCATGTATAAAGTTATATAATTTCTGGAGAGGAATTTTTGAAATTATTTCTAAAATACGTAAAATAAAATTGGACCCCGACACTGAACTGATCACTCTAGGGACGTCAGAAGCCTGTTCTGAGCTAACATTATTTCAAAGACATTTCCTTAATTCTGGCCCGATAATGGCGACAAAACAAACACTTAAATTTTGGAAACACACATCAGTCCCTACTGTTACAGTGTGGATTACAAACATGTCCAAGACACTACATCTTGAAGATATTAGACTTGTCTTGGCAGAAAAGCCAGATCATTTTTTCAAGACATGGACACCCTTCACCGAATTCTTACAAGGATAGTATGGCGCAACACAACTTTGGATTTAAATCCAACTATGGGTTGAGTGAGGTGGGGGGCAGGGGGAGATGAGAGGCAACACTTTTTTCTCTCTTTTCTTTTTCTTCTTTTTTTCTCATCTTTCTTTCTTATATCCACTCTTTGGCTACACTACTTTGGTAGTCTAGGTGTCCTATCTTTGCACCTCTCACTTTTACTCTTTCTTGTTCTTTCTCTTTTCTTTTCCTCTATTTTAAAGTTAAAAAGTTAAAATTGAAGCTGTACATTAACTGCATTATTTTATATGCCGATTGTTTTATTCTTGTTCATTTGCTTCTAATGAAATGCTTTAAATAAAATAAATAAATAAATAAATAAATAAATACATAGAAGAATGGCAGGCAGTGACTAGCGGGGTGCCGCAAGGCTCGGTGCTGGGGCCGCAGCTATTTACAATATACATAAATGATTTGGATGAAGGGATTCAAAGTAACATTAGCAAATTTGCAGATGACACTAAGCTGGGTGGCAGTGTGAACTGTGAGGAGGATGCTATGAGAATGCAGGGTGACTTGGACATGTTAGGGGAGTGGGCAGATGCTTGGCAGATGAAGTTTAATGAGGATAAATGTGAGGTTATCCACTTTGGTAGCAAAAACAGGAAGGCAGATTACTATCTAAATGGCGTCAAGTTTGGAAAAGGGGAAGTACAACGGGATCTGGGGGTCCTGGTTCATCAGTCTATGAAAATAAGCATGCAGGTACAGCAGGCAGTGAAGAAAGCGAATGGCATGTTTGCCTTTATACAAAAGGAATCGAAGATAGGAGCAAAGAGGTCCTTCTGCAGGGTACACAAAGTGATGGAGAAACTCAGCGGGTGCAGCAGCATCTATGGAGCGAAGGAGATAGGTAATGTTTTGGGACAAATCCCTTCTGCAGTTGTACAAAGCCCTAGTGAGACCACACCTGGAGTATTGTGTGCAGTTTTGGTCCCCTAATTTGAGGAAGGACATTCTTGCTATTGAGGGAGTGTAGCGTAGGTTTACAAGGTTAATTCCCGGGATGGCAGGACTGTCATATGCTGAGATAATGGAGTAACAGGGCTTGTACACTCTGGAGTTTAGAAGGATGAGAGGGGATCTCATTGAAACATATAAGATTGTTAAGGGCTTGGACACACTAGAGGCAGGAAACATGTTCCCGATGTTGGGAGGTCCAGAAACAGGGGCCACAGTTTAAAAATAGGGAGTAAGCCATTCAGAACGGAGACGATTAAACACTTTTTGTCACGGTCACGGTGGCGCAGCGGTAGAGTTTGCTGCCTTACAGCGAATGCAGCGCCGGAGACCCAGGTTCGATCATGACTACGGGTGCTGTCTGTACGGAGTTTGTACGTTCTCCCCGTGACCTGCGTGGGTTTTCACTGAGATCTTCGTTTTCCTCCCACACTCCAAAGACGTACAGGTTTTGTAGGTGAATTGGCTTGGTAAATGTAAAAATTGTCCCTAGTGTGTGTAGGATAGTGTTAGTGTGCGGGATCGCTGGTCGGTGCGGACCCGGTGGGCCGAAGGGCCTGTTTCCGTGCTGTATCTCTAAACTAAACTAAACTAAACTAAACTTTTTCTCACAGAGAGTGGTGAGTCTGTGGAATTCTCTGCCCCAGAGGGCAATGGAGGCAGGTTCTCTGGATGCTTTTAAGAGATAGCTAGATAGGGCTCTTAAAAATAGAGGAGTCAGGGGATATGGGGAGAAGGCAGGAATGGGGTACTGATTGGGGATGATCAGCCATGATCACATTGAATGGCGGTGCTGGCTCGAAGGGCCAAATGGCCTGCTCCTGCACCTATTGTTTATTGGAGGAACTCAGTGAGACACGCAGCATATGCGGGAGTGAAGGAATTCGATGTTGGGTCAAAAGCCTGAACATTAGTGGCATTTATTAGATTATATCATTGCCCTTTGAAGAAATGTGTCTCAATTACTCTATAATCACAGGTGCTAATCAGACAACTACCTAATCATGTCTGTCATTTCTATCTACTTGATTCCTAACCATTTTCAGAAATAGAAACACAGCGGTAAACAATTATTTGAGGAACCTGAGAATATATTTTACAAATCAGTACTTCACAGACAATTTGATGTTACCCAATGAATAAGAAGCACAGAGCTTAGTTTGCTACATTCACTGTAATTGGCATCCATGAAGAGAATTTTCCACCAAATTACAGCAGTATTGATTTAAACTAACTATCAATAAGTGCAAGGTGTGTTTGGTTTGCAGGGCTATTGACTTTGTGAAGGTACATGGAGATAGAACGCGTAGTTCATTTTTGGATAAGTATAGATATGGTGGGCAGATTGGCCTCTTTCTGAATGTTTTAATTTTCTGTGATTGAAATTGTAGATTGATGTTGCATGTTAACCAATCACACACCAGCCAGCATCATATGGATAATGAAGTAGATTTTCAAAGTCTACAGAGAGATTTGGGCCATTTGGAAAAGTGGGCTGAAAGATGGCAGATGGAGTTTAATGCTGTTAAGTGTGAAGTGCTACATCTTGGCAGGACAAATCAAAATAGGACATATATGGTAAATGGTAGGGAATTGAGGAATGCTGTGGAATAGAGGGATCTAGGAATAACTGTGCATAGTTCCCTGAAGGTGGAATCGCATGTAGATAGGGTGTTAAGAAAGCCTTTGGTGTGCTGGCCTTTATAAATCAGAGCATTGAATATAGGAGTAGGGAAGTAATGTTAAAATTGTACAAGGCATTGGTAAGACCAATTCTGGAGTATGGTGTACAATTTTGGTCGCCTAATTATAGGAAGGATGTCAACAAAATAGAGAGAGTACAGAGGAGATTTACTAGAATGTTGCCAGGGTTCCAGCAACTATGTTACAGAGAAAGGTTGAACAAGTTAGGTCTTTATTCTTTGGAGCGCAGAAGGTTAAGGGGGACTTGATTGAGGTCTTTAAAAATGATGAAAGGGATAGACAGAGTTGACGTGGATAAGCTTTTCCCATTGAGGGTAGGGAAGATTCAAACAAGAGGGCATGACATGAGAATTAAGGGACAGAAATTTCGGGGTAACGTGAGGGGGAACTTCTTTACTCAGAGGGTGGTGGCTGTGTGGAATGAGCTTCCAGCAGAAGTGGTGGAGGCAGGATCGATTTTAACATTTAAAAGTAAAGTGGATAGGTATATGGACGTGACGGGAATGGAGGGGTATGGTCTGAGTGCAGGTAGATGGGACTAGGGGAAAACAAATGGTCGGCACGGACTGGAAGGGCCTGTTTCCGTGCTGTAATTGTTATATGGTTATATGGTTATATGGTTATCTCTAACTCCACCCCACTGTTTATACCTAAACTAATACTATTTATCAGCACCGACAGTTTGAGCAGCCAGGATGTGTTGATAACTAACCATCCTTCAGGCTGTTAAGTTTTAGTACCGATTAATGATGTGTTTGAATCATGTACTGAGTGTGGAAGTCATTTACATGGCGTTAGAAGCGGGATCCACTCCTTCTGTATAACGGTTTTTGTTTTACCCTTTTGTGAGTCTTTATTTTGCTTTATGATGGCTTCTTCCTGTCGAAAGCCTGATCCTCTCGACTTTGATGCGGATATCTGCGAACGCTGGGCCACGTTTGAAATTGATTACCAACACTACATGAACATTGCACACCGAAATTAACCTGATGCTGTCAAGGCCTCTATCCTACTCAACCTTGAGGGCCCAGATGCCCTAGGGCGATCCAGAACATTCTGTTACGCTGTGGCAGTCCTCGATGCCAACGACCAGGTAATAACTGCAGCTGAATCTCCTGATGACCCCAATGTTCTGATGCATAAATTTAGCCAGATCTGTGACCTGTCCTCAAATCACATTTTGGACAGGGCTAGGTTTTTCCCTCGCCGTCAACTCCCTGGTGAACGAGTAGACTCGTTTATCTCAGACTTAATGTATTTAGCCCAGCTCAGCCGATTCCAAAATATGCCGGTCGATCAGCTGACTGGTCAGTTAACAACAGACATTTTAGTGAATGGCATTACTGACCTAAAGCTCAGATCAGAGCTTCTGAGATGGCCAGATTTGACTCTGGATGAAGCAGCACACGCATGCCTCAACGGACCCTATAGACAGTTCGCATAAAACCAAAACCATCAATGTGACGGGCTTCACTAGGCAGCGAACCAACGCGGATAACAGGCGATTTATGACCCAAGCCAGTCAGGCGGCTCTTGGGGGTCCTCAGAAGAAATGCCCAAATTTCAACTACTCACACAGCAGACAATCAGCTTGCCCCGCTTTTGGTAAATCGTGCAATTACTGTAAAAAGTTAAATCACTTTGCCTCTGTATGTCGGGCAGCAAGTCGTGCCCGTGGGAAGAATTCGCCTAGCTCCAGGTCTAATCTCAACTTTTTGCTACGAGACAGCAACAATCTCACTCCCCAATTCCAGCTCGAACCTGCCCACGAACAGACTCCAATTAACTCACAAGAGGACCCGACTGTTTACTCGTTACAGCTTGCTGCTGCTGCTAAGAATTATGATCTGACCGTGACAG
Source organism: Okamejei kenojei (assembly GCA_035221665.1). Lineage (NCBI taxonomy): Eukaryota > Metazoa > Chordata > Chondrichthyes > Rajiformes > Rajidae > Okamejei > Okamejei kenojei. Next base: position 26,292,643 of record CM069137.1, on the reverse strand, counting down.
TAACTGTAAACAACATTCATTTTGGCCCAAAATTAGACACGGGGGCGAAAGTAAATACTATGTCAATCAACCTCTTCAATAAGATAAGAACTAACAAGCCACTGATCAAGGACAAATCCACTCTACATGCATTTGGAGGGGAGGTTCTGTGGCCTTTGAACAAAACTAACTTGAAATGTGTGCTGAAAAAAACAACGAGGAATTTGACCTTCTATGTCTTGAACTTTAATTCAGTTACTCTGCTTGGCAACCGGGCCTGTCAGGAACTGGGGCTGATTTCCTTTGACAAAACGGTCCACAAGCTGCAAATTTCCCTGGACTCACTGAGTGAATTCCCTGATCTTTTTGACAACAACCTGGGCAAGTTGCCCGTGACTTACAAGATTATTATTGACCCGAACTGACACCCGTCATCCGACCTCCACACCGATTGTCATTTGCCATGACTGACAGGGTTCACTCTGCGCTGAACGACATAGCCTCCACAGGCATAATTGAAGCAGTCAGCGACCCCACCGACTGGGTCTCAAACATGATTGCCACAGTCAAGAAGGGAAAAAATGAAATCCGTTTGTGCATCAACACGAAAGAACTGAATATTGCCATTAAGCGCACACACCATCCTATGAAGACTGTCGAGGATGTTGCAGCAAAGGTCGGGATGGCCACCTTATTTACTGTCCTCGATGCAAAGAACTCTTTCTGACAGATACCGCTGGACAAGGAGTCATCAAACCTCACCACATTTGCCACCCCATTCGGCAGATACAAGTTTCTGAGAATGCCATTCGGAATCAACTCTGCCAGTGAAGTCTTTCAAAGAACTATGGAGCTATTATTCGAGGATCTACCTTGTGCCATCATTGTCGATGATATCCTAGTGTATGGCAAAGATGCAACGGAGCACGATCACAATCTCAGGCTCATCTTGGATCACGCACGCAAGATCAACCTCAATCTTAATCCTGACAAGTGCAAGTTCTGGGTTCCAGAGGTTTCCTACTTCGGCCACATCTTCACTCCTAATGGTCTCAAACCCAATCCGAAGAAGGCTACTGCCATCACAGAAATGCCTGCCCCCACAGACGTGAAAGGCCTGCAGCGTTTTCTGGGCATGGTAAACTATCTCGGCAAGTTAATACCAAACCTCAGCGAACTAAGCTCCACACTGCGGGAGCTGACAAAAAAAGAACACAGCATGGTCATGGTTCCAGCAACATCAGATTGCTTTCGATATCTTATAATCCAAACTGACCAGTGCACCGACTGTAATGTTTTTCGACCTGAAACGTCCGGTGACGATCACCTGCGATGTTTCGAAATTCGGGCTCAGCGCAGCCTGCTTGCAACCATCTGCCGAGGGCACTCTACTCCCTGTCTCGTATGCCTCTATGACCGACACGGAGCAGCACTACGCGCAAATCGAAAAGGAACTGTAGGCCGTCGTTTTTGCTTGCTCCAAATTCCATGACTTCATCTTTGGCAACTCCTTCACGGTCGAGACGGACCACCAACCACAATCCTGAACAAGCCCATCCATGCCGCGCCAGCTCGTTTGCAGCGTATGATGATGCAGCTGCAGAGGTACGATTTCTCTATTAACTACACTAAGGGTAAGGACATGCACATTGCTGACACTCTCTCCCATGCACCTCGGGCATCTTGCGAACAACATCCCTATGAACAGGAAAATTTCACAGTTCTCGGTGTCGTCGTCGTCTCCAGCAAGCAACTGCGCACCTTGGCCGCGCACACCGCCACAGACGATACGGTTCAAATCCTCTTCTATCATCAAAAAAAGCTGGCCAGACAGACAATCCAACACGCCCACAGAGGTGCAGCCTTTCTTCCTGGTTCGTGATGAACTGGTAGTTCAGGATGGGGTTGTCGTCAAGGGTCACAAGGTGGTGATACCCTCATCGCTACAAGACGTATACTTCAAAGAGACACACAGCGGTCACCCAGGAGCTGACACCACACTGGCACACGCCCATAGCGTGTTCTACTGGCCGGGAATGGCCAGTTACATCCGGGACCGTGTAGCCTCCTGCCCCGCTTGCAACAGCCTTGCGCCTCATCAGCAGAAATACTTTTTCTCAGCACCGACAGTTTGAGCAGCCGGGATGTGTTTATAACTAACCATCCTTCAGGCTGTTAAGTTTTGGTACTGATTAAAGATGTGTTTGAATCATGTACTGAGTCTGGAAGTCATTTACAGAAATGATAATAACAATATATACAGTGTGGATGTTCTCGATGTTAATGGAGTCCAGAACCAGAGGCCACAGGTTAAGAATAAGGGGTAAGCCATTTAGAACGGAGATGAGGTTGTGCGTCTGTGGAATTCTCTGCCTCAGAGGGCGGTGGAGGTTGGTTTTTTGGATACTTTCAAGAGAGAGCTTGATAGGGCTCTTGAAGATAGCGGAGTCAGGGAATATGGGGAGAAGGCAGGAATGGGGTACTGATTGTGGATGATCAGCCATGATCACATTGAATGGCAGTGCTGGCTTGAAGGGCCGAATGGCCTACTCCTGCACCTATTGCCTATGTCTGTTATAGTCAAATAATATTTAGCGGTGTAGGTGAAGTAGCAATTGTTGAAAGGCAAAGAATGCCTATTGAGGAAGTGCAGCATAGGTTCGCCAGGTTAATTCCCGGGATGGCAGGACCAATGTATGATGAAAGAATGGGTCGACTGGGCTTGTATTCGCTGGAATTTAGAAGGATGAGAGAGGATCTTACAGAAACAAATAAAATTCTTAGATGGTTGGACAGGGTAGATGCAGGAAAAATGTTCCCGATGTTGGGGAAGTCCAGAACCAGGCGTTACCGTTTAGGAATAAGGGATAGGCCTTTTAGGACTGAGATGAGGGAAAACATTTTCACCCAGAGAGTTGTGAATCTGTGGAATTCTCTGCCACAGAAGGCAGTGGAGGCAAATTCACTGGATGTGTTCATGAGAGAGTTACTGTAGGTTTAGCTCTTAGGGCTAAGGGAATCAAGGGAGATGGGGAAAAAGCCAGAACGGGGTACTAATTTGGGATGATCAGCCATGATCATATCGAATGGCCCAATGGCCTACTGCACCTATTTTCTAATATTGTGAATGCAGATCTGAATAAATCATCAAGAAATAGAAGTTGTGGAAATGTACTGAGACACTGCCTTTAGTTCTGATCTTGCTTTCATTGCATATCTACTTTGTGGAAGGTATAGGTAAAACAACTGCAATGTTGTTTAAATAAATTGATTACATATCTTCATCAATGGCATTTATGGTTCCAACAGCAGTGATGGCCTTCTCAACTCTGTTTGCAATTTGGAGAAAAACACTCTTTTACACTCTGGTCAGCATTAGCAAACTGGAATGCTCCCTCTTTCAGTTAACTGGGAAAAGCCTCAGACTGTGACCTGCTCTCACACTACCAGAGGTACAATGTAAACCCTGCCTGGACACATAGCTGTAATTCTGGAGGTTAAATGCAAAGGAGAGGTATACAGTTAATAACAGGATGATTAATAACATTGCTATATAGAGGGATCTTGGGATCCAAGTTCATAGCTCCCTGAAAGAGACAATTCAAGTAGATAGAGTGGCATCATATCCGGCAGACAGTGCAAGCCTAAATACTGTACCTGTTCGGTAGCGTTCTATATTCTGTTTTACAGTGTCACATTGGAGAGTGGGAACAACACCAAGGACATTTCTATCATGGTTGTACACTTTCAAGAAATATTAATAGATCACCAGATGTAAATTGGACAACAGTGATGAAGTTATATTATTTAAGCAATGTTCAGGTTAAGAAAAATGGTTTTGTTTTATTTTAAGATGTGCTTCAAGGTGAAAAACTAAATGGAACAAAGCAGAGAAACAGACATTTTTTTTTCTTATTTTAGCTATCAATTGCCAGGATAAGCACTCAGAGGATTTCATTCCTTAAAATACCTTAATATAAAATTTAGAGCAGCACTTGTTCTCTACCAGAGATTTCTCAACTTGTCTGGCTGAATGAGATCGTAACTTGTCACATCAGGTTGTGAGTAATCTTTCATTCACATCAAGGAGAAATGGGTTAAAGCTTTCAACTGGACCACTTGAGTCAATTGGAACCTTTCGCTAAGTTTGTGCTGAATCTCAGGAAGTTATGCCAAGCCATGATGACCCAAGTTCAAATTGTTCTCTGTCAATGCAAAAGAGTGGTGCAGATCCTGCATTGACCTGACCTTGTGCATGCTGTTTCTTCCAGTGTGGTCATGGATACAGTCTATTGCCGGAAGCTGAACTCCCCGCAGTTCAGTCATGCCATAGTATAGCATTGCAATGTCTTAACACAGTTCATTACCCTCATAGAGTATATGTGAATGCTGTTGATCCCCTGTCCCCGGACACAATGACAATGAGATCTCTCACTTCATTCAAATGTCTTTGACATCCAAAATCACTTGGTTGCTATTACAATGTTTAAAACAAAAATATTATAAAATGAGACATTAAACATTAATGACAAACACATCATAAAGCACACTCAAAAAATAAGCAATTTAACCAAATTCCTTTACTTAGTTTAATTACCAATTACCCAGCAATCAATTTATTCCATTCTTTTCAACAGGAATCAGTCTACTTATGTCAGGATTAAACATGAACACAGGGAAATTCGTTAAAAGCTTTTTTTCCTATCTCATCATAGTTTGGAGAAACTCTGAGCTTCTCAAAGTCTATTGGAAGTTGCATACAATGCAATGGCATAAACAATTATTTCAGGGAGATGAATACAAGCTGCATATGGAATTCCTACTGCTCCTGGAATATAGAGGCAGGTAGAGGAACAGAATGTACACCAGGAGACAAATTGAACTGCAGATGCTGGAATCTTGCCAAGTACTATAATAACTTGGCAGGACAGGCAGCATTTCCGGAGGATATGGACAGGCAATGATTCCAGTAGGAACTCTTCCACAGACTGTCTGATTCAGGACATGGTCAAAGAGCACGAGAGAATCAATAATTATTTCAGTGGGGGGAGCAATGAATGGGTCTCACCAAACTCTTGTGGGAGAGAGGAGGAGACGGTTTTCAAAGTTAGAATGCCTTGAGGAGAAAGCAGCAGAGCAGTAAAATAGAGACACAAGAAACTGTAGATCTTGGAATCGTGCTTAGAACACAGTGCTGTGTGAACAGTGAACCAGGCAGCATCTCTGATGGCCATTTGTAGGCAACGTGTTGAGTTGGAACCCTTCTTCAGACTGGTCTCAACTTGAAATGTCTTCTATCCATGTTCTCTGGAGATGCTGCCTGCTGAGTTACTACAGCAGTCTGTGCTCTATGCAAGATTGCTGCATCTGCAGTTTCTTGTGTCTCAAGTAATATAAGAATTGAAGACATATTGCAGAAGTTAGCCACCCAACCTAGCCACCTTGATCCTTCTCTGCCATTCAAAAATATTGTGGCTTAATTTGTTGTGGAGTAAACCCTACAACTAAACATCTGCTGATCTCCTGCTTAAAGAACTCCTAAGATTCACTACCCCATGGGTGAGGAAACTTTTTATCTATCATTCTTAATTGGCCAACCCCTTATCTTGAGATTGGTCTCTAGTTCCAGTCACCCAGCTAGAGGAAACGTTGCATCTATCCTGTTAATCCGCATCAATTCTGTCAATCCGCTTGAGCATTTTGCACTTTGTATTGAATCAGCAGGCTATTGAAATCAATTGAATTGTTAATTAGGTGAAAAGTAAAACATGCTATCTCTTGGCAATGAGCCAATTTTGTGCAAAAGCCAATTTCACTACTTTTTCCTCCTGTCTCACTTTCTACCCTTAACCAATGAGATTGATGTTTCTGGAGAAGTTTGATTTTCCCGCAAAACACAACTTGAAATTTAGATTAGTCCCTAAAGACAGATTGTTAACAATTAACATGAAATTCCATCTTTTGTTTAATTTAGAGATACAGTGCGGAAACAGATACATCAGCCCACCGAGTCCGTGGCCACCAGCGTTACCCGCACACCAACGCTTTCCTACACACACTAGAAACAATTTTACATTCTTACCAAACCAATTATCCAACAAACTTGTACATCTTTGGAATGTGGGAGGAAACTGAAGATCTCGGAGAAAACCCACACAGGTCACGGGGAGAACGTACAAACTCCATACAGACAGCATCCCTAGTCAGGATCGAGTCTGGGTCTCTGGTGTTGTAAGGCAGTAGCTCGACCACTGCACCATGCCACCAATTTGTTAACATACGAAAATAATCCAACCCTTTTTTTTAAAGGCATCTTTTCTAACACAGAAAATAGTGCTTAGTTTAAGACATTTTTCAATTCACACTGAATATCAACTGTTTAATTTCCAGAGATTACCAACTGGTTACATTATAGACAATAGCCAAAAGGTGTAGGAGTAGGCCATTCGGCAGCACAGAAGGGACAGGGGGAAAAATCCAGTACCAGGTAGTGAGGTGCAGTATTGTTGCATTTACTTTTGTGTATCTATTTCAATCATTTTGTGACTTATTCTCCATGGTTTGCTCCAGATGAAATGCTCCATGGTCAGCTACTGGATTTATCCAACCAGTTAACCTACATCAGAGCACTATCAGGCAATGCCTCAACTTTAAAATTCTAAAATTCAGACTCTTAGAACTTGACTACTTTTGGAATTGGAGATGGACCAACAAATAAAACAGATATCTTGATAGACTGTCTGAATGACAACAAATTCTTGGTCAAGAGTGGTAAAATATTTCTAGATTAAAGTTCTATAGAATGTCCTGATCTTTGCCAACTCTTCTGAATTTGTTCACTGCTAAACATTCAGAAGAAATCAAGAGAACCCCTGTGGATATTGCTGTTGCCTATATAAATTTTGTGTGAAGTCGACCTGTTTCTCATGTGAAATAGTAAGGTTAAATGAGAACTTACCAGTTTGAAGTTTGATCTTTATTTCATGAGGAGTTACATTGAGGGATTACGTGAAGACCCCACCAGCCCACATGCGCGACAATCTTCAAAGCAGCGGTGTGAAATCACAGATAACAGTTGTTGAACTGAACATAGTAAGATTAGAGAACTAAATACCAGCTGACCTTTATGATAGAGGGTTGGGAGTGGAGGGCACGTAATCCCTCAACGCAACACCTCATAAAATAAAGATCAAACTTCAAACTGGTAAGTTCTCATTTAATCTTACTATTTTACTATGGAGTCACGTGAGTGACTATGTGACGATTTCAAAGCTCTGTGATTTCATGCCGCAGAACGAGTCCATGCATCACACACTGCATCAGTTGACCAATGATGAGTGAACATTAATAATGCATTCAGACAGTACATAGATATAGACATGTTGATGCTTTTAATGAACAAATAATGACAATAGTAACCTCCCTCAACCAGGAGGAAACCATAACAGAATCTAAATAGAGTTGACAAATACCCCCGGTCTGGTAATGGGTTAGTTCTAAAATGTTTTGGAAAGATCGTTCATTTGACCATCCAGCTGCCACTGCTAGGATGTGGTCCCACAAAACTTCCATAACCCTGCTGCTGATGTTGCTAACAAAACTAACAAATATTGTCAGTTCAGAGTCTCTAAGTCTCTTAGTGACCTTAACTTACTGGTGTAGGTGTGTGACCACATACAACCGAAGGTCCATGGGATATGCCAACAATCTAGTTTGAGACCTGATGCCCCTGGTCTACTCTGCTTGACCAAGTCATAAACATTAATGTTTATTTTGACTGCAGATATAATCATCCTGTCCAGTCACAGGTATGCAGTGACTGGACCCGTTGCGCTGAATTCAGCGCCATGAGCATAATCACTTTGTGAGTCTGACCAAGGATAGGAATGTAGCTGGAGCCCACCGGCGAAGCAACGTGGCCCAATGTTAACAGGATGATTATATCTGCAGTCAAAATAACATTAATGTTTATGACTTAGTCAAGCAGAGTAGACCAGGGGCATCAGGTCTCAAACTAGATACCCTTCATGATCTAGATAGCAGAGGGTGAGACCCAACAGTGGATCTTGCTACTCAGAGTCAACAAGTCAATGAATTATTTTGTCATGCAGAGGAGTCACAGCTTAACCAGTGAACTATTCTAGAAATAACCATGTAAGGTTCTATTATCATTCCCAACATCAGTGGGAACTATGTCTGCATAGGCCAGTCAGGCACTACAAAAATGCCTGAAGCGGGAACTTGCTAAATTTTTGCAAGACCCGTGATATGCCACATATTTTTTGCAACTGGTGATTGAGCCTGGATGCAAACATTTCGATTTTATAGTGTTCCATCGAGCCACAATGTCATTAAATACTTGTGATCCACATCCATTCTATGTCGTAATTGATTTTACATGACGATACACCAGTGCCAAATGAGGTTAGGTAAACTATCACCGGATACTTTGACTTGAATACACACAAGTGATTAACATATACCACCACTAAAGTGTATCATCTTGGACTTGAGCATGCAGATATGCATATTCATACAAACCTTCAATCCACAGAATGCACCTAGTGTCTATAGGTAGTTGATACCATATAACTGAACAATTAGTAACTCATGCAAATAACATCTGTCTCCGTAACTAGAGAAGGTATGAGTAATTTTCCATCTTTGAGCAAAGTTAGTGGAGCAATGCAGAATACTGTTCGTCCACCATGGTGACTTTGTGACTTTGATAGTTTCAGCTGGGAGTTGTTGTCGGTTTGGTAACTATGACCTACATGGTACTTGAGAGCTTACTCCTTTGCACGCTGTAGTTCTGATGTTGCAAAGCCCAAATAGCACAGCTGAAGCCAATATATTGCCAATTACACTTGAATAGAAGGCTGCTTGATAACATAAGGCTGTTACAGGCTTCACTTAATTCCAATCTCTTGCCTCAGGGCGGAGTCCCAGACAAATTAATAGAGTTAAAGGTAAATCCCAATAACCAATAATTTCGGTTAGCATCAACCTATATTTAACTGGACGGATGAGAAACCCAATTCCACAAATATAGTTTTGTGGCTGATACAGCTAATTTAGCAACATACAGCATTTAGAATATCATTCAGATAGGGTAAATAACCTGGGAGCTAAAGTGAGCCCATTTAGCAATGCTTTAGCTGTTATCGTTGCCCCATCCAGCTAAATTTCAAATACCTCCGGTGAGCCCAGTGAGTGGAAACTGGTCCTCAGTTGTTAGACAGTAATGAAGTTTCCTATTCAGAAATGTCTATACTGCACATGCGAGTTGAACCGGTATCCTCCATAATGACAATGAACAGGCCGCAACTGCGAGCCTGTCTTGAAAGGCATCTCCGGCCATATTCCGAGTACTCTGGCCAATTCCCACGTCTGTCTCGCTTGTATACTGTGCAGTATAAAACTGATCTCATGTTATCATTTTAGTTTATAAATAGATCATATGCAAAAAACAAGTGTAAATTTTACCAACTTGTAAATGGTCCACATACCTCATATTTCGGAAAGAAACAGACCCACCTACCTTCATGGTTATTGGTGGTCTTATGGTAAGTCCAAAGGCCCCAGATGCGGGTTCTATTTCCGTCCTAGATTTGGACAGTAGGATTGCTGGGGTGCGTGGATCCCATATTTTTCCTGAGGACTGGTTTGAGCCTTGGCCTGAAGCTGCCACCAGCTTCAGTGAACCGCTTACTGCCGATAGAGGCGTGGGGTGTGTTGTTGCCGTGGTACCTTGATTAGCCGGACAGCTTTGATTCTTAATCCAGATCTTACCTGTTTGGCGAAGATTCGGCGACTGGACATTGCTGGCCTAACATGAGCCTGCAAATTTGGAATTTAAGGCAGGTCCGATGGCGTTCTTCTGGAAACGGTTCATTTTGAAGTGTGCATTGCACATCAACACCTGGCCAGTGATATTTGAAATTTGTTGGAGTTTTCATGCCGCATCCAATATTACCCCACATAGTGCTGTTCACTGCCGGTACTTTCAGGAACAATTTTACAGGTGCATGGTATCTCACAGCCGGCACCTGTTCCTGTAATGATGTGACGTGAGGTGGCTGCTGCTTCTCGAGGGAACTCTGGCCCTTACAGGTTTTCCTCCAATAGCTGGAAACGAACTCTTCCAGCAGGAGCTCCTTCGTTAGCGAAGATCTTGATGCCATGACAGAAATTTCTGGAACCTCACGCCTGCATTTCAGTATATTCCCTGGACATACTTCCGAGTTTGGAGTCAGCTACCCACTGACCCCTCGCACTCCACTTCACAGAGAGGGAGATTTGTATGCTGCCCTGAAATAGGTGCTGCCGCAGGTCCCTAGGGGTCCTGTGCTGATATTGCCCTCCATGGACCACATCAGGATGGAGCACCTCAGTGGGATGAGTGCCCTGCGGACGCTATCCATGCTCCACCTGGGTAAAAAACACCCAAGGATGTACCCATGTCGGAGGGGAACCCTCCTGGTCTGACTCATCCTAGTCCAGGCCTTTCAGACTCCGTGTCCGGTCTGCTGGAGTCTGAAAACGCCGCCGGCTACCCACACTTCTGCGGTCCGCAGCCGTGTCTTCCCATGGTCCCCGTAGCTGGGTTCACTGTGGTCTTCCCACGGTCCCCCTAGCCGGGTTTCCCCGAGCCGGGTTCACCCCGCGGCTTGTATATTCCCGCGGTCCCCGCAGCCGGGCTTCCCCAAGCCAGGATCATCCCGGGGCTTGTATCTTCCCGCAGTCTCCGCATCCGGGCTACCCCGAGCTGGGTTCCCCGCCGTTTTGTAGCCGGGATTCCCTCGTGGTCCCGGTAGGCGGGATTCCCCGCAGTGTTCGTAGTCGCCCCGTGGAGTCTGTGGTCGGGTTCACCCCCAAGCCGGGTATCCCCGCGGCTTCCGCAGCCGGGATTCCCTCGCGGTCCCTGAAGACGGGATTCCACGCAATGTCCCTGGTCGGGTTTCCCCGAGCCGGGTGGAATGTCTTCAGCAGGCACTCTGTAAGAGCCTCCTGCAAGGAGTAACACACCTGGAAATAAGTTTAAAAACTTACCTTCAGGTTTGAAACTTACCGCTGGTGGAGCAGCGTGCCCCTAGCCTGTCTTTGCGCAATGCGATAGATGAATTGTCGCGCATGCGGGCTGGTGGGGTCTTCACATAGTCACTCATGTGACTCCGAAGTAAAATTCAACCTATTACTCAGACTGCTACATGGAGTAATACATTGTTGTTTATGCAGTTTTGGTGGTTTTGCAACTCATAATCGGTTGCCATATTTGTTTATATAACAATTTATTGGCTTATAGCATATTATGCCAGAGTAACAAGTTTCTTTCTGTTCAAGCTGAAAATTTAATTATGTTACTCACTCCACGGGTGCTGCCACATATGCTGAATATTTCTAAGCATTTTAAATAGGACTGCAAGTGTTTTTCTCTTTAGTCAACACAGATGCGTGACACAACAGTAATGCAGCCACAGTTCCAAGTAAAAATCGTAAAAGGATCAATAAAAATCTGTGTGTCATTTAAAGTGCTCCTGTGGTTTTATTACCATAATATAGTTGGACTTTGATGCTCCAAAAAAATAGGCAAAACTATTCATAGGAATAAAACAGACAGGATATTTGATCAGAAACAACAAAGAATATCCTGAAAATTGGTCGTTTTTTATATCACGCTATCACCTCACCATGCCCAGCAGCAATCTGTTGGCTCATTCCAATCTGTGCTCTCTCTTTCTGTCAATCCCTATTGACAATAGATAATAGACAATATACAATAGACAATAGGTGCAGGAGTAGGCTATTCGGCCCCGAGCCAGCACCGCCATTCAATGTGATCATCCCCAATCAGTACCCCGTCCCTGCCTTCTCCCCATATCCCCTGACTCCGCTATCTTTAAGAACCCTATCTAGCTCTTTATTGAAAGCATCCAGAGACCCTGCCTCCATCGCCCTCTGAGGCAGAGAATTCCACAGACTCACCACACTCTGTGAGAAAAAGTGTTTCCTCGTCTCCGTTCTAAATGGCTTACTCCTTATTCTTAAATTGCTTAATTGCTTCTTTCAGTTGAACTAAGGTGTTACATGCCATATTTTAGCATTTTATTTACAACTTCCACAAGGAAAGCGTGGAAAATATCTTCAGTGAAATCTTTAGTTTGTGTCTCTCTGCTTATAACAAGGCTGGTCAGAAAGCTTACAGCAATTGTGGTTCACAAATCATGAGGATTTAAAAGATTTGGAAACTTATTTCAAGATTTTTGAATACATGTTACAAGAAGAGATGCATATGTTCAGTGTTATTTGAAGATAAAGAAGGGAAGAATGATTAATTCCACTGCCAGTCAAGTCTGGTTTAAAAGATAGAAAAGATTCAAAGACATTGAGGACCAAGATCCAGCTATCATTCAGTTGAGAAGAAAGTAACTAGTTTTGGGAGAATGGAAAGACTTGCTGGAACCCCTGAAATAGCCACACCTGTTACAAAATTAAAGAGTCACACAGTTAGACAGATTTTTAGAACAGAAACAGGTCCTTTGACCCACTATATCCTTGTTAGCCTTTCTAACTAGTGATGTAAATTGCTCATTCTAAGCTTCCCCCCAGTCTAGTTTCAGTCAAAAATCATTGAATCAAGCACTTGATCTTTATTTTGACAAAACACAATTACAGTTCAACTACTGTACAAATCCCACCACGGGTTTGATCCTCCTATCTGCCTGATCAAGCCCTCTAGGACTCGCTCAAACAGAGACACTCCAGAAGGTCACGCAGTCACAAGCACTCTCCCAGAAGATCGATGCGGGACCTCGTGGCAGTGTGGCAGTGGACTTTTATATGTCCCGGGACCTCAAGATGCCAACCACATGGGGTGGTCTCTGAACAATCCAATTACAGATATCGATTAACCCCATATATAACAGACATCTCCCAAACCCAATAATACAGCAGCTAATACATTGTATTCAAACAGGACTTCTCAAGGAAGCCAACTTAGAAATATTTACCTTGATCTGCAAGAAACCAAGACAAGGCTCAACACATCCAATCAACACTCGGCAAAGTAGAACCCAGCAAAATTGTTTACTATTATTTACAAGGTGTATGTCTGGTTTGCAGCCATCCAACCCATTCTATGCATTTTGGACCTAATGGACAGGGTCTGCAGATGTTCTTATTCTTTTCTTGCAACTTTTATCTAGGCTCTAGACACACTGGCACCACTCTGCAGCTTGTCCCAGTTCTGCAGAGAGCAATTCCAAATTGACCAAACCTCCTGGCAGCCCTGAAGCTTTTACCCCATTTTAAAGTCCTAGCCTCCCCAATTTGGCCAGGATTAACATTCCTTCCCTTTTAATCATATATGATAACCCATCATTTATGATAACCAAATAGTCAAATAATCAGCTAACCAGATATACATAAGTGTGTACATTACATTTCCCATCTATCAGCAAAACAAGACTTTAAACTAGAAAGGCTGGGGGGAGGGACTCGGGTAGAGGGGGCTGGGGGTCAGGGTGTGGGGCAAGAGGAAGAAAAGGGAAGCACTCGGATCCAAAATGTAGGTGAGAAAGATGAAAAAGATAATAGACCGAGAATAAGGGATGTTGGGTTTCTAAAATGTGTATATTTTAATGCTAGGAGCATTGTAAGTAAGATGGACGAACATAGAGCCTGGATTGACACCTGGAAATATGATGTTGTGGCAATCAGTGAAACATGGTTGCAGGAGGGCTGTGATTGGAAACTAAATATTCCAGGATTTCGTTGCTTCAGGTGTGATAGAATTGGAGGGACCAGAGGGGGAGTTGTTGCATTGCTTGTCAGAGAAGATATTACAGCAGAGCTTTGGAGGATAGATTAGAGGGCTCGTCTAGGGAGGCTATTTGGGTGGTACTGAGAAGTGGGAACGGTGTAGCAACACTTTTAGGGGTGTATTATAGACCGCCAAATGGGGAGCGTGAATTGGAAGAGCAAATATGTAAGGAGATAGCAGATATTAGTAGTAAGCACAAGGTAGTGATTGTGGGAGATTTCAATTTTCCAAAAATAGACTGGGAAACACATTCTGTAAATGGGCTGGATGGTTTGGAGTTTGTAAAATGTGTGCAGGATAGTTTTTTGCAGCAGTACATAGAGGTATCGACCAGAGAAGGGGCAGTGCTGGACCTCCTGTTAGGAAATGAGGTAGGTCAGGTGACGGAGGTATGCGTTGGTGAGCACTTCGGGACCAGTGATCACAATACCATTACTTTCAATATAATTATGGAGAGAGTCAGAACTGGACCTAGGGTAGGGATTTTTGATTGGAGAAAGGCTAACTTTGAGGGAATGCGTAAGGATTTTAAAGGAGTGAATTGGGACACTTTGTTTCATGGGAAGGATGTAGAAGAGAAATGGAGGACATTTAAAGGGGAAATTGTAAGAGTACAGAATCTTTATGTCCCTGTTAGGTTGAAAGGAAATAGTAAAAATTGGAAAGAGCCATGGTTTTCAAGGGAAATTGGACACTTGTTTCGAAAAAAAGAGAGATATCTACAATAATTATAGCAGGCATGGAGTAAATGAGGTGCTAGAGGAGTATAAAGAATGTAAAAAGAATCTTAAGAAAGAAATTAGGAAGGCTAAAAGAAGATATGAGGTTGCTTTGGCAAGAAAGGTGAAAGTAAATCCAAAGGGTTTCTACAGCTATATTAATAGCAAAAGGATAACGAGGGATAAAATTGGATCATTAGACAACCAGAATGGACAGCTATCTGCAGAGCCAAAAGAGATGGGGGAGATATTGAACAATTTATTTTCTTCGGTATTCACCAAGGAGAAGGATATTGAACTCGGTGAGTTAAGGGGAAAGAGTAGAGTAGATATGGAAACTATGAGATTCAAAGAGGAGGAAGTACTGACACTTTTGAAAAAATATAAAAGTGGATAAGTGTCCAGGTCCTGACAGGATATTCCCTAGAACATTGAGGGAAGTTAGTGTAGAAATAGCAGGAGCTATGACAGAAATATTTCAAAAGTCATTAGAAACGGGAATAGTGCCGGAGGATTGGCGTACTGCGTATGTTGTTCCATTGTTTAAAAAGGGTTCAAAGAATAAACCTAGCAATTATAGACCTATTAGTTTGACGTCAGTGGTGGGCAAATTAATGGAAAGGATACTTAGAGATAATATATATAAGCATCTGGATAAACAGGGTCTGATCAGGAACAGTCAACATGGATTTGTGCCTGGAAGGTCATGTTTGACAAACCTTCTTGAATTTTTTGAAGCAGTAACTAGGGAAATTGATGAGGGTAAAGCAGTGGATGTTGTCTATATGGATTTCAGTAAGCCCTTTGACAAGGTTCCCCATGGAAGGTTGGTTATGAAGGTTCAATCTCTGGGTGTTAATGGCAGAGTAGCAAGATGGATTCAACAGTGGCTGAATGGGAGATGTCAGAGAGTAATGGTGGATGGCTGTTTGTCAGGTTGGAAGCCGGTGACCAGTGGGGTGCCTCAGCGATCTGTGTTGGGTCCACTGTTGTTTGTCATGTACATCAATGATCTGGATGATGGGGTGGAAAATTGGATAAGTAAGTATGCAGATGATACTAAGATAGGTGGTGTTGTGGATAATGAAGTCGATTTTCAAAGTCTACAGAGAGATTTGGGCCATTTGGAAAAGTGGGCTGAAAGATGGCAGATGGAGTTTAATGCTGATAAGTGTGAAGTGCTACATCTTGGCAGGACAAATCAAAATAGGACGTACATGGTAAATGGTAGGGAATTGAGGAATGCTGTGGAACAGAGGGATCTAGGAATAACTGTGCATAGTTCCCTGAAGGTGGAATCGCATGTAGATAGGGTGGTAAAGAAAGCCTTTGGTGTGCTGGCCTTTATAAATCAGAGCATTGAATATAGGAGTAGGGAAGTAATGTTAAAATTGTACAAGGCATTGGTAAGACCAATTCTGGAGTATGGTGTACAATTTTGGTCGCCTAGTTATAGGAAGGATGTCAACAAAATAGAGAGAGTACAGAGGAGATTTACTAGAATGTTGCCAGGGTTCCAGCAACTATGTTACAGAGAAAGGTTGAACAAGTTAGGTCTTTATTCTTTGGAGCGCAGAAGGTTAAGGGGGGACTTGATTGAGGTCTTTAAAATGATGAAAGGGATAGACAGATTTGACGTGGATACGTTTTTCCCATTGAGGGTAGGGAAGATTCAAACAAGAGGGCATGACATGAGAATTAAGGGACAGAGGTTTCGGGGTAACGTGAAGGGGAACTTCTTTACTCAGAGGGTGGTGGCTGTGTGGAATCAGCTTCCAGCAGAAGTGGTGGAGGCAGGATCGATTTTAACATTTAAGAGTAAAGTGGATAGGTATATGGACGTGAAGGGAATGGAGGGGTATGGTCTGAGTGCAGGTAGATGGGACTAGGGGAAAACAAATGGTCGGCACGGACTGGAAGGGCCGAGAGGGCCTGTTTCCGTGCTGTAATGGTTATATGGTTATATGGTTATATGATGATGTTTCTTCCCAGAATCTTGCCAAGCGTCCCGAGCTTGCACGGGCATAACTTCACAATTTCCATCTGATGAATCTTCACCTCCTGAGTTTTCGTGGGCACGAATTCCCTCCATCCATGATGCTGCCCATTCTTCCATCCCTTTCCACAGTCAAACCTAAAACCTACAATTCCTGAAAAACTTGGGACAAAGCAAGTTTCCATCATGCACCTGTGCTTTCCTATACATTCACTATAGTCCCTAATCCATTTCACTCGATCCTATTATTTTCTGATATCCCTATTGCTATTCTGTTCCCTAATATACTCTTTATTTTCCTGGGATCAACACTTACCAGCCTTCTTCATAGTCACACGATGTTATAATATGTATATCAGATGACGGGTCCTCATATAAATTTCAGCTGGGTTCAATCCAGATTTCCTTGCAGGCATGACTCTAATTTAAAGCAAACCGCGATAAATGGATAAATGTTCCAATTTAACCAAATTCAGTCTCAGCCTTCAATTTACTAGTTCAAATTTCAGTGTCTATCTCATTCTTCTTATTCCACAGCATTGTAGCCGATAATAGTAAGATTAAACGAGAACTTACCAGTTTGAAGTTTGATCTTTATTTTATGAGGAGTAACGTTGAGGGATTACGTGAAAAAGAACCCCGCCTGGCGCTGGAACGGCATACTTCAAAGCAGCGGCATGAAGAACACAGAACATAATAGCCGGAGTAAGATAGTAAGGCTTCTCATAGATTTAGAATTACCAGATGATCATTTATTTTATGAGGGTGGGGAGTGGAGGGCACGTAATCCCTCATCGTTACTCCTCATAAAATAAAGATCAAACTTCAAACTGGTAAGTTCTCGTTTAATCTTACTATTTTACTTCGGAGTCACGTGAGTGACTACGTGAAGATTTTGAATCTTTCTGTGTTTTTTCATGTCGTAGAATTTATTCCATACGACAGTCCGGCTCATTCAACACAGTGACGAGCGAATAACACATTTTTCCCCAAACATTGCCTCAAGTTATGTGATAAATTATTTCACATTATAAAGAATAAAAGTAATGCCCTTTCCATTGAAAGGCAAGTTTATCACAAAATATCAATTGATATATATATTTTGATGGTATGACAAAGCAACAATTATAGAAAACCCAACACTCCGTGTCCAAACCTGACACCATAACTGGTTCCTTTTTACTTTAACATTAATTTACACCCTCCTGCGGCCTTGCATCTTTGCTCGAGCGGCTCATCCCGTGCCATTCCTGTGATTGTATCTACCCCATTAACAGAGTGATTTTCCACCTTTCAGTGTCTAGTTCCACCGAGTGTATCCAATTTCTAACCATCTAGAATACATTCCTCTAGAACCATCAGTTTTTACTGAACCCTAATGTGGTTTTTGTGTGTAATAAGCAGTCTCATTACCACAGAGACTCTTACCTACTTCAACATATTTCATCATTGTTCACACACATACACACACACACACACACACACAACTTAAGGCCGACAAGATATGCTTATAGGTTTACCTTGGTTTCAGCTCCTCTTGGTGTGCTTTGTTTGGTAAATTCATAAACATATATGATAATGCAATCTGCATCCACATGCAATTATAACGTAACATTTGCAATGTTTACACTCTTATATTGATACTAAAGTCATCAGCAATATTATTTTCAATGTTTAACTTTTTTGAATCATTGATAGAGTTAGAGTCCATTGCCGAAGGCAATTCAGGATTATTTATCTCTCGACATATATTACAATTTTGGACAGATTATATATATATATATATATGTATTTATATTAATATCCACATATATATCCCTTTCCATATCGGGATATTATGAATGCACCTGATAGCTTCTTGGTTAGTATATTGTCCGTTAATAGGACGGTAACACTCTGAGCCCTATTATTGGCTCTATCAATTAGATACTCAGAAAAATGCAATCCACAAGGAACTCACATATATCTAATATGATAAAATAACTTTACTGTATACACAGACTTCCAATTTCTTATAACAAAATATTGTTTTTTAGACTTATTTCTGCAAATTGCAGGTATAACACTTCTTTTATACATAATTATGTTATTGTTATGTTGTTATATTAGTTAAACATTCATAGACTTCTTTGACCATCAGCTGTTGTAATGGTCTGGTCAACCTGCAGATAGTCAAATTCATATTTTCATGTCATGGATGCCTTTGTACAACAATAAATTACTGCAGGGTTACACAAAACTGGAGAACCCAGCGGGTGCAGCAGCATCCAAAGAGTGAAAGGAGACAGGCAACGCCTCGGGTCGAGACCTTCCTCAGACTTCAATAAATTACTGCAACTATGAATCATCACAAGTAATTCAACATCACTCAATATTTATGAAACCATGAAGGATCCGTATTAGGCCACCAAAATGCCTCTGGCAGTGTCCTGCTACATTTTCATCAGACACTGCCCTATCAAACAAAATGAGGAACACAAAAGAACATCTTTTCCTCATGTAATTGAGAGAAAAGCATCCACCTTCCCTGTTCTTGGTTTACCCACAAGAAACATTTGAAAGATTGGTGATTTTAATCTGTATGCAACCAGATTAATCGTAAGTAATCCATATTAATGACAATATGTTTTTCTCCCAAATTTGTTGTCTCCGATACCATTGTCTCTTCCTTAGAGATAAACAGCTGGACTAAACTTTAAAATATGCCACATCTGTTTACTCAGATAATCCGCTGATTGTTATTTGACTTATCTTGTGTGTTTTAACATATGCCACAGCCGTGGTATTGTTCATCTTGATACGACATGGACACTTCCATAATAAAACAATCGATATTTAATCCATAATTCCTTATACTTCAATAATTAATACAAATGTTTGGAAAATTTCTTAGGACAATCCATTTATGCTCACCTGGTATTATTGTCCGCAGTCCCAACAAGAGACGTATCAATTATTCTTATAAGAATAGATAATATTCTTATCTTTACCCAAACATTCACAGAAGCTGTACATCATCTGTAACGCTTGCTTTAGTTTGCAACAGCTGTTAATCTTATAGTTGAAGCAGCTTGTGAACCTTTTTTACATTACTTTAATAATGATAACGTATCATTTGATATTTGCATAAGCCTCTCACAAAGGCATACATATTCTTATAAGCTTCTGTATTCCTTCTTTTGGAACTTTATTTATTCTTTACCTAACCTAATGGATGGACAAAGTATGTCAACAACAATGAGACATATTTGTATCATGGAACAATTTTCCCCCTCTTATGGTGCTGAATTACTTCTAAATTCAGAATAGTAATTTATGAATATTTTATTAATGCCTAAGCATACGCTTTATGTAATGGGTCAGGTCCTTGCCTACCACCAGGTTTGTAATTGCAGCACTAATTTGCAGCTGACTCTTATAACCTTCCAATTTAAATGTATTCAAGATAACCCATGACTATGACCTCATTAGTGCAAGTACTGATCTTTTATCAGCATAATTGTTCCTCCAGTATTCTGTTTAACAGCCTTGAACTGGTTTAATCCTTTGGACAATGTTTTAACTTGCACAACTTGACCCACTTTTATTAATTTCAAGCACCTGTAATATTGATTAACAATTTGTTAATAGCAACTGTATTTCCATGTTCTAGATGTTTCCATTTTAATAAATGTTCTTACACTGTGAAAGTGTATATAAAATGATGTTTTGTATGGTTTATAGCATCAAATCTTTACACTGAGGTAATTTTATAATATATATGTACGTACCCCTTCTTTATTGGAGTTACTTTTGAGTGCAAACCTAAAATCATTTTTTAAGGTTTTCTTATACAGGTGAACCAATCCTTCCTTAGTTATATTAAATTAATGATCATAATACACCTGTAATCCCCCACAATTGGAGATTTCATGAACTTATTTTGTAACAAGATGTTTGCACCTCTTCAACGTACTTCAAGCCTTCTTTTCCCAATTATATGGGTTTGGATAAGGCAATGTTGGATAATACCACTTCTGCCTTTGTTTTGATCCATTATCAAATCTTTCATTGGATCATAGTTTTTCCCCCAAGTTTAAAGATCTTTGCCTTTGTTTTGATCCATTATCAAATCTTTCATTGGATCATAGTTTTTCCCCCCAAAGTTTAAAGATCAGTAGTCTGTTCTTTTGTAATCAATATCTTTGATTTATCATAAGGCAGGTTTATTCCATAATAATCAGGAGTTTAACATAACCTGATTTGTATTGATCTGCGAATCTATAGTGCAGATTTGGTAAATTATATATATTTCTTCCCATTGAGCTCCACAAACTGATGGCAATTTATTTTATTTTAAAAGTATTAGTTATTTGCACAACGTTTTATTTTATTTTTATTTTTGAATAGTAATGCCATGCACCAGTTTGAAATACTTTGAAATTGTATTTCTTTATATCTCATATAATTTGAGACATGGATATCATAAACGGATTCACCGTTGATATCTTTATAAAACATAAAAGTTTTATCATATTCTGCTGTTTCAATCATTACAGCTTTGGTGAGGTTTTAGTTTCCATGTTTATTTTTCATGGCCTCACTCATCATTAGTTCTGCTGTTTTAACCATAACAGCTTTTAGTGAGAGACCAACTAATTTTTGGTTTCCATGGTAATTTTCCATGGCCTCACTTCTTATTCAGGTGTTGTGCATACACCTGTGTGTGTATATATATATATATTTTGGTGCTGTGGTGGGTACTTCATGACCAGCCACCACTATCAGTGCATTTTTAGGGTCAGATTTTCCATTTTATTTTTCACTGCCCTTATTTCTCCTGAGTTTTTTTCCCCCTCAAGGAGACTACCTTCAGAAATATCTGAGGTAGATATTCCCACCATATTTCATCATATTTTTTCCTTTTTATATGTGAAACCCCCTTAGGGTAGGTTAGGGAATATTTCCATTATTTTCCGTCTGAAGGCCTTTATTAACTTTTTAAATTATGGCCTTTCTGACATTTAAAATTTCCCCCCCTGCCAAAAGTTTGTGGAGCATCTTAAACTCCCTAACGTATTTTTAACGGTCACCAGTATCGGAACCGGCTCCGTAATTAATCTCCCGTCCCGATCGCTGGGTATTCCCCCGGGACGTTCTTTTTTTTTTTTTTAAACTCCGTTGTATTATACTCTTTTATTTTATTTTTGTTTTTAAATTCATTTCAAATCCTGGTTCAATACACCAGGCACAGAGTTTTCCAGACCCTAAACGTTTTTCAACTGCACTTACCTGCCGGTTCCGTACCTACTGCTGTCGACGAGCTAGCCTCTGCAGCTCTTCCTTCTGCCGTCAGCGTCGACGTAATGCCGTTCCAGCGCCAGGCGGGGTTCTTCTTCACGTAGTCACTCACGTGACTCCGAAGTAAAATACAATTCCATTCCAATTCCCATGGAATTCCCAGCTGTTCAAATTTAAACAATCAATTTCTATATGCTGTCAATTTCATCATAAATCCAATCAAGACTGCCGAATCCAGGGACAATTTCTTCCCACCTTGATAATAGGAGCCGCTTTACCATCAAGGGTTAAATAATTGAAATCCATCGGTCAAATATGCATCGGCTCTGCTATGCTCAATACTTATTCAAGTTTTTCCCTCTAATATACTAAATCTCTCCTCCAGTACCTCTTCTTATTTATGTATGTCTCTTCACTGTGTTAACTCGTTACTGAGTTGATTCTCTATTATATTGGTTCTTTACTATATTGACTCTTTACTCTATTGACTCTTTACTCTATTGGCTTCGTTCTCTGTCTAGGGGTTCTCGCTTATACTAGTTCTTAACTACTAGTCCTTAGTCCGGTCTCTTAAAGGGAAGTCCTGCTGCTCACAGTTCCTCTTTTGACCATTTCCAATTCCAACTCCAATTTCAATTTCAATTCCCATTTTAATTTTCAATTTTAAGTCCAATTTTAATTCTGATTTTAATTCCAACTCTCATATTACCTAAGTAATTCCATGTTACCAGATCTTCCCAAGTTCCATCCTTCTTAATGTCCTTTGAACAATCCTTCCCATATTTGTCTGCCTATCTGGGGATGAGATGATAACAATATCAATTAATAATCAAACTCCAATTATTCCTAACCCAGATTCCACGTTTATTCCAAATCTCAAATTTTAAAGTACCTCCAATTCATTACCATACAATTTCGAGACCGAATCCAAAATTTATAAATGTATTTCTGATAACCATAATTTAGACGCAAATTAGGTATTTTACTCCAAACCACAGAGGAATGTTTTTTCGGTCAGTCCTTTAAAGTGGGGCTTGTCCCAAAAGTCGTTATAGGTCATCGGTGTTGTTTCTTTCAAAGATGATTGAAGTGACCTTTATTCACCTTCCTTTTCTTTCTCCAATAGCTAGGTGATATTAAAGTTGGGCGCTAGGATAGGTCTTCTTCTTCTTTTCTGATGGTAGTTACAATTACAAGGGATTAGGGATACTGAGGAGCAGCTTTCTCTGTCTGCTGGCCTTCACAAATATGTCTTAAAGGGGCAGGACAGTATTGGTTCCTCCTGCTAGTCACCTGTTTCTGGGGAGCTACATTACTTTTGCTGTCTTCTGCCCATTCTTAAGGGGTCTGTGCATCCTTTTACCTCACTCCCCAGATAGGATGTTGTCGATATACTGTCCTGCAGGCACAAACTCAGTAACACATTAATATAACATCTTCTGCCCCCACACCTGTTCCACCTGCACAGTAAATTTGTTTCTTCCCTCCCTGGTGTCATTTCCATTCCTTAGTTGGCATCGCTTCTCATGCTAGATTAGATTAGATTAGATTAGATTAGATTTTATTACTTGTCATTCGAACCTCAGAAAGGCTCAAACAAAACTCCCTTTCTACAGCCATACAAACAAAACAATTCCCTCATTACACACAAACAATTCAATTTACAGAAAACATCCATCACAGTGAATCTCCTCCTCACTGTGATGGAAGGCAAAGTCTTTTCTCTCCCCTGCACCATTTCTTTCCCGATGTTGGAGCCCCAGGCGGGTGATGTTAAGCCCCACGGCCGTTGAGGCCGCGCCGGGCAATGTACGGCCCCGCTCCAGGCCCAAAAGTCACAGGTTGGAGCCCCGGCGGGCATTGGCATGTCCCACGGCCATTAATGCCACGCCGGGCGACGTACGGCCCCGCTCCGGGTCGTTCCAACCCCGCGACATGGGCGTGAGAAGTTGCGTTGCGGGAGCTCCGGAGAGCGGTCTCTCACCCGGACCCGCAAGCTCCCGATATCACAGTCCACAGGCCTGCAGCTGCAGCGGGAGCTCCGGAGTTGGGCCGCAGCAGCGAGCCACCACCGTTCCCCACGCTCCGAGGCTGACCAGCCCCACGATGGTGGGTAGTCTGCAGCTCCGCAGGCTCCGTGACTGGAGCCCCCCGGTTGGAGGCCGCTCCACGGTAATAGGCCCCAACGACAACGACAGGGAAAAAGTCGGGTCTCCCGTGCAGGGAAGAGATTTTAAAAGATTCCCCCCTCCATACCCCCACCCCCCACATATACACAGTTAGAAACAGTACAAAAAAAACACGAACAATAACATTTAACTAGACAAAAAATAAATTAAAAAGCCAGACAGGCTGTAGGGGGCGCTGCTACTATGTTTCCCTGTCATGCTTGTTCCTTTCAGTGAGGGTTTCTTGAGAATTGGATTCTATGTGTCTCAACCTATTTGGAAGGGGTGGTGTTCTTTCTGAATTATAGTGTTGTTTCTAGGGCCATGTGAGGACGCCTTCAATTTTAATAGATGATATTACGGTTAACTGGCAGGTTGGGGCTAACAAAAT
Organism: Okamejei kenojei; assembly: GCA_035221665.1. Lineage (NCBI taxonomy): Eukaryota > Metazoa > Chordata > Chondrichthyes > Rajiformes > Rajidae > Okamejei > Okamejei kenojei. The sequence continues at coordinate 26,268,288 of CM069137.1, read as the reverse complement.
GGGTTGGATTGCCAAAATGTCCCTGCCCCCTGACCTCCCTCCAGTGTCCTCGTCCTCTACCTTCGGGGTCCCAAGAGTCTCGGTACCCTCTCGGAATCCACTGGTTTCCGTAACCCTGTGGCCTTCTTCTCTACCCCCTTCATTTTCGATAGTAGTCCCTCACAGGACACGGCTGACTCCAGTGTCCCAATCCCCCACAGGTGTAACACTGGTCAGGCCATACCGCTCGATAACCTCTCCAGCCAAACCAAGGAAAGGTCGGTTCCCTGAATGGAAGGTCTATCCAGGCCTTGAGGTCTTCTTCCTCCTTATCCTCTTCTGTCCTTATTTCCTTTACTTGAATCTTTAATCTCTGGGCTGCCGTTGAACGAGGCTGCCTTAATGTTTGACCGTCTGTGGTCTGGGGGACATTTATTCCTTATGTGGGCATCTCCCTACAAACACACTGTCTACGGAGAGTCCGTTCTAAATCTCCTTCGTAGGTGAATTGCTCTGACATAATGAGATTATCCATGTCCCGATCAATCCCTCCATATTCTCCTCCTATCTCACCCTCTGAAAAGCTATTCATTCTATCCCGGTACTTCAAGAAGGATTCCTTCATTCTCCCGCTACTGGAGTTCATAATTAATTTCATCATCCATGTCGATGGAGTCTTCCTTCTAGCTCCTTGATTTCCTCTACTGTCCTCCACTTGTGGGGTAATCATAGGAGATAGAGGATCTCACCCCGATTTCTCTACTTCAGATTTAAATTTAGGGGAGGAGCCGATTCCTCCCTTGTGCCCTGCTTGCAAGCTGCACATGGTTTCTCCGAATTGGAAACATGAGAGTTCTATGAGGAATGCTGTGGCTCTAGCTCCTGTGAAGAATTCTGCACACCCGGCATATAATAAATCTCTCTCCCTTCGAAGTATGCAGGAACTGTTTCACTCTTACCGAATTTAACAAGTTTAGGTTTCATCGGCACCTCCCCTTTAAGAGCCGTTTCAGCAGTCTCCCTTTCAAAAGATGGTATTCTCTTCTTCTCCTGCTCCTGTTCCTGCTCCTGTTCCTGCTCCTGCTGTTGGCTTACTAGTTCTTCCTGTCCCTGTTCTGGAATTTCCCGAGAAGAATCAGTTCTATCGTGTTCTCCTCCAATTCCCAGTTTATAAGCCGCCATTCATAGGGTGGACAGCAAAACAATCTCTTTATTTATTTTCCTTTTAGTGAAGAACATTCACCATATTCCAATTAATTCCTTTTCTTCTTCACTATTCCCATATTTTTTGATGATCATTTCTATATAGTTTATTCCTGTTATAGATTTTAGTCCATCCAATGGCCAAAGCTTGTTTCTTAAGACTTCATTTAATTCCTCCGATAATCCTCTCAGTCTGTTGGCTTCCCGTGGAGGCTTCTCGCAAATTATTCTTATCGGGCTTTCAAATCTATTTGATCGGTCCTTCTCGGAGATATTCCCCATTCTCAGAACAATGGTGCCAACACAAATTACAAAATAAAAGTTCCAGACAGCAACACCTCTTCCAATAACTCCTTCCTCTCAGACTCCAAGGTCAATGGAATCTCTCTCAACAATGGTCAATGGTCACTCCGATTCACACTTACTCTAACAATCGCTCCCTTTCAACTGTTACCCAGTCACTCCTTCCATCACTCCTTTTCAATTATTCAAACCACTCACTCGTATTCAGTCTCTCTCCAAACTCTCTTATCAGTTAAATCACATTCACTTCATTCAATTCCAATTTTTAAAAAAAGGATCTCCGGTGTCTCAATCCAAGTCTAACTATCAATCGCAGTCTCTCACACAGCAATCTCTCTCTCACTCAATCCACTTTAAATTCACACAAACAGACAAATACGAACCACGATAACAAAACTATAATTAAGAACAAAAATATATGCTCCCGATTGCCAATAACCCAAGACACACCCCAATATAAACTATAAGCATCCAATAAACCCCACTCTAATGAATCTTCCTTGTGGCGCAATCGATCAATGGGGTGACTCCTCCCCCGATGCAGTGATCGAAAGAGTACAACCCCTGATCGAACCACCCCGAATCAGATTTGTACAACTCCACTTACAAATATCACAAACTCCATAATTACAAATATTTAACTCAAACACAATCTTACTTCAAGTATCTAATTCTGTAAACACTCACACAAGCAGCAACACAAATAACAGTCCGTAGACTTAACACGATCTAAATCTTAACTTTATAAATTTTAATACACTCTTTACTTACTTAATACACTTATTTACATACACAGAATATTTAAACCATCAGGATCCGATGTCAATACGAAAAGCTAGATTTTTACAATTTACAAAATGATTTAAAGCACTATCGCACAGTTCACGAACACTCAATCTCGATACCGCATCATGCTGTTAACACTCAGTGAACCTCTCCCTCTGATACCGAGAATTTTCCACTTCCTAGGGTACTCTTTGCTGAGGGGTACTATTCCTTAAATGACTACTTTTCCTCTTGAATGTTACTATCCCTCTACTAAGACTGGACTTCTATAGGGGGACATCTATCCCTCTTCTCTGTGCTTGACAGATTTAAGGGAGCCCATCGCTATTCAGATTACTTTTTTCAAGTAAACAGGTTCCCGTCTCTCAGGTACTCTTCATTATCAGGTACTAGTCCACAATCAACCAGAAGGTTACTATTCACTGTTGATCTGCTGCTATTCAGAATTGATCACGGTCATGCACCAACTCCGAAGTTCTATATACAGGAATTCGAATTCCACCTTACAGGCAGAACCTCAATATGAAATTCATTATTTGGAAATTTGGCTTTGCAAATATAGAATCAAACTCCTAATTTGAGTGCGTATCTCTCCCGTTACGTGGACACTCAAATCAAACTGAAATTGGCCTGTTGAATTCTTGAATGGACTAGCTAGTTCCGGCCAATCTATACTCTGTCCAACCAAGCCCAGTACCTTTATGAGATTCATCGGCCGTCGCATAGGACTCAGATATCTAAACACAGACACACCTCTCCGCTGGGCACCAAGGATTCCGTGCCCAGCCACTTCGCACTGTGAGTTATCGTTACCGATTTTCAGAGCGCACCTTTTCAATTCGCGCTCCCGACAAAGATCCGACCGATATGTAGGTCAGATCTGTATTTTAATGCCCCACCAATTGGATACCAAATCTAACCTTGGGCCACTGCTCGCCCAATGAAGCATGTTTGGCTCTTGTTAAAGCAGCTGCAGTCTGCCAACTATGACCAAAGTATTGGGCCACTAACCCAGGAAAGGGCCTCTAACCCAACCTCAGCAGGGCCTCTAACCCCACCCTAGTTTCATGGGCCCCCAACCCAAAGGAGTGCTATCCACCCCCCACCCCCCCCCCCCACCCCGTGCTAGCTAAACTCTGTTCTAATGATCTCGATTAAACTCTTTCCCAAACCCGCGAATGATCGATCCGCTCCAACTAATGAAGTGCTGAAACTCAATGCGAAAACCACACCGTGGGCCCGATTTCTGCACTCACGATCGAAACAGCTCAACACCCTTGATCGCAAACTTGTGTTTAGGTGTCTTTTGAGATCCCGGACAAGCCCCCAATGTAAATTACTCGTTCTAAGCTTCTCCCCAGTCTAGTTTCAGTCAAAAATCACTGAATCAAGCACTTGAACAACTAATCTATATTTTGACAAAACACAATTACAGTTCAACTACTGTACCTAACCCACCGTCGGTTCGATCCTCGTACCTGCCTGATCAAGCCCTCTAGGCCTCGCTCAAACAGAGACACTCCAGAAGGTTACGCAGCCCCAAGCGCTCTCCCAGAAGATCAACGCGGGACCTCGTGGCAGCGGACTTTGAGAGGTCCCGGGACCACGACCGGCCGAACCACATAGGGGTGGTCTTGGAACAATCCAATTACAGATATCGATTAACCCCATACATAACAGTCATCTCTCTAACCCTATAATACAGGAGCTAATACATTGTATTCAAACAGGACTTTTCAAAGAAGCCAACTTAGAAACATTTACCCTGATCTGCAAAAAACCCAGACAAAGCTCAACACCTCATCCATTCAACACTCGGCAAAGTCGAACTCTGCAACATTATTTACTATTATTTACAAGGTGTATGTCTGGTTTGCAGCCATCCAATCCATTCTATGCATTTTGCACCTAATTGACAGGGTCTGCAGATGTTCTTATTCTTTTCTTGCAACTTGTAACTTGGCTCTAGACGCACCGGTACCACTCCGTAGCTTGTCCCAGTTCTGCAGAGAGCAATTCCAAATTGACCAAATCTCCCAGCAACCCTGAAACTTTTACCCCATTTTAAAGTCATCTCCAATATTAAAGTCCCTCCAATTTGGCCAGGATTAACAATGACATTTACCTGCAAAAGGATTGTATCCTTTAAAAACACTCTTGCGCTAGAGACTATTTTTGCATAATGCAATTCTGTGGGATGAGAATATATTCAGAATCAGAAGTAATGGGGAGTATATGTCAGTTGAAATTGCAGATAAAGTTTAATTATGTGTCATAGTCATAGAGTTATATAACATAAAGTCAGGTCACCAAGATGCCTACCAAATCTGTGTAAAGTCATTAGAGCCAGATGTCATATTAGTGCAGATATTTTTGTAAAATTTTACAAAAATATGGTACACTGGTAGTTTCTTGCAATGACATGTTATATTATTTGTTGTGCTTCTATTTATATTATATTTTGTGACAGAGCTTGAGGAGGAAAGACCCTCATGAATGTTTGCAGGTGAATGTCAAATTCATTATGTTTGATAACTTAAATCTAGTCCATGATGGGTATTCCTGGGAGGAAGGCTACACAGAACTGTTGTGGACTACCTCAGGTATCATTAGTTTAATTACATCTTGACCAGTAACAAAGAATATTTTGACAAAATTCCGAAGTATTCAAAATTCTAAAGCACAAAATCAGAAATGTTACAATACTTAACTCAATTAAGACCTAAGATAAACCATTTAAAAACAGAAACTTTTCAGAAACTGTTATACACAGTAGCTAATCCAAAATAATAAATATTTAGAAATGTTCAAAATTTCTCAGAAAGATATAAAAGTGTTGAAGTTGAACATCTTCTCTAGATAAATAAACTCTTGTATGCATCTCTCACTGTTGTTTCCTTCCATTGAAAGCAATGGAAGAATAACTTTAAGTTCTGAACTTTTGGGTGTGTTTATGTCATAAATAATGAGCAATGGACACTTTGATGCCACTTTGTCATTGCACTCCATGATGAAACCAGTGTCAGGGTACGGCATGCTGGCTCCCGTTGCACCTCTGACAACTAGTTCAGAATTACAGTATATACATGTCCAGAATTCATGCAGATGCTGCTGATTTCATGTTGCAGTGACAACAAATGTCGACAAATTTTATTCCTTTATCCTCTGCAAAATGTGAATTCATGTAATGGTCTAAATTTATCCTGTCAGGGGACTTGAATGTGCTCCTAATAATTTTTTTTATGATTGTAAGGTAACAAATTTAATATTGTAGCAGAAGTAACATGATTCAATTATTAAAGGGATAAAATTGGTACAGGTCTTAATCTACCATAGTATGGATAGTTTTTAAAGAGGTATTCCAGTTTGAGAAGGATCTGGAGCATTTTGATCTCATGTTGATGCAGTATATATTTAAATGCTGACATGGATATTTTGTGAGATTCCTCAGGAGATAATTAATTCCAGGTTTTATGTATGGCATGAATTCAAACAGAATATCTCCCTAATGCTGCATCTTTCGCACAATGAGTTGCTTTTATACTGCACACTTAATGTCGGAATACTCATCTAAAACTTACTATTGTCTCTATAGATATTGTTATGTGAAACTGTTCCATTCATTGTTAAGATGTATTCCTTATTTATTTTTAAATATATATTTTTATTTTTTTTTTTTAAATTATATAATAATTGTTTTATTTTTCTATTTGCTTATCTTTATTCTTCTTTATTTTTTTATTTTTTTCTCTTATATAATCATTATTATTTAATCACCACTTCTCGATTATCGATTTATACTCTTACTTTTTTTTCCACTCCGTTACCTTCCCAAAGAAATTCAAAAACAGTAGCATATATAAATTATCCCGTAATATCTGTACAACTTCTGTGACAAGTCTAATTTGTATTTGAACTACTGTTGTACCTTAGATAATATGCAATGCTTCTAATACAAATATTAAAAAATAATAATAATAAAACTTACTATTGTTAAGTTTAGAGTTTTTGAAACTTGTGGGTCATATTGATTGACCTTTAAAAAATGACATCAGATGACTGAACTCTCAATGGGAACCCAGCGTGTGAGAGCCTGTAGGTTAGTATCATTCTGCGCGAGTGTTTGATGGCATGCCAAGATATCATTCTGCTCTGCAGTAGATTTGTTCAATTATTTTTAAGCCAATAATTTTGCTTATAATTAATGTTACCAGATTTACTGTGTCATAAGTCACATATTAGTAATTCTTTAGACAACAACTGCAAAACTTGATTGATTTCAAACCTCAATAAAACAAAACATTCACAAAGCCTTCATACGATAGGAACAAATAGAATTTGACATTTAAGGACATCAATTAAAATGAGGGGAGATGACACAAATGTGGACTGAAGAAAGCGAATGGCATGTTGGCTATTATAACAAGAGAAGTTGAGTATAGGAGCAAAGAGGTCCTTCTGCAGTTGTACAGAACCCTAGTGAGACCACACCTGGAGTATTGTGTGCAGTTTTGGTCCCCTAATTTGAGGAAGGACATTCTTGCTATTGAGGGAGTACAGCGTAGGTTTACAAGGTTAATTCCCGGGATGGCGGGACTGTCATATGCGAGAGAATGGAGCAGCTGGGCTTGTACACTCTGGAGTTTAGAAGGATGAGAGGCGATCTCATTGAAACATATATGTTTGTTAAGGGCTTGGACACTCTATAGGCAGGAAACATATTCCAGATGTTGGGGGAGTCCAGAACCAGGGGCCACAGTTTAAGAATAAGGTGTAAGCCAGGAGTAATAGGGTTCTTAAAAATAGCGGAGTTGGGGGATATGGGGAGAAGGCAGGAACAGTGTACTGATTGGGGATGAACAGCCATGATCACATTGAATAGCGGTGCTGGCTCAAAGGGCCTACTCCTGCACCTATTGTCTATTGTTTATTGTCCAGACTTTAGAGATACAGCGCAGAAATAGACCTTCGACCCATCGAGTCTGCGCTGACCAGCGATCACCCTATACACTAATAATATCCTGCACACTGGGGCAATTTACCAATTTTTACTAAAGCCAATGAACCTATAAACCTATAGGTCTTTGGAGTGTGGGAGGAAACTGGAGCACCCGGGGAAATTGCACACGGTCACAAGAAGAATGTACATACAGCACTCGCAGTCAGGATCGAACCCGGGTCTCTGGCGCTGTAAGGCAGCAACTCTACACCTGCACCACTGTACCGCCAAGATGTTGGTCAAGATTTTTAGGTTTTAAAGTTTAGGTTTATTATTGCGGTATAGTTAAAAGCATTATTTTACATGTTATCCAAACTGAATAGTTGTAAGATACATAAATACAATCAAGTCAAAATCCTGTACAAGAGGGGGAGATGCAGAGTGCAAATAATGATATACATTTTTAACTGAGAATTATGGGCCTGTCCCACTTTGGCGACTTTTTAGGCGAATGCAGGAGACTCCGCGCTAGCCTCATGATCGCCACATGGTCGCCACATGCTCGCTGATGGTCTCTGGTGAGTATCCTTTATGGTTGTGAGGGGTTCCCACATTCTGGCGGCTAGTCGCGGCCTCAGTATGGTCGCCGCACATTTTTCAATATAACCATATAACCATATAACAATTACAGCATGGAGACAGGCCCTCTCGGCCCTTCCAGTCCGTGCCGACCATTTGTTTTCCCCTAGTCCCATCTACCTGCACTCAGACCATACCCCTCCATTCTCTTCCCGTCCATATACCTATCCACTTTACTTTTAAATGTTAAAATCGATCCTGCCTCCACCACCTCTGCTGGAAGCTCATTCCACACAGCCACCACCCTCTGAGTAAAGATGTTCCCCCTCACGTTACCCCTAAACTTCTGTCCCTTAATTCTCATGTCATGCCCTCTTGTTTGAATCTTCCCTACCCTCAATGGGAAAAGCTTATCCACGTCAACTCTGTCTATCCCTTTCATCATTTTAAAGACCTCAATCAAGTCCCCCCTTAACCTTCTGCGCTCCAAAGAATAAAGACCTAACTTGTTCAACCTTTCTCTGTAACATAGTTGCTGGAACCCTGGCAACATTCTAGTAAATCTCCTCTGTACTCTCTCTATTTTGTTGACATCCTTCCTATAACTAGGCGACCAAAATTGTACACCATACTCCAGAATTGGTCTTACCAATGCCTTGTACAATTTTAACATTACTTCCCTACTCCTATATTCAATGCTCTGATTTATAAAGGCCAGCACACCAAAGGCTTTCTTTACCACCCTATCTACATGCGATTCCACCTTCAGGGAACTATGCACAGTTATTCCTAGATCCCTCTGTTCCACAGCATTCCTCAATTCCCTACCATTTACCATGTACGTCCTATTTTGATTTGTCCTGCCAAGATGTAGCACTTCACACTTATCAGCATTAAACTCCATCTGCCATCTTTCAGCCCACTTTTCCAAATGGCCCAAATCTCTCTGTAGACTTTGAGAATCTACTTCATTATCCACAATACCACCTATCTTAGTATCATCTGCATACTTACTTATCCAATTTTCCACCCCATCATCCAGATCATTGATGTACATGACAAACAACAGTGGACCCAACACAGATCCCTGAGGCACCCCACTGGTCACCGGCTTCCAACCTGACAAACAGCCATCCACCATTACTCTCTGACATCTCCCATTCAGCCACTGTTGAATCCATCTTGCTACTCCGCCATTAACACCCAAAGATTGAACCTTCTGAACCAACCTCCCATGGGGAACCTTGTCAAAGGCCTTACTGAAATCCATATAGACAACATCCACTGCTTTACCCTCATCAATTTCCCTAGTTACCACTTCAAAAAAACTCAAGAAGGTTTGTCAAACATGACCTTCCAGGCACAAATCCATGTTGACTGTTCCTGATCAGACCCTGTTTATCCAGATGCTTATATATATTATCTCTAAGTATCCTTTCCATTAATTTGCCCACCACTGACGTCAAACTAATAGGTCTATAATTGCTAGGTTTATTCTTTGAACCATTTTTAAACAATGGAACAACATGCGCAGTACGCCAATCCCCCGGCACTATTCCCGTTTCTAATGACATTTGAAATATTTCTGTCATAGCTCCTGCTATTTCTACACTAACTTCCCTCAATGTCCTAGGGAATATCCTGTCAGGACCTGGAGACTTATCCACCTTTATATTTTTCAAAAGTGTCAGTACTTCCTCCTCTTTGAATCTCATAGTTTCCATAGCTACTCTACTTTTTTCCCTTACCTCACAGAGTTCAATATCCTTCTCCTTGGTGAATACCGAAGAAAAGAAATTGTTCAATATGTTGAAACATTTTCTGTGACCAAAAATTGGTCGCCATTGAGAAATTGATAATCCTGTAGCCGTGGGTGCAGTTGTAGTGGGGTTGCCATGTAGTTATGGGTAGTCGAGTTAGTCGTAGGTAGTTTTAGTTAATCACCTTTGCTGACTGGGCATTTTCATTGGCTCATTGGGGGAAAAAAACGTAAGCATGCATTTTCAGAACCAAGGATAACCGACTGGTAATGTTAAATGCCTGTCAAACTTCACAGCTGTGTATCTCTGGCTTATTAAAAGTATTTCTACCTTAACATTGAATGGTTCAGTATCCACATTTGTTTTGAGTGGAGAATTAGAAAGGTTTACAGCCCTTGGAGCAGAGAAATCCTCAACCTCTTCAAAACAAGAGATTTCTCATTTAAGAATGTATGCCCTTCTGTCCTATGTTTTTTCCAGGAGGGGAAACCTCCTCTTATTTTCTATCTTGTCTAGTCCTCCATTTCAATATGATTTTTCATTTTTCTGAGATTTGCTGGCGGCCTCCAGCTGGAATGGACCTTGAGGACTCTGGTCGCAGAGCCTGTGGGCTCACCATCCTGGCTGACTTTGGAGGCTGTGGTGGCGGTTTTGCTGCAACATGTTTCACAAAACATGGGGGGGGTTGTCCCTCATCTCTCAAAGCATGGGGTGGACAGGCCCCCCGCATTCGCCTCCCCAGGATTTCCACCCATGAAAAGGAGCAAAGGAGATAAAGGGTGTCAGATAACACGATAAAAAGAATGAAAGAGAAATGAAATATAAATCCAGAGGAAGAATATACATGAAAAAGAATGTGGAGAAAGAGGACCGAATATTGGGAGAAATGGGTGGAATTTTCAAGTAGTAAGCAACTCCAATAGGAGGGACTGGCATGAATTTAATTTAATCTAGTACACATATTAGGAGGCTTTATTAAATTCTTTGCTTTTTCAGCCAACAAAATGATATATATTTTATAACTATTTTGCATAATTATTTCTGATAACCGAAGAATATAGCATTTTGATTTATCTCTAGCACATCACACTTGCTATTACACCTTAAACACAAATTCCACCTGTTTCAGTGTAAAATAAATGTACGGGAAGAAACATGATGTAATTATTTAATTGCAATCTGAATCTTTGGTCTGCATTTCAAACATGTCAAGATGTAAATGTGAAACAAGTCATTCAGTTGCTTAATTAGCCAGTAACGGATATACTGTAGTCCTCTGGTTGGAAAGAATAATGGAGGAAAATGTACAATTAAAATAAGCAATCAGATGAACAAAGTCTTCTTTATTGTGTTGCATTGCTATATAAACTGATTGTCGAATTACAGTACTTTCCATTGCTGCGTGAGTGAGTAGGAATTAACTTACCTTGGAAACACATTCTGTTTACTAAGGTAACATGGATCAGTAATATTAATTTGCAAAGTCCCACAGTGATGTATTATATTGCCCTCAAACTAATCTTTGGTATCCAGTCTTTATGCAAGGTCTAGATCTGAAATGTCAATATTGCTTTCCCTCCACAGATGCTGCTGGACCTGCTGAGGTGTCCCAGATTCCAGCATATTCAATCCCTTGTATCTCCACTTTCTTTGGTAGAGTCAGTATAGATAGAACTGAGGAATTGTAAGGTTAAAAATACCCTAATGGGAGTTATCTAGAGGCCCCCAAACAGTAGCCTGGATATAGGGTACAAGAGTTAAAATTGGCATGTCGCAAAGGTAATGCTACGGATGATATGGGAGATTTCAACATGCAGGTAGATTGGGAAAATCAGTTGGTACTGGACCCCAAGAAAGGGAGTTTGTGGAGTGCATCCAAGGTGGATTCTTAGAGCAGCTTGTACTAGAGCCTACCAGGGAGAAAGCAATTCTGGATATAGTGTTGTGTAATGAACCAGATTTGATAAGGGAACTCGAGATAAAGGAGACATTAGGAGGTAGTGACTATAATATGATAACTTTTCCTCTACAATTTGACAGGGAGATGGGAAAATCGGAAGTGTTAATATTACAGTTGAACAAAGGGAAAAATGCGGCCATGAAGGCGGAACTGGCCAAAGTTGACTGGAAAGATCCCCTAGCAGGGATGACAGTGGAACAACAGTGGTAAGTATTTCTGGGAAAAATACAGAAGGTGCAGGATCAGTTCATTCCAAAGAGGAAGAAAGATTCTAAGGGGAGTAAGGGGCGACCATGGCTGACAAGGGAAGTCAAGGACAGTATAAAAATAAAAGATAAGTCTAACATAGCAAAGACGAGCAGGAAGTCAGAGGATTGGGAAACTATTAAAGAGCAACAGAAGATAACTAAAAAGGTAATATGGGGAGAAAAGATGAGGTACAAAGGTAAGCTAGCCAAGAATATAAAGTAAAAGCTTCTTTAGTTAAGAACAAAGTTGGACCCATGAAGTCAGAAACAGGTGAATTTATTATGGGGAACAGTGAAATGGCAGACGAGTTGAACAGGTACTTTGGATCTGCCTTCACTAAGGAAGAGACAAACAATCTTCCCGATGTACTAGTGGCCAGAGGATCTGGGGTGACAGAGGAACTGAAGGAAATTCACATTAGGCAGGACATGGTGTTGGGTAGACTGATGGGACTGAAGGCTGATAAATCCCCAGGACATGAAGGTCTACATCCCAGTGTACTTAAGGAAGTGGCTCTATAAATCGTGGACTCATTGGTGATCATTTTCCAATGTTCTATAGAATCAGGATCAGTTTCTGTGGAGAGGATAGCTAATGTTATCCCACTTTTTAAGAAAGGCAGGAGAGAGAAAAATGAATTACTGGCCAGTTAGCCTGTCATCGGTGGTGGTTAAGATGCTGGAGTCAATTATAAAAGATGAAATAGTGACGCATTTGGATAGCAGTAACAGGATTGGTCTGAGTCAGCATGGATTTATGAAGGTGAAATCATGCTTGACTACTACTTCTGGAATTTTTTGAGGATGTAACTAGAAAAATGGACAAGGGAGAACCATTGGATGTTGTGTACCTGGACTTTCAAAAAGCCTTTGATAAGGTCCCACATAGGAGATAAGTGGCAAAATTAGAGCACATGGTATTGTGGGTAGGGTACTGACATGGATAGAAAATTGGTTGGCAGACAGGAAACAAAGAGTACGGATTAATGTGTCCCTTTCAGAATGGCAGGCAGTGACTAGTGGGGTACCGCAATGCTCGGTGCTGGGACCACAGCTATCTACAATGTACATTAATGATTTAGATGAAGGGATTAAAATTAACCTTAGTAAATTTGCAGATGACACAAAGCTGGGTGGCAGAGTGAACTGTGAGGAGGATGATATGTGGATGCAGGGTGACTTGGACAGGTTGGGTGAGTGGCAGATGCCTGGCAAATGCAGTTTAAAGTGGATAAATGTGAGGTTATCCACTTTTGTGGCAAAAATAGGAAGGCAGATTATTATCTGAATGGTGTCAGTTGGGAAAAGGGGAAGTACAACGAGATTGGGGGGTTCTTGTTCATCAGTCGTTGCTCTTCGCTGGCCTCTTTGTACTGCTTCTTGAGGGACTTCAGCTCCTACCGGATCTTGTGGATCTTTGCTGCTCTTTGGTAAATGGTGAAAGGTGTTCTGGCAGGCTTCTTCTCCACTGCTCCAAACCTTTCCGCAGCTGGCTGACGATGATTGTTGTCCTAGTCTGCAGCCTTTGATCCACGCCTCCCTTTACTGTTGCTTCTAGCACCTTTTCGACATCCTTGTCGAACTGATGCCAGACTGTCCTCTTGCAGTCATGTGGGCATTTGACTCAAACCGTCTCAGCAGGTCTGTTCAGAGGTACTAGTCACGCCACTTGGAGGCTTCGGGTTCTGTGGGGTTCTTCCGGGCCCGGCTCCTCCTGCGTCTCACCAGGTAAATTACCTGTGTGTTGCGATGCTCCCTCTCCCTCCAAATACTTCATCCAGATCTGGTGAATCTTCAGGCCTCGGCTGTTCTTGCAGACATTTCTACATCTGCATATCATACTCATAGTCAATTGTCCATTGCCGTTAGTCGTTAGCCTTGGATCGGTCAAATTGGGGTGCTCATCCTCCCCCCCTCTCGGGCAACCCTGGGGGTATTTTTCCATGAGTTTATCTGTCACTTGATTTGGGTCTCCTCCTCTCAGAGGATGCGGTTTGGGCTGCCAATCTGCCCCCCCTCCCCAGTTGCCGTCTTTCTGAGCTGTCCACTATCTCTCCAGTCATCACCACCCTGTTAGAAACATAGAAACATAGAAATTAGGTGCAGGAGCAGGCCATTCGGCCCTTCGAGCCTACATCGCCATTCAATATGATCATGGCTGATCATCCAACTCAGTATCCTGTACCTGCCTTCTCTCCATACCCCCTGATCCCTTCAGCCACAAGGGCCACATCCAACTCCCTCTTAAATATGGCCAACGAACTGGCCTCAACCACCTTCTGTGGCAGAGAATTCCACAGATTCACCACTCTCTGTGTGAAAAACCATTTTCTCATCTCGGTCCTAAAAGACTTCCCCCTTATCTTTAAACTGTGACCCCTTGTCCTGGACTTCCCCAACATCGGGAACAATCTTCCTGCATCTAGCCTGTCCAACCCCTTAAGAATTTTGTAAGTCTCTATGAGATCACCCCTCAATCTTCTAAATTCCAGCGAGTACAAGCCAAGTCTATCCAGTCTTTCATCATATGGAAGTCGTGCCATCCCAGGAATCAGTCTGGTGAACCTTCTCTGTACTCCCTCTATGGCAAGAATGTCTTTCCTCAGATTAGGAGACCAAAACTGTACGCAATACTCCAGGTGTGGCCTCACCAAGACCCTGTACAACTGCAGTAGAACCTCCCTAGCTCTTGTACTCAAATCCTTTTGCTATGAATGCCAACATACCATTCGCTTTCTTCACAGCCTGCTGCACCTGCATGCCTACTTTCAATGACTGGTGTACCATGACACCCAGGTCTCGCTGCATCTCCCCTTTTCCTAATCGGTCACCATTCAAATAATAGTCTACCTTCCTGTTTTGCCACCAAAGTGGATAACCTCACATTTATCCACTTTATACTGCATCTGCCATGCATTTGCCCACTCACCCAGTCTATCCAAGTCATCCTGCCGCCTCCTAGCATCCTCCTCACAGCTAACACTGCCTCCCAGCTTCGTGTCATCCGCAAACTTTGAGATGTTGCATTTAATTCCCTCGTCCAAATCATTAATGTATATTGTAAATAGCTGGGGTCCCAGCACTGAGCCTTGCGGCACCCCACTAGTCACTGTCTGCCATCCTGAAAAGGACCCGTTCACTCCTACTCTTTGCTTCCTGTCTGCCAGCCAGTTCTCTATCCACATCAATACTGAACCACGAATACCGTGTGCTTTAAGTTTGTATACCAATCTCTTGTGTGGAACCTTGTCGAAAGCCTTCTGAAAGTCCAGATACAACACATCCACTGCTTCTCCCTTATCCACTCTACTAGTTACATCCTCAAAAAATTGAATAAGATTCATCAGACATGATTTACCCTTCGTAAATCCATGCTAACTTTGTCCAATGATTTCACCACTTTCCAAATGCGCTGCTATCTCATCTTTAATAATTGACTCTAGCAGTTTCCCCACTACCGATGTTAGACTAACTGGTCTGTAATTCCTCGTTTTCTCTCTCCCTCCCTTTTTAAAAAGTGGGGCTACCCTCCAATCCTCAGGAACTACTCCAGAATCTAAAGAGTTTTGAAAAATTATCACTAAGGCATCTGCTATTTCTGGGGCTATTCCTTAAGTACCCTGGGATGCAGCCTATCTGGCCCTGGGGATCTATCGGCCTTTAATCCATTCAATTTACTCAACACCACTTTCCGGCTAACCTGGATTTCACTCATTTCCTCCATCTCATTTGACCCGCGATCCCCTGCTATTTCCGGCAAATTATTTACGTCTTCCTGAGTGAAGACAGAACCAAAGTAGTTATTCGATTGGTCTGCCATGTCCTTGTTCTCCATGATCAATTCACCCGTTTCTGACTGCAAGGGACCTACATTTGTTTTAACTAATCTTTTGCGCTTCACATATCGATAAAAACTTTTGCAGTCAATTTTTATGTTTCCTGCCAGTTTTCTTTCATACTCCAATTTCCCTTTCCGAATCAAGCCCTTTGTCCTCCTATGTTGGTCTCTGAATCTCTCCCAGTCCCCTGGTAGGCTGCTTTTTCTAGCTAATTTGTACGCTTCATCTTTTTCTTTGATACTATCCCTGATTTCCCTCGTTATCCACGGATGCGCCACCTTCCCTGATTTATTTTTTTGCCATACTGGGATGAACAATTGTTGTAGTTCATCCATGCAGTCTTTAAATGCCTTCCATTGCATATCCACCGTTCAACCCTTCAAGAATCAATTGCCAGTCCATCTTGGCCAATTCACATCCCATACCCTGTTCTTAGTTGTCAACCAGTCTATTCCTGGTCACCACTGGTTTTGCCAGGACAGTGATTGATAAAATACCTCTTGATGCTCCTGAACACATCATCAGTATGCCTCCACACTGAAAAATGTAGAATATTTCATAATCCTTAAATAGGACCTACAAAGGCAGTTTTGTTATCAGTAGTTCAGAACAAATTTCACTTAAGATCCTCTAAGATCAGCAACAAATAACTTCAAACAACATACCCATTCAGCACTTTTAAATTTAGCAAAAAAAAATGCAAATCTTTCCATTAAAGTAGATGATATGTCATTTGCTTTTCTCTTTCAAAATAGCACACCAAGTAACACATCCTATTTCATTCTGTGCAATAGAGATTCTTTTCCACAGCTACCATTGCACCTGGATTGGGCTAGCTTCCAATTCCCCCATTTTTTACATTTCAAATGATTTTTAAAAATTAAAATTACGTGGCATTGCAGGAATTGTTAGCTTTGATTGACCATCCTAAATTTCCCCTGCACTAAGGAAGCAGTTAAGAGTCCATTATATTGGCTGGTCTGCACAGAGTGGAAATCCAGCTGATTATCTTCCCCAAAGAACATTACTACATTTAGTTTAGTTTAGTTCAAGATACAGCGTGGAAACAGGTCCTTCGGCCGACCGGGTCCACACCCACCAGCAACCCCGCACACTGACACTATCCTGCACACTCTAGGGACAATTTACATTTATATCAAGCCAATTTACCTCCAAACATGAACATCTTTGGAGTGTGGGAGGAAACAGAAGATCTCAATGAAAACACATGCTGGTCACATACAAACTCTGTTCAGACAAGCACCCATAGTCAGGATTGAATCTGGGTCTCTGGCACTGCAAGGCAGTAGCTCTACTGCTACGCCACCATGCCGCCTTTGAATCAGATGGGGTTTATGATGATCCAGTTGTTTTGTTAATGTAACAAGATTTTTATTTGAGATTGTTTAATTACTTGCATTCAAATTCTCTCTCGGTTATGGTGGAATTCAGACACATGTTTTTTGGTTATTGGTCCAAGAATCTGGCAGCTAATCCAAGCACTAAGCCACCATAATCTACTGATACTGGAATCTTTGTACAAATACTTGTCGCAGATGACTTTTTTGGTTGAGCAGCATCTGTGTAGGGAAAGGAATTTCAGGTTGAGACCCTAAATCGGGTTTGATGCAAGGTATCAACCTTCAATTTTGATCATTCCTTTCCACCCATAGATGCTGCTCGAAACAATTTCTTCCAGCAGCTTCGTTTTCACTAGATTACCATATCCACAACATTGCAATGGGAACAGGTTATCCTGAATGATTGTCTAAGAAGTAGTACATCTGAGATAGACATTAATATAGCGACAGAAGGAACTGCAGATGCTGAAATCTTGAGCAAAACGCAAAGTGCTGGGTCAACTCAAATTATCAGGTAGCATCTGTAGAGGGAATGGACAGGCAACAACTTAGGTTAGGTCCCCTCTTCACATTGACTCTGCTTCAGATATTGACATACATTCATTTTATAGCTCCATGCAAAACTAGCTTGTTGGTAATCAACATCTGATTGCCATTTTGCATTCCAACCTTCTGCTCAAAATATAATGGTAAGCAACATTATAGTTGCAACATTATAGTTGAATTATTAATAATTCAAACCGGTATATTGGCAATGGAGCTGCAATCAAATCCTTATAGGAAGTTAAATGGTTTGAACTAATATATATTGCATGAGTTTGAAGCAGCAAGATCAAGGATTTAAATGCAACGGTAGAATAACGCTGGAAAAGCAAGTAGTCCCCATAGTTAAATAAATAAATAATTAAATGTGTTTCAAGAAAGTTAAATTGTGCATTACATTGCGATGAAAATCAGAATCCAAAAAGAATCAGCAAAAAAACACCTGACAAAATCCAAAGTAAAACATTGATGTATTACTCTATCATGCTCAATAGAAAATCATGTGTAAGGGTTGACACGTTAGGATGAGCAATTTCAGTATTCTTGGTTATAAAATTTTCGGAACGGAAAAGAAAAAAATTGCAAGAGAGATAAAGAATCAAGATCAAAAACCCAGGACTGCAATGATTTACAAATGAACTGTTCAAATAATATACTTTTTGATTGCATTAAGCAATAACAGCAAGATGCAAACAGTGGATTATTGGAAAGGAAATCAAACATTAACTTTATGATAGAGTTCTATCTGCAAAATATTTTATTAATCTAGTTATAGATTAGGATTGTGAAATTGGCACATTATTGGCATATTAGGTATCAGATGCTACGGGGAGAAGGTGGGAGAATGGGGTTAGGATGGAAAGATACATCAGCCATGATTGAATGGCAGAGCAGACTTGATGGGCCAAATGGCTTAATTCTACTCCTATCACTTATGATATGATTATGCAATGTGATCAGGGGAGATTTCTTTGCAAAGTAAGATGTGCATTTACCAAGAAGAGAATTGCTAACTTTGTAATGGTGGAGGAGTTGTGTAGAGTCTAGCATGAGTATCATGCTAGAATCATAGGGTTAGGACATTTGAATTCTCATTCTCGATAGGATAAAATTAAAAGAGGCTGCAGGAGGCAATAATCGACTGATCTTCAAATAATGAATGAGAACAAAGTTTCTTGATAATCTTGCAGGGAAAAGAGAGGGGAGTACCCAAGCTTCAGATGTTCCTCGTCACCCGACCAAGGCAATTTTCTTATTTAACTTTCTAACAACAACCAATAAACTACCCTGACAGGAAGACTGTCGCATTTTCTCTGGTGTGTGTGTCTTCAGTTAAAATGTTACTCAAATACTGTTGACATTAGAGGCATGATTAACTTCATCCCTGATTTTGCAGAATCTGTCAAAAAACTGGCCAAGCCAACAGGGTTAAAATTTAAGGTTGAAGTGTGAAACACCTACTCTAACTGCAAACTAATGAGCAAACCTTGAAAAAATACTCCTATTGCCAGATTTAGAACACAAAAATGATTATGGTTACAAGAAAAAGAAGCAGATTTGCATTTTACTTCGGAGTCACGTGAGTGACTACGTGAATAGAAGCCCGTACAGCCGTTGGTGCGTCATGACGTCAGACGCTGGTGCAGTCGGCCGGTTGGAGCAGCAGCGCTCCTCCGAGCGGTAAGTTTAAACGGAGGGTTACACGAAAAGCTGGAGAATTCAGCGGGTGCAGCAGCATCTAAGGAGCGAAAGAGATGGGCGACGTTTCGGGTCGAGACCTTTCTTCAGACTTCACCCTCGATTCTCCAGCATCTGCAGTTCTTCGTTAACAAGTTTAAACGGAGGTAAGGTTTTAAAAAAAAAAAATTACCACAGGTCATTTTCTGCGACGGTTTGGAGTTCTGGTAGATATGTTGCAGAAAGTGAAGAAGGTGTCGGCGAGGCGCTCCGGGGGTAGAAAGGAAAAGTGGCCAGGAGAGTGTTGAGGATGGAGGCCCGTCTGGTACACCTGGTCCGGTGCTGGCTACACAGCCAGTGGTTGCGGACCCACTGCCGGGGGGCAGTGGAGGCTTGTCAGTAGGGAGGAAGGCCACTGGCAAGTCTCTGTGGCCCGTAGATGAGTCGGGCCTGGAGATTATACCCTCCATAGGAGAGTCCGTTTGCTCACGGCTCTCCCACGTCGAGATTCTATTACAAAAGAATGCTCGACAGGGACCAGCTCCGTGAGGAGGAGTGGTGCCCAAGCCAGGCTGATGGAGAGCTTGTGCTAGCAGCACCTGTTTCAGGGCTGCAGAACTATCCTGCCTGTGAGGAGGATGTTCTATCAGTGAAGTTTGCTGACACTGATTCTATGCTGGGGGAGAGCAGTAAATGAGTTCGGTTGGAGGTAATTCCGAACATTGCTGTGCTGAGCGTAGAGAGGCAGGAAAGGCGATTGATGTAGAATTGGCCAAAGCAATTCAGTATATGATCTCCCACCAGTTACAGGAGCTATGGATGAAGTAGCAAAAAACTATAAAGCTCCTGTTAATTGTGATCTCCTGAAGGTACCGGTGGTTAATCACCATATTTGGTCATAGATGGGTATGCCTGCTAGGGCCCAGGAGATGAAGTTTAAAAAAGTGCTTAAACTGTTGTCAGCAGGTATTACAGCTGTGGTGAAAGTTATTGATACAAGCGATATGGTTGAAGCACACCAGGATGAACTTGGATTCCTTTGTAATGCATTTTGAAATTAATAATATCGGGAGGGCCGCTGTTAGGCCAGTGCTAATCCGAATTTGGCGAGTTTGTGTAAACCGAACAGTGTACCACCACAAAATCTGTTGCTTGGTGGTAACCTTGCAAAAAGGGTCAAAGACTGTCATGAGGTTGTTAAAACCATGGCCCTCATTAAGCCAGCTGGCAAACAAGGCAAAAAAGGTTCTCTACAAGAAGTCGAGGACAACAAGGTCCGCAAGGAAAGATGCAGGTAACGAATATAACATTGACAGACGATGAATTAACTGATGTTCCTGTTCAAATTGGGGAAGGATTAAAATTGTTTCTCAAACAATGGCAGCAGTTGACATCAGATTTGTTCATACTTAGTGCATTGAAGGGGTGAAAAATTGAATTTTACTCTAAGGACAGTCTACCTAATCAACATTTTCCTAGTCGTAAACTTATTTTTTCAGATGAGGAAAATGTGCTTATTCAAGCAGAGATTCAGTTGTTACATAAGAAAGGGGTAATTGAGCCTTCTGTCTATCAAAGTCAACAATTTCGGTCAAGTATATTTCCCAGATCTAAAAAGACTGGGGGATGTAGAATTATTCTGGATTTATCGAATTTGAACAAATTTGTTTGTTATAGGCATTTCAAAATGGAGACCTTTACCACGGGCAAACATCTAGTGTCCAAAGGGTATTATATGGCAACCATTGATTTAAAGAATGCGTATTACGCAGTGTCTATTCATGGTGATGATAGAAGATATTTGAAATTTATTTGGATGACTGAGCTGTTGCAATTCAGGGCATTGCCGAATGGATTAACTTCAGCTCCTAGATTATTTACTAAATTGGTAAAACCTGTGTTAGCATTACTTAGAGCTCAGGGGCATGTGGTAATGGCCTATTTAGATGATATTCTGATTGTTGGAAAGACTCATGCTGAAACTCAATCATCAGTTTCAGTTGTTAAAATCACTTTTGAACAAATGGGATTTGTTATTCACCCAGATAAATCTAAATTATCACCAGTCCAAATTATTGATTATCTGGGATTTACCATTAATTCCAATCACATGTTGGTAACTTTGCCCAGGGATAAATTGAATCAGTTAATTGAGGACTGTGTTAATCTCATTGGAGAACAACGGCCTTCGATTAGACAAGTAGCCAGTTTAATTGGGAAGTTGTTGCAGCCTTTCCAGCTGTGCAGTATGGTCCTCTGCATTATCAACAATTACAACGATCAAAGGAACAGGCACTGAGAATACAAAGGGGCCATTTTTGATAGGCCTATGCAGTTGTCAGCTGGGGCGATTGCTGACATACAATGGTGGATAGTATATGTTTCAAAAAATTTAAGGAAGGTTTTGGTGGAATCACCGTCACTGATATTACAGACTGATGTAAGTGCACTGGGTTGGGGTGCAACAGATATGTCTTATAGTTGTGGAGGCAGATGGAATGTGGATGAGACATCGCTTCCTCAATTAAGAGGAATTAATTATTTAGAGTTGTTGGGCACCTGGTATGGGCTCAAAGCTTATTGTTCTACAAGGAGGGATCTGCATGTGCAGGTCAGATTGACAACACCACAGCAGTGGCATATGTAAACCACATGGGTGGAGTTAAGTCACAGTCTTGTGATAGACTGGCTAACCAGATTTGGAGCTGGTGTATTGACCAAAATATCTGGCTTTCAACACTTTATTTGCCAGGAAGAGGTCACGTCAGTTTAATGACAACATTGAATGGATGTTAAATCAGGATGTATTTAACCAAATGATTGATCAATATGGATTACCAGATATTGACGTGTTTGCATCTCGATTAAATCATCAGTTACCTAGATATGTTTCATGGTAACCAGATACTGGGGCAGTAGCAGTGGATGCATTTTCACTGCATTGCGGAGGAATGTTTGTGTATGTATTTCCTCCATTCTGTCTCATCAGCAGATGTTTGCAAATGATCAAGGAGGACTCCGCTTCAGGGGTATTGGTAGTGCCAGATTGGCCTACACAAGCATGGTTTCCTGTTGTATTACAAATGGCTAGGGAGCCTTACATGCTTATGCCCAAGAATAAAAATCTACTGGTAAATCCAGTCACTGGGGATCAACATCCTTTATATGATCGTATTGATCTGTTAATTTGCAGATTTTAAGGAGGCCATACCTGGGGAGAGGACTGTCTCATCGGACTGTGGATGTTCTCACGTTGGCCTGCAGGGATAGTACACAGCAGCAATATATCACCTATATAAGGAAGTGGGAGCAATTCTGCCTACAGCAGAATATTGTATATCACACTGCAGGGATCATGGACGTATTGGAGTTTGTCAACTCTTTATTTTGACCAAAAAATTAAGTTACAGTGCGATTAATTCAGCCAGAAGTGCTCTGTCTTCTTATTTACCTATGAATGCAGAATTGCATACAGTAGGGACACATCCGTTATTTTCACGATTCATGAAGGGAGTTTTCAATTCTAATCCTCCTAAACCCAGGTATGCCGGTATTTGGAATGTGAGTGAGGTTTTTATGGTTCTTCGCCAGTGGGCTCCGGTTACAAGCATATCAGTAGCCAAATTATCTATGAAGGTGGTCATGCTTATGGCGTTGGTTTCAGCTCAACGTGTACAAATGTTGCAAAAGCTACGGCTAGATAGAATGCATGTGTCGGCTGATGCCATTATATTTTATGTCTATGATTTGCTTAAACATAATAAAAGAGGCATGACAGGATGTAAGATTGTGTTTTCAGCATACCCCGCAGATGATCGCTTGTGTGTAGTCTCACATTTATCTCGTTACATTGAGATTACTAAACCTCTGAGAGGAACAGAGTTGGCTTTGTTTATTAGTCACAAAAAACCACACAGTAAGGTGTCGGTGCAAACGATTTCAAGGTGGCTAAAAGCAGGTCCTGGCAAGTGCTGGAATTGATACTGATAAATTCAAATCTCATTCCACCAGGCAGTGTGAACGTCGGATTTGGGTCTGCGGCGTGAATTCACAGTGCTTTGAAGTCTTCACGTAGTCACTCACGTGACTCCGAAAGTAAAATAGTAAGATTAAACGAGAACTTACCAGTTTGAAGTTTGATCTTTATTTTATGAGGAATCGAGTTGAGGGACTATGTGCCCTCCGTTCCCACCCTCATAGATCTCATCTGGTAGTTCTAGTTTTATCATCTTACCATTATACTTCAGTCATTGTTAGCTGTGGATTCATTCCGCTGCTTTGAAGATTGACGCACCAACGGCTGTACGGGCTTCTATTCACGTAGTCCCTCAACTCGACTCCTCATAAAATAAAGATCAAACTTCAAACTGGTAAGTTCTCGTTTAATCTTACTATTATTTTTTAAAACAAATAATTTGCTTTTATTTTAGAATTTGTTTTGTAAAAGCAAAGTTGAAATTTTCATGATTACCTTATGCTTGAAGCAATTTTGTTATATCATGGTATTTAAGAGCTTTTCTTTCAGATTGAAGAGGGTTTTGAGGTTGTTTATCCCTCACAAAGATGTTTGCCACATTCTCAGTTTGGTGCTCCCACGCAAATTCCATTGAGCTGGGATTTTCTTGATCAGGACATTTCTGGAAGTATATTCTGATTGCAACCTCAACAAGAATTCCTTTTTGTGTTTCGTTAAGTGCCTGATGTTGAGCTGATGACCATGTAGCAAGTTTAACAGGGCAACTGATCCTTAGTAAATAGAAACTCCCAGAGTGTGTGTCTCCCCAGCCAACCAGATTTGGGGATTAAATGATAATCACAGGAATAATTAGAAGAAATTTGATTTAAAAATACATGCCTAAATATCAAATAAGATACGTTAAGAAATAAAGAGAACTTATAGTTTGAGAAAGATAGGTGTGCCAAAATGGACAAAAAATAATCACAGTAAAATGTTGCATGATTCCAAAGTCTGGAGACTCCACCAATTAAATTGCTAAATATCTGGATCAGCAGTTTATTGGGAATCAATTTGTGTATGAACCTCGTGCCACTAATTAGATATAAACCTCAGTAGCATGTTTAATGTACAACATTAAAATGAAATTTAGCATGATAGTCATCATGGAAACACAATAAATTGCAGATGCTGGAATCTTAAGTAAAACACAAAGTGCACAATGTCAAGCAGCATCTCTGGAGAACATGGATAGGCAATGTTTTTGGTCAGGATTCTTCTACAGATTGGCAGTCATCATGCTTATATCCTGCAGTTGCAGCCTGCTTTTCATTCACACTATCTATCCGCCCTCTGAGATTAGGAAGGGTGGGCATCATAGGGAACACTGCTGTTAAGCCTGCAGATCAGGCAGATGATTATATCATGCAGATGGGATGTCAGCACTGCAATTTTGAGGCTTAATTATCCTGTAAAGACCTTCCATGAAAGACACAATCCTGAACATGAAGGGCCCACACTAGTGCAATTTACAAGGATCATTTGCAACTTACAGGTTAGTTGCCATTGATTTACTGTGACAGTTGCTGCAGTTCTAATAGTGTTTGGTTTCTATCGCTGCTTCAAGTCACAGAAATCTCCAGGGAATGGTGTGCAGGTGCTGAAGGACATTTTGCTGACTCTGCGTACCAACATGCAGGAAATAGCAGATATTACCCCTGCTATTTGAAATGGAGAGTGAGAAGGAGGCACACAGAGCAGGAGCACAAGATGCATGGGATAAAGGACACACACAAAAAAAAACAACCTGCTCAGTATTTACAGGTAAAAATGTTCCTACCTCAGGAAATAGCAGATGACATAACTATGTCTCACTAAGGACATTTACACTGACATCTGGTACATGTACCATAGCAGGAGCAATACAAGTTAACAGCAGCAATAAAAGCTAAGGCCTCTGGTTCATTTGGGCTTGGGAATAGAGATGGATATTTGCAAAGCTTTCAATTTCCCAATGCTTTGTTGCATTAGGTCTTTGATGCAATGGGACATTTGCTCACATACTCCACTGAAAATGACCAAATTGTGCTTCTTTTAGTTGCCAAAAACAGCAGGTTGAGAACGTGTTGTTTTGCTTTGATTGTAGGTTTTCTCATGGTAGCAGGTGGCATAGACTACACACATTGCTTTGCAGTGTTTGCACATCAACTCTGACCTTTGTTGCTAGCTGGCTGCAGCTGATTGTGTTATTATGGGCGTGCAACTTCAGCCAGCGCAGGATTCTGAAAATCTTTTGTGCATTAATGAGATACCAACATCAGTGCCGAATCCAGCATGTTTTGTATTTAACAATGTGAGTTAACTGGCTTCACAAGCTCAATGTCTGTTTTTCACAGACAATCTGCAGTTCCTTCCTTCACATCCAATTGATAACCTCCACCTCAATGCTGACAATTGAAATCTAATACATTCTAGAGTTTAGTGGTTTATTGCAATGTTTTCCTCTAAATGTAATAAGCTGACGGAGATGATATGCCTTTTCAATATGTCCTAAGGCATTTTATCCTCCATTAGGCTGCACTTGACTTCATTCTCAACAGTTTCATTTCAGTCTGAAACATAGAAACATAGAAATTAGGTGCAGGAGTAGGCCATTCAGCCCTTCGAGCCTGCACCGCCATTCAATATGATCATGGCTGATCATCCAACTCAGTATCCCGTACCTGCCTTCTCTCCATACCCTCTGATCCCCTTAGCCACAAGGGCCACATCCAACTCACTCTTAAATATAGCCAATGAACTGGCCTCAACTACTCTCTGTGGCAGAGAGTTCCAGAGACTCACCACTCTCTGTGTGAAGAAAGTCTTTCTCATCTCGGTCTTAAAGGATTTCCCCCTTATCCTTAAGCTGTGACCCCTTGTCCTGGACTTCCCCAACATCGGGAACAATCTTCCTGCATCTAGCCTGTCCAACCCCTTAAGAATTTTGTAAGTTTCTATAAGATCCCCTCTTAATCTCCTAAATTTCAGAGAGTATAAACCGAGTCTATCCAGTCTTTCTTCATAAGACAGTCCTGACATCCCAGGAATCAGTCTGGTGAACCTTCTCTGCACTCCCTCTATGGCAATAATGTCCTTCCTCAGATTTGGAGACCAAAACTGCACGCAATACTCCAGGTGTGGTCTCACCAAGACCCTGTACAACTGAAGTAGAACCTCCCTGCTCCTGTACTCAAATCCTTTTGCTATGAAAGCTAACATACCATTCGCTTTTTTCACTGCCTGCTGCACCTGCATGCCTACTTTCAATGACTGGTGTACCATGACACCCAGGTCTTCGCTGCATCTCCCCTTTTCCTAATCGGCCACCATTTAAATAATAGTCTGCTTTCCTGTTTTTGCCACCAAAGTGGATAACCTCACATTTATCCACATTAGCTCCTGGGACAGGGTTGTTTCATTTGTGACATTGCCAGCCTACGGGAGAGCCATGCCAGCAGCGCCTGGGACAGGGCTGTTTCATGTCAAAAAGTGCCGGCCTCTGCGAGAGGCGGCGCCGTCAACGCCTGGGTCAGGCTTGCTCAAGGTAACACATAAGTCTGCTAGGCCCACGGAGTCGGGGGGAGATTCCCCACTGGAGCTGGATAGCAAAATAATAGGCCCACGGAGTCGGGGGATGATTCCTCACCGGGGCTGGATAGTGCGTTTGACTACTATCCCAAATGCAGCAACTATTGCATACAGTGCTACAGCAGGGCACATGGCAGCAGGAGGAGTGTCAGCGCCACCCTGAACAAAAGGCGCCAGCAGCACCTAGTAGAGAGCTGCTTGATAGCACCCTCATGGATGAGGAGGCGCGTGCCATGGGTCATCTTAGCTCTGTCCCCGACTCTGATGGTAAGGTTGAGCCAGATGTTCCATCTCTGCAGGCCACAACAGCAGCGCCAGTTGCCAGAGCTGCTTCAGGTCTCCCTCTTGGAGGCAGAGACCAAGACGGGTCAGTATCCTGCTGATGCCGAGTCTCAGGGTATGACCGTGGGGCATAACCCTAGGGATGAAGGGCACATGTCAGAGGTACCTTTTCCTGACAACAAAGTTGCCATCCCAGCAGAGTGATCCATTCGGGTACAGGTCAAATGGGGTGATATCAGCATAGGTATCCTGCGGCCTGCGGCAGCGCCTGTTTAGGGCTGCCTCCGAATCACCCTCTCTGAGGAGGGGAGTGCGAAAGATCAAGATATAACTGACTCCAGGCTCTAAAAAGGTCGATGGAACATACTAGAGCATATATGTGCCAGCAGTGAACAGCGCCAACAGGGGGATGTGAGAGCCAGCCGCCGAATCTGTTATTCAGGTAAGGCCTATTCAACAGGGGAGAAAACCTGGCAGACGAATCAATTAAGGCCAACGGCGGGCAAAGGTTCATCGTTTCAGAAAGCACCCCAGGCGTTCATCGGCAGTAGGCGGTTCACTGGAGCTGGGGGGGGGGGGGGGGCAGTATGACAGCTGGGCAGAAGTTCCACGCACCCTACCAACCCTACTCAACAAAGTGAGTCTGGCACTTTCAAAACATGGGTAAGTGCACCACTCACAAGTTGTAATATTTACACTTGTTTGTACAACACACAAAGAATAAAACATCTGCTTAGAAGCACAGTAATAGCATTCCAAGCAAGTTTGGATTATGGCCAGGGTTGTCTTTGAAGATAAGGTTCAGAAATCGGGCCAGAGTTCTCATGCAAAGCACCCATGGAATAAGACAGGAGTGGCCTGTTTATTATGAAAAATGGAGAGTGTCGGGCATATGAACTTTCCAAATATGAAAACTTATTTTCCTGACTAACAACAGATTCATAAGGGTCTCAAAGATCCATTCTATGCAGTTCCCATTACAGAGGTTATCAAAGACAATATAACTGTACTAATAACAGTAAAACATTGTGGAATGGGATAAACTATTTGTTGGTCATTGGGATTTACCTTTAACTATTAATTAGCCTATGACTCTGCCCTGTGGCAAGAGATTGGAGTTAATAGCAACCTGTTATAAAACTGACTTCTATGTCATCAAGAGTAATTGGCAATATAGTAGCTGTGTGTCAGCTGTGCAAATCAAGGAACTGATATTGTGCAAAGTAGCGACCTCTCAAAGGACATGTAGACCATTGTTAACAACCTTATGCTATTATCAGCTGAAGCTACCTCAGTCACAATGATGAACAAACAGAATTCAGCATTGCTCCAGTAGTTTGGTCGGTCGAATTCAGTTATTACAAACTGATGCTAAGGGCTCTAAGGTGAGAAGTTCCAAATACCATCTCTAGTTGGAGGTAGTGGAGATTTGCATGAGTTACCAATTCTTCAGTTGTTGGTATCAACTAAATATATACACTCGATGCACCCCATGGGTAAGGGGCTATTGAGCGAATATACATAATCTACATGCTCAACTTCAAGTTGCTACACACTGGTGGTGGCATATGTTAGCCACATGGCAATCAAGTAAAAGTATCCTGTAATAATTTACCTAATCTCCTTTGCCACTGGTGTATCATTCAGTTCAGATTGATGACAACACAGAATAGGTATTGGATCTCAAAGTATTATGAAAATATGATTCAATGCTACATCGAAAATCGACATGTTGGTTTCATGTTTATTCACTGATTGCAAAAATATGTGGCAGAACAGTGCAGAGAAATACATTCTCACTACAAAAAGGAGGAATGTTCCTTTATGTCTTCCTCCATTTTGCCTCATTAACAGTCAGCAAGACCTCACTTTAGGTTTCGTACTGTCGGACTGCCTAAGGAGCCATGTTGCCTGCTTTCGTCAGGCATACTAATACAACGGTATACGGTTGTATTATTACGATTATTCTAAAAAATGAAAACTTTGCTGGTTCGAACTGTGGTTCAGACAAACCGGCCTCTGTATAATAAAACAATTATTGACTTACACATTCTGAATGGATTGACTTACGGATCAGGTTGTCACATCAAGCCATGGATGTGCTCACTACAGAGTGCAGGGATAGCACCCAAAAAAGCAGTACATTCCTATTGAGGGGATCGGAAGCGGTTTTGTTTAAATGTTAATGTTACATTTAGGTACAGATTACTGACATCTTCCAGTTCATTCTTAAATGGTCTTTGACAATAATTCAGTTATAGAGCCACTACAGCTACAACAAACGGGAACCACTTTGTCGGGTTCAACCCCGGATATCGAGTTGTAAAAGAGATCTTGACACAAGTTCTCCCACTACAAGAATATGCAGTTTTGATATTGAAAATGTGTTAACATTACTTCACCAGAGGGTTCCAGCTACATCCTTAGTCATGACACTAATATCAGCACAACGAGGGCAAACATTGCAAATGCTGTGGCTAGATAGGATGGAATTGGCTGCGGGTGCCATTACATTTTACATTCTCATCTACACAAGCAGAGCAGACCAGGGGTGGCAGGATTTAAGATCATTTTTTGGATACCCCACGGACTCACATCTATGTGGGAGGGCAGGCTTGCTATATTATATCAAGGCCACCAGATTCCTAAGAAGTGTGGAATCAGCATTGTTTATTAAGCGACAAACAACCACACAAGGGAAGGTCGGTTCAGACTATTTCAAGGTGGCTGCAGCAGATTCTGGTTTATGCACGTATTAACACTGACAATTGTATATCTCATTCCACCAGGGCAGCGTCAGCGGCCAGGGCAATGGACATTCCCATCGACCATATCCTCGCGACCGCAGGAAGTCAACTGAATTTGATTTTAAAAAAAATGTTTACCATAGGCTGGTTACTGACCCGGGGTTTTTGCCCATTCTGTTTTGCGTCCACTTTAGACTTCCCTGAGATACAGGGGTTGCTATTGATTTCTTTATTAACGTAAACCATTAATACATTTGAATCAATGTCATGCTTAATGCATTTTTTGATTATTCACTAATCCTGAGTCAATCGATGCAGTGAAATGCTGAGATTTGGATCTGCGGCATGAAATCACAAAGCTTCAAACTCTTCACGGAATCACCCATGTGACTCCGAAGTAAAATAGTAAGATGAAACGAGAACTTACCAGTTTGAAGTTTGATCTTGATTTTATGAGGAGTTACATTGGTGATTACGTGCCCTCCAAGCCCAACCCTCTCTCATAAAGGTCATCTGGTAGTTCTTGAGTCACTCATCTTACTATGTCACTTCGGTAATTGTTATTTGTGATTTCATACCGCTGCTTTGAAGATTGACGCGCATGCGCACTGGTGGGGTTTTTCATGTAATCACCAACGTAACTCCTCATAAAATCAAGATCAAACTTCAAACTGGTATGTTCTCGTTTAATCTTACTATTTTACTTCGGAGTCACGTGAGTGACTACGTGAATAGAAGCCCGTACAGCCGTTGGTGCGTCATGACGTCAGACGCTGGTGCAGTCGGCTGGTTGGAGCAGTAGCGCTCCTCCGAGCGGTAAGTTTAAACCGCGGGTTATACGAAGAGCTGGAGAATTTAGCGGTGCAGCAGCATCTAAGGAGAGAAGGAGATGGGCGACATTTCGGGTCGAGACCCTTCTTCAGACTTTACCCTCGATTCTCCAGCATTTGCAGTTCTTCGTTAAACAAGTTTAAAGAGGTAAGGTTTTTAAAAAATTTTTACCACATGTCATTTTCTACGACGGTTTGGGGTTCTTAGAGAATGTTGCAGAAAGTGAAGAAGGTGCGGCGAGGCGCTCCGGGGGTAGAAAGGAAAAGTGGCAGGAGAGTGTTGAGGATGGAGGCCCGTCTGGTACACCTGGTCCAGTGCTGGCTACACAGCCAGTGGTTGCGGACCCACTGCCGGGGGGCAGTGGAGGCTTGTCAGTAGGGTGGAGGCCACTGGCAAGTCTCTGTGGCCCGTAAATGAGTCGGGCCTGGAGGTTATACCCTCCATAGGAGAGTCCGTTTGCTCACGGCTCTCCCATGTCGAGATTCTATTACAAAAGAATGCTCGACAGGGACCAGCTCCGTGGGGAGGAGTGGTGCCCAAGCCAGGCTGATGGAGAGCTTGTGCTAGCAGCACCTGTTTCAGGGCTGCAGAACTATCCTGCCTGTGAGGAGGATGTTCTATCAGTGCAGTTTGCTGACACTGATTCTATGCTGGGGGAGAGCAGTAAAGGTGTTCGGTTGGAGGTAATTCCGAACATTGCTGGGAAGTTTGCTGAGTGTAGAGAGGCAGGAAAAGCGATTGATGTAGAATTGGCCGAAGCCATTCAGTATATGCTCTCCCACCAGTTACAGGAGCTAGCTATGGATGAAGTAGCAAAAAACTATAAAGCTCCTGTTAATTGTGATCTCCTGAAGGTACCGGTGGTTAATCACCAAATTTGGTCATAGATGGGTTTGCCTGCTAGGGCCCAGGAGATGAAGTTTAAAAAAGTGCTTAAACTGTTGTCAGCAGGTATTACAGCTGTGGTGAAAGTTATTGATACAAACGATATGGTTGAAGCACACCAGGATGAACTGGGACTCCTTTGTAATGCATTTTGAAATTAATAATATCGGGGAGGGCCGCTATTAGGCCAGTGCTAACCCGAATTTGGCGAGTTGTGCAAACCGACCAGTGTACCACCACAAAATCTGTTGTTTGGTGGTAACCTTGCAAAAAGGGTCAAAGACTGTCATGAGGTTGTTATAACCATGGCCCTCATTAAGCCAGCTGGAAGCAAGGCAAAAAAGGTTCTCTACAAGAAGTCGAGGACAACAAGGCCGCAAGGAAAGATGCTGGTAAGGAATATAACATTGACAGACGATGAATTAACTGATGTTCCTGTTCAAATCGGGGAAGGTTAAAATTGTTTCTCAAACAATGGCAGCAGTTGACATCAGATTTGTTCATACTTAGTGTATTGAAGGAGTGAAAAATTGGATTTTACTATAAGGACAGTCTACCTAATCAACATTTTCCTAGTCGTAAACTTATTTTTCAGATGAGGAAAATGTGCTTATTCAAGCAGAGATTCAGTCGTTACATAAGAAAGGGGTAATTGAGCCTTCTGTCTATCAAAGTCAACAATTTCTGTCAAGTATATTTCCCAGATCTAAAAAAGACTGGGCGAAGTAGAATTATTCTGGATTTATCGAATTTGAACAAATTTGTTTGTTATAGGCATTTCAAAATGGAGACCTTTACCACGGGCAAACATCTAGTGTCCAAAGGGTATTATATGGCAACCATTGATTTAAAGAATGCGTATTACGCAGTGTCTATTCATGGTGATGATAGAAGATATTTGAAATTTATTTGGATGACTGAGCTGTGGCAATTCAGGGCATTGCCGAATGGATTAACTTCAGCTCCTAGATTATTTACTAAATTGGTAAAACCTGTGTTAGCATTACTTAGAGCTCAGGGGCATGTGGTAATGGCCTATTTAGATGATATTCTGATTGTTGGAAAGACTCATGCTGAAACCGAGGACCCGAGGAAGCAGCTGATTGGGTGCAACCCCGGGTTTACTATTTTACATTTCTGCCTTCTGGGAGTGAGGGATTCTGGGAGTTAGGGATTCAGTATTTAGTAGTAAAGTTTAAAGGATAAGTTTTTGTGTTTTTTTTTAGTAATTTGGGAGTAAGGTATGGCAGTAGAGATTGGCCCCATGGTTTGTTCAGCCTGCAACATGTGGGAGATCAGGGAGATGGTCGGTGTCCCTGGTGACTACGTTTGCAGGAAGTGTGTCCAGCTGCAGCTCCTGGCAGATCGCATTGAACGATTGGAACTGCGGCTGGATTCATACTGGAGCATCCACGATGCGGAGAAAGTCGTGGATAGCACGTACAGTGAGTTGGTCACACCGCAGGCAAAAGGTAGGAGGACAAGAAGGGAACGGGTGGCCAATAGCCAGCAAAGCAGTAGGCAGGTAGTGCAGGAGTCCCCTGCGGTCATCTCCCTCCTAAACAGGTATACCATTTTGGATACTGTTGTGGGAGATGGCTCATCAGGGGAATGCAGCAGCAGCCAGGTTCATGGCACCATGGGTGGCTCTGCAGCACATGAGGGGGGAAAAAAGAGGGGAAGGGCAATAGTAATAGGGGATTCAATTGTCAGGGGAATAGATAGGCGTTTCTGCGGCCGCAAACGAGACTCCAGGATGGTATGTTGCCTCCCTGGTGCAAAGGTCAGGGATGTCACTGAACGGCTGCAGAACATTCTGGAGGGGGGGGGGTGAACAGCCAGTTGTCGTGGTGCATGTTGGCACCAACGATATAGGTAAAAAAAGGGATGAGGTCCTACAAGGTGAATTTAGGGAGCTAGGAGATAAACTTAAAAGTAGGACCTCAAAGGTAGTAATCTCCGGATTACTACCAGTACCACGGGCCAGTCAGAGTAGAAATAGGAGGATAATGCAAATGAATACGTGGCTTGAAAAGTGGTGCAAGGGGGAGGGATTCAAATTTTTAGGACCAGCACTACAAACAGGACGGTTTGCACCTGGAATGGAATGGAACCAATGTTCTTGGGGGAGTGTTTGCTAGTGCTGTCGGGGAGGATTTAAACTAATGTGGCAGGGGGATGGGTACAAGAGCAGAGAGGCAGGATGGTGTAAAATGAGGGTAGAAGCATTAGGTAGCAAGGTGAAAGGTAAAAGTGGCAGGCAGGCAAAACCAGGGCTAAAATCAAAAAGGGCCACTTTTCAGCAAAATTGTATAAGGGGTAAATGCGTTGTAAAGACAAGCCTGAAGGCTTTGTGTCTCAATGCAAGGAGTATTCGTAATAAGGTGGACGAGTTGAACGTGCAGATAGATATTAATGATTATGATATAGTTGGGATCACGGAGACATGGCTCCAGGGTGACGTAGGCTGGGAGCTGAACATCCAGGGATATTCAATATTCAGGAGGGATAGAGAGAAAGGAAAAGGAGGTGGAGTAGCGTTGCTGGTTAGAGAGGAGATTAAAGCAATGGAAAGGAAGGACATTAGCTTGGAGGATGTGGAATCGGTATGGGTAGAGCTACAAAACACTAAGGGGCAGAAAACGCTGGTGGGTGTTGTGTACAGGCCACCTAACAGTAGCAGAGAAGTTGGGGATGGTATCAAACAGGAAATTAGAAATGCCTGCGACAAAGGCAAAACAGTTATAATGGGTGACTTCAATCTACATATAGATTGGGTTAATCAAATTGGCAGGGGTGCTGAGGAAGAGGATTTTTTGGAATGTATGCGGGATAGTTATCTAAATCAACATGTAGAGGAACCAACGAGAGAGCAGGCTATTTTAGACTGGGTTTTGAGTAATGAGGAAGGGGTAATTAGCCGTCTTGTTGTACGTGCCCCCTTGGGCAAGAGTGACCATAATATGGTTGAGTTCTCCATTAGGATGGAGAGTGACATTGTTAATTCAGAAACAATGGTTCTGAACTTAAAGAAAGGTAACTTTGAGGGTATGAGACGTGAATTGGCCAAGATTGACTGGCAATTAATTCTAAAAGGGTTGACGGTGGATATACAATGGAAGACATTTAAAGACTGCATGGATGAACTACAAAAATTGTTCATCCCAGTTTGGCAAAAGAATAAATCGGGGAAGGTAGTGCATCCGTGGATAACAAGGGAAATCAGGGATAGTATCAAAGCAAAGGATGATGCGTACAAAGTAGCCAGAAAAAGCAGCATACCAGAGGACTGGGAGAAATTCAGAGACCAGCAGAGGAGGACAAAGGGCTTAATTAGGAAAGGAAAAATAGATTATGAAAGAAAACTGGCAGGGAACATAAAAACTGACTGCAAAAGTTTTTATAGATATGTGAAGAGAAAGAGGTTAGTTAAAACAAATGTAGGTCCCTTGCAGTCAGAAACAGGTGAGTTGATCATGGGGAACAAGGATATGGCGGACCAATTGAATAACTACTTTGGTTCCATCTTCACTAAGGAAGACATAAATAATCTGCCTGAAATAGCAGGGGACTGTGGGTCAAAGGAGGAATTGAGTGAAATCCAGGTCAGTCGGGAAGTGGTGTTGGGTAAATTGAATAGATTAAAGGCCGATAAATCCCCAGGGCCAGATAGGCTGCATCCCAGGGTACTTAAGGAAGTAGCTCAGGAAATAGTGGATGCATTAGTGATAATCTTTCAAAACTCTTTAGATTCTGGAGTAGTTCCTGAGGATTGGCGGGTAGCAAATGTAACCCGCTCTTTTTAAGAAGGGAGGGAGAGAGAAAACGGGGAATTACAGACCAGTTAGTCTAACATCGGTAGTGGGGAAACTGCTAGAGTCAGTTATTAAAGATGGGATAGCAGCACATTTGGAAAGTGGTGAAATCATTGGACAAAGTCAGCATGGATTTACAAAAGGTAAATCATGTCTGACGAATCTTGTGGAATTTTTCGAGGATGTAACTAGTAGCGTGGATAAGGGAGAACCAGTGGATGTGGTATATCTGGACTTCCAGAAGGCTTTCGACAAGGTCCCACATAAGAGATTAGTATACAAACTTAAAGCATACGGTATTAGGGGTTCAGTATTGATGTGGATAGAGAACTGGCTGGCAAACAGGAAGCAAAGAGTAGGAGTAAACGGGTCCTTTTCACAATGGCAGGCAGTAACTAGTGGGGTACCGCAGGGCTCAGTGCTGGGACCCCAGCTATTTACAATATATATTAATGATCTGGATGAGGGAATTGAAGGCAATATCTCCAAGTTTGCGGATGACACTAAGCTGGGGGGCAGTGTTCGCTGTGAGGAGGATGCTAGGAGACTGCAAGGTGACTTGGATAGGCTGGGTGAGTGGGCAAATGTTTGGCAGATGCAGTATAATGTGGATAAATGTGAGGTTATCCACTTTGGTGGCAAAAACAGGAAAGCAGACTATTATTTAAATGGTGGCCGATTAGGAAAAGGGGAGATGCAGCGAGACCTGGGTGTCATGGTACACCAGTCATTGAAAGTAGGCATGCAGGTGCAGCAGGCAGTGAAAAAAGCGAATGGTATGTTAGCTTTCATAGCAAAAGGATTTGAGTACAGGAGCAGGGAGGTTCTACTTCAGTTGTACAGGGTCTTGGTGAGACCACACCTGGAGTATTGCGTGCAGTTTTGGTCTCCAAATCTGAGGAAGGTCATTATTGCCATAGAGGGAGTGCAGAGAAGGTTCACCAGACTGATTCCTGGGATGTCAGGACTGTCTTATGAAGAAAGACTGGATAGACTCGGTTTATACTCTCTGGAATTTAGGAGATTAAGAGGGGATCTTATAGAAACTTACAAAATTCTTAAGGGGTTGGACAGGCTAGATGCAGGAAGATTGTTCCCGATGTTGGGGAAGTCCAGGACAAGGGGTCACAGCTTAAGGATAAGGGGGAAATCCTTTAAGACCGAGATGAGAAAGACTTTCTTCACACAGAGAGTGGTGAGTCTCTGGAACTCTCTGCCACAGAGGGTAGTTGAGGTCAGTTCATTGGCTATATTTAAGAGTGAGTTGGATGTGGCCCTTGTGGCTAAGGGGATCAGAGGGTATGGAGAGAAGGCAGGTACGGGATACTGAGTTGGATGATCAGCCATGATCATATTGAATGGCGGTGCAGGCTCGAAGGGCTGAATGGCCTACTCCTGCACCTAATTTCTATGTTTCTATGTTTCTATGAAACTTAATGCATCAGTTTCAGTTGTTAAAATCACTTTTGAACAAATGGGATTTGTTATTCACCCAGATAAATCTAAATTATCACCAGTCCAAATTATTGATTATCTGGGATTTACCATTAATTCCAATCACATGTTGGTAACTTTGCCCAGGGATAAATTGAATCAGTTAATTGAGGACTGTGTTAATCTCGTTGGAGAACAACGGCCTTCGATTAGACAAGTAGCCAGTTTTAGTGGGAAATTGTTGCAGCCTTTCCAGCTGTGCAGTATGGTCCTCTGCATTATCAACAATTACAACGATCAAAGGAACAGGCACTGAGAATACAAAGGGGCCATTTTTGATAGGCCTATGCAGTTGTCAGCTGGGGCGATTGCTGACATACAATGGTGGATAGTATATGTTTCAAAAAATTTAAGGAAGGTTTTGGTGGAATCACCGTCACTGATATTACAGACTGATGTAAGTGCACTGGGTTGGGGTGCAACAGATATGTCTTCTAGTTGTGGAGGCAGATGGAATGTGGATGAGACATCGCTTCCTCAATTAAGAGGGAATAATTATTTAGAGTTGTTGGGCACCTGGTATGGGCTCAAAGCTTATTGTTCTACAAGGAGGGATCTGCATGTGCAGGTCAGATTGACAACACCACAGCAGTGGCATATGTAAACCACATGGGTGGAGTTAAGTCACAGTCTTGTGATAGACTGGCTAACCAGATTTGGAGCTGGTGTATTGATCAAAATATCTGGCTTTCAGCACTTTATTTGCCAGGAAGAGGTCACGTCAGTTTAATGACAACATTGAATGGATGTTAAATCAGGATGTATTTAACCAAATGATTGATCAGTATGCATTGCCAGATATTGACTTGTTTGCATCTCGATTAAATCATCAGTTACCTAGATATGTTTAATGGTAACCAGATTGTGGGGCAGTAGCAGTGGATGCATTTTTGCTGCATTGGGGGAGGAATGTTTGTGTATGTATTTCCTCCATTCTGTCTCATCAGCAGATGTTTGCAAAAGATCAAGGAGGACTCCGCTTCAGGGGTATTGGTAGTGCCAGATTGGCCTACAGGAGCATGGTTTCCCGTTGTATTACAAATGGCTAGGGAGCCTTACATGCTTACGCCCAAGAATAAAAATCTACTGGTAAATCCAGTCACTGGGGATCAACATCCTTTATATGATCGTATTGATCTGTTAATTTGCAGATTTTAAGGAGGCCATACCTGGGGAGAGGACTGTCTCATCGGACTGTGGATGTTCTCACGTCGGCCTGCAGGGATAGTACACAGCAGCAATATATCACCTATATAAGGAAGTGGGAGCAATTCTGCCTACAGCAGAATATTGTATATCACACTGCAGGGATCACGGATGTATTGGAGTTTGTCAACTCTTTATTTTGACCAAAAAATTAAGTTACAGTGCGATTAATTCAGCCAGAAGTGCTCTGTCTTCTTATTTACCTATGAATGCAGAATTGTATACAGTAGGGACACATCCGTTAGTTTCACGATTCATGAAGGGAGTTTTTCAATTTTAATCCTCCTAAACCCAGGTATGCCGGTATTTGGAATGTGAGTGAGTTTTTATGGTTCTTCGCCAGTGGGCTCCGGTTACAAGCCTATCAGTAGCCAAATTATCTATGAAGGTGGTCATGCTTATGGCGTTGGTTTCAGCTCAACGTGTACAAATGTTGCAAAAGCTACGGCTAGATAGAATGCATGTGTCGGCTGATGCCATTATATTTTATGTCTATGATTTGCTTAAACATAATAAAAGAGGCATGACAGGATGTAAGATTGTGTTTTCAGCATACCCCGCAGATGATCGCTTCTGTGTAGTCTCACATTTGTCTCGTTACATTGAGATTACTAAACCTCTGAGAGGAACAGAGTTGGCTTTGTTTATTAGTCACAAAAAACCACACAGTAAGGTGTCGGTGCAAACGATTTCAAGGTGGCTAAAGTGGGTCCTGGCAAGTGCTGGAATTGATACTGATAAATTCAAATCTCATTCCACCAGGGCGGCATCAACTTCCGCGGCAAGGGCGATGGACTTGCCAATAGACCATGTCCTCGCGGCCGCAGGATGGTCCAGTGAGCTAACTTTTCAGAGGTTTTATCACAAGCCGATTTCAAGGCTCGGGGTGTTTGCTGATTCTGGTTTCAGTACTGTTACACTTTTCCCCTGAGTTAGAGGGGTTTGTTATGATTTGTTTGTAAATAAACTGTTATTTCATTTAACAAATGTATTACTGATGCATGATTGATTGTTAACAACTTTTGAGTCAATCCAGGCAGTGTGAACATCGGATTTGAGTGTGCGGCGTGAATTCACAGTGCTTTGAAGTCTTCACGTAGTCACTCACGTGACTCCGAAGTAAAATAGTAAGATTAAACGAGAACTTACCAGTTTGAAGTTTGATCTTTATTTTATGAGGAGTCGAGTTGAGGGAGTACGTGCCCTCCGCTCCCACCCTCATAGATCTCATCTGGTAGTTCTAGTTTTATCATCTTACCGTTATACTTCAGTCATTGTTAGCTGTGAATTCATTCCGCTGCTTTGAAGATTGACGCACCAACGGCTGTACGGGCTTCTATTCACGTAGTCCCTCAACTCGACTCCTCATAAAATAAAGATCAAACTTCAAACTGGTAAGTTCTCGTTTAATTTTACTATTCTTGTGTTAAATCTAATTGAGGGATTCTCTGTTTCATTTTATTCTAATCTATTGTAGCAGCAGACTTTTATATCATTCAAGAGATTACTCCCTCTAGCCGCTAAGTGGACTGCATGGTTAAGGGGAATGTCGTTATACGCATGCAAGCTCTCCGCCAGAGACCTTCAGCTTCTTCACAGATAAATCTTCATAACACAGTCTTTTGATTAATAGATTCTTTATTGTTGATGAAAAACAATAAGGTACATCCAAACTTCTTCCAACTCATACTATAATCTTCATCAAACTCCAGCTTATCGCTTTATAGGTTGGAAAATCCTTGTGTCTCCATTTCTTTTTTTTTCGCATGGTCAAAGGGTGTGCCTTCCCCATGCTGGTCCCAAACTGAACTAAAAACTAAGCTTCTGCACAAGAAACCTAGCTCCAAACAGGGCCTAAAATATGTCAGAAATCCCACCCACAATATAATGGGCAGTCTAAAATTTAAAGACACATGCCATCATTAATGACACACAAAACAAGCCAAATGGCCACTACATCTATGGTCTCTCTTTGAGTTCCCTCTCAGAATCTAGGATATCCATTTAGATTTAATTAAAGCCACAATTCATGACCACTCTTAAAGATTTGAGCAATTTTATCTTGGTTTCTTCTGTGTATCTCTTCCTTTTTACTTGGCTAAACTCTTGCCTTATCAGAAGTAAACTGAGCCCTTTATGTGAAGGTGGCTACAGTCCTAGAAACAAACACAAGTAGTATTCACTGAAGGAGAGGTGAATAATTTTAGAAAATATGCACTCATACCAATATTCTTTCATTCCTATTAGCAGTATATCTGTAATACCGATGTACAAAGGCTGAGCCACTGTTTTTTTGGGCACTAAGGGAGCTTATACTGGCTGCCAGAGAAAAAAAAATGAACAGAAGATTTGATTTTCTGAATCCAATAGATTGAATGATTTTCCATTTGTTTTCCTTTTTGAGGATTTATACAGAAACCATTAATCTTAAATCCATTGATTGAACATACTGAACATAACCACATTTCATATTTTTCATTCTTCAAAGAAAAAATGATTTGTATTGAAATTGATATACTCTGGTAGAGGATGGTGTATGAATTTACAAGTGTCTGTCTGTTAACGTGCACAATGTACACTATTGTTACATTTTGAAACATTATAATTGCTTTAAACTTATCACATGAAAATCCCGGCTGGAGAATGCAAATATATTTACAGTACTCATGTTGTATATCTCAACAAAGTTACTACTCAGTATCCTATGTTCCAGGAGTATAATTTCCCAGCTGTTGCAGCCTCTCCTCATAACTCAAGCCATTGAGTCCAGGTGACATCCCAGTTAATCTTTTCAGCACATTTTTCGACTTAAGGATACTTCCTTTTTCAGGGTAATCTGAACTGCATACAATATTTCAAATGTTGTATCACTAACATTTTGTATAGCTGTAACACACTATCCCAACTCCTGTACTCTACACCCTCACCATAAATGTTGGTGTGATCCACAACATTACAAAAAAATGTTAACTGCATTATTTTTCACATTTTTGATACTGGTGACAAACAACAGTGGAAACACTGTAAAACAAAAGGCCTACTGTAAATGTGTATTAATGATTTGGATGAGACCATACAGGGCAAGATTAGGAGGTTTGCTGATGATACAAACGTGGGTGGTTTTGCAGATAGTGAAGATGGTTGTGAAAAATTGCAGCAGGATCTGGATTGATTGGCCAGGTGGCCTGAAGAATGGTTGATGGAATTTAATACACAGAAGTGTGCAGTGTTGCATTTTGGTATGCCTAACAAGGGAAAGACCTACACGGTGAATGGTAGGCCTCTGGGGAATGTTGCAGAGCAGAGGGATCTATAAGTGCAGGTGCATGGTTCCTTGATGATCGAGTGGCAGGTAGATAAGGAGGTCAAAAAGGCTTTTGGCACATTGGACTCCATTAGTTAGAGTATAGAGTATAGAAGTTGGGAGGTCATGTTGTAGATATATAAGATGTTGGTGAGACCCCATTTAGAATATTGTGTTCAGTTCTGGGCACCATGTTACAGGAAATATATTGTCAAGCTTGAAATGGTTCAGAGAAGATTTACGAGGATGTTGCCAGGACTAGATTAGAGGGTTCGTCTAGGGAGGCTATATGGGTGGAACTGAGAAGTGGGAACGGTGTAGCAACACATTTAGGGGTGTACTATAGACCGCCAAATGGGGAGCGAGAATTGGAAGAGCAAATGTGTAAGGAGATAGCAGATATTAGTAGTAAGCACAAGGTAGTGATTGTGGGAGATTTCAATTTTCCAAAAATAGACTGGGAAACACATTCTGTAAATGGGCTGGATGGTTTGGAGTTTGTAAAATGTGTGCAGGATAGTTTTTTGCAGCAGTACATAGAGGTACCGACCAGAGAAGGGCAGTGCTGGACCTCCTGTTAGGAAATGAGGCAGGACAGGTGACGGAGGTATGCGTTGGTGAGCACTTCGGGACCAGTGATCACAATACCAT
This sequence comes from Okamejei kenojei, assembly GCA_035221665.1. NCBI lineage: Eukaryota > Metazoa > Chordata > Chondrichthyes > Rajiformes > Rajidae > Okamejei > Okamejei kenojei. The sequence continues at coordinate 26,226,311 of CM069137.1, read as the reverse complement.
TAGTTTCAATATAATTATGGAGCGAGTCAGAACAGGACCTAGAGTGGAGATTTTTGATTGGAGAAAGGCTAACTTTGAGGGAATGCGTGAGGATTTTAAAGGAGTGAATTGGGACACTTTGTTTCATGGGAAGGATGTAGAAGAGAAATGGAGGACATTTAAAGGGGAAATTGTAAGAGTACAGAATCTTTATGTCCCTGTTAGGTTGAAAGGAAATAGTAAAAATTGGAAAGAGCCATGGTTTTCAAGGGAAATTAGACACTTGTTTCGAAAAAAAGAGAGATATCTACAATAATTATAGGAGGCATGGAGTAAATGAGGTGCTAGAGGAGTATAAAGAATGTAAAAAGAATCTTAAGAAAGAAATTAGGAAGGCTAAAAGAAGATATGAGGTTGCTTTGGCAAGAAAGGTGAAAGTAAATCCAAAGGGTTTCTACAGCTATATTAATAGCAAAAGGATAACAAGGGATAAAATTGGACCATTAGAGAACCAGAATGGACAGCTATCTGCAGAGCCAAAAGAGATGGGGGAGATATTGAACAATTTATTTTCTTCGGTATTCACCAAGGAGAAGGATATTGAACTCTGTGAGGTAAGGGAACAAAGTAGAGTAGCTATGGAAACTATGAGATTCAAAGAGGAGGAAGTACTGACACTTTTGAAAAATATAAAGGTGGATAAGTCTCCAGGTCCTGACAGGATATTCCCTAGGACATTGAGGGAAGTTAGTGTAGAAATAGCAGGAGCTATGACAGAAATATTTCAAATGTCATTAGAAACGGGAATAGTGCCGGGGGATTGGCGTACTGCGCATGTTGTTCCATTGTTTAAAAATGGTTCAAAGAATAAACCTAGCAATTATAGACCTATTAGTTTGACGTCAGTGGTGGGCAAATTAATGGAAAGGATACTTAGAGATAATATATATAAGCATCTGGATAAACAGGGTCTGATCAGGAACAGTCAACATGGATTTGTGCCTGGAAGGTCATGTTTGACAAACCTTCTTGAATTTTTTGAAGCGGTAACTAGGGACATTGATGAGGGTAAAGCAGTGGATGTTGTCTATATGGATTTCAGTAAGGCCTTTGACAAGGTTCCCCATGGAAGTTTGGTTCAGAAGGTTCAATCTTTGGGTGTTAATGGCGGAGTAGCAAGATGGATTCAACAGTGGCTGAATGGGAGATGTCAGAGAGTAATGGTGGATGGCTGTTTGTCAGGTTGGAAGCCGGTGACCAGTGGGGTGCCTCAGGGATCTGTGTTGGGTCCACTGTTGTTTGTCATGTACAACAATGATCTGGATGATGGGGTGGAAAATTGGATAAGTAAGTATGCAGATGATACTAAGATAGGTGGTATTGTGGATAATGAAGTAGATTCTCAAAGTCTATAGAGAGATTTGGGCCATTTGGAAAAGTGGGCTGAAAGATGGCACATGGAGTTTAATGCTGATAAGTGTGAAGTGCTACATCTTGGCAGGACAAATCAAAATAGGACGTACATGGTAAATGGTAGGGAATTGAGGAATGCTGTGGAACAGAGGGATCTAGGAATAACTGTGCATAGTTCCCTGAAGGTGGAATCACATGTAGATAGGGTGGTAAAGAAAGCCTTTGGTGTGCTGGCCTTTATAAATCAGAGCATTGAATATAGGAGTAGGGAAGTAATGTTAAAATTGTACAAGGCATTGGTAAGACCAATTCTGGAGTATGGTGTACAATTTTGGTCGCCTAGTTATAGGAAGGATGTCAACAAAATAGAGAGAGTACAGAGGAGATTTACTAGAATGTTGCCAGGGTTCCAGCAACTATGTTACAGAGAAAGGTTGAACAAGTTAGGTCTTTATTCTTTGGAGCGCAGAAGGTTAAGGGGGGACTTGATTGAGGTCTTTAAAATGATGAAAGGGATAGACAGAGTTGACGTGGATAAGCTTTTCCCATTGAGGGTAGGGAAGATTCAAACAAGAGGGCATGACATGAGAATTAAGGGACAGAAGTTTAGGGGTAACGTGAGGGGGAACTTCTTTACTCAGAGGGTGGTGGCTGTGTGGAATGAGCTACCAGCAGAGGTGGTGGAGGCAGGATCGATTTTAACATTTAAAAGTAAAGTGGATAGGTATATGGACGTGAAGGGAATGGAGGGGTATGGTCTGAGTGCAGGTAGATGGGACTAGGGGAAAACAAATGGTCGGCACGGACTGGAAGGGCCGAGAGGGCCTGTCTCCGTGCTGTAATTGTTATATGGTTATATATGGTTATATAGAGTGTGTGAGGGACATGTTGGCCGGTGTGGGCAAGTTGGACCGAAGGGGCTGTTTCCACACTGTATCACTCCATGACTATGTACTTCTGCAAAGTTACCAGTCTGCACTCAAAATGTCAAGCAAAGTAGATAATTATAGCCATTTATATCTAGACTTTCAGTGTATCTAGACTTTCTGAAAGCCTTTGATAAGGTCCTGCACGGGAGACTGGTGACTAAAATTAGAGCACATGGTATTGGGGGTAGGGTGTTGACGTGGATAGAAAATTGGTTGGCAGACCGGAAGTAAAGAGTAGGAGTGAACAAGTCCTTTTCAGAATGGCAGGCAGTGTCGAGTGGAGTGCCGCAAGGCTCGGTGTTGGGGCCGCAACAGTTTACCATAAATATTAATGATTTGGAAGAGGGAATTAGGAGCAACACTAGCAAGTTTGCAGATGACACAAAGCTGGGTGGCAGTGTGAACTGTGAAGAGGATGTTAGGAGGTTGCAGGGTGACCTGGACAGGTTGAGTGAGTGGGCAGGTGCGTGGCAGATGCAGTATAATATAGATAAATATGAGGTTATCCACTTTGGCGGCAAAAACAAGGGGGCAGATTATTATCTCAATGGGTTTAGGTTAGGTAAGGGGGACGCCCAGCGTGACCTGGGCGTCCTTGTACACCGTTTACTGAAAGTTGGCTTACAGGTACAGCAGGCAATGGGCTCTGGTGAGACCACATCTGGAGTATTGTGTACAGTTTTGGTCTCCTAATTTGAGGAAGGACATCCTTGTGATTGAGGCAGTGCAGCGTAGGTTCACGAGATTGATCGCTGGGATGGCGGGACTGTCATATAAGGAAAGATTGAAAAGACTAGGCTTGTATTCACTGGAGTTTAGAAGGATGAGGGGGAATCTTTAGAAACATATAAAATTATAAAAGGACTGGACAAACTAGATGCAGGAAAAAATGTTCCCAATGTTGGGTGAATCCAGAACCAGGGGCCACAGTCTTAGAATATAGGGGAGGTAATTTAAGACTGAGGTGAGAAAAAAACGTTTTCACCCAGAGAGTTGTGAATTTATGGAATTCCCTGCCACAGAGGATAGTGGAGGCCAAGTCACTGGATGGATTTAAGAGAGAGTTAGATAGAGCTCTAGGGGCTAGTGGAGTCAAGGGTTATGGGGAGAAGGCAGGCATGGGTTATTGATAGGGGACGATCAGCCATGATCACAATGAATGGCGGTGCTTGCTCGAAGGGCCGAATGGCCTCCTCCTGTACCTATTTTCCATGTTTCTATAATATTGTTGTTACATATATAGTGGTATTGTGTGCCCTTGAAACTATAGTTAATTGCTGATTGTCTTTGTGTTATAAAAGAAAAAGTATACATTTGATATGGTCTGAGTTTGAAGATTCTACCAAGTCTCTGTGAGAATGTTTCATTCTTTTGATGAGAACAACTTTTATATCAATCAGCTTCAGCCTATGCTTATGTCACAAGTCACAGCACCCTTTTACAGACTAGAATACCTTGTGTTGGAGGTAAAATGTTAGCAAGGATAGAATATTGCCTAACAAATAGAAACTGGAGAACTGAGATACATGGGTCATTTAGAGGTTGTCAAGTTGTAACTAGTGGTCTTTGACAAGACTCTATATCAGGGTACTGGAACCAAAATAAATGATGATAAAATAATGGATGAAAAAGCAGTATAAGGATATGGACAATTTCCAAATTTAGATATCAAGCAAAATAGCTGCAAAATAATACATAATGTGGGAAAATGAGAGCATATTCTTTTTTATGAGAAGAATAGAAATCCAGAATATTTCTTGAATGGAAAGAGACCACAAAGGTACCCGAATGTCTTTGTACATAAATGGAGAAATATAGCATTTCCGTATAGCAAGTTATAAGGAAGGCAAAATGGATATTAGCTTTTACTTCAATGATTCTGAGCATGAACTACACAGCTAAAACTGTACTGAGTTTTGGTCAGACCACAGCTATACTAATGTCTACCATTTTGATCTCCATATTTAAGGATAGATACATTTGCATTGGAGATGGTTCCGAGAAGATTCACTGGGTTCATTCCTTGGATTAAACAATTACCTTTTGAGCACACATTGAAGTTAAGAAGAATGAGGCAACCTTATTGGAATAAGATGTTTTTGTGGGGGAGGGAGGGCGGGTGTTCAAAGGGTTAGAAACTGGGATTATGTTTCTCTTTTGGGAGAATGTAGTTCGAAGGTGAATTAAATTAAGACAATGAAGAATTTCTTCACTCAGAGAATCACAACCTTTGCTGTAAAAGCTGAGTCACCTGTTTTAGTTAAGGCTGAAATTGATTATTGTCAATGCGAGTCAACGGTTATGGGAATAAGCAGGAAAATGGCCTGAGACCAAGTTCAAAAAACCCGTGATATTATTGAATGGTTTGAAAAGGTCAAACGGACTATACCTGGTTCCCATTTCTTATGTTTTTGTAGAAGGCAGTTTTCAAATTAATCTAAGACGGTTTCATCAATTATCCCTTGTAATTCTCAAATGATTTAAAGTGGTCTCTGCTCATTGAGTGCAATTCTTCATTAATATGATTCAGTTTATCATTTTTCATCTTAGCGCAGAACAATATTCACTTTTTCAACTTGCCATTTTGATTTCTTTATTAAAACAACACTTGGGCTGGAAAGAGGCATTATTTGGGATTTTCTACCTGTACTATGAACAAATATTATTTTTTCCAAATCTTTTCCTTGTCCGATGTCTACCCACCCGTTCATATTTTTCATTTCCAAAGCAATACTTCAATAACGAACAACAGTTCATGTGAGGAGGAATGGGCGACGTTTCGGGTTAAGGCCTTTCTTCAGCTCAACTTTAAATGTCACCCACTCCTTCCCTCCTGAGATGCTACCTGTCCTGCGGAGTTACTCCAGCATTTTGGTGTAAACCAGCATCTGCAGCTCCTTCCTAAACAATTCATATGATAATACTTAGAGTACATTCCAAATAAACTTGAATTAGATCTCTAATGCATCATTTTATTCATACATTTTACTAGAATTTCTTAACTTCCAAGATAAATACACCATTCTTTTATTTTTACAGTGGCTCCATCCTCCCTCTGCTGGAAGTAACTAACATTACATGTATGTAATGGAAGTTTTAATGTCATGTTATTACAGCAATTGAGTGTGTTGAAGGGAAAATAAATGTTAATTTGTACTTATGCGTATGTACATTTATGGCATACAAAATTATGTCAAAGTGCCTAGAATGACTGAAAATAAAGATTTTTATTTTACTGTAATAAAACTATTTTAAGAAATCTCACTTTTTTTTATCAACTATAACTTCAAGACTATTCTTACCTCACTCATGAGCTATTTCTAATTCAGGATTAAAGTCAGATAAAGAACAAAAGTCAAGCAAGAAAAGGATCACATAATTCAGATAAAAAGCTTATCTAAATGTTCTAATACAACATATCATTGCAAGTTCACTTAAACTTATAATATACAATTAGAGAGAGTTCCTGCAAGAATAAAAATATAGAAATGTCAAACCACTGTGACATCTTTATTATCTGAAAGTAATCTTCAAAATACAACTTAAATTGTTCTATAATCAATCCTTTGTTGTTTACAAATGAATGAAAAATTGCTAAAATGCTTTCAACTATTTAAAAAATAGCATTTTTTAACCTTGTCATCAATATTACTTAATTTCACTGTTTAAGAAGGAACTGCAGATGCTGGAAAATCGAAGGTTGACCAAAATGCTGGAGAAACTCAGTGGGTGAGGCAGCATCTATGGAACAAAGGAAATAGGCAACGTTTCGGGTCGAAATCCTTCTTCAGACCTTCGTCTGAAACATTGCCTATTTCCTGTGCAGTGGAGTATGGTCGCTATTAAGGCGTATGTATTTTTTTCAACAATTCATAATGCTAAGTGCATCAACAGTAACCAGAAAGAAAAAAACACATTTATCATGATAATAAGCAATTCAACTCCACAATCATGATAGCAAGATAACACTTTAGAGAATAAGTTGAAAGTTGAAAAGGAATTTTTGCATTTGAAAAAATATATATTTTAGAAAGTTATGCCACCAAACTAAGCATATATTACAATTCTGCATGTTACAGGCCCTTGACCTTTCAAAGGTCAAGGGAGATATTACATTTTCCTGTTTGAATTAATAAACTTTAGACATTTCAGTAACAAATGTGAAGTTTATACTGCAATATTCTTAGATTAATTTTAGCTGAAATGGATTGACTCTACTGACGCTCAAACCCATGTACCAGTCAATGCAAATATTTGACTTCTGGTACATGTAATCATTTATTCTTTACAATTCTTGCAGATAAATGATGTCATTTTTCCACAAGCAATGCAAAATTGCCATAGTACAATAACTTCTGCAATAAATCATCTAGGATTCAACAGCAGCTTTTCATGTGTCAATAAATGAAAACTGCTACTGTTGGAATAGTGGTTCGCTGAAGTAATATTTATTTTAAAGGAACAACCCCATCTTAATCACATTGCTTCACAGTGAGGAAGGAACCACATTGGCTCATTTCATGCATCTCCCTGCAAAAACCGATAGCTCCAACCATCCAATCGTATTACAGCATCTAAACCTCGCGTCAATGATGGCAGACATTTGCAGAAATAACCGTCTCCAGGCATCAGAAGATCAAATCAACAAAAAACATCTATATTAGGGAGGACTGGACATGATTAGAATTGCCTATCATTTCTTGTTCAGTCAAAGTTTGGTGTATTCATTAAATAAGCATGTTTCTATTTACTTTATTTCAATGGTTAAACAGTGTGCATTGGATTTCATCTGCCATTGTTCTTCCTAATGGATGGAGAATAAGATGGATAATACATGTGTCAGGGGCTATGGGGAGAAGGCAGGAGAATGAGGTTAGGAGGAAGAGATAATCAGCCATGATTGAATGGCAGAGTAGATTGGTTGATTAATTGATTGAGCTTCAGATATAGTAGAATGAGATGGTGGAGGACAGTTCTCTGGATACTTTCAAGAGAGAGCTAGGTAGGGCTCTTAAAGATAGCAGAGTCAGGGGATATGGGGAGAAGGCAGGAACGGGGTACTGATTGGGGATGATCAGCCATGATCACATTAAATGGCGGTGCTGGTTCGAAGGGTCGAATGGCCTACTCCTGCACCTATTGTCTATTGTCTATTGAGGCCGTCAAATCTATTCTGCCATTCAATCATGGATGATCTATTTTTCTCTCTCAACCCTATCCTCTTGTTTTCACCCCTTACCTTTGAAGCATTCCAAATCACAAACCTATCACCCTTAAAATACTCAATGACTTAGCCTCCACAGTGTGGCAATGAAATCCACAGATCCTTCACCCTCTGGCTAATTCTTCCTCATCTCCATTATTAAGATGTGTCCTTTTATTCAGAAGCTGCACCCTCTTGGTCTAGTATCTCCAATTACTGGAAACAGCCTTTCCACGTAACTCTATCTACGCCATTCATTATCCAGTAAGTTTCAATGAGATCACCCGTCATCCTTCTAAACTCCAGCGAGCCTTCAAGCACTCCTCATCCTTCGATCATTCTTGCAAACCTCCTCTGGACCCTCTTCAAAACCAGCAAATCCTTTCTTAGACATGGGGCCAAATCTCGCAATATTCCAATTGTGGCCTCACTGGCACCTTATAAAGTCTGAGGAGTACATTCCTGTTTTTATATTGTAACCCCCTCGAAATGCATTTGACTTCTGTACCGCCAACTCAACCTGAAAATTAACCAGTAGGATGGAACTGCAAATGCTGGTTTCAACCGAAGATAGACACTAAAAGCTGGAGTAATTCAGCAGGTCAGACTGCATCTCTGCTGAAAATGAATAGGTGATGTTTCGGGTCGAGACCCTACTCATAACCATATAACCATATAACAATTACAGCACGGAAACAGGCCCTCTCGGCCCTTCCAGTCCGTGCCGACCATTTGTTTTCCCCTAGTCCCATCTACCTGCACTCAGACCATACCCCTCCATTCCCTTCACGTCCATATACCTATCCACTTTACTTTTAAATGTTAAAATCGATTCTGCCTCCACCACTTCTGCTGGAAGCTCATTCCACACAGCCACCACCCTCTGAGTAAAGAGGTTCCCCCTCACGTTACCCCTAAACTTCTGTCTCTTAATTCTCATGTCATGCCCTCTTGTTTGAATCTTCCTTATCCTCAATGGGAAAAACTTATCCACGTCAACTCTGTCTATCCCTTTCATCATTTTAAAGACCTCAATCAAGTCCCCCCTTAACCTTCTGTGCTCCAAAGAATAAAGACCTAACTTGTTCAACCTTTCTCTGTAACATAGTTGCTGGAGCCCTGGAAAAATTCTAGTAAATCTCCTCTGTACTCTGTCTATTTTGTTGACATCCTTCCTATAATTAGGCGACCAAAATTGTACACCATACTCCAGAATTGGTCTTACCAATGCATTGTACAATTTTAACATTACTTCCCTACTCCTATATTCAATGCTCTGATTTATAAAGGCCAGCACTCCAAAGGCTTTCTTTACCACCCTATCTACATGCGATTCCACCTTCAGGGAACTATGCACAGTTATTCCTAGATCCCTCTGTTCCACAGCATTCCTCAATTCCCTACCATTTACCATGTACATCCTATTTTGATTTGTCCTGCCAAGATGTAGCACTTCACACTTAACAGCATTAAACTCCATCTGCCATCTTTCAGCCCACTTTTCCAAATGGCCCAAATCTCTCTGTAGACTTTGAAAATCTACTTCATTATCCACAACACCACCTATCTTAGTATCATCTGCATACTTACTTATCCAATTTTCCACCCCATCATCCAGATCATTGATGTACATGACAAACAACAGTGGACCCAACACAGATCCCTGAGGCACCCCACTGGTCACACGGCTTCCAACCTGACAAACAGCCATCCACCATTACTCTCTGACATCTCCCATTCAGCCACTGTTGAATCCATCTTGCTACTCCGCCATTAACACCCAAAGATTGAATCTTCTTAACCAACCTTCCATGGGGAACCTTGTCAAAGGCCTTGCTGAAATCCATATAGACAACATCCACTGCTTTACCCTCATCAATTTCCCTAGTTACCGCTTCAAAAAATTCAAGAAGGTTTGTCAAACATGACCTTCCAGGCACAAATCCATGTTGACTGTTCCTGATCAGACCCTGTTTATCCAGATGCTTATATATATTATCTCTAAGTATCCTTTCCATTAATTTGCCCACCACTGATGTCAAACTAATAGGTCTATAATTCCTAGGTTTATTCTTTGAACCCTTTTAAAACAATGGAACAACATGCGCAGTACGCCAATCCTCCGGCACTATTCCCGTTTCTAATGACATTTGAAATATTTCTGTCATAGCTCCTGCTATTTCTACACTAACTTCCCTCAATGTCCTAGGGAATATCCTGTCAGGACCTGGAGACTTATCCACTTTTATATTTTTCAAAAGTGTCAGTACTTCCTCCTCTTTGAATCTCATAGTTTCCATAGCTACTCTACTTTTTTCCCTTACCTCACAGAGTTCAATATCCTTCTCCTTGGTGAATACCGAAGAAAATAAATTGTTCAATATCTCCCCCATCTCTTTTGGCTCTGCAGATAGCTGTCCATTCTGGTTCTCTAATAGTCCAATTTTATCCCTCGTTATCCTTTTGCTATTAATATAGCTGTAGAAACCCTTTGGATTTACTTTCACCTTTCTTGCCAAAGCAACCTCATATCTTCTTTTAGCCTTCCTAATTTCTTTCTTAAGATTCTTTTTACATTCTTTATACTCCTCTAGCACCTCATTTACTCCATGCCTCCTACAATTATTGTAGATATCTCTCTTTTTTCGAAACAAGTGTCCAATTTCCCTTGAAAACCATGGCTCTTTCCAATTTTTACTATTTCCTTTCAACCTAACAGGGACATAAAGATTCTGTACTCTTACAATTTCCCCTTTAAATGTCCTCCATTTCTCTTCTACATCCTTCCCATGAAACAAAGTGGCCCAATTCACTCCTTTAAAATCCTTACGCATTCCCTCAACGTTAGCCTTTCTCCAATCAAAAATCTCCATCCTAGGTCCAGTTCTGACTCTCTCCATAATTATATTGAAACTAATGGTATTGTGATCACTGGTCCCAAAGTGCTCACCAACGCATATCTCCGTCACCTGACCTGCCTCATTTCCTAACAGGAGGTCCAGCACTGCCCCTTCTCTGGTCCATACCTCTATGTACTGCTGCAAAAAACTATCCTGCACACATTTTACAAACTCCAAACCATCCAGCCCATTTACAGAATGTGTTTCCCAGTCTATTTTTGGAAAATTGAAATCTCCCACAATCACTACCTTGTGCTTACTACTAATATCTGCTATCTCCTTACATATTTGCTCTTCCAATTCTCGCTCCCCATTTGGCGGTCTATAGTACACCCCTAAAAGTGTTGCTACACCGTTCCCACTTCTCAGTTCCACCCAAATAGCCTCCCTAGACGAGCCCTCTAATCTATCCTGCCAAAGCACTGCTGTAATATCTTCTCTGACAAGCAATGCAACACCTACCCCTCTGGTCCCTCCAATTCTATCACACCTGAAGCAACAAAATCCTGGAATATTTAGTTTCCAATCACAGCCCTCCTGCAACCATGTTTCACTGATTGCCACAACATCATATTTCCAGGTGTCAATCCAGGCTCTAAGTTCATCCACCTTACTTACAATGCTCCTAGCATTAAAATATACACATTTTAGAAACCCACCATCCCTTATTCTCTGTCTATTATCTTTTTCATCTTTCTCGCCTACATTTTGGGTCCGAGTGCTTCCCTTCTCTGCCTCTTGCCCCACACCCTGACCCCTAGCCCCCTCTACCCGAGTCCCTCCCCCCAGCCTTTCTAGTTTAAAGTCTCCCCAGTAGCCTTTGCAAATCTCCCTGCTAGGATATTTGTCCCCCTCGGGTTCAAGTGCAACCCGTCCTTTGTGTACAGATCATGCCTTTCCCAAAAGAGGTCCCAGTGATCAAGAAACTTGAATCCCTGCCCACTGCAACAGTCCCTCAGCCACGCATTTATCCTCCACCTCATTTCATTCCTACTCTCACTGTCACGAGGCACAGGCAGTAATCTTGAAATCGTTACCCTTTTGGTCCTTCTCCTTAACTTTCCCCCCAACTCCCTAAATTCTCCCTTCAGGACCTTGTCACTTTTTCTGCCTATGTCATTGTTACCTATGTGTACCACAACATCAGGCTCCTCTCCCTCCCTTATCAGAATCTTTTGGACACGTTCTGACACATGCGAGACCCTGGCACCAGGGAGGCAAACTACCATCCGGGTCTCCCGACTGCGTCCACAGAATCGCCTATCCGACCCCCTAACTATTGAGTCCCCTATTACAATTGCCCTCCTCTTTTTGCTACCCTTCTGAGCATCAGGGCCGGTGTCTGTGCCGGAGGCCCGGCCACTGTTGCTGCCTCCAGCTAGGCTGACCCCTCCAATCGTACTCAAACCCGAGTACCTATTTTCCAGGTGTACGGTCACAGGGGTACTCTCTAGCCCCTGCCTCTGCCTCTGCCCCTTGCCCTTCCTAACTGTGACCCACTTGTCTGCCTCCTGTGGTCTGGGAGTGACTACCTCCCTGTAGCTCCTCTCTATGACCTCCTCACTCTCCCTGACCAGACGGAGGTCATCGAGCTGCTGCTCCAGGTTCCTAACACAGTCCTTTAGGAGCCCCATCTCGACACACCTGGCGCAGATGTGGACGTCTGGAGGGCTATCAGATTCCCTGACCTCCCACATCTGACATCCAGAACAGTACATTGCCCTGGCCTTCATACTCCCTCCTTACACAGGATACAATATCAACACAATATAAAATCACTACAAACTGCTGAAATCTGACTGTAAATCAGCTGTGTACCCTGGTCCACTTCCCACCAATCAGCTGCTTACCCTAGTCCACTTCCCACCATTCAGCGGCTTCCTCAAAAAAAAACCCACTTCTCCAAATGGAACGTTATGGGTTTAGGTAAGCCCCGCGCTTGATTTTAATGCTTACCGGTCGGGTGTCGCTCCTCCCCCTCCTTCTCTTCCAACGGCTCCTGTGGGCCTCTGAAAAAACAAGCCCCACGCGTCGGGTGTTGCTCCTCCCCCTCCTTCTCTTCCAACGGCTCCTGTGGGCCTCTGAAAAAACAAGCCCCGCGCTTGATTTTAAAGCTTACCGGTTGAGTGTCGCTCCTCCCCCTCCTTCTCTTCCAACGGTTCCTGTGGGCCTCTGAAATGTCTCGACCTGAAACGTCACCTATTCCTTTTCTCCAGAGATGCTATCTGACCCGTTGAGTTACTCCAGTTTTTTGTGCCTATCTGCAAATTAACCTTTTGGGAATCCTGCACCAGTACTCCCAAGTCCCTTCGCACCTCCAAATTCTGAACCCTCTAACCATTTAGAAAATAGTCTATAATTTATTCCTTCTACCGGAGTGCATGACTGTACATTTTGCTTTGCTATTTTCTATTTGCCACTTCTTTGCCCACTCATCTAACCTGTTCAAGTCCTTCTGCTTCCTCAACACTACCTGTCCATCCACCAATCTTCATATCTTGGCCATAAAGCCATCAATTCCATCATCCCGAACATTAACACGTAACGTGAAAAGTACGGGACCTATCACAGACTCCTGTGTGTAAATGAAAACTTTACAAGCTCTTAAGTGTACAACATCTTTTAATGATAGCACTGGGTATTACATACACCTTCAGCACCGGCTACATTTTTCTACTGAGGGAAGGCGTTATGATTGATGTTAACTGGGCCTATATTATTGGTTGCATATAAACCATCTACATCCTTCCCCTTAGAAATCAAAAAAAAACAGATTGTTGTCACGACAACCGAATTAAACAGCAGAATTAAACGAAATCGCCGTAGCGAACAGGCGGCTTACTGATCCTGCCCGAGCGCGTACGGATGTCTCCCCTTGCATTGGGGTGGGAGAAACAGGAGAGGGAGAACCGCGATCGGCAACAGGGGACCCGCGCAGAGGGGAACCAGGCGCCCGCGACGGGGACCGAGGCATGCAGGGAACACCAGCCGGGGCGGCAGCCGGCTGCTGATAGGAGAGTGGAGGGGCATAGGGCCCAGGGGGCTGCGGCTGTGGCTCATTAACCGCAAGCAGGTGTTGTCGGCTCCTTCGGTAGATGGAACCCTCACAGTCGACCAGATACGAACGAGGTGAGTCGGCCACCCCAACCACGGTGGCCAGACGGTAGTGCCCACTGGCGGTCTGCAAACGAACAACCTGTCAACAGAGGATCGAGTGGTCTGCACGACCGATCGTGGGAACGCCGCTGGCTGTCATGTTTCTCTTGAATTCGCCTCTGCACGGAGGCGGGCTCCAGCACCCGAGGTTTCAGCTGGCGCTGGGCAATCGGGACGGTGGATCTGGTAGTTCTGGACATCAGACGCTGAGCGGGGGACCCCATGGCCGGATCCCTGGAAACATTCCTGAGGTTCAGGAGATCCAAATACAAATCAGAATTGGATAGTCGCGCCTGTTCCATCAGAAGCTTGGCGCTGCGGACGGCCCGTTCTGCTAGGCCGTTGCTCTGTGGGTACTCTGGGCTGCTGGTGAAATGCACGAAGTTCCACTTGTCGGCAAAGCTTTTGAATTCTCGCTTGTAAACTGCCTGCCGTTGTCAGTCTGCAGCCTGACCGGGGTCCCAAAAGTGGAGAAGTGTTTCCGCAGCTTGCGGATCACCATCTCCGACGTGAGGGATGTCAGCAAATCCACTTCGAACCAGTTGGAGTACGAGTCGACCAGGACAAGGTAGTGGTTACCACGCCACTCGAATATGGCCAAAGCAGGGGCGGGCTGTTGCAGGGGCTGTCGCTGCTGGTGCGGCGCAAGACTGTTGCATGGAGCAGCAGAAACTCTGTCTCGGATATATTTGGCCATTCCAGGCCAATAGAATTGGCACTGAGCGTGGGCAAGCGTTGCATCGACCCCAGGGTGTCGCTGTGGGCTGCACAAAAGTAAAAGTCAAACAGGGAGGACGGGACCACAACTTTATGTCCCTTGACAATAACGCCATCCTGGAGCACCAGTTCGTCGCGGACCAGGAAGAAAGGCTGTGCTTCAGATGGCGCGGCGGAGCGCTTTGTTGGCCACCCTGCTTTAATCACCGATGCAAGCTGCTGATGTGTGCTCGGCCAAAACCTGTAGCTGCTTAACGCCCAGTACGAGCAAGTCCTCTGTTTCGTAGGGTGGCGAGCGCACGCGGGGCTCGCGACAGGGTGTCCGCAATGTGCATCTCGGTGCCCTTCTTGTAGATTATGTCAAAGTCGAAGCGCTGGAGCTGCAGCCATACGCTGCAGCCTGGCAGGGGCAGCGTGAATCGGCTTGTTCAGGATTGTAGTGGCTGGTGGTCGGGTTCGACCGTAAATCTGCTGTCTCTGAACTTGGAGCAGGCGAACACCACCGCGAGCATTCTCGATCTGATACCGCTGCTCGGTGTCCGTCATGGTGCGGGAGGCATATGCAGCGATCCATCGACAGACTGAAGGCAGGCCGCACCCAGACCGAACTTGGAAGCGTCACAGGTGACGGTGATGGGGCGACCCATCGAAGAACCGCACGTCGGAGTGCTAATCAGTTTCGACTTGAGGCGGTCAAAAGCCTGCTGGTGATATAAGCCAGCTTCGACACCATGTAAATGAAAACTTTACAAGCTCTTAAGTGTACAACATCTTTTAATGATAGCACTGGGTATTACATACACCTTCAAGCACCCCGGCTACATTTTTCTACTGAGGGGAAGGCGTTATGATTGATGTTAACTGGGCACTATAATTATTGGTTGCATATAAACCATCTACACTGTGGAACACTATAGTCACTGCAAGCCAAACAGAATAGGCCCCCTTTATTACCACTCTTTACCTTCTCCCAATCAGCAAGTCATTTTTCCAGGCAACTACCTTGTCTCTAAAACCATGAGCTCATATCTTGTTGAGCAGCCTCATGTGAGACACCTTATCAAAGGTCTTCAGAAAATACAACTAAATATCCACTGATACTCCTTTGTCAATCCTGCTTGTTACTTCCTCAAAGAAAATCCAATTGGTTAGTCAGACAAGATCTTCTCTAAACCAAACCATGATGACTTCACCTTATTTTATCATGTGCTTCCAAGTTACAGAGGCCAATTAACCTACAAACCCTCATGTATTTTGGGAGTGGGAGGAAACCAGAGCGCTCGGAGGAAACCTGCACGGTCACATGGAGAACATGTACACTCCACACAGAAAGCATCCAAGGTCAGGATTGAACCCAGGTCTCTGGTGCAGTGAGGCAGCAGCTCTACCAGCTGCACTACTGCACCACCCCTGTTTACAGATTCTTTGATGCCGTGAGTTGGAAAATCTATCTCAGCCTTGAAAATGTGCAACATCCAAATATTCACAGCTCTGAGGTGCAGAACTCCTATGAATCAGTATACGATGTGAAATAAAAATTCTTCCCAGTTTAGTTCCAATTAGTTGCCTTTTATCTTGAAATTATATCTCCTGCTTCAAGACTTTGTAGCCAGAGTAAAAAATATTCTCAGCATCTTCCCTGCAAATGCTCTCTGAGAAACTTAAATCCAAAACAAGTGTCTGCCAGATCTTAATTTGAACTGTTTCTACTTTACCATTACTGCAAATATATTAACATTCCAGCTGGCTTTGATCTTCAGCCATGCTGCGTTTAATAAGCTACACTTGATCTAGTGAGTAGTATTTTTCTCTGAGGTCGATCAAACTTTGCTGGAGATTCCTGTGATTTATCAGTAAACACCCTTTGGAGGATGTTGTAGCGGCACTTATTTATTAATTAAGACTAAGCAGGAGACCACACTTTGTCCACAAACCACAAAATACATATTTTTAAATCACTCCTCCATCATCATTTTAACATTGCAACATAATGTAGTTTAATCAGTTTAAATTGGGTTGAGATTCAGATAAACCTGAAACTTTTCATGTCATCTTTTGTAAGAGGCACTCTGATTATTTGCAAATTATTTCTGCACTAGAAACTGTCAAGGTCATTCCACTCCTCAACATTTGTCAATGTGGTTTCCAGGGAAACAATTTTTTCTAAAGTGCCATTGTAAAGGCTGTCTGTCTCCGCTTGGCATATGTTCAGCTCTGGGAGATAGTTCTCTTCTTTTTAAGCTGCCCACTATCCTACTCTTTACCCTACTCTTACTATCTAATTTTTTAATGCTAAGTAAAGTTGCTAAGTAAATTCAATGACATTTGCAAGGTCATGGCAAATGAAACATTGTTTGCAACGTGGGAAAATGTGGAAAACTATCTTTACGTTACTAATTTTAATTAAAATATCTGTATGAAATTATAATTACAGAACAAATTAAAACAATAAACTGTTCAGTAATTTAAAAACTCCTAGCTGGTTATACTATTTAAAGTGATTGCTACTCTCTGGAAGCTTCTGGATAAATGCTCATATTCTGCACCCTTTGCATCACCTTGGAGTGGCCTACACATCTTCACATTAAACATTATAGAATGGAATTAAACAGAAAGCAAGAGTTACTTATAATGTCCATCACATGATAGGTGTTTATTTATGTAGAATGTCATCCTCTTCATCTGTAGATCCTGACAATATTTCAAATAGAAATGTTGTTCGTATGGCAACCATCAGGTTGCTTTGAGGAATTTACACTTCATTGTTTGGTTCGGAGAGCATCTTTCAATGACTGCTTTGAATGTTTTAGCTGTTTGATTGGAGTGCAGGGTTAGATTCCAATCATGCATTTTCCCATTGAGCTAGAACCTCCTTGACATAATGCTTGACAATTATCAGTAAATAGACCAGGTGAGTAGCAGCCGAAGACTGAAAGAAATTTGCATTAGGCGCTAAATAGGATGGGGTAGACCAGAGATTCACCCAGAGAGTTGTGAATTTGTGGAATTCTCTGCCACAGAAGGCATTAGAGACCAATTCAGAGGATGAATTTAAAAGAGAATTAGATAGAGCTCTAGGGGCTAGCGGGATCAAGGGAAATGGGGAGAAGGCAGGCTCGGGTTACTGATTTTGGATGATCGGCCATGATCAAAATGAATGGCTCGATGGGTCAAATGGCCTCCTGCACCTATTTTCTATGTTTCTACGTTTCTAAGACATGTCTATTGATTTTCACAATTACAAATCACTGTTGGCCTTAACTGTAGGCATACCTATGGAATGGGACGTGGAATTTTATCTTTTGCAATATATTGTGTAAAGATTCTTAAGGGCTCCTTCAATTACGTGGGACACATTCACCTCTATAGAATCAGTTTTATCCTCCTGCAATTTTAAATCATTACACTCATTACAAATAGGGTGGACATGTACTTTAAATGGTTAGGTAATTCTGATACTGTCCACCTACACCTACACTTCCCGTAAATTTTAACTCTAGGGTTTTCAGGAAAGGGCAGGTAACCACCGCAGGCAGGTGGGAGCCTATAAATATGAAATAAACCTGGCACCAGTATTGTAAATTCAATGTTGAACAGCATGAATAGTTCTTGGCATCAGCTTTTCCAAAGGCTGTTGCCAATCAGCTTGGTCAAGTACATCCTTATGTAATATGTTTAACAAAGCTGATGTAGTGAGACCAGACAGGCTGAGCGAAAATGTTTTTCAAAATTTTTAATAAAAACAAACAAAGAAAACTCGTGAAGTTTGCGAGCCTGTCTGCACTAACAATAATAAGCTCCTGTCGCTGGGAGGAGCACTGACTAACTAACTGACATGCCCCAAAAGCCCGCGAAAACCAACACCCCGCGGTCACATGACCGCACCGACCAATGAGGAGGGTTCTGCCCTCTCCACCCCACCACTAGGTGCCGCTACACTGAGATGATTGAGACTCTCACTTGTTCTCCCTCTCCCTCAACCTAATATTGATTTGCCTGGAACAATCTCCTCCTCTCTACTTCAATGTATGACCTGCATTAATGGACTGTGTCTTATTGGTTACATCCAGTTTCTGAACAATAACTGTTGCCCCTCACAGCCTGTGATCTCTCAGCTCCTAGTTTTGGACGGGAAGCAAGAATTATTCAATGAGGACTAGCAATCAAATTGTTCTTGTCATTATTCCAAAGAGTTTGGAACTATTTCAGACCCATCCAGCACACAAGGCCTGGCTGTGAAACGAAAGTTGCCAAGATGTTAAGCAAAACAAGTACTTTCCTGAGAACAACATGCACAGGCCTTAGAAATATTTTCTTGTAATCACGATTGAATCAGCCATTACTCTTTCAACAATGTTGGGATATGTTTAGAGGATTCCCCTACCATATGTGCCTAGTATTGTTAGGTTAGAAGCTGTGTCAGTGAAGATTTCTAATTTCAATTTGAACTGATTATGTTCAAATGCAACAATTGTAAATGTTGTTGATAATTTCAGTGTAAGTTTTGATTTTATGCAGCAGAGTTGCAAGGAAACACTTAAGGATCGTGCTTTGTTCGTGGCCAATCAGAAATTGACTAACCAACTGATTGACAAGTAAAATAAGATTTAGGTAAAGCATGATTTATGCAAAAGAAACCCAATGATCTGAGCAAACATATACATTGCTTTGCACAAGTTTATTTAGGATTAATTTTGTAAATTATTAAATATTGTTTTGCTCTGTAAGAATCATATTTTTCTTTAGCTTATAAATTTTCAGAAATAGTATCTTCATCTCATCTGGTCGGTTATTTGAATTATCTCCATATTTGAGGCCCTTTTAAGCTTACAGATCATGTTGATACAACCTGATAACTCACTTAAAAATGTGCTCTAATATTAAAATTAGTTGAGTTATAAATCAAAGATAATTTATAACAACTGTAATGGCACTTGTCCTTCCTTACATATTCTACTACATGTTTTGACAAACAAAATAAGTGCTTGTGTATAAATCTTTGAAAGAGACATGTTGGAACTGTGGTCAGTAAAGCATATTGGATCCTGGGATCGATAAGTAGAAATATAATGTACTAATGCAAAAAGGGCTATGTTGAAGTTTCACACACACTAGATTTATCGAGTGTCTTCCATGGTCCAAGGACCACAGGCAGCATTCTATTGGCAAGCAAAAACCTTTGGAAATATAGCCATAATTGTGATATAGATCTTCCAAATCTCCAATATTCCTTGAATCACTAAAATGTTGTCAAAAATTAGTCAACGTTGTTATTTATTTTAAATTAGCTCATGCTGTAAATCCAAAATAATACAGAAATGCTCATAATACTCCGAAGCTTAGTTTAAGTTAGAGATACAGCATGGAAACAGGCCCTTCGACCCACCGAGACCATCGATCACCCACACAAAGTCTATGTTATCCCAATTTTGCATCCTGTACACTAGGCATTTTACAGAAGTCGATTAACCTACAAACCTGCACGTCTTTGGAATGTGGGAGGAAACCAAAACACCTGGAGAAAACCCACATGGTCACAAGAAGAACATACAACTCCACATGGACATCACCCATAGTCAAGATTGAAACCGGGTATCTGGCACTGTGGGGCAACAGTTCTACCGCTGCGCCACTGTGCCACCCTGTTCATGCAGCATATGTGGAAAGTGAAACAGATATGCTTTACATCAATAAACTTTAATTAGATATAGGAACTAATGGAACCAAGCAAATTTTAAAATGCAAAGAAATGAAAGAGGGGTGAAGAGGAGAAAAATGTCTGCTTTTGAAGGCAGGAAAGATTAATTGAAAAAGGGACGGCATTCCAACATAAAATATATTGTTATTGGATAACAACAATATCGTCTGGATAAGGAACTGGCAATGGGCAGGTGCTATAGGCCTGCACGGGAAGGTAGACGCTCCCGCCCCCACGAGTCACGGGCAGATGGGGCTCCTCAGCCTGGGAAGGCAGTCCATCTAGGAGAGGGAAAACTCTGATTTAAAACCTCCATTGCCTTGGTGCCATATCCAGTATTGGAAAAGGCTCCAGGAGTAAACCTCCAGAAAATCCGGAGTCGGAGCCCCTAAAGGGGCTGTCCCACTGCGGCGACCTAATCCGCGAGTTAAGAAGAGTGCCTTCGACCTTCAAGGTCGAGGAGACTCGCCTGGAAAACCTCAAGCTGGATCGACCGTCCGTGTTGAAACCGCGAGCTGGATTGGCCGACCGCACGCACACAAACACATCGTAAAGGCAGAGGCCAGGGAAAGCGGGGGAGCGCTGTCCGAAATTCACACCCACGATGAAGAGGAAGGTGAATGGCTGTCACAGTGTATGGTAAGTCCTTTGGGGGGGGGGGGGGAAGGAGAGAGAAGGAGAGAGAAGGAGAGAGAAGGAGAGAGAAGGGGGAGAGAACGGGGGAGAAGGAGTGGAAACACTTTTAAGAAGTTTAATAAAGTTTAGCGGCATTTTACCTACCGGTCGGTTTCCCCTGTTCCTGAAAACTCCAATGAGCCAATCAAAATGCTTGGTCAGCAAAGGAGATTGCCAACGGCTGCCCTCGACTGCCTGTAATGAAATAGCGACCCCACTCCACTGCACTACGAGTCAAAAAGAACCACGCCGACCAAATTTTACTTGCGGAAAATTTTTCAACATGCTGAAAAATTTTCCACAATCTAACTGAGGCCATGAGTATTCGGGAACTTTCCTCAAGCATGAAGGAGAGTTCCAGTGACCTTATATGACCTCCTAGGACCTCGTGTCGACCATGCTGCGAGTTTGAGTCGAGGGCAAACTCGTCTAAACTCGCAGATTAGGTCGCCACAGTGGGACAGCCCGTTAAGGCAGTTCGTCGATGTCTACAACCTCACTCTCACGACGCAGGTGTCAAACTGTAATGGCCCTGCTGTTCCTTTGGATCGATCAGCGACGTGGAGAGGGGGAGCGTGCTGCATGGGCCACAGCCTGTCCTTCCATATGGACATCACCCAGACTTGCATCCGACCAGGATGCATCACCCATGGTCAGTCATGACCAAGGGGGGGCAACTACGCCTGGATGAGGTATACATACATAAAATTGTCTAAAGTCATTAGACAATCAGGAGTGAATTTTGGAAATCTCAAATAAAAATACCTAGTTTTAAAATGGTTGAATTTAAATGTTGAGCCCAGAAGGCTGTGATGACCCTAGTCAGATGGTGAGGTTCAGTTCTTTGAGGTTATGTTGAACTTCGCGGGGCAATGTAAAAGAAAATGTCAGGAAAGATAGGTTCGAATAGGAGTGAATAGGAGTGAAAAGAAGAATTAAAGTGTCATATGTCTGGAAACGTTGGATGAATGTTTGTGAACCAAGTGCCTGTGTTCTGTAATAAACAAAGAGCAAATCTATTGACCACATTGTGCGCAGAAAATAAATGATACTACATTGACAGAAGTACAAGTGAATTGCTGTTTTGCATGGAAGTAGTATTTGGCACCCTAGACAGTGAGAAGGGAGAAGATAAAGGGCATAGGTCTCATCACTTGTGGTTGCATATAAAGATTCTCTGCAAAGGAGAGTGGATATTTGTTAGAAGAAATATATGCAAACACATTTTTTTTTTTAAATTTTAAATTTTAAAAGCAAGTACATAATAAGAACATTTCATGTACAACAGTCCTACATTGCTAATATTATCAATATTATCAATTATTTAATAACTCTGCTTCTATATATTTTTTATTTTTTATATAGAGAAAATAATACGGAAATAATTTTTAAAAAGCATGATAAAGAAGAATGGAATCATTTACTAATAATACAACATTGGAGATAGGTTGGTAAATATAAAGTATAACTTTTCATCTAATCCTTGATTCGAGCATCAGTCAGGTTGTTGTGCTGAACCAGTTTGCCCCTTTAAATAGTCAATAAATGGAGACCATATTCTGATAAAAAGTTCTTGTTTGTCCATTAAGACAAGTCTGATTCTTTCCAAATGTAGGGCCTCTGACATTTCCATAATCCACATGTTAATTGTGAGGGTTATAGGACCTTTCCAAAATGTTAATATTAATTTTCCCAATTATTATACTATAGTCAATAAAGTTTATTTGGCTTGTAGTAAGTGTTAGACTTTGTTCTGATATTCCTAATATTATTAGTTTTGATCGGGGTTTTGATTAGTTATTATCGGGGTCATATGCAAATACATTAACATACACTTTGTGAGTGTAGTGGATCATCGCATAAAAAACCTGAAGGAAAATAATGTGGAAAGTGTTGTAACAATCAAACAATAGAGCTATTAATATATGGGATTAAATAAATAGCTCAGTGTTGTACCTGCCAATAACTTTGGACAGCACAGTGGCGCAGCGGTAGAGTTGCTGCCTTACAGTGCCTGAGACTATGGGTGCTGTCAGTGTGGAGTTTATAAGTTCTCCCTGTGACCACGTGAGCTCTCTCCGGGTGCTCAGGTTTCCTCCCACATTCCAAAGACATGCTGGTTTGTAGGTTAATTGGCTTCTGAAAACATTTTCCCTCGTGTCTAGAATAGTGCTAGTGTACGGGTGGTGCTAGTCGGCATGAACATGATGGGCCGAAGGTCCTAGTTCCACGCTGTATCTCTAAACTAAACTGTTTATTTTAATATGAACAAAAGACTTTGGATCCACACTTTACCATAGATCTGAATCACTAATACACAACAAATTTTGCACTAAGATGGACACTAAATGCTGCAGTAACTCAGCGGGACAGGCAGCATCTCTCAATAATGTTCCAACCACGTTTCGGGTTGAGACCCTTCTTCTTCTGAACCCAAAACGTCACCCATTCCTTCTATCCAGAGATGCTGCCTGTCCTGCTGAGTTACTCCAGCATTCTGAGTCTAATTTTGTGTAATCCAGCTTCTGAAGTTCCTTCCTGCACAAATCTTGCACTATTTCATCTTAGTTTAGTTTAGTTTAGTTTATTGTCACATATACCGAGGTATAATGAAAAGGTTTTGTTGTGTGCTATTCAATTAGCAGAAAGACTTGATTCTTCACGATGTACATATTTTTAATACGGATTAGAAAATGCCAAGGCTCTGGAAATCAAATCTTGAAAGGAGAGTGGAGCAGAAATCCTCACCTCAATTGAAATCTATTCTGTCGAGAATTACAAGTCATAACCAGCAGGGGAATTCATTCTTCTGTCCCTTGATGATTTATAATAAGAGCAAAAAGTGTCAACGTGTTCTCACAGCCTCCTTGAAAAATGTAATATCCCCACTGACCTTGGGGAGTTCCGGGCACATGACTGCTCAAAGAAAGGAAAGAACATTTGGTACATTGCTGAGTACATGGAATCCGCGCACCAGGCACATACAGAAGCCCTGTAGTTTAGTTTAGTTTGGTTTAGAGATAAAGCGTGAAACAGGCCCTTCAGCACACCTAGTCCTTGCCGACCAGCGCTCACCCCATACAGTAGTTCTATCCTACATATTTGCGACAATTTACAGGAGCCAATTAACCTACAAGCTGTAAGTCTTTGGAATGTGGGAGGAAACCGAAGTGCCCAGAAAAAAAACTTACATTGTCACAGGGAGAGTGTGCAAATTCCGTACAGATAGCATCCATGGTCAGGATCAAATTCGGGTCTCTTGCACTGTAAGGCAGCAATTCTACTGCTGCGCTACTGTGCTGCCCCCAACAAAAAAAACTGGGAAAGGGCTGTACCATCTTGCAGACCACTCACCCACCCCATATGTCAGGGAAGTCAACCCTGATTAAGGCTGTGGGTCTTTCAATGTTTCTCAGTCAATTCAGTTTCTGTGTACCTACCTGCAAATATTCATTATTAGTACCAATTATTAATACATTGATAAACAGCTTGATAAAAAGAATGCTGAACAAACTCCTAACCTTGCATTTTTTATTTATCATGCCACAGCTTGTTTCACTGAAAGTAAACAATTATCTCACTTTCAAATTTTCAATACCCACTTTTAGCATTACATCACAGGAAACAAATTTGTCAGTTTAAACTTATCTCTCTGATGTACAATGTCTCTCATGCTTTGTGCAAAGGCAGTCACTTTAATTGTTATTTATAAAATGTTGGCTCACAGTTTTAATATGTCAACTTCACAATGAAGCATTATAGATCCAGTTTCCTAATGCTACTTAAAATGGTAAACAAACGCTTTATGTAATTAGGAACTGATTACAACACTGATTGTCAAACAAAGTGAGATTTAATTAGGGACTGACTGTGTGATTTATGTAATAAGGTACAAATTATTGTGTTTCCTCTATTAACTGTCCACAATTTTAATAGAAATTGAATGTGACTGTACATATTGAATGATATTTAGTCTTTTAAAAGAACCTTTGCTTATTTACCTAGGCCATCAGATCTTAAAAATAAGGCAGTACCTTCCTTGAGTTTTGTAGAATTTTCAATATTTTGTGACTTGAAAGTATGAACAGAGTAACAAGTTCTGAATAGGAGTTACGATGAGCGATTACGTGAAGAACCCCGCCAGTCCGCATGCGCGTCAATCTTCAAAGCAGCGGTGTGAAATCACAGAATAACAGTAGTAATGTAGTAAGATTATAAACTAGACCTTCCAGTTGACCTTTATCATTTGAGGGCCGGGAATGATGGGCACGTAATCGCCCATCATAACTCCTCATAAAATAAAGATCAAACTTCAAACTGGTAAGTTCTCGTTTAATCTTACTATTTTACTTCGGAGTCACGTGAGTGATTCCGTGAAGATTTCAAAGGTCTGTGATTTCACGCCGATCCAAATCCAGGCGTCTCACACTGTAATCAGTTGACTCAGGAGGAATGAATAATGAGCAATACATTGAAACATGGTACTGATTAACATGTTAATGCTTTAATTCACAAAAACAAAAGAACACAATAGCAAATCCTCTCTCCCAGGGAAAAGCTGTGAAACAGAACTTAAAACAGAATGGGCGAACACCCCAGGTTCAATAAGTGGTTTATTATAAAACCTCTGAAAAGTCAATTCATCCTGCGGCCACGAGGATATGGTCTAGTGGGACGTCCATTGCCCTCGCTGCTGAAGTTGATGCCGCCCTGGTGGAGTGAGATTTAAAATTGTCAGTATTAACTCCTGCACAACCAAGCACTTGTTTCAGCCATCGTAAAATGGTCTGAACAGACACTTCCATATATGGCTTTTTGTGGCTAATAAACAATGCTACCTCGGAGCCTTTGAGGCTCTTCATGACCTCGATATAGCGCCTCAAGTGTGCCACTACACACAGCCATAAATCCGTAGGATAGGCTGACAATACAAGCCTGACGCCCCTTGTCTGCTTTGTTTAATTAGGTCATAGATGTAAAAATTTACATAATTCCTTGATGACACCATCCTGTCCAGACATAGTTTGTACAACGTCTGAACCCTTTGTGCTGATACCAGCGCCATGAGCATAACCAACTTAAGGGTAATCTTTGGCAAGGACAAGGATGTGGCTGTACCCCGCTGACAAAGCAGCGTCAGTACCATGCTCACATCCCAGATATCAGAGTACCTAGGCCTGGGGGGATTTGAATTAAAAACACCCTTCATAAATCTGGATCATTAACAGATGAGATCTTACAGACTGAAGTTACGACCCCCGGCATAGGTACGATCACAGGACACTCCTGGCACTGTTGATGGCACTATAACTCAACCCTTCATCGAAATGTAACTTGGACAGAAATTCAAGCACATTTGGGATGGAGGCTTAGTGGTATGTAATGTTCCCATGTAAACAAAATGACTCCCATTTCCTGATATGAGAGATGTACTGCTTTTTTGTGCTATCCCTCCAGAACCGTGGATGTGAAGTCATCCACGGTCCAATTGGATAGTCCTAGACCCAGGTATGGCCTTCTTAAAATCTGCAGATTAATAAACTAACACGATCATACAATGGGTATTGATCTCCAGTCACAGGGTGCACCAATAGATTATGATGTTTTGAGACCACCATAATAGGCTGTGTAATAATGTCCGAAATGAGAGGGAACCATGGCTGTGTAGGCCAGTCGGGTACCACCAAAACTCCTGAAGCAGAGTCCTGCTTGATCTTAGTCAAGCACCAATTGATGAGGCAGAAGGGGGGAATTGCATATTAAAAACATTCCGCCTCGGTGTAGCAAGAATGCATCCACTGCGACTGCCCCTAGATCTGGTTCCCATGAAACATACTTCAGTACCTGGTGATTGAGTCTAGATGTAAACAAATCAATATCTGGCATCCCATACCGAAGAACGATTTCATTAAATACATCATGATTCAACATCCACTCTGTGTTGTCATTGAATTTGCGTGACCTGTCGTCTGCTACCATATTAAATCTGCCTGGCAAGTAGACAGCTGAAATCCAAATGTTCTTTTTAATGCACCAGTGCCAAATAAGGTTAGCCAATCCGTCACTAGATTTCGACTTGATTCCACCCATGTGATTAACATACGCCATTGCCATGGTGTTGTCAATCTGAAGCTGAACACGCAAGTGATGCTTAGTGGTACAGTAAGTCTTAAGCCCATAAAATGCTCCTAAAAGCTCTAAATAATTAATTCCATGTGATTGGAGAATAAATATCTCATGCATATTCCATCTGCCTCCACAGCTAGACCTGGTATCAGTAGCACCCCAACCTACTGCACTAACATCAGTCTGCAAAACAACTGAAGGTGTTTCCATCAGAATTTCGGTAGAAGAATTTGAAATGTTTCTAATCCACCATTGTACTTCCACAATGGCTTCAGATGGTAATTGCATGTATTCTGAGTGCCTGTACCTTTGCCCTCTGTAAATGTTGGTAATGCAAAGGTCCAATTTACCAATTAAGACCTTTGCATTACCAATTTACCAATTAAGCTGGCGACCTGTTTAATTGAAGGTGATTGCTCCCCCAAGAGCTTGATACGGCCTTCAATTAAATCTAATCGCTTGCCTTTGGGCAGAATTACACACATGTTAATTGAATCTATTGTGAATCCCAAATGGTCAATTATGTTAACCGGCACCAATTTTGATTTAGCTGGGTGGATAATGAACCCCAACCTCTCAACCATGAGTTTAACAGCTAAAACTGATAACTTGGCTGCCACAAGGATTTTTCCAATTACTAAGATGTCATCCAAATAGGCCATTACAATATAGCCCTGTGCTCAGAGTAATCCCAGTACTGGTTTTAGTAGCATTGTAAATAATCTAGGGGCTGAGGTTAACCCATTAGGCAATGCCCTAAATTGCCATAATTGTCCCATCCAGCTAAATTTCAAATATCTCCGATACTCTTCATTAACAGGCACTGAGTAGTATGCATCCTGAAAGTCTATACATGCCATATAACATCCTCTGGAAATCAATTACTTGGCAGTACCAAATGTTTCCATTTTTTAATGATTCTACTGTACAAACGGATTAAGCCCTGTCAGGTCCAAAATAATCCACCATCTTTCCTAGGTCTAGGAAAAATATTAGATACGAATTGATGAGTTTGATGAACTGTCTTCTCAATTTGCACTTTTAAAATATAATTTTGCAATTTCAGCTTGAATCTCCAAATTCACAAGTTGGGAATAAATTCAATTTGAAACCCTTGTATACTCTGCAGTATAAACATGTTAGATGTTATTTTATACCATTCTTTCAGAAACCAGTGTAACCTCCCCCCAACTGGTAGGTAATTCTCCCTCAATATGTTTTGCCAAGAACCAGACCCACCTACCTCCATGGTTACCGGTGGAGTTATTTGTCCCCTGGTTCTGGAAGGAAAAGGCATATTTGCCCGTTCTCCTGCTGGAGTGTGCTAGCTGCGCACATTGAATGGCCGGTTTAGTCCATGCCCGGACCCGATTTCTGCAAACCACTTGTAGGGGTACTTCCCCCGAAGAGTTCTGCTGGTCACTGGTGCCTTTATGAGCCCAACGGTTTTTGCCTCGTCGTCTAGCTCCTTCACCCTCTTTGCGGGGTCTTCCCCGAACAACAGGTTCAGTGGCTGGATGTTACTAAGCTTACACAGGGCAGCGAACCTCGGGTTAATGGTAGGGCAGATGGCGCTCTTCCTAAGGCAGTTTATCTCAAAGTGCACATTGCACATGAGAGCCATGGCATCCTGCTGAACTTCAGTCAGGTGCCCACCATCCACCGACCTACCGAAAACCGTAATGCCTGATGTGAGCAGCCTCAGTACCCTTTATAGTTTTATCTCCTGTGACCTGATGCCTACTCCCATATGGCCCCAGATGGCATGGTTTACGGCCGGTACTTTAAAGCAGGATACAATTCGCCAGGGTTTCATACTTTTTGGCCGTTGTATCTATGGCCAGCTCCTGAAGCTTGTGCGAGGCCAAGTAATTAATACTGGCAGCCAGCTCTTCCCCCAGTGGCTTTCCAGAGTCTATTGGGATGGCAAACCTCACTGCCAGGAATGGGACGTCTGGCTCGTGCCCTTCGTCCCTTGGGGCAGCCTCCAACGCTAAGCCCACAGATTCGGCGTCAGAATCATATGCTCTCCTCCTCCAAGAGGTAGACACCAGGCAGCCCTGTCGGTGCTGCTGGCGCGGGCTCTTGGAGAGGCCGGCGCTCTTGATGGAGAAACCTCTCCAATAGGTGCTCCATCCTGGATATCTGTGCTATAATATCCATTCTCGAGGGAGAACCCTCCCGACCGGACTCGTCCGAGTCTATCGGCCGGACAAACTTTCTGGTGGCCTTACACCCCTCCGGCACAGCCACGGTGCCCTCAGACACCAAGTCTGTAGTCGCTGGTCTCATTACTAGCGACTCAGTAGATGTGCTAGGCGGCTGCCTGCTACCCGCATTCCCGCGGTCCTTGGTTATTTTTGCAACGGCTCGCCTTGCTCTCAATGATTTCTCCATGCTTGGACTTGTCCTCCTGTAACAAGATTTAACAAGCGCAGAAACGACCTCCAACAAGTTTGACACTTACCTGAGGCTTTTTAAACTTACCGCTGGAGAAGCGCTGCTCCTCCCAGCCGGTCGCTGCACGTAATGACGTGCATGTGGACTGGATCGGTTCTTCACGGAATCACTCACGTGACTCCGAAGTAAAATAGTACAATTTTACATCTAATATATAATCTTTTCAAATGAAATAGACAAACATCTCAAAATCCCACAACATTACCAAATCACAATGTCATGATATATTCTCGTCATGATGTGAAAAGTTGTATTTTATTTCACTCAATCAGTACAATGGTGTCAGAAAAAAATGAGTTAAATAGAATTAAGAAAATCTCATTGCCCAACCAAAATAAATATTACCAGAACTACAATATATATATCTATATCTATATCTATATCTATATCTATATCTATATCTATATCTATATATATATCTTTATCCTTATATGACAAATAATATATCATTATATAATATAAGAATATATCTTTATTGTTAACATCAAAATTTCACATGATTTTCATAATAATTTGCAAAAGATTTAGGGTTTCTACAGAAAATTATTGATAGATTAAAATAATTCTGTAGGGATTCTCATAACATAGATTTGCCAGTTCTGTCGATCACATTGACTTTATGAGCAAATGTTATCCATGAAATATGCTTCTAACAGATTGGTTGCAACTAAGTAAAAATTGAACACAGCTGTGTTAAGACTAATGAACATCTGTTTCACTTTTAAAAAATAATTCTTCATGAATTGCAACACATCTTGCACATCAATAAATAACTGTTAGATGTTACTTGAAGTTTCACTGGCTTGGATGAAAGGTAACGGTTAGTTGATATTTAATGACACTTGTATGCCCCTGTTCTAATACCTTTACATATGTGCTACAAGCAAGGTAAGTTGTACATCCATGACAGTGGAGATGTATGATGTGGTGGTGAAGGAGATTTTGTCCCCCAACAGCACAGATGGGTGCAGCAAATCCTATTAACAGAGCACATTCATCATATGACTGTTTCCTGCCCAAATTCCATATGGTATGCACATGATAAGTATTTTAGAACAAATGTTTTTGCTGTGCAGCATGTCTATTTTGAATGCAACCTAACCTCACCATATTTTTAGGTAATTTTACAAAGACTGCCAAAGAAACATATTGACTGGAGAAAATACTCAATGGCTTTGAAAATGACATAGCTGTACATACATTCCATCAGAATATTTTAGGATTTATTTTCCGTTCCTTTGAATGGTGTAATGTTGTCATCTTGAAGGCTGAAAAATGACAACCAACTAAATATTCTAATCTCCATTGGACATGGTTTGAAATTTGCACTTTGATGCTGCCTCATTCAGTATCCATATTAAATAAATATTGTTTTAAAGTTCATTATCTTTTGTATTTAACTATCATGTTTTTTTCATGGTTGTTTGTATCTGCTTTTTAATATCTAAAGTAAAATAAAGTCAAAATTGATTTGTTGATATGTTGGCCCAGCTACTGAATATTGAACCCTCATCACATGCAGTCTAATCTACACTTTGAACTTACAGGTTACGAATGTGCATTCTTCCCTGACTTTGATTAATTTGTGATAAGAAAAATCATGGGGATTATGGAAACTTTTTTCTTGGTGTGCCAATACAGTAGAAGACTAATATGTGGGATGATGAAGTGCTGGGAAACCAGTTCAGTCCTTGACTCTAATGAGTTTCTGATTGCAACACTGTTGCTCTGGGGAAGAAATGAGTAGAGGCCAGCTGCTTTTCCACTGGGAGAGAGGCAGGATATTAGACGATAATTGCCTCATTTATATTGTAACTTGAATTAATAAGGAAACGAGGCAATATTAAAATGTACGTATTCTCTGATGATTTTGGAGTGACAGATGTTATTATTTAAAAGTTAATATAAAGTGCAAAATACTATTTATAAATAACACAACAATCTATCATGTGAAATTAAGGCAAAATGAAACTTTCAATTTAAGCAAGAGGATGTGAGAGTGGCATATGGTTGAAGCGATGCTGAGGTAGGTCAGCAATATTATGGCATGAGAGATTAATTTCAGGGAACTGGACATCGGTGGCAAGGACAACATTTATCACCCCTCCTTAATTTCCCCTTGAGGAGGTGGTGATGAGCAACTCACAATTGACTGCCTTGTTGGGCCATTTTAGTGGACACTAGAGTCCAACACATGGGGTAGATCTTTGTCATATATTGGCCCGACTGGGTAACGATGAGATTGTTTTCTTTTAAGGTACTCATGTGCCAGGATTTTAGAGCAGGATACAGAAGAGTAATACATAAATAAAAATATCATTGTTCTGTTTTGCTGGATTAGACAATTAAATTTTGAACTCTCTAGAATAAAAGAAACAAGCAGCAGAAGCTGGGACGACAAGGATTGGGAGAAGTTGATGAAGACAGGAGTGTATGGAAAAGTAAAATAGAAAACAGTGGTACTCTATGGATGAGTGTTAAAAGTGATTCAATTGAAGGAATGAAGAAGAATAGAACATAATGCACTAGACAGTGATTGAAAGCAAATTGTCATACGGAACACCACTGTGTGGATTAGGAAAATAGAGTAGAAGAGTAAGAAAGGACTGGAGAGTATATGGACAAGCATGGGAAAGAGAAGATACAGAAAGAAAAGAGAGGGTAGGTATTGTTACAATAATGGAGAGTTGGGAAGGGAAGACATTTAGGAGCGGTGAGAGATATTGAAGAAAAGTAAAAGAAGAGACAGAGATCTCAAATCTGCCCTTTTCTAATAGTTCCACCTTAATGTCGATCAATGTATGAAAATGTACTGGCCAAATTGCATCCCTCATGTTGCGCTATATAAAGCTCATATAACATTAAGGCTTGGTGAAATGGAAGTGCTGGGTCAAAGGCCCGAATGGCCTACTCCTGCACCTATTGTCTATTGTTGAGATATTCAATTTACTACCATTACAGGGATTGCACTAAAGAATTTGCCCATGGTACCTGTGACAGGTTAAAGCTAGTGCAGAGGAAGCAAGTCCATTCATTTTAATGAAAATGATTAGCTGCAAGGGAAATAAGTGCCCTAAAGTCTCAGATTTAATTAATTGGTATGTTATTTAAATTAAGGTTAAGTGCATGATTTTGATTGTTTGGAACAGTTTCAGTAGATTTTTCGAATTGTTTTGTTAAGTGATAATGCATTTTTAAAACTTTGACTTTGCCTTAAGATTCGAAAGATACAAACATGCATGGTCAGTGCAAAAACTACCCCCCCCCCACACACCCTTCCCTCACCGTCTAATTTAATTTGATTATGGCTATTCTAATTGTAATCTCAGTCCTGAATTCTTAACTATTCCCAGTAACCTTTCATCTCTTTTCAAGTATCCATCCACCTCTACCTTGAAAATATTCAAATAAATTGTCTCCACCACCCTTTAAGAGGAATGTTTCAAAACCCTTGTATATCTCTGAAAATAAAATCTTGACTTCTTCTTGACCGGGTTTAAAAAGTGACCTCTAGTTCTGGATTCTCCAACAAAAATAAATAGCAAGTTCATGTTAAGACCCTGCGGGATCTTGTATGTCTCAATCAAGTCATCTTTTATTCTTGTAGACTTGAGCCGACACAGGCCTAGACAACTCAATCTTTCCTCACAAGAGTCGGCAGTTTCTTCCATAGTTCCCTTTTCTCTGAGTTTGGTCTGAATCTGTCCCAGTGGGGACAGTCAGACAAGGCCCAGGGAGCAGGACAAGATGGAACTCTTAAATAGATTATTATAATCTGATCAAATAAAATAATAGAAATACAAATTATAATACATATAGTAAAATATGGGGCAGCTCCCCTATGTAATATAATGCAAATAGAGGAGGTGATGGCACAGTGGTACTATCACTGGATTAGTTTAGTTTACATGATTACAATCGAGTCATTATAGTGTACTAGACCAAGGAGGACCCCGTTGGGCTCTGTCTCTCTGTCTCTCTGTCTCCCTCCCAAAAAAAATCCAATTGCACTTCCCCTGCCTGCTGCAGCAGTTCCAATTGCAATACCAATTCGCCCCCCCCTCCCCCCCCCCCTGTTGAAGCACTTGATGTGATATCCCATTGAGGTGAAAAGTTCAGCATTCCTGTCTTGCAACTCTGTATTGAAGTGTGTTTACAATATATATTTAATGATTTAGATGAAGGGATTAAAGGTAACATTAGCAAATTTGCAGATGACACAAAGCTGGGTGGCAGTGTGAACTGTGAGGAGGATGCTATGAGAATGCAGGGTGACTTGGACAGATTTGGTGCTTGGGTAGATGCAAGACAGATGCAGTTTAATGTGGATAAATGTGAGGTTATCCACTTTGGTGGCAAAAACAAGAAGGTAGATTATAATCTAAATAGTGTCAAGTTGGGAAAAGGGGAAGTGCAACGGGATCTGGGGTCCTTGTTCATCAGTCACTGAAAGTAAGCATGCAGGTACAGCAGGCGGTGAAGAAAACGAATGGCATGTTGGCCTTCATAACAAGAGGAGTTGAGTATAGGAACAAAGAGGTCCTTCTGCAGTTGAACAGAACCCTAGTGAAATCACACCTGGAGTATTGTGTGCAGTTTTGGTATCCAAAATTATGGAATGACATTCTTGCTATTGAGGGAGTGCAGCATAGGTTCACAAGGTTAATTCCCGGGATGGGGAACTGTCATATGTTGATCGAATGGAGTGGCTGGGCTTGTATACTCTGGAATTTAGAAGGATGAGATGGGATCTTATTGAAACATATAAGATGATTCAGGGTTTGGACACGCTAGAGATAGGAAACATGATCCTGATGATGCTCGAGTCCAGAACCAGGGGCTTCAGTTTAAGAATAAAGGGTAAGCCATTTAGAACAGAGATGAGGAAATACTTTTTCACACAGAGAGTTGTGAGTCTGTGGAATTCCTTGCCTCAGAGGGCGGTTGAGGCCGGTTCTCTGGATGCTTGCAAGAGAGAGTTAGATAGAGCTCTTAAAGATAGCAAAGTCAAGGGATATGGGGAGAAGGCAGGAATAGGGTACTGATTGTGGATGATCAGCCAAGATCACATTGAATGGCAGTGCTGGCTCAAAAGTCCGAATAGCCTACTCCTGCACCTATTGTCTATTGAGGCGTGGTATCCCAACTGAAGCTGTTCCCGAACGTTAGATTCCAGCACTCCCCTGCCTCCCTCAGCACTGGACAAAAAGAAATTCCAATTGCATTTCCCCTGCCTGCCACAGCAGCTCCAATTGCAATACCAATTCGTGCTCCCCCTCCTGTTGAAGCACTTCCCTTGATATCCTATTGAGGTGAAACGTTCAGAGTGTTCCTGTCATGTAACTTTGTAACGAAGTGTGTTGGAAGCTGGCAGGAAGGATTCTAAGAGTAAAATTATTGTTAAAGTTGGCATTTTTAAAGCTTTATGCATCAATAACATGTGAGTTATAGCATCATTACTGGAAGCTCCTTCCAGACTCACTGAAGTCTCTCTGTGAGAAGCAGTGGTTACCGTTGGCAACATCCCATTGTGATGTCATTGTGGCACTCGGCAGCTTGAGTTCCCATTGTGATTGGTGCACTTTGAGTGGCATTGTGACATCATCACTGGAAGCTGTTGGAAAACGGCTCGCTGTGAGAAGCTGCGTTTACCATTGGCAGCGTGCCATTGTGATGTCATTTGCAAATGAGATTCATTGTGATTGGACATCTGTGAGATGGCATTGTGACATCATCACTGGAAGTTGCTGGAAAAAGGCTCTCTGTGAGAAGTGGTTATTGGCTTTTAAAAAAAACTTTAATCACGAATAAATTGTGAAATATAGGATGAAATCTTGTGAATCTGAGTATGGCGTGGATGGGAAAATATGAGTTAGAATATGTAAAAATTTAAGCGCTAGCACGTAGCGTTTTGTGGAAGATAGAAAGCATACATACACGCACACACACATACATGCACACAAACATACAAGATTAGACTTTTATAGGTATATAGATAGATAGGTACATGATAAGGGAATAATGTTCAGTGCAAGGTAAAGCCAGCAGTTGTTCCGCACTGCTCTCTGGTTATGTGAGGATGATTCAGTTGGGAAGAAACAGCTGGGAAGAAACTGTCCCTGAATCTGGATGTGTGCATTTTCACACTTGTATATTTAGCCTGATGAGAGAGGGGAGATTAATAATCTAGACACCAACACAAAGTCCTGGTGATCTGGCTTTAAATCCCAGCATGGCTGATGGTCATGTATTCAAATACTATTATTAAACAAGTGTGACAATAACCATGAAAGCCATTGTTGATTGATGTGAAGATCTATCAGGTTCACTAATCTAAGTGAGAAATTCATTTTGAGCTTTAAAAAAAAAACTTTAGCAAGGCTGCATTGTGTGCAGTTCAATTGAAACCCAATGGTACAGTGGCTTGCAAAAGTATTCATACCCCTTGAACTTTTCCACATTTTGTCACGTTAAAACCACAAATGTAAATGTTTTTATTGGGATTTTATGTGATAGACCAACACAAAGTGGCGCATAATTGTGAAGTGGAAGGAAAATGATACATGGTTTTCAAATTTGTTTTACAAATAAAAAACTGAAAAGTGTGGCGTGCAAAAGTATTCAGCCCCCTTTACTCTGACACCCCTAAATAAAATCCAGTGCAACCAATTGCCTTCAGAAGTCACCTAATTAGTAAATAGAGTCCACTTGTGTGTAATCTAATCTCAGTATAAATATAGTTGTTCTGTGAAGGTTTCAGAGGTTTGTTAGAGAACATTAGTGAACAAACAATGTTCCTTGGGCATCATGAAGCCCAAGGAACAAATCAGACCGGTCAGGGATAAAGTTATGGAGAAGTTTATAGCAGGGTTAGGTTATAAAATAATATCCTAAGCTTCGAACATCTCATGGAGCACTGTTCAATCCATCATCCGAAAATGGAAGAGTATGGCACAACTGCAAACCTTCCAAGACATGGCCGTCCACCTAAACTGACAGGCCGGGCAAGAAGAGCATTGATCAGAGAAGCAGCCAAGAGGCCCATGGTAACTCTGGAGGAGCTGCAGAGATCCACAGCTCAGGTGGGAGAATCTGTCCACAGGACAACTATTAGTCGTGCACTCCACAAATCGGGCCTTTATGGAAGAGTGGCAAGAAGAAAGCCATTGTTGAAACAAAGCCATAAGAAGTCCCGTTTGCAATTTGCCACAAGCCATGTGGAGGAAGGTGCTCTGGTCTGATGAGACCAAAATTGAAGTTTTTGGCCTAAATGCAAAATGCTATGTGTGGCGGAAAACTAACACTGCACATCACCCTGAACACACCATCCCCACTGTGAAACATGATGGTGGCAGCATAATGCTGTAGGGATGCTTTTCTTCAGCAGGGACAGGGAAGCTGGTCAGAGTTGATGGGAAGATGGATGGAGCCAAATACAGGGTAATCTTGGAAGAAAACCTGTTAGAGTCTGCAAAAGACTTGAGACTGGGGCGAAGGTTCACCTTCCAGCAGGACAACGACCCTAAACATACAGCCAGAGCTACAATGGAATGGTTTAGATCAAAGCATATTCATGTGTTAGAATGGCCCAGTCAAAGTCCAGACCTAAATCCAATTGAGAATCTCTGGCAAGACTTGTAAATTGCTGTTCACGGATGCTCACCATCCAATCTGACTGAGCTTGAGCTATTTTGCAAAGAAGAATGGGCAAAAATTTCAGTCTCTAGATGTGCAAAGCTGGTAGAGACATACCCCAAAAGACTTGCGGTTGTAATTGCTGCGAAAGGTGGTTCTACAAAGTATTGACTCAGGGGGGCTGAATACTTTTGCACGCCACACTTTTCAGTGTTTTATATGTAATAAAATTTGGAAACGATGTATCATTTTCCTTCCACTTCACAATTATGCACCACTTTGTGTTGGTCTATCACATAAAATCCCAATAAAATACATTTACGTTTGTGGTTGTAACGTGACAAAATGTGGAAAAGTTCAAGGGGTATGAATATTTTTGCAAGCCACTGTATGTCTACAATGTTTTCCTTCCAGTTGTTTCATGACTAAAACTCATTTTGGCCAGACCTACTCTTACATTAGGCCTCATCTATTTTAGGAATGAGACAACTTCATAGAAAGTTGATGTCAGTAAATCCAGATGTACATAAATTATATTTATTACAAATATAAATGATGAGCAAGTTGTTTCACACCATGTATTGTTCATAGCACCTTCAATAAACATTATAATACAAATATTTTGACCACCTGATGGTCACTTTATAATAGAAAAAAATGATAGATATAGTTCATCAATAATGTGCATTTTTCATTATAGGTTGGATCTTTGGATACAATCTCAGACTCAGTAGTTGTAATAAATAAACTACTGCTACCTGGTATGGTGAACTCAACCCATTTATCTTCCTTTATCTCTTATAGTTTAATGGGTTTTTGTTGTCACCTACAAATATGAAGAGTTTTATTTTAATGAAAACAACTTTTGGAAAAATAAAACAGTTTCAAGGCACCAAGAGTCAGATTTAGCATTTCTTCAATCCCTTCAATGTAAAACAGTCTCAGGTTAATGTAACCAAATTTCTTACATCCTTCAACATTCATAACACAAATGAAATATCAATTATAATGGGATCAGCAAATAAAAATATGAAATTATTTATTTCACAAAAGATTTTCATGCATGCAATTCATCTTATCCATGTTGAAATGTTTTGCATCTTCAGATTAAAAGAAAATTAAGTTTTACATTTTACTGCCTGGCATATATTGTAGTTGTTAAAGAAAGTGAATTCTGCTTTCTGTTGTTAAACTGGTCTGAAGAAGGGTCTTGACCCGAAACGTCGCCTATTTCCTTCGCTCAATAGATGCTGCCTCACCCGCTGAGTTTCTACAACATTTTTGTCTACCTTCTGCTTTCTGTTAATGCCTTTCCACATACTATATCACTTTAAATAGTCTTGTATTGTGCTGATAATATTATATTACATCACATGCATGATGCAGTAGGGACATGAAAAGCTGATATTTTTACATTTACCAAGCCAATTAACCTACAAACCTGTACGTCTTTGGAGTGTGGGAGGAAATCAAAGATCTCAGAGAAAACCCACACAGGTCACGGGGAGAACGTATTAACTCCATACAGACAGCACCCGTAGTCCGGATTCAACCCGGGTCTCCAGCGCTGTATTCGCTGTAAAGCAGCAACTCTACCGCTGCGCCCACGTGACTGCCCGTGCGCCATCATAGTGCAAGTGAAGGGCTGAAACATTAGACAGACCTAACTCCGAAAGACAGATGCAGATATCCAAAACTGTGGAAACCATCAAAAACCAG
This sequence comes from Okamejei kenojei, assembly GCA_035221665.1. NCBI lineage: Eukaryota > Metazoa > Chordata > Chondrichthyes > Rajiformes > Rajidae > Okamejei > Okamejei kenojei. The sequence continues at coordinate 26,187,701 of CM069137.1, read as the reverse complement.
GCTTGAAACATTGGATGTCCAGGAGAAGCAGACAATGAAATATGAAACAAATACCTGAATAGTGGCAATTCGGCTCAAGAGCTTAGAAGGTGCAGATTTTGTAGATGGTATAATGAGCAGCTAAAAATGAAATGTCCCACCTGCACAGAAATAGTGTGCGAAGATATAAAATTGGGCTGGACAGGGAAAACTAATCGACAATAGTGACAATGAACATACCCTTTTATTTGGATCAGTGGCAAGTGTGTGCAACCCTCCTCTGGTAGAACATTTTGCATATCTTTCTTCAAGTCTACATTCAATTCCTTGGCAAAAAATTTACATCATAAAAGTTAAGAAGCCTAAACCTGTGCATAAGAACAGACAAGTTCTAAAGTCAGTTTAAAAGGCAATACTTTTACCATTTACGTTATATGCCAGGAATATGACCTGTTATTTTTAATAGCATGGATAAAACTCACTGTAAGATTTAAAGACTTTTTATGTAGGAATTTAAAAATGATTTTTTTTAAATCACATTCCTCGTTAATTTAAATTAGATATCATTAAGGTTTATTGATTGATTAAAACCCAGTTTCACTCTAATGTAAATAATGATTTTGGTTGAAAGTGTTTAACCTTAACTTGAATAAATTATTCTCATTTCACTCTTCAGTTGCACTTTCATCAATTTTTTGACAGAGACTGCTCAGTCAGTATGAAATTAAACTGATTAATGCTTTGTAATTGAGGATAATGAATGAAGTTCAGCAGATGGAGGATGTACAGCACTTTGGGAACAATGTGATTTCTTTCTCTATCAGCATCAATTTGATACATCTCAACTCATTTTCTGAAAGATATGGATGATAAATTTGTGATCAGATATCATGTATCATTTGTAGGTGTGAGAAAGAATAAAATTCACACTATTGAAGTGCTGATCAACTTCGAAACATAAGGCAGTCAGATAGGTGTGGGAAGGGTTCCGATGTAAAATGTCACCCATCAAGAGATGCTGCCTGACCCGCTGAGTTACTCCAACACTTTGTATCTACATAATGAAAACCATGTTCCAGTCAAAATTGAAACCGGCACACATTAAAAGCAAAGTGCAAATATTTACAATATACAAAAGCTAGGAAGGGTAATGGGCAATATTTCAGGTCCAGGATAATGATCTGAAACATTGGCTCTCTGAGGCACAGTAGAGGAGATAGAGTCAAGAGCATATTAAATGGCAGACCAAGGCTTAAGAGGTAGAATCTCTTGTTGCAACTTGTATTAGAGACATTGAGTCATAGAATGATACAACGTGGAAACAAGTCATTCGGCCCAATTAGCCCACACCGGCCAACATGTCCCAGCTACACGAGAAAACATAGAAAACATAGAAAAATAGGTGCAGGAGTACACCATTCGGCCCTTCGAGCCAGCAACACCATTCAATATGATCTTGGTTGATCATCTAAAATCAGTACCCTACTTTTCCCCCCATTTCCCTTGATTCCTTTAGCCCTAAATCAAAATCTAAATCTAACCCTCTTTTGAAAACTTCCTGTGAATGGCCTCCACTGCCTTCTGTAGCAGAGAATTCCACAGATTCACAATTTTCTGGGTGAAAACGGTTTTCCTCATCTCAGTCTTAATTGGCCTACCACTTAATCTTGAACTGTGGCCCCTGGTTCTGGACTCCCCCAAAATAGGAAACGTTTTTACTGCATCTAGCCTGTCCAATCCTTTAAGAATTTTATATGTTTCGCTAAGATCCCCTCTCATCCTAAATTTCAGTGAATGCAAGCCAAGTCGACCCATTCTTTCATCATATGTCAGTCCCGCCATCCCAGGAGTTAACCTGGTGAAACAAAGCTGCACTTCCTTAATAGAAATAATGTCCTTCCTCAAATTAGGAGACAACATTGCACACAATACTCCAGGCGCAGTCTCACCAGGGCCCTGTACAACTGCAGAAGGACATTCCTTGCTCCTAAACTCAAATCCTCTCGCAATGAAGGCCATCATGCCATTAACTTTCTGCATTGCCTGCTTTACCTGCATGCTTCCTTTCAGTGACTGATGTACAAGCACACCCAGGTCTTGTTGCATATCCCCTTATCCTAAAGTGACATAATTCAGATAATAGACACAACATGCTGCAGTAACTCAGTGGATCAGGCAGCAACTCTGGAGAGAAGGAACAGGTGACATTTTGGGTCGATACCCTTCTTCAGGCTAACCATTCAGATAATGATCTGCCTTCCTGGTCTTGCCACCAAAGTGGATAACCTCACACTTATCCACATTATACTGGATATGCCATGCATCTGCCCATTCACCCAACCAATCCAAGTCACCCTGCAGCCTCATAGCATCCTGCTCGTAGCTCACACTGCCACCCAGCTTTGTTTCATCCACAAACTTGGAGATGTTACATTTCATTCCCTCGTCTAAATCGTTAATATATATTGTAAATAACTGGGGTCCCAGCACCAAGCTTTGCGGCACCCCATTGGTCACTGCCTGACATTCTGAAAAGGACCCGTTAATCCCTACTCTTTGCTTCCTGTCGGTCAACCAGTTCTCTATCCATGTCAATACCCTACCCTCTAAACCATGTGGTCTAATTTTGCACACTAATCTCTTATGTGGGACCTTCTCAAAGGCTTTTTGAAAGTCCATATACACCTCCTCCACTGGCTCTCTCTTATCTATTCTACTTGTTACATCATCATGTTTTTCCAGAAGATTAGTCAAGCATGCTTTTCCCTTCATAAATCCATGCTGAGTTTCACCGATCCTGTCACATGCTTTTCAAATTTGCTGCTTTAGTGTCTTTAATAATCGACTCAAGCATCTTCCCCACTACCAATGTAAGGCTAACTGGTCCATAAATCCCCGTTTTCTATCTCCCTCCTTTCTTAAAAAATTGAGTTACATTGGCTACCCCCCAGTCCACAGGAACTGATCCAGAGCTGAGTGAACATTGGAAAATGATCATGATTTTTAAGGCCACAAGGAGTACTCTATGATGCAGAACATCAGGCCCTGGGGATTTATCTGCCTTCAGTCCCAACAGTTTACCTAACACCATTTCCTGCCTAATGTGGATTCCCTTCAGTTCCTCTCTCCCACTAGATCCTTGGTCCCCTTGTATTCCTTGGTGATTGCTTATATCTTCCTTAGTGAAGACAGAACCAAAGTACTCATTTAACTGTTCTGCCATTTCCTTGTTTCCCATTATAAATTCACCTGTCTCTGATTGTAAGCGAACTACATTTGTCTTCACAAATATTTTCCTTTTTACATATCTAAAGAAGCACTAGACCCATCTGACTGTGTTTGGCCCATATCCCTCCAAACGTTTCCTATCCATCTACCTGTCCAACGGTTTCTTAAACATTGGGATAGTCCCTGCCTGAACTACCTGCTCTGTCAGCCTGTCCTATACCACAACGACCCATTGTTTTTTAATGCCCTGATGATACTGTTTTTTTCAGCATTTTCTTTTTCAGATTTCCAACATTTTCAAGTTTGCTTTTGTTCCAAAGAATAATCAGGTGTTTTGTTTTAATATACATACTAGAATATCATTAATCTAAGAAAAGATGCCTGCGGAAATGACAATCTGAGGCACCATTGTGTTTTGTTTAGAGATACATCATGGAAATAGGCCCTTTGGCTCACCGAGTACACACCAACAAACGATCACCCATACAATAGTTCTGTTTTTCCAGTTTTTAACCTTCACACACTCGGGGAAATTTACAGAAGCCAATTAACCTCCAAGTCTTTGGAATGTGAGGGGAAACAGGAACACACAGAAAGCCCATGCAGTCACAGGGAGAACGTACAAACTCCATACAAACAGTCCCTATAGTCATGATCAAACCCGGGTCTCTGGCACTGTAAAGCAACAACTCTGCAGCTGCACCACAGCTTGTTTTTCAGCATAAACAAAATAGGTAACTAATGACAGCCAAATGTCCTCTCATTTTGTGTTAATAGCATCAGTGAATTTTACTGTGTATGATAAGTAAGTTGACTTATTGTGTAGTGCATCCTCCACAACGAAGCTTTGCGCATAGTTCCAATCTTTTTTTAAATTATGTTTCAGGCTTCGTTATAAAATATTGATTTATTTTCAAAATTATTTGGATTTCTATTTCTCAATTGTTTCTGATGTGTAATTTTATAGGTTATGAATGTACTCTGAAAAATATAAAAATCCTCACTGTTGTATTCATTCTATAGGTAAATAAATGTTAGTTAAAGTAAAGCATCCAGAACAAGACTTAATATTCTCAATTGTTCCAGCAAGATTGAAACAAAGATTAAAGAATAATGGAGAAGACAGGCCAGAGCACGGCAGGGATTGTGGAAAAATTGTTGGATTAAATTAGATTTATTTCAATGCAAGGGGCCTGACAGGCAAGGCGACTGGGATATTATAGCCATTGCAAAAACTCAGTTCAGTAATAGACAGGAAGGCAGAGTACAAGTGCTACAATTGGGATAGAAGTAGAGGAAAGAAAGGAAGGGGAGATGCAATTTTAATGGATGAGAAGGTCATGGCAGTACTTTGAGATGAAATTACTGAGCAGTCAACTGCCCCTCGTTGGTTCCAACCCTTGCGGGTGGCTTTTTGAATTAAAAAGGATGATTACCTTATTGGTATTGTACTATGGGCCTACAAATCATCAACAGGAATTAGAGGAGCTAGTGTGCATGGAGATTGGAGATAGTTACAGGAATAATAAGATTATCATGGTAGTTAATTTTTACTTTCCTAATATAGACTGGGGCTGCCATTGTATTAAGAGTATAAATGGTTGAAATTTGTTAAGTTTCCAGGAAGGTTTCTTCAGGAAATATATAGAGGGTCAACCAGGAAGATGGAGAACTTAACCTTCTCTTGGGAAATAAGGCAGGACTGGTGTTTTGTGGGAGAGCACTTTTGGACCAGCGACCATAGTTCTATCAGTTTTTAAATAGTTATGGAAAAGGACAGAACTGATCCAAAAGTTAAAGTTCTAAATTGGAGCAAGCTGCATTACGATGATGTCAGACAGGAGCCTGCAAAAGTTGGTTGAAGTAGGTTGTTTACATCAATAAGTTTACAACAGAACTGAGAACAGTTGGGAAAACCGGTGATGGAATAGCAAATGGAAATTAACTTTGACAAATGTGAGGTGTACTTTGGTATGTCAAACTAGGGCAAGACATTCGTAAACTGTATAAAAATCAAAAATTTCTGGACGGATATTTTTAGAATAATTTCTGAAGTTGTCAACACCCAATTGGATCCTGACTCAAAACTAATAATACTGGGAATATCAGAACAAAGCCTAACACTTACAACAAGCCAAATAAACTTTCTCGACGAAAGTATAATAACTGGGAAAAATTTAATATTAAAATTTTGGAAAGGTCCTATAACCCCCCACAATTAAAATATGGATTATGGAAATGTCGGAGACCTTACATTTGGAAAGAACTAGACTCGTCCTAATGGACAAACAAGAACTTTTTGTCAGAATATGGTCTCCATTTATTGACTATTTGAAGGGGTAGATTGGTTCAGCACGGGATCCTGACTGAAGCTCGAACTCGGGATTAGATGAAAAGTTATACTTTATAATTTACGAACCTATCTCCAATGTTGCATGATTAATAAATTATTCCATTCTTCTTTATCATGCCTTTTTTTAAATTTCTTACTCTCTATCTACGTAAAGAAAACTAGAAGCAGAATCAATACACAACTGATAATATTAGCAATGTATGACTGATAGACATGAAATGTTTTTATTACGATATGTACTTGCTTCTAATAAAAAGAGAGAGAAGGCCCCCTCAAAAATTAAATTGAGCATCTATTATGAAGCCAATATCGAGATAATGAGGTTCTCTATGGATATTTACCCTCTGTTTTTACCATGGAGGAAGACATGAAAAAGAGGGAACCGAGAATGTTAATGGGGATATCTAGTGTATTGTCTACATTAAAATCGAGAGGTGCTGGAAATCTTACATTTCCAGGACCTGGACAAGTATTTTCAAGAACAATCTGCGAGCAAGAGAAAAAATTGCAGGAGCCTTGGTTGAGGAATTTGCAGCATCATTAGCCAGAGGGCTATTGAAGAACTAGATGTGGCTAATGCTGTGCTTTCCTTAAACTATAAACCAGTAACCCCAATATTTGTGATAGGTATGTTACGAGAGTGAATTCTGAGGAATAAAATGTACATTCATTTTAGAAAGACAGGGAGGGGATTAAGGATAGTTAGCACAGCTTTGCACCTGATAGATCATGTCACACAAAATTTGATTCAGTATTTTGAAGAAGTAAGCAAGCGGTTGATAAGGATAGAGTGGTAGATATCGTCTGTATGCACTTCAGCGAAGCCTTTCTTAACATTCTACATGTTAGATACTTATCAAGATTAGATCACATAGAATCCAGGAATAGCTAGTTAATTATAGACATAATTGGCTTAATAATAGGAAGCAAATGGTGATGGAGGAAGATTGTTTTTCAGAATGGAAGCTCATGACAAATGATATGTATCTGCAGTTGGTGATGGCCCCATTGTTATTTGTCAACTATTTCAACAATTTGTATGCATAAGACATAATAAGTTTGCAGATGACACTGAAATAGGTAGTTTTGTAGACAGTGAAGAAGGTTGCAACGAGATTTTGATCAGCTTGTAAGTGAAATAAGAAATTGTAAATGGAGTTTAAATCGGATAACAGTGAGGTATTGCATTTTGGGAAGTCAAACCAGGGTAGAACTTTCACAATGAACAGTGGGACTCTGGGCAGCATTGTAGAACATAGGAACTTAGGAGTACAAGAACATAGCCCTCTGAAAGTGGAAAGGGATACGAAGAAGGCTTTTGGCATGCTGGTCTTCATCAGTCAGGGCATTATGTAAAGTTGGGATAATATGTTGTAGTTGTGCATGATGCTGGTGAGACCATACTGGGAGTATTGTTTCAGTTTTGTTTACCCAGCTATAGAAGAGATGTCATTAAGGTGGAAATAGTGCAGCGAAGATTTACAAGAATGTTTTCAAGGCTCAAGAGCCTGAGTTATAGGGAGTGGTTCGGCAGGCTGTAACTTTATTCGGTGGAGTATTGGAGTTTGAGGGGTGATCTTACAGAGGTGCTTAAAGTCATGAAAGCATAGATTGGGTAAATGCTCATATTCCTTTTCCCAGGGTTGGGGAAGCAAAAACGAGAGAGCATAGGTTTAAGTTGAGTGGGAAACAAAATAATTGGAAACTCTGGGGAAATATTGCATTGGTGATAATTTTCCAATGTTCTATTGACTCAGTATCAGTTCCTGTGGATTGGAGGGTAGCGAATGCTATCCCACTTTTTAAGAAAGGCGGGAGAGAGAAAACAGGGATGTAGACCAGTTAGCCTGACATCGGTGGTGCGGAAGATGTTCGAGTCAATTATAAAAGATGAAATAACCGCACATTTGGAAAACAGTAACAGGATCAGTTCGAGTCAGCGTGGATTTACGAAGGGGAAATCATGCTTAACTAATCTTCTGGAATTTTTGAAGATATAACTAGGAAAATGGACAAGAGAGATCCAGTTGATGTAGTGTACCTGGACTTTCAGAAAGCATTTGATAAGGTTCCACATAGGAGATTAGTGGGCAAAATTAGGGCACATGGTATTGGGGGTAGAGTGCTGACATGGATAGAAAATTGGTTGGCAGACAGGAAATAAAGAGTAGGGATTAACGGGTCCCTTTCAGAATGGCAGGCAGTGACTAGTGGGGTACCACAAGACTCGGTGCTGGGACCGCAGCTATTTACAATATACATCAATGATTTGGATGAAGGGATTCAAAGTAACATTAGCAAATTTGCAGATGACACAAAGCTGGGTAGCTTTGTGAACTGTGAGGAGGATGCTATGAGAATGCAGGGTGACTTGGACAGGTTGGGGGAGTGGGCAGACGCATGGCAGATGAAGTTTAATTTGGATAAGTGTGAGGTTATCCACTTTGGTATCAAAAATAGGAAGGAAGATTACTATGCAAATCAGAATCAGATTTTATTCGCCAAGTATGTTTTGCAACAAACGAGGAATTTCACTGGGTAGGTCAGTCATTCAATTAAAAGCAACAGACTCAAAAACACATTTTATCATTAACATCCACCACAGTGACTCCTTCACATTCTTCAATGTGATGGAAGGCAAAATAAAGTTCAAGCCTCTTCCTTTGTTCTTCCTCGCTCGGGAGACATCGAGCCTCCGTTGATGGGGCGGTCTTGACTCCCGTAGCCAGCGGTGTTCGGGCCCGTCGAGGAGATCCGCTCCCGTATCGGGGGGATGTCAGCTCCCCCGCACTGGACGATCGGACCTCGCGTCGGGGCTGGATGAACCTTTTGCGGCATTGGAGCTCCCGACTCAGCCTCTCCCGAGACTGCGAGCCATTAATGGTAAGTCCGCAGGCCGTGGTGGGAGCGATCCCAGGCAAGGGATCTGCTCCGATGTTAAGTCCGCGCCCCGCGGTGGGGCTCACGACAGTCCGAGGCAGCTTCCAGCTCCAGCAATAGTAGGCCGCAGAGCCCGGAGAATGTGATCCAAAAAATGATCACATCTCTGGGAAGGTAAGGATTTGAAAAAAAGTTTCCCCCAATCGCCCCCCCCCCCACACAAAACAAACCGAAGAACATAAAAACAAACTTTAAACAGACGCTAAAAATAACAAAAAGGTGAAAATACGAACAGACTGCCGCCAGGTTTGGCCAACGCGCCGGCGCCCCTGGTGGTCATAGAGTTGGGAAAAAGGGAAGTACAACAGTATCTGGGGGTCTTTGTTCATCAGTCTATGAAAGTAAACATGCAGGTACAGCAGACAGTGAAGAAAACAAATGGCATGTTGGCCTTTATAACAAGGGGAATCGAGTATAGGAGCAAAGAGGTCCTTCTGCAGTTGTACAGAGCCCTAGTGACACCACACCTGGAGTATTGTGTGCAGTTTTGGTCCCCTAATTTGAGGAAGGACATTCTTGCTATTGAGGGAGTGCAGCGTAGGTTTACAAGGTTAAACCCACGATGGCGGGACTGTCATATGCTGAGAGAATGGAGCGGTTGGGCTTGTACACTCTGGAGGTTAGAAGGATGAGAGGTGAAACATATAAGATTGTTAAGGGTTTGGACACGCTAGAGGCAGGAAACATGTTCCTGTTGTGTCACCTCCAGAACCAGGAGCCACAGTTTAAGAATAAGGAGTAAGCCATTTAGAACGGAGACGAGGAAACATTTTTTCTTACAGAGGGTTGTGAGTCTGTGGAATTCTCTGCCTCAGAGGGCAGTGGAGGCAGGTTCTCTGGATGCTTTCAAGAGAGAGCTAGATAGGGCTCTTAAAGATAGCAGAGTCAAGGGATATGGGGAGAAGGCAGGAACGGGATACTGACTGCAGATGATCAGCCATGATCACATTGAATGGCGGTGCTGGCTCAAAGGGCCGAATAGCCTACTCCTGCACCTATTGTCTATTGTCTATTTTCCACAGAGACAGGAAATTATATGAATCAATTGATGCAAATAACATTTTCTGCCTCGGAATACCTTCAGAGCAGAAATTTGAAGATTTTAAAGTCTGAAATTCCATTTAAAGTCAGATATAACTTACTAAACTTTGTGTTTTGAAGCCATCATTGAACAAATATTTGAGACCCTTCCACCTTGTGGCCTTTGCAAAGAATGGAAGAAGAGGTTTTGCAAGAGAAAGAAAAAGTTAAAGACACCTAGCTATATTAAACCTATCATCCACATTGATAGATCTGCGCTCTAAAAAGATAGGAAGTAAATTGAATCTGCATGAATTTGAAGGACAAATAGTTCAGGTTTTGCTTAAAGTAGAAAGTCAAAGCAATACAGGTTAATAGGTTCAGAATACATTTAAACCAGTGAATAATATATTTTAAACAGATATTTTTTTAAATGATTTGAAGAGTGAAAATGCTTGGAGCAGAAAAGATTGTTGTAGATAATCTTTTGACTTTATTGATTGAAGTATGAAACTAGAGGAGACGTCTTTGAATTGATGGTTTGCATTTGTAATATAGAGCTGTTTGTACTATTTGATATGATGCATAACACCAGAAATATTTAATGTTGAAAAATATGCTGTATCATGTTAGTCATAAAATGAAGATTTTTCCCAAAAATAGGGAGAAACATTGGGCTGGACTTGTTTGAAAGTATCAATAATTTCATGCTCTGCCTACCCCACTGCGAACCATGGAATTGACGTGCTACTTTACTGAGAACTGCACTCGAGATCTTCTGCTTTGCTCCACCTGTTGTACTTGAGTTGATTGATGGTTGTATTTATGTATAACTTCATGTTCATACGTGATAGAAGCAGAGTTAGGCCATTCAGTCCATCCAGTCTACTCTGCCATTGGACTTCGGAATGGGTAGGATGGGGACCTACAGTTATATGTATATCAACGGGTTGATGGTGGAAAGGGTCAAGAACTTCAAATTCCTGGGCGTGCATATTTCCGAAGATCTCTACTGGTCCCAAAACACTGATCCAATCATAAATAGAGGACATTAGTGCCTCTACCTCCTGAGAAGATTACAGAGAGTTGGTATTTCAAGGAGGACTCTCTCGAACTTCTACAGGTGAACAGTAGAGAGCATGCTGACCGGTTGCAATACAGGTTAGTCCAGGAGCGTAATAGGCTGCAAAAAGTTGTAAACACTGCCCAGTCCATCAAAGGCTGCCAGCATCATCAAGGAACCTCACCATCCTGGCCACACACTCATCTCTCCGCTGCCATCAGGTAGAAGGTACAGGAGCCTGAAATCTGCAACATCCAGGTTCAGGAATAGCTACTTCCCCACAGCCATCAGACTGTTAAAACACAACTTCAAACAAACTATGAACTATAACAGCCTGCTGCACTTTATCTGTGTATTTATGTGTGTATATATATATATATATATATATATATATATATATATATATATATATGAATACCACAGATTCACCACCCTCAGATTAAAGAAATTCCTCCAAATCTCCTTCCGAAAAGAACACCCTTTCATTCTGAGGCGATGATGTCTCGTCCCAGATTCTCCCACTAGTGGAATCATCCTCTCCACATCCACTCTCTCTACGCCTTTCACTAATCAATAAGTTTCAATGAGGTCTCAATCCGTCTAAACTCTAGCGAGTAGAGACCCAGTGCATTAAACGCTCATCATATGTTAACCCACTCATTCCTGGGATAATTCTCGTAAACCTCTTCTGGACCCTCTCCAGCGCCAGCACATCATTCCTCAGATATAGGGCCCTAATTTGCTCACAATACTCCAAATGCGGTCTGAACAATACCTTATGAAGCCTCAGCATTACATCCATGTTTTTGTCTTCTAGTCCTCTCAAAATAAATGTTTGGTATTACTTGAACATATCGAATAGCATGCAAAGCAAAGCTTTTCATTGGACCTTTGTACATGTGACAATAATAAACTTTAACCTAAACCTCAACCTGAACAGTCAGGTGATTATCGCTATCAATTGTACACCACCAAAATGGCCAGAAACCAAAGAGTGTAGGGCAACCATTACCACCACCTCTTTTACCACCATGTCCAGGCCAGGGTGTGTGTTTAGCTCTGCTTCATCATATAGCTGATTTCCATGACAACCTTTGGATGCATTGCTCCTTTGTATGTGGAGAGGTATAACCATATAACAATTACAGCATGGAAACAGGCCCTCTCGGCCATTCCAGTCCATGCCGATCATTTGTTTTCCCCTAGTCCCATCTACCTGCACTCAGACCATACCCCTCCATTCCCTTCCCGCCCATATACCTATCCACTTTACTTTTAAATGTTAAAATCGATCCTGCCTCCACCACTTCTGCTGGAAACTCATTCCACACAGCCACCACCCTCTGAGTAAAGAAGTTCCCCCTCACGTTACCACTAAACTTCCGTCCCTTAATTCGCATGTCATGCCCTCTTGTTTGAATCTTCCCTACCCTCAATGGGAAAAGCTTATCCACGTCAACTCTGTCTATCCCTTTCATCATTTTAAAGACCTCAATCAAGTCCCCCCTTAACCTTCTGCGCTCCAAAGAATAAAGACCTAACTTGTTCAACCTTTCTCTGTAACATAGTTGCTGGAACCCAGGCAACATTCTAGTAAATCTCCTCTGTACTCTCTCTATTTTGTTGACATCCTTCCTATAATTAGGTGACCAAAATTGTACACCATACTCCAGAATTGGTCTTACCAATGCCTTGTACAATTTTAACATTACTTCCCTACTCCTATATTCAATGCTCTGATTTATAAAGGCCAGCACACCAAAGGCTTTCTTTACCACCTCATCTACATGCGATTCCACCTTCAGGGAACAATGCACAGTTATTCCCAGATCTCTCTGTTCCACAGCATTCCTCAATTCCCTACCATTTGCCATGTACGTCCTATTTTGATTTGTCCAGCCAAGATGTAGCACTGCACACTTATCTGCATTAAACTCCATCTGCCATCTTTCAACCCACTTTTCCATATGGCCCAAATCTCTCTGTAGACTTTGAAAATCTACTTCATTATCCACAACACCACCTATCTTAGTATCATCTGCATACTTACTTATCCAATTTTCCACCCCATCATCCAGATCATTGATGTACATGACAAACAACAGTGGACCCAACACAGATCCCTGAGGCACCCCACTGGTCACTGGCTTCTTACCTGACAAACAGCCATCCACCATTACTCTCGGACATCTCCCATTCAGCCACTGTTGAATCCATCTTGCTACTCCGCCATTAACACCCAAAGATTGAACCTTCTTAACCAACCTTCCATGGGGAACCTTGTCAGAGGCCTTACTGAAATCTATATAGACAACATCCACTGCTTTACCCTCATCAATTTCCCTAGTAACCGCTTCGAAAAATTCAACAAGGTTTGTCAAACATGACCTTCCAGGCACAAATCCATGTTGATTGTTCCTGATCAGACCCTGTTTATCCAGATGTTTATATATATTATCTCTAAGTATCCTTTCCATTAATTTACCCACCACTGACGTCAAACTAACAGGTCTATAATTGCTAGGTTTATTCTTTGAACCCTTTTTAAACAATGGAACAACATGCGCAGTACGCCAATCCTCCGGCACTATTCCCGTTTCTAATGGCATTTGAAATATTTCTGTCATAGCTCCTGCTATTTCTACACTAACTTCCCTTAATGTCCTAGGGAATATCCTGTCAGAATCTGGAGACTTATCCACTTTTATATTTTTCAACAGTATCAGTACTTCCTCCTCTTTGAATCTCATAGTTTCCATAGCTACTCTACTTTTTTACCTTACCTCACATAGTTCAATATTCTTCTCCTTGGTGAATACCGAAGAAAATAAATTATTCAATATCTCCCCCATCTCTTTTGGCTCTGCAGATAGCTGTCCATTCTGTCTCTCTAATGGTCCAATTTTATCCCTCATTATCCTTTTGCTATTAATATAGCTGTAGAAACCCTTTGGATCTACTTTCACCTTTCTTGCCAAAGCAACCTCATATCTTTTTTAGCCTTCCTAATTTCTTTCTTAAGATTCTTTTTACATTCTTTATACTCCTCTAGCACCTCATTTACTCCATGCCTCCTATAATTATTGTAGATATCTCTCTTTTCTCGAAACGTGTCCAATTTCCCTTGAAAACCATGGCTCTTTCCAATTTTTACTATTTCCTCTCACCCTAACAGGGACATAAAGATTCTGTACTAATTGTAAATTTCCCCTTTAAATGTCCTCCATTTCTCTTCTACATCCTTCCCATGAAACAGAGTGTCCCAATTCACTCCTTTTAAATCCTTACGCATTCCCTCAAAGTTAGCCTTTCTCCAATCAAAAATCTCCACCCTAGGTCCAGTTCTGACTCTCTCCATAATTATATTGAAACTAATGGTATTGTGATCAGCGGTCCCGAAGTGCTCACCAACGCATACCTCCATCATCTGACCTGCCTCATTTCCTAACAGGAGGTCCAGCACTGCCCCTTCTCTAGTCGATACCTCTATGTACTGCTGCAAAAAACTATCCTGCACACGTTTTACAAACTCCAAACCATCCAGCCCATTTACAGAATGTGTTTCCCAGTCTATTTTTGGAAAATTGAAATCTCCCACAATCACTACCTTGTGCTTACTATTAATATCTGCTATCTCCTTACATATTTGCTCTTCCAATTCTCGCTCCCCATTTGGCGGTCTATAATACACCCCTAAAAGTGTTGCTACACCGTTCCCACTTCTCAGTTCCACCCAAATAGCCTCCCTAGACGAGCCCTCTAATCTATCCTGCCAAAGCACTGCTGTAATATCCTCTCTGACAAGCAATGCAACACCTCCACCTCTGGTCCCTCCAATTCTATCACACCTGAAGCAACGAAATTCTGGAATACTTAGTTTCCATCCACAGCCGTCCTGCAACCATGTTTCACTGATTGCCACAACATCATATTTCCAGGTGTCAATCCAGGCTCTAAGTTCATCTACCTTTCTTACAATATTCCTAGCATTAAAATATACACATTTTATAAACCCACCATCCCTTATTCTCTGTCTATTATCTTTTTCCTCTTTCTCGCCTACATTTTGGGTCCGAGTGCTTCCCTTCTCTGCCTCTTGCCCCACACCCTGTCCCCTAGCCCCCTCTACCCGAGTCCCTCCCCCCAGCCTTTCTAGTTTAAAGTCTCCCCAGTAGCCTTTGCAAATCTCCCTGCCAGGATATTGGTCCCCCTCGGGTTCAAGTGCAACCTGTCCTTTTTGTATAGATCATGCCTTCCCCAAAAGAGGTCCCAGTGATCAAGAAACTTGAATCCCTGCCCACTGCACCAGTCCCTCAGCCACGCATTTATCCTCCACCTCATTCCATTCCTACTCTCACTGTCACGCAGCACAGGCAGTCATCCTCAAATCGTTACCCTTTTGGTCCTTCTCCTTAAATTTCCCCCCAACTCCCTAAATTCTCCCTTCAGGACCTCATCTCTTTTTCTGCCTATGTCATTGGTACATATGTGTACCACAACATCAGGCTCCTCTCCCTCCCTTTTCAGAATCTTTTGGACACGTTCCGACACATGCGAGACCCTGGCACCAGGGAGGCAAACTACCATCCGGGTCTCCCGACTGTGTCCACAGAATCGCCCATCCGACCCCTTAACTATTGAGTCCCCTATTACAATTGCCCTCTTCTTTTTGCTACCCTTCTGAGCATCAGGGCCGGTCTCTGTGCTGGAGACCCGGCCAGTGTTGCTGCCCCCAGGTAGACTGTCCCCTCCAATCGTACTCAAACCCGAGTACCTATTTTCCAGGTGTACAGTCACAGGGGTACTCTCTAGCCCCTGCCTCTTACCCTTCCTAACCGTGACCCACTTGTCTGCCTCCTGTGGTCTGGGAGTGACTACCTCTCTGTAGCTCCTCTCTATGACCTCCTCACTCTCCCTGACTAGACGGAGGTCATCGAGCTGCTGCTCCAGGTTCCTAACACGGTCCTTTAGGAGCCCTATCTCGACACACCTGGCGCAGATGTGGATGTCTGGAGGGCTATCAGATTCCTTGACCTCCCACATCTGACATCCAGAACAGTACACTGCCCTGGCCTTCATACTCCCCCCTCTGCATGAGAAAAATTGATTCACTGTCTCAAAGTTTTCTCTTTCTCCTCCATCAGCATCCTTGTGAAGGAAGCTACGTCCTCTTGAATCTGGTTGCCTTTGGGACCCAATAAAGAACCACAATTGTCCATCTCCTCTAAATTTAAATCCATCACCTCTTTCTGTAGCACAAATTAAACCAGAATTAAGAAAAACAAGTTCACCACCAAATCATTCCAATGTAAGTTTGTATGTATTTAGAGATCCTTTTAAGTGCCAAATGTGGCGTTTTGGCAAATCACATCTATTTTAATTGTACTAGGCCCATACAATATGTACATAAATGTACATAATTGTGGCTCAATGTGACAAGGCAGGCATCAACATTTCAGATACCCAGGCCACAATTTCTTAATTATAGGTTTAGTTTCCTTGACCTGGATATTTTGTTTTCAATCCACACATCATAATAGAGTAGAAATGATAAAACTCTTGAAAGGCACATGGAAGGCACATATATCTTGCAAATATGGCTTAGCGCTGGCTGAGAATTAATTTTGGCCGACAGTTACTGCAGAGAGCTGACACAAACTCGATGGATAAATAGCCTCCTTTAATGTTGTTTAAAAAAAATGAAGTAAAAGCTTCAAACCAACGATATGAAACAAAAACTCAGATCCAAAATGATGAAGTCCTGTGGGGCAAAAGATCCTTTGTGTTACATGATCCCATTACATTGGGGAGATAGGCTTTGGGGTAACTTGAACCACCAGAACCTCACACATCTCCATCCTGGCTGCCCACTAGGACCTTCTGGCGACCCACCAACAGCACGAGAATTCTCGCTACTCTCCATGGAGGCTTCATTCTAGTCGCAGCTAATTTTTCAACATGTTGAAAAATTTGCGGCAACCATAATGACTAGTTCCCAGAATGCGGGAACTCCTCACGACCATGAAGGCGACTCGTCGGCAACCACCCGCAAATATGTGGCGACCATGTGGCGACCGCATGGTGTCCTGCAGTCGCCTAAAAAGCCGCCTAATTGGGACAAGCCAATAGTGTCGTCTATCAATGCTTTGCACAGCTATTTTGTGACATCCCAGTGGATGGTTGATAGTTGCAGACTTGATATCCCAAATGGACTACTTGTGTCTTAAATCACCTACCTGTATGACTCTGACTCTCTAACAGTACTCTTCAGAGATAAGCTATACATCCTAACTTTTCTTGTGATACTCATATATCGGTAACAAATTATTTAAACAGCCTACATTCCTGTGGAGGATTATAGAATGTCCAGAATGTTCCAGCTTATGAGAAAACATAGGGTGTCTGCTACGCATGTTTGAAATGAAATAATGAATGCATGGTTGCAAGTGTAATTTGATCTTAACTGTTCAATGTCATGACGAGAAAGCCTCAGGAGCAGGACAAGCCAAATGACCTCTCTCCATGCTGTAACATTTCTGTGACAAACCTCATTTTATCAGTTAAGGAAAACTAAATAACAATATTTGCTTTACCACCTCTGGCAACAATAATCTGGATGAAAATTGAGTGTTACGCTGCCAGTTATATTACTTAATCTTAGAATTATCTTTATGCAATGTCTGCTTCTTATCTCTGCACTAGCAAAATTTAGTAAAACATCCATAATTTTTCCTGCATTGTTTTGGCAATTACATCACACTATGACATGGTACAATTACCTTTTCTATAACTGCTGGGACAAAGATCACAGTATTTGTCATTCCATGACATTATCAATTTATTAAAAATACTTTGCCTAACTCTACATGTATCTTTTTTAACAGGGAGCCAAGAAATATGAATTGATTATCAATAATTTTCTTTCTTGTGACTGATGACTTTCTTTGCTCTTGCCTTTGTCATTAGTGAAGGTTGAACTAGATTTAGATGGACCATTGTCATTTTATATTTTCAGAATAAGATTCGGGATCAATGCTCCTTTAACAAAGAACAAAAATAAAATTGCATTAAAATCCTCCCTACTTCAAATTCTTTATTCATTGTTGTGATTGTTTTTTTCTGAACATCTGCAATGTGGCACAAAAATGCATGGATGAAGCCAAAGCGTAATGAGCTTTTCCCTGCTGATGCAAATTCAGTTGCCTGCTGCTGTCAGATTTAATAACTGCTCCAACCTATTTCCTTTCATGTAAGCAGTACTCTATGTTGTAACAGTGATGTTGACGAAACAGACCTTGAAAATCCGGAGATGCTAATACTTTTATTCATTGATTTATTTCAAAAGCATCCTTATACCAAAGTTCTTTATGATCTCTTAACATCATGAATGACTACAATTTATATTGTTTTTGAAATAGTTAAGCAATGACCAACACTTAAAATAAGCATTATCAAACAATATTTTACACCGATCATTAAAAAAAAATGTTTAACATGATTGCTGATAGCTTAGTCAAAGAAATAAATTTAAGCAGCATTTGAAAGGAGAAAGGTAGTCTAAGAGGCTGCAGTTTTGGAGAGGGGTTTAGCACCTAGATAGTTAAAGGTGGCATGATTAATAACAGAGATTCACAAAACATATGGAATGATGTTCAGATATCTTAAATGATGGAATTGGTGATTAACAAAGTTGAGAAGAGCTTACCAAAGCCGGGCGAGAAAACAATTGCTGAGAGATTTTGGATCACTAATTGGCAAAGTGGGATATTGACCCCAGAGATGATGGGTGAATGAGACAAGATTTGTTCTAAGTGGAGAAGTAAAACATAAATAACTCCTCAGTAGAAATTCTGCTTTTAGATTCAGCATCATTATAGTAGGAAACAAAACATCACTTTCAGGTCCTGTTCAGCAACATTGTGTGAGTATGAACAGATCAATATTGACAAATTATGTCTTGAAATGTTATTCGACATTTATTAAATTCATATACTTTATCTGGCATTGCTGGCAACATCTTTTGCCCATCATTAATCTAATTTAAGAAGCTGGCACTCTACCACAAATTTGAACCATTATGGAATGGTGAAGATTCACAGTTTCATTGGTGAATTAAATTCAGCATTTAATCCATCAAAGATGGAGTATTTGCTGCATTTAATCCAGCAAACATTACAAGTCAGAAAGGTATGTGACTAGGAGGGCAACTTGCAAATGGTGGTTTTACCATAGACGTCGTGGTGTTCACCTTTATTTATATAAATGGTGGGGATTTGCAGGTTTGGGAAGCTCCATTAAAGAAACCTAGGTGAATTGTTGCAATACACTGTACACAGGGAGAACATATTCATATCAGTTGTGTGAAAAAGTAGTTGAACGTCTTCACCTTTGCCATTCTTGCCCATCATGGAGCACAATAGTTATTTAATTTATATGAAGGAATGTTATTAAGGCAGATCAATTATTAAGATGATTAGTTGCCACTATTGGGTCCTTGGTGCATGGGTTTGCTCTTCCAGAATGTTTCCATGTGTCCTCCATGCATACAGCATGCATGCTCAATAATATCAAACAATGTGTAATTTAGCAAAATCCTTTGAATTCCTTAGCCATTCTCAATGACCTGTGAATAGTGCATGCCATACACATTGAAGAATGCTTTGGAGCTAAAAGAAATGAGTATTTATAAATAGTGTCGAATGAGTGGGTAAAAACTTGGCAAATGCAGTTTTATGCGACATAGTCAGACAAAAGGAACGACCAGGCACACTCATCTGAATTGTGAGCGATTGCAATTGAGTGGAGTATGGAGGATACTAGCTGTTCGATTGCATAAATCACAAAATGTTGGTAGGCAAGTGTGGCAAGAAGTTCGGAAGGCAAATGCCAGATTGGACTTTGTTACAAGGAAGATGAAGTTTAGAAAAAAGGAAGCATTATGACAATTGTATAGAGATATTTTGTTTATTTTCTAATTTTTAAAGCTCTGTTGTTTACTATGGTGTCTGTTGTGTACTGTCTTTACAAACCTGTTGTGCTGCGGCAACTAAAAATGTCATACTGTAGTTCCGTTTCAGGACATATAACAATAAAAACACTCTTGACTCTCGGGAGATGGTTAGGCAGATTCTCTCTCCTTATTTACAGAAGGAAATATAAGTATTTAGATGAGTTTCTGTTGCCTTATTGCTAACAATTAGATTATTTTTTTAAAGTTGTAATTTGTGAATTATGAGGCTGGGTAGGTCAGTGAAGATTATATTGAATGACAGGTCAGACATACATGACGACGTAGCCTAATCCTGCTCTTTTTAGATTTCAGAGATACAATGAAACAGGCCCTTTAGCCTATTGAGTCCACACCATTGAACACCCATTCACGGTAGTTCTATATTATTCTATATTTTATGTCTGCTGAATGTTAGTCTGATATCTCCATGAGGAAGGGAGAAATGAGAGCAGAAAATATATATTTAGTGATAGATTTATCAGGAAATGTCAGCCTATGTATTCAGCCATTTGTGAAATTAGTCTGTATGACATAATGTGGATAACATGGGTTCAATAGTTTGTTCCAGTGATGGAAATTTCATATATTAGATGAGTAATTAATTAGCTACATTCAGTTTTCATGGAAAACAAATGTTTTTAGAACTTTGATATGAAACAATATTGAAATAAATATATGTGGTGGCCTTGAAGTGAAGAATAATATTGCATAAAATGTTGAATGCAAAGCATCATCTTGCTGACATCAATAGCCCTGCCCTATCGGATGGTTTGCAACAACGAGACGCTGGTCAGAGTGGGAAGGTTGGGCCGAAGGCCTGATTCCATGCTGTATCATTTAATGAGTCCATGCTGTATGATTTCATGCCCCATTTACACCAGTCACTCACGCTTGCATTTGGCCCATTTTCCTCTAAACGTATCCTATCCATGTACCTGCCTCAACTGCCTCCTCTGGCAAGCAGCTCATTCCTTATGCCCACCATCTTAACCTTAAACCTCTGTCCTCTGGTTCTTGATTCCTCTACTTCTGGTGAAAGACTGTGTATTTACCCTATCTATTCCTTTCATAATCTTATTCACCTCTATAAGATCAACCCTCATCCTCCTGCGTTCCAATTTATAAAGTACTAGCCTGCTCAACCTCTCCCTATAGCTTAGGCCCTCATGTCCTGGCAACATCCTCATAAATCTGCTCTGCACCTTTTCCAGCTTAACGACATCTTTCTTATATCAGGGTGACCAAAATGGAACACAATACTCCAAACATGGCCTCATCAGTGTCTTGCACAACTGTAAACGTAATCTCCCAACTTCTATATCTAAATTGTTTAACTCTTGATGGTAAAACGGCTTATATTATCAAGGTGGAAAGAAATTGTCACTGGAATTGGCATTCTTAATTGGCTTTATGACAAAATTGACGGCATATGGAAATTGATTGATTAAATTTGAACAGCTGGAAATTCCACAGGAATTGGATTGAAATTGTGTTATCGGCCACAATGCTGTGGAATGAGAAGGATGAGATGGACACTGACATTTATAATAGTAAGATTAAACGAGAACTTACCAGTTTGAAGTTTGATCTTTATTTTATGAGGAGTAACGATGAGGGATTACGTGAAGAACCCCGCCTGGCGCTGGAACGGCATACTTCAAAGCAGCGGCATGAAAAACACAGAACATAATAGCCGGAGTAAGATAGTAAGGCTTCTCATAGATTTAGAACTACCAGATGATCATTTATTTTATGAGGGTGGGGAGTGGAGGGCACGTAATCCCTCATCGTTACTCCTCATAAAATAAAGATCAAACTTCAAACTGGTAAATTCTCATTTAATCTTACTATTTTACTTCGGAGTCACGTGAGTGACTACGTGAAGATTTTGAAGCTTTCTGTGTTTTTCATGTCGTAGAATTTATTCCATACGACAGTCCGGCTCATTCAACACAGTGACGAGCGAATAACACATTTTTCCCCAAACATTGCCTCAAGTTATGTGATAAATTATTTCACATTATAAAGAATAAAAGTAATGCCCTTTCCATTGAAAGGCAAGTTTATCACAAAATATCAATTGATATATATTTTGATGGTATGACAAAGCAACAATTATAGAGAACCCAACACTCCGTGTCCAAACCTGACACCATGACTGGTTCCTTTTTACTTTAACATTAATTTACACCCTCCTGCGGCCTTGCATCTTTGCTCGAGCGGCTCATCCCGTGCCATTCCTGTGAATGTATCTACCTCATTAACAGAGTGATTTTCCACCTTTCAGTGTCTAGTTCCACTGAGTGTATCCAATTTCTAACCATCTAAATACATTCCTCTAGAACCATCAGTTTTTACTGAACCTAATGTGGTTTTTGTGTGTAATAAGTAGTGCTGTCTCATTACCACAGAGACTCTTACCTACTTCAACATATTTCATCAATGTTCACACACACACACACACACACACACACACACACACACACACACACACACACACACACACACACACACACACACACACACACACACACACAACTTAAGGCCGACAGGATATGCTTATAGGTTTACCTTGGTTTCAGCTCCTCTTGGTGTGCTTTGTTTGGTAAATTCATAAACATATATGATAATGTAATCTGTATCCACATGCAATTATAACGTAACATTTCCAATGTTTGCACTCTTATATTGATACTAAAGTCATCAGCATTATTATTTTCATGTTAACTTTTTTGAATCATTGATAGAGTTAGAGTCCATTGCCTAAGGCAATTCAGGATTATTTATCTCCCGACTCATATATTACAATTTTGGACAGATTATATATATATATATATATATATATACACTCATATATATATATATATTTATATTAATATCCACATATATATCCCTTTCCATATCGGGATATTATGAATGCACCTGATAACTTCTTGGTTAGTATATTGTCCGTAAATAGGACGGTAACACTCTGAACCATATTATTGGCTCTATCAATTAGATGCTCAGAAAAATGCAATCCACAAGGAACTCCATATATCTAATATGATAAAATAACTTTACTGTATACACAGACTTCCAATTTCATATAACAAAATATTGTTTTTAAAACTTATTTCTGCAAATTGCAGGTATAACACTTCTTTTATACATAATTATTTTATTGTTATGTTGTTATAGTTAAACATTCATAGACTTCTTTGACCATCAGCTGTTGTAATGGTCTGGTCAACCTGCAGATAGTCAAATTCATATTTTCATGTCATGGATGCCTTTGTACAACAATAAATTACTGCAGGGTTACACAAAACTGGAGAACCCAGCGGGTGCAGCAGCATCCAAAGAGCGAAAGGAGATAGGCAACGCCTCGGGTCGAGACCCTTCCTCAGACTTCAATAAATTACTGCAACTATGAATCATCACAAGTGGTTCAACATCACTCAATATTTATGAAACCATGAAGGATCCGTATTGGGCCACCAAAATGCCTCTGGCAGTGTCCTACTACATTTTCATCAGACACTGCCCTATCAAACACAATGAGGAACACAAAGAACATCTTTTCCTCATGTAATTGAGAGAAAAGCATCCACCTTTCCTGTTCTTGGTTTACCCACAAGAAACATTTGAAAGATCGGTGATTTAATCTGTATGCAACCAGATTAATCGTAAGTAATCCATATTAATGACAATGTGTTTTTCCCCCCAAATTTGTTGTCTCCGCTACCATTGTCTCTTCCTTAGAGATAAACAGCTGGCTGTCTCCTCCGCTATACCTGACCCTGTGGTTCACGCAGCCAGTCTCGCTGGTCACCAGTACAATGCTCCCTAGCGACAGAGGGTAAGACCAATGCAGGGCTTCAGACCGCCTCAATGATGTCCAAATTGTAACTTTGTTTCACACCGTTCTAATGTGTGCCCGGCATTGGGGAAAACCTGTAATTTCTGCAACAAGCCCAACCACTTCTCGGCAGCATGCCGTTCCCATGGGAACCCTGTACAGCCACAGCAGAAACCATCTCGCTACCTGACACGTGATGATACAGCGTCTGGTTCCCATCTTCAGCATGATGATCTCCCCCCGTCTGACCCTGACTCTTCTCAGAGCGAGCTGAGTATGTTTTCCTTGCGAGGTGCAGCTGCTCTGATAACGGACCCGACCGTCCGAGTCATGGTGAATGACATGGCCTTCTCTGCTAAGGTGGATACGGGGGCTGCTGCTAATGTTATGTCAACAAGCCTGTTCAGGAAGATAAGAAATAATGAGCCAATTTCCACAGACAGTGCTTTTGCGTGCATATGGGGGTGGCGTACTTGTTCCTGTGGAGAGGGCCACTCTCCGCTGCAAGGTGCTGAAGACCTCTCGGCCCCTCTCTTTCTTCCTGCTAGACGGTAAATGTGACCCCCTGCTCGGCGTGGAGGCCTGCCAGGTCCTCGGATTGGTGAGCTTCCACAGTGATGTCCACCTGGTAGAGGCACCCTTGAATCCGCTGGCCGAATTCCCTGACCAGTTTGAATCGAAGCTGGGGAAGTTGCCCTGCAGCTACAGGATTGTCCTCAATCCCGACATCACGCCGGTCATCCGTACCCCGCACCATGTGTCCTTCGCCATGAGGGGCAAGGTCGAGTCTGCTCTTCGCGAGATGGTGGCCACGGGCATCCTGAAGCCAGTAACGGACTCCACCCGGTGGGTTTCTACTATGGTTGGCGCTGCGAAGAAAGACAAGAGCGAAATACGGATCTGCATCAACCCTAAGGACTTGAACTTGGCCATCAGGCGCCCGCACTATCCCATGCGGACGGTGGAGGATGTTGCTGCACAGGTCAGCCCTGCCACCGTGTTCTCGGTTCTTGATGCCAAGAGTTCGTTCTGGCAGATACCTCTAGACGAGCGATCCTCGCACCTGATGACCTTCAGCACGCCCTTCGGCAGGTATCGCTTCCTCCGCATGCCTTTGGGATCAACTCTGCCAGCGAGGTGTTCCAAAGGACCATGGAACAACTGTTTGCTGGACTTTCGTGTGCCATCATTGTCGACGACATCCTGGTTTATGGGAAGAATGTCACTGAGCACGACCACCACCTTCGCCAGGTGCTGCAGTAGGCCCGGGAGATCAACCTGAAGCTCAACCCGAAGAAGTGCCGATTGCCCCTCATGCTAAAGCCCGATCCGCAGAAGACGGCCGCAATATCCGAGATGCCTGCACCTGCTGACGTGCCTGGCCTACAGCGCTTCTTGGGTATGGTCAACTACTTGGGAAAGTTCACCCCGACCTGAGTGAACTGAGTGCCCCTCTGTAGGATCTGGTGAAAAAGGACACTGCCTGGGCCTGGTTCCCGCAACACCAGAAAGCATTTGACACCCTCAAATCTAAGCTGATCAGCATGCCAACGCTGAAGTACTTTGACCTCCAGCGCCCCATCGTCCTCACATGTGATGCATCTAAGTTTGGCCTCGGGGCCGCCTGCCTGCAGATCCATGACGGGGTGCAACTGCCTGTGTCCTATGCATCCCGCACAATGACGACCGCTGAACAACGCTATGCCCAGATTGAGAAAGAGCTGCTGGCTGTTGTCTTTGCCTGCTCCAAATTCAAAGACAATATCCTGGGCAACTGCTTCACTGTCGAGACGGACCACCAGCCTCTGGTCACCATCCTCAACAAGCCGATACACGTAGCCTCCTCCCGACTCCAGCGCATGATGCTCCAGCTACAACGCTTCACTTTCACAGTGGTTTATCGCAAGGGCAAGGACATGTTTGTTGCTGACACGCTGTCTCGGGCGCCTCTCTCATCCACAACCTGACATCCATACGAGACGTCTGATCTGATAGTCCTAAACGTTAACTTCGTGCCCTCCAGTCAGTTGAAGTCCTTGGCCAAGCACACGATGGCTGATGCTTCGCGACAGCAGCTGGCCGCGATCATCAAGCAGGGCAGGCCAGACCGCCGTTCTTCCCTGCCGGCCGCAGCGGTGCCTTACTTCTTGGTTTGTGACGAGTTGGTGCTGCGTGATGGTGTGATTGTGAAGGGGCACAAGGTGGTGGTGCCCGCAACACTATGAGAACAATACTTCGAAACCACTCATCATGGCCATCCCGGGGCCGAACCGACAATTTCCATCGCTCAGAGCCAGTTTTTCTGGCCTGACATGCCTCGCTACTTCCGGGATAGGGTCTCCGTGTGCCCTACCTGCAACAGCCTCACTCCGCAGCAACAGCGGCAGCCGCTCCTGCAGCAGCCAGCTGCTAACCTGCCCTGGTCTGCGCTAGCAACCGACATCTTCGAGTGGCACGGAAAGTACTTCCTGGTGCTTGTCGACTCTTACTCAAGCTGGTTTGATGTTGACCAGCTCCACTCCCTCTCTTCCTCTGTGGTCATTCAGAAGTTGCGCCGCCACTTTGCCACCTTCGGGTCACCGGCCAGCCTGCAGTCGGACAATGGCAGCCAGTTCACCAGTGCCGAGTTCCACGCTTTTGCCGAACGATGAAACTTTTGTCATTACACCAGCAGCCCGGAATACCCGCAGAGCAATGGACTGGCCGAGCGCGCAGTCCGCAGTGCTAAAGGATTGTTGGAACGTTGCCGCCTATCCTGCTCCGACATCTACCTGGCCCTGCTGAACCTCCGCAACATCTCCCGCGACCATGCCCTGGGCTCCCCGGCTCATGTCCCGAGTCACGAGGCCCACGGTTCCAGTGTCTTAGCAGTCCCTGTCCCCCTCCGTCTTTAAACCTGCCTTGGTCCGGAAACGCATTGCCCAAAAACACGGTATACAGAAGCGTTCCCACGACAGGTCCTGCCAGGTCGTCCGTATGAGGTCCACTTCTGGCCGTTCCAAGCTGGCCGTGGTCGTCGGTTCTGCCGGTTCCCCTCGTTCGTACCTTGTCGACCACGACGGAAGGGTGTACCGCCGGTCCCGCCAGCATCTCCGGCTTGTGAACGAGCCTCTCCCTCCCCCGGCGGCTCCGTATCCCCCCCGCTGCCACTGCCGTGGCCCAGTGCTTTGCCCGTTCCTCTGGGGCCAACCCCCCTCGTCCTCCTCCTGTCTGCCTCCCGGCTGCGGTCCCGCTTTCTCCGGCTTCCTCACCCTTCTCTTCGCCGTCCCCCTCGATGCCTTCGTCGCCAAGGGGTTCTCCTGTCCGTAGCCCCCACCATGCCCCGGCGTCCCCGTTTGTTCCCGTCGGGGAAGGAGGTGATGGCGAGGTGTGGACCCGGTCTGGTCGCCGGGTCAGGCCGCCGGTCCGTTACGGCGATTACGTGTGATTCTGTATTCCCGCTGTGCTTTACTGTTTGCATTTACCCTAGCGCATGAGACGTGGTCGCCCTGTCACTCACTGTTTGTTTTGGTAGAGGAAGGATGTAGATGATATGTGTATACACCTTTAATTGATAGTGACGATGTCCTTGCTAACCACCCCCCTACCAGTTAGTATAATTGTAACCCACACACCCCTAGCTCCCTCTCTAGTGATCGTGACAGACCACGTACAGCTAGGGCTATATACGATGTATGATTAATAAAGTAGTGAAGACCTTAAGGTGTCTGTGTACCTTCTCCACAGGCCTCCTGTTCGAAAAACAACCTTCCACCATCACCCTCTGCTTCCTTCCATGAAGCAAATTCTATATCCATTTGGCGAGCTCTCCTTGTATCCCATGTGATCTAACGTTTGAGAGCTACCTACCATGGGGAACCATATAAAATTTCTTGCTGAAGTCCATATAGACAACATCTACATCTTTGCCCTCATCAACCTTTTACGTTACTTCTTAAAAAAACTCACATTCGTAAGATACAATCCCCCACATACAAAACAATGCTAACTATCCCTAATCAGCCCTTGTCTGTCCATATATCATATCCCTCTGAATACTCTCCAGTAACTTGCTTGATTATAAATATTTATTTGTTTGAGGGAAGGGGTCAACAGAATTCAAATAGTATTGAGAATTAACACATTTTAAAATTCTCAAAGGATGAAAAGCAACATAGCTACACAATCGACATTTAACTATTTAACTGCAGCATCTCCAGAAATGCTGACTGACCCCCTGAATTACTCCAGCACTTTGTGTTATGTAATGTTCCAGCATTACAAACCCTTGTGCTTCCATTTAACTGTAAGCATTTCTTTCCAAATCAGAATTATAACAAAACATCTGAAAACATGATGACAAGATAAACATTTAAATGAAACAAATGCTGAACATAAAATGGTAAATATTCTGAATTAAAGGGAATTAAAAAAAAAAAAAACAGCAATGAGCACAGTCAAATGTATACCACCCTCAAGTTGTGTTTTCAATTTCAACCAGTAGACGGAGGTTAGACATTTCCTCACAATGAAGGAGAGAAACTTAAAGAAGGTTAGAAATTTGATAATAATTGCATCGTGTAAAAGTGGTTTGCGTAATATTAAAGTTACAATGATAGTCAAGGTATTGGAAGAATAGACAGCTTCGCTTCCTGCGGTTACTCATGGTCAATTTTTTAGAGTACAATGTAAAGTTAATCCATTTGGTACTTACATTTAAATGGTTTTCACTTGATGATAAATGGCTGCTTTAATATTGAGAACTCTCGAGTGACTGCAATTAAATGAGGACTAAGTGTTCAATACAACTCACAGATAGTTTTAGCCTACATCTGAATATGGTATTAAGTTTATTTATTTGCTGTGCCAGGTACCAGTAAATCTACTTAATTACTTCAAAAATTAAATCGATGAGGGAAAGCTAGTGATAATATTACCAGATATGCCAGCAGGGAATGGAGAAAGAAAGTACCACCATTTATTGGCAACATTTCAAAATATAGTCAGTGCTTAGCAAAAACCACCTTGACTCATGAAATCATGAGGCCATTTAAAAAAGTTGTCCACTAGCAGCTATTATTATGCAGTTCTTGTACAGATTCAGTCATATCTTAATAAAAAGACTTGGCATGTAATTTCTCAAGTGCCCATTATGAATTTTGCTTGCTACCATACAAGTCGCTATTCAGTTAAGCAATTAACAATAACATTGATAGTCTTAAGGGTTAGTACTTGATGTTGTTTATCGGCTGTTTTGAACAAAAACCCAACACTGGAATCTCATGGGCCATGATCTCATTGATTTTAATGGAGATTGTGGGGCTTCGGATTACAAGACAGAGGGAAATGTAAGTCCTGTTTTTAATTATTTCAGTGCAGAACATATTTCCAATTATTAATATGTTTTTAGTTAACTTTATGTTTTATACCTTTTCAATTATTTACCTCTACTTTAGTCTTTATTAAAATCAGAGAGATTTAAAAATAAACTTCTGAAAATGACACAAAGTATTTACAGCTAGTGAATTTCTGGGTGAGGCTCTGTTGCCTCACACCTTTCAGCGATATTTGGTTTAGCTTAGTTTAATATTGTCTTTGTTGCATGCTATCCAATCAAAGGAAATACTATACATGATTACAATCAAGCAGTCCTCAAATGAAGGATAAAGTGTACAACATTTGGTACAAGATAGAGTCCAATAAAATCTGATTAAAGATAGTTCAAAGACCTCCAATGAGGTAGATGGGAGGACAGAACTGCAGGTGAGAAAACGGTTCATTTGTATGTTAACAACTGGGGAAATCAGGAGGCATGCATTTTTTAAACCTCCGTAACTTTTTGCCTGATGGGAGTGGGAATAAGAGAGAGTGACTGGGCTAAGACCAGTCCTTGAGTATGTTGGTGGCCTTGCCAAGGCAGCGTGAAGTGTAGATGGAGTCAATGGAAAGGAGGTTAGTTCGCGTGATGCTCTGAGCTACGTCCACAACTCTCTGCAATTTATTGCGGTATTGGTTGGAGCTGTTCCCGAACCATGATGTGATGCATCTCGATAAAATGCTTTCTGTAAAGGTTAGTGCATCTGTAAAGGTTGGTGAGGGTTATTGAGGACATGCCAAACGTCCTAAGCCTTTTAAGCAAGTAGAGGCATCGGTGTGCTTTCAAAGCCATAACTTTGATGTGGCTGGTCTAGGACAAATTGCTGGTAATATTTATTCCTACGAACCTGAAACTTATGCCCATCTCTAATTTGGCACCATCAATGTATTCCAGGAGGTGTGTACTGCTTTGCCTCCTGAAATCAATCACAATCTCCTTTGTCTTGCTGACATTGAGGAAGAGGTTGTTGTCTTGGAATCAGGTTACCAGTCTCTTCCTGTACTCCATCTCCTCATTATTTTATATCTGGCCCACTACATTGGTGTTGTCTGCGAACTTGAAAACAAGCCTTCCTCACTGCATTTAGAGATGCATTTCATATGCTGATTCCATAGTAGCTGAGTATTATATGTTTTACGACATCGAGATTGGCTTTTCATCTGAAGACGACGTAAGAATATTTGTTCATACGACATGGTAGCAATTCCTGGCAGATTTAATGTTTTTGTGATTATTGGCATCATCTCAATTCACATTCGGATTTGTGATGCTTTTTAAATCCTTGGTCATTTTCTGCAAAGTCAATATCCGGAGCCGCTCAAGAATATTTATTTGTTGCTATGTGTCCCAGATTAGATCTAGTAGACCATAAAAATATAAATTTGTATCATACGTGACAACTATTCCTGGGCTAATTAACACAAATTCTACTTTTAAAGCAGCAACATTGTTATAATATTAATAATATTGATTTAATGTCAGAGTCATTTAGTCACAGTGACATACAGCATGCCGATCAAGATGCCCCATCTAAGCTGCTCCCATTTGCCTGAAGATAGACATAGTGTTGGAGTAACTCTATAGAGCAGGCAACACCTCTGGAGAAAAAGCATTTTTTTCTCCAGGGATGCTGTCTGACCTGCTGAGTTATTCCAGTGCTTTGTGTCTATCTTCAGCTTATACCAGCATCTGTAGTTCCTTTCTACACATTCCCATTTGCCCGAGTTTGGCTCACAGCTCTCTAAACCTTTGCTATCTGTGTACATATGCAAGTGTTATTTAATGCTTTTAGATTAAAAAGGTTTTTTCCTTTTCCCTGGAAGTTATACTGATCATACCAAAGAAAACAACTTGCTCCTTAACCCATGAACAGTGTTCCAAATAGTTATTTCACGATTTATTTGTTTTTTTGCTTTTGTTTCCCATTAGCTGGTTCAACACTTTCCTTCATCTAAGTGCCTCCCATAGAACCACAGCATGAGCAGAAGATTCCAGGAGGTCACTATTAAATCTAGATTCCCTGTAGCTTAGCGCAGTGTTACATTTTTGTGCATGGTCCTTCCTTTTTGTAAGAGCCTTATGAATTTTAAATCCCATTTTACTAGTTCTATTTTTGCAAAAATTGAAAGGACTAGCTCTTGTTTCTTAAAGTAATACCCCATACCTCATTTTCCTAAAGTTAGGTTCAGCCTTATGTTTATGACTTACGATAGAGTAAAGATAGTGATCAGAAATAATGGATAGTGTGCCAGCGCTGACCGTATTCTCGAATGTAACTTTGCAGCGGACTTCGGGACATGCTTTTGTAATTAATAGTAAGGACTGTTGTTCACTACTCAATTGCTTGCCATTGTGATGCATTGGAATTATTACTGCCTGCACCCTACCAAAGGAAGTTAGCTATAAATGTTCACTTGTTCGAAATGTCACGATTTTGTGGATTGACCAGATAGTGACCTTAAAAGAGAATGCCATATATTGACATTCACATCAAGTGCTGCAGTCTTAAAATAGTCCCTTTTCATCCCTGTAGGGCAATCTTTAGATGACTTGAAAGCAGAGAATGTATGCTTTATCATTTAAGGCATTTATTTTCAACACTGGAGAGTAGATTTTAACCACAAGATGACATTTTGATGTACAACAATAAATTTGCAGTGAGCAATGAGTACCAAACAGATACCTCACTGCACCCTGCCAGCTCTGGGCTGACAAAATGATAGAAGGAAGTTAAGGAGTGCACAGTGAACACAAAAATGTATTATTTTTATTTTATAATATATTTCTGTAGCGCTGCTAAGCTTGATCAGAGAATTTACAGAATTTTCACTGCCTAGTTATAATGTAATGAGACAGCCAGGAGTCTGTAAATGCCACAGAAGGTGAGTTTGTATTGGTCTGGTGCAGATTTTGACAGATTTTCCGTAGAACATAAATCACTCTGCACAGCAACAAGCCCTTCGGCCCACAATATCTGTGTCAACCATGATGCTAAAGTAAACTGAACTCGATGGGCTGAAGGGCTTGTTTACATGCTGTATCTCTGAACTGAATTAAACTAATCAGTCACGACAGACACTTCAAAAATAAATTGGATGCATGGTCACCCTTCATCACAAGGGACTGCCTAAATTGAAGAGAAATGAAAGTTGGAAAGAACGTAGCTTTATTTTTAATGAGAGACTCATTAATTATTGTGGGTTCTGTCTTTCCATTTAACTTGAATTGCAACTTGCTCACCTATCCATATTTCATTGTTAATTTGTATTTTGCTTTCCACGGGGCTATGGGTGGTTGATTAATTTTGTGTTGGCTAACACAAAATTAGTTTTGTCTTGTATCTCATGCCTGATTTTCTCATATTCGTACTTATCCAACCAATATATAAATTGAGATTAACATAAAATTTCACTTGTGACATGATGAAAATCTATTTCATGTTTTAGTCTGATTACATTTTAGGACGTGAGCCATACTGTCCTCATTTACTACTCAACAAGATGAAAAGATTTATTTCATTATGAATGCAAGACATTCATCTAATTACCGCAATGAAATAAATTATTTCAAGAGCTCCTTAACAGTGCAGTCACTTGTGTTCTCTTCCCATTACCACTACTCTTTCAAGCAGTTCAATTAAGGAAAAATAGATATTTAAAAAAAAACATAATCCTTAGATCATTTACTTTAATTCTGTAATTGTTTTTCTTCTGCATAGCCTTATATTTTTGTAATTTCCTGTTGCTAAGAATATTTTGTTTTCTGCATTTCTACCTTATATTTTACTACTTTGTTCTTTATGCCTGATTTGTATTTTTCATCTTTTGGACTAATTTTTGATGTTCTTTCTCAGGTACTACTTTCTCGTGAGTACTACCCCTTCATCTTTTCCTCTTTTGATTTACTTGAATAAACTATTCTTTTAACATCTCCCTCACTTAAGTAATTGTTGGGTTTCTATATAAAGTTCCACTATTTGGGAACATTTAATTGACTTCTTTTATTATCCAGATTATTTCTTCTTTTCAACATTTATTTCACTGGTGGTTTTTTGGAAATAAAGAATTGCATTTAGGTAGCATATTTCGTGGTCCTCAGCTGAATGATGAGATTTTGAGTATTGCACTGAATTATGTACACAAGGGTGGCACAGTGGCAGAGCGGTACAAGGGCGGCACAGTGAAGTTGCAGGAGAGTTACTGCTTTATAATGCCAAAGATTGGGTACGATCCTGACTATGTGAAGGTTTTCTTGGAGTGCTCCAGTTTCCTTCCACATTCGAAGGACATGCAGGTTTGTAGGTAAATTGGCTTCTGTAATTTTCCCCTAGCATATAGGATGTGAAATTGGGATAACATAGAGCTAGTGTACCGGTGATCATTTGTCAGCAAGGACTCGGTGGGCTAAAGTGCCTGTTTCCACACTGTATCTCTAAACTAAACTAAACAATGTATATGAGGTGGGACTGTAACCCACAATATTCTGACCCAAGGAGAGCTAGTGCTAATATGTAATTTCCAACTTTCACATAGCATTGCCAATATGCACCAAATTTCTGCTGA
Source organism: Okamejei kenojei (assembly GCA_035221665.1). Lineage (NCBI taxonomy): Eukaryota > Metazoa > Chordata > Chondrichthyes > Rajiformes > Rajidae > Okamejei > Okamejei kenojei. The sequence goes on along the minus strand of CM069137.1, from coordinate 26,154,349 downwards.
CTTGTTTTACACGTGAACCTTTGTTATATGCCTGGATCATGTATCCAACTCTGGCGCTTGGGAATCATTCTGCCATGGTGTAAAATGACAGTCTGGCCTCACTGTTTTCCACTGAAGATCCTCACCGGGTTGCTCAGCAGTATTTTGTCAAATTAGGTTATGAACTTCAAAAATTGAAATCGAATGGTTGCTAATATTTTATCCAATGTGAATTAGAATCCAGCTTGTAATAGGATGTATAAATAAAGGGTAAATGTTTCAATTTTCCAATATGAAACTTGAAGGAAAGAACTGATTTATGGAAATTTTGATGTGTAGGAAGGAACTGCAGATGCAAGTTTAAAACGGTTTAAACCGAAGATAGACACAAAAAGCTGGAGAAACTCAGCATTACGGGCAACATCTCTGGAGAGAAGGATTGGATGACGTTTCAGGTCGAGTCTGAAGAAGGTTCTCGATCCGAAGCGTCACCCATTCCCTCGCTCTAGGGATGCTACCTGTCCCGCTGAGTTACTCCAGTTTTTTAAAATCTATTTTAAGAAAGTCATGAGACCGTTATAGCTTTTGAAGGAGCATGATGTTTCCAGAGATAAGTGGTAATATTGTATTCTATGCACAAATCATATACAGTATTAGTTGCATTTGAAAAAAAAAGACACATCTTTGTTTCTTAGTCTTGTGAACCTAAGGATAAACTCTGGAGATCATTCAAACATAACCTTTGGTTAGTCCCATTTTGAGTGCTAAATGATGCAGAAATCTGGATTTTACACTTTAATTTCAGTATATCTTTTAGGCACAGAAAACATTCAAAATTACTACTGTACATTTTGTGAAGGTCTTATAGGTTGAGATGAAGATAAGTTCAATACACATAATCTGCTAGCTCCAGACTTTGGCGTTACCCATGTTCCAATGTCCTTGATTTTCTCTTCTGTTCTTCAATGCTTATTCTATGCTTAATGCTTATATGTTTAATAAGTAAAACACAAAGTGCTGGAGCAACTCAGTGGGTCAGACAGCATTGATGGAGGAAATGGATAAGCAATGATTCAGGTCGGGACCCTTCTTCCTGACCGACCCAAAGCGTTGCCAATCCAGTCCCTCCAAAAATGCTGCCTGACCCGCTGAGTCACTCCAACGCTTTGTGGTTTGCTCAAGATTTCAATAACTGCAGTTTCTTGCGTCTCCATTCTACCTTTATTAGTAGCCTTTTGTGATCAAATAATTGTAGTGACTGAATTAAGAATGGTACAGTGACACAGCTAATAGAGCCACTGCCTCATATTGCCAGATAACCCAGTTTGGTATGACCTTGGGTACCATCTTCATGGAGTTTTCATATTGTTCTTGTGACCATGTGAGTTTCTTCTGGGTGCTCCAATTCCCATCCCCATCCCAAATATGTGCTGGTTGGTGGTTAATTAGCCATTGTAAATTACCCTTGCTATGTACTGTAGGTGTAACTGGTGTCATCTGGCTAGTTTTGATAAGAAAGGGGGAGAATAAAAATGGGATTAATGTACAATTCGCTGTAAATAGGTGGCTAATGTTCGGCAGGAATTTGTTGGGTTGAAGGATCCATTTCTGTGCTCGCCCAATGGCTCAGTGAATGACAAAATACTTCATATCCCTCTCTATTTTAATAATTTACCGCAGTACAAAATGTTAACAGTTGGCCAAAATTAAAACAGTCAAAGCACTTGCACATCAATGCCTGACAAAAGGTGGCAGGGAGATAAACCAATATAACTTGGCCACAGTGGCACAGCAGTTGAGTTAAAAACATAGAAACATAGAAAATAGGTGCAGGAGTAGGCCATTCGGCCCTTCCAGCCTGCAGCGCCATTCAATATGATCATGGCTGATCATCCAACTCAGTATCCCGTACCTGCCTTCTCTCCATACCCCCTGATCCCTCTGGCCACAAGAGTTGCTGCCTTACAGCGCTTGTAGCGCCGGAGATGCAGGTTCAATCCCGACCACGGGTTCTGTCTGTATGGAGTTTGTGCGTTCTTCCCGTGACCGCGTGGGTTTTCTCCAAGATCTTCAGTTTCCTCCCACATTCCAAAGACGTACAGGTATGTAGGTTAATTTGCTTGGTGTATGTGTAAATTGGCCCGTGTGTGTGTAATGAGCGGGGATCGCTGGTTGGTGCAAACGGAGGACCGAAGGGCCTGTTTCCGCACTGTATCTCTAAACTAAACTAAAACTTTGCTTTCATTTCCATTGGCCAAGTTTTATAAAGTTATCAAAATATCTTTTGTTTGCATAATTATAATATGGTTCCCATTTTTAAGAATGCTATTTAATAGGCTCTAAATTGCTCAGCTCTCCATTTACAGATTAGATACCAACCAAGAAATAAAAAGACTGTCAGTATCATCAGGGCAATGCATGCAATTTGTGTTACATAACTGAAACATTTTGCATAGAGACAATTAAACTCCACCAACTACTTTAGACAGTTTTCTTCTTGGCTTGTGTTAAATCTATGAGGAAGGAGATGAACAACATGGTATATGTTTAGAAGCCATCAATAAATACAATGATGAATGCTTTAACTGTTTCATGTTCTTTGAAAGTCTTTGATATTCAGTGAGCAAATTAAAGGCTTAAAACCAAACTTTCGTTTTTTTTTGTTATGCAAGGAACTGAGTGCCGTTCAGTAGATCTTCCTGTACACTGTGCATGTGTGAATATGGAGGCTTAGACATACTTAGGCTTAGGTCAAATATCCCATTACATTCTGCTTGGGCAAAGGAATAGAGTATTGCTAACATCTTTTCAAGGCAGGATGGAAACATAATGAATAAAAAAATCTTCTAAGCTTGTTAATAGTTAATAAAAAAAAGCCTGAAATCCACAATGTTCAGTGTACCTGGAAATATTCCACAGTGGGAAAGTGAAATGCTAATCTATAAATAGTTACATATGGAGATAAGTACTACAAGCTACTTTTAAATTACTTTCATACTGAAGTGTGAAATGAATATAAAATACTGCAGCAAATGCCTTTGAGGTTCCTTCACTAAATTTATCAATCCCTGATTCTTAACAGAAGAATATCATGCAGGTCGTTATAATTTATTTCATATTCACAGAAGTTAGGAAACATTGTTTTTGGATTTAGAATGTTTAATTGAATCATCTCCAGTTTCATTTTACAGATAAGTAGAGATTCTTATGTAATAGCGGCGCATGAGAGCACTTGAAAAGGTTTACCCCAATGGGTATCGCAAAACAAAACCTTTTGTGGCATATCAGATAATTGTAAAGTTGGCAAAAAAGAGGAAAACGATTGAAAGATGCTGAAGCAATTTAAGCTGACTTGGTTCCATACAACTACATGAGAGAGATTTGCTTTATCCAATGCAAACTGAAAGGCAGTCAACAGATTTAAGGGATTATTTCCCTCAATTTTATGTCTAGAAAACATTAAACTTCAGTAATCCATAAATAAAAGTTAGGGCTGTAAATCAATTGTTTCCAATCTCGACCAAGAAAATATTGACAACACCACTGTGGTTGGCTGAATCACTGACAGTAATAAATTATGATACAGGAGAAAGATGAAACAACTGGTTGAGCAGTGCCAAAACAACAGCCTCTCGCTCAATGTGAACTAGGGTCATTGTTGACCTCAGAAAGGGGAAATCAAGATTCATGCACCAATTTTTATTGATGGGTCAGTTGTAGAAAGAATTAGCAGGTTTAAATTCCTGTTTATCATCATCTCTATTAACCTGTCCCGGGCCCAGCACATAGGCACAATCACGATGAAGGCATTCCAGTGCCTCTACATTCTTAGAACTTTAACGGGGTTCATTAATACTCAGAATTCTCCAAAAAACCTCTCCAGATGTACCATAGAAAGTATCCTGACTGGTTGCGTCAAGGCCGGGAATGGCAATTCCAATGTGCCGGATTACAAGTGGCTGCAGTGAGTGAAGGACTCTGCTTGGTCCATTAGGTGTGCAGCCCCTCCCTCCATTGGTTGAGACATTGACTGTAACAGTCAGGAGGTAATGTTGCAGCTTTATAGGATTTAGTTTAGGGTGCATTTAGTTGGGATCACGGAGACATGGCTCCAGGGTGACGTAGGCTGGGAGCTGAACATCCAGGGATATTCAATATTCAGAAGGGATAGAGAGAAAGGAAAAGGAGGTGGGGTAGCGTTGCTGGTTAGAGAGGAGATTAAAGCAATGGAAAGGAAGGACATTAGCTTGGAGGATGTGGAATCGGTATGGGTAGAGCTACAAAACACTAAGGGGCAGAAAACGCTGGTGGGTGTTGTGTACAGGCCACCTAACAGTAGCAGAGAAGTTGGGGATGGTATCAAACAGGAAATTAGAAATGCGTGCGACAAAGGCAAAACAGTTATAATGGGTGACTTCAATCTACATATAGATTGGGTTAATCAAATTGGCAGGGGTGCTGAGGAAGAGGATTTTTTGGAATGTATGCGGGATAGTTATCTAAATCAACATGTACAGGAACCAACGAGAGAGCAGGCTATTTTAGACTGGGTTTTGAGTAATGAGGAAGGGGTAATTAGCCGTCTTGTTGTACGTGCCCCCTTGGGCAAGAGTGACCATAATATGGTTGAGTTCTTCATTAGGATGGAGAGTGACATTGTTAATTCAGAAACAATGGTTCTGAACTTAAAGAAAGGTAACTTTGAGGGTATGAGACGTGAATTGGCCAAGATTGACTGGCAATTAATTCTAAAAGGGTTGACGGTGGATATACAATGGAAGACATTTAAAGACTGCATGGATGAACTACAAAAATTGTTCATCCCAGTTTGGCAAAAGAATAAATCGGGGAAGGTAGTGCATCCGTGGATAACAAGGGAAATCAGGGATAGTATCAAAGCAAAGGATGATGCGTACAAAGTAGCCAGAAAAAGCAGCATACCAGAGGACTGGGAGAAATTCAGAGACCAGCAGAGGAGGACAAAGGGCTTAATTAGGAAAGGAAAAAATAGATTATGAAAGAAAACTGGCAGGGAACATAAAAACTGACTGCAAAAGTTTTTTATAGATATGTGAAGAGAAAGAGGTTAGTTAAAACAAATGTAGGTCCCTTGCAGTCAGAAACGGGTGAGTTGATCATGGGGAACAAGGATATGGCGGACCAATTGAATAACTACTTTGGTTCCGTCTTCACTAAGGAAGACATAAATAATCTGCCTGAAATAGCAGGGGACTGTGGGTCAAAGGAGGAATTGAGTGAAATCCAGGTCAGTCGGGAAGTGGTGTTGGGTAAATTGAATAGATTAAAGGCCGATAAATCCCCAGGGCCAGATAGGCTGCATCCCAGAGTACTTAAGGAAGTAGCTCAGGAAATAGTGGATGCATTAGTGATAATCTTTCAAAACTCTTTAGATTCTGGAGTAGTTCCTGAGGATTGGCGGGTAGCAAATGTAACCCCTCTTTTTAAGAAGGGAGGGAGAGAGAAAACGGGGAATTACAGACCAGTTAGTCTAACATCGGTAGTGGGGAAACTGCTAGAGTCAGTTATTAAAGATGGGATAGCAGCACATTTGGAAAGTGGTGAAATCATTGGACAAAGTCAGCATGGATTTACAAAAGGTAAATCATGTCTGACGAATCTTGTGGAATTTTTCGAGGATGTAACTAGTAGCGTGGATAAGGGAGAACCAGTGGATGTGGTATATCTGGACTTCCAGAAGGCTTTCGACAAGGTCCCACATAAGAGATTAGTATACAAACTTAAAGCATACGGTATTAGGGGTTCAGTATTGATGTGGATAGAGAACTGGCTGGCAAACAGGAAGCAAAGAGTAGGAGTAAACGGGTCCTTTTCACAATGGCAGGCAGTAACTAGTGGGGTACCGCAGGGCTCAGTGCTGGGACCCCAGCTATTTACAATATATATTAATGATCTGGATGAGGGAATTGAAGGCAATATCTCCAAGTTTGCGGATGACACTAAGCTGGGAGGCAGTGTTCGCTGTGAGGAGGATGCTAGAAGACTGCAAGGTGACTTGGATAGGCTGGGTGAGTGGGCAAATGTTTGGCAGATGCAGTATAATGTGGATAAATGTGAGGTTATCCACTTTGGTGGCAAAAACAGGAAAGCAGACTATTATTTAAATGGTGGCCGATTAGGAAAAGGGGAGATGCAGCGAGACCTGGGTGTCATGGTACACCAGTCATTGAAAGTAGGCATGCAGGTGCAGCAGGCAGTGAAAAAAGCGAATGGTATGTTAGCTTTCATAGCAAAAGGATTTGAGTACAGGAGCAGGGAGGTTCTACTTCAGTTGTACAGGGTCTTGGTGAGACCACACCTGGAGTATTGCGTGCAGTTTTGGTCTCCAAATCTGAGGAAGGACATTATTGCCATAGAGGGAGTGCAGAGAAGGTTCACCAGACTGATTCCTGGGATGTCAGGACTGTCTTATGAAGAAAGACTGGATAGACTCGGTTTATACTCTCTGGAATTTAGGAGATTAAGAGGGGATCTTATAGAAACTTACAAAATTCTTAAGGGGTTGGACAGGCTAGATGCAGGAAGATTGTTCCCGATGTTGGGGAAGTCCAGGACAAGGGGTCACAGCTTAAGGATAAGGGGGAAATCCTTTAAGACCGAGATGAGAAAGACTTTCTTCACACAGAGAGTGGTGAGTCTCTGGAACTCTCTGCCACAGAGGGTAGTTGAGGCCAGTTCATTGGCTATATTTAAGAGTGAGTTGGATGTGGCCCTTGTGGCTAAGGGGATCAGAGGGTATGGAGAGAAGGCAGGTACGGGATACTGAGTTGGATGATCAGCCATGATCATATTGAATGGCGGTGCAGGCTCGAAGGGCTGAATCGCCTACTCCTGCACCTAATTTCTATGTTTCTATGTTTCTATGTGCATTTGGAGTATTGCATGCAGTTTTGGTTGGCACCACTACAATAGGATACAATAGGATATGTTGGGATACGATAGAACTTTAATTATCCCAGGTGGGAAATTGGTCTGCCAACAGTCATAAAACACAACAAGATATATGAAATTAAAGTGATGAGTAGAAAGGATTGAGGATGTGCAAAGATTCGGGGGGTTGTGGGTGGAGTCAGTCTACCCCACCACAGGAGGGGAGGAGTTGTACAGTTTGATAGCTGCTGGGAAAAAACTCCTGTGGCGTTCTGTACTACATCTTGGTGGAACCAGTCTGTTGCTGACGGTACTCCTCAGGTTGACCAATGTGTCATGGAGGGGGTGAGCTGTATTGTCCATGATACTCCGCAGTTTCTCCAAGACCACCTCCCATGAATCTGCTCTCAGTATGGAGACAGACTTGCTGATGAGCTTGCTAATCCTGTTGGCCTTCACCCTGCTGCCTCAGCGCATAGCAGTGAAGAATTTGGCACTAGCTACCACCGATTGGTGGAACATTTGCAGCATCTTACTGCAAATGGAAACATAGAAACATAGAAATTAGGTGCAGGAGCAGGCCATTCCGCCCTTCGAGCCTGCACCGTCATTCAATATGATCATGGCTGATCATCCAACTCAGTATCCTGTACCTGCCTTCTCTCTATACCCCCTGATCCCTTCAGCCACAAGGGCCACATCCAACTCCCTCTTAAATATGGCCAACAAACTGGCCTCAATTACCTTCTGTGGCAGAGAATTCCACAGATTCACCACTCTCTGTGTGAAAAACGATTTTCTCATCTCGGTCGGGTCCTAAAAGACTTCCCCCTTATCCTTAAACTGTGACCCCTTGTCCTGGACTTCCCCAACATCGGGAACAATCTTCCTGCATCTAGCCTGTCCAACCCCTTAAGAATTTTGTAAGTCTCTATGAGATCACCCCTTAATCTTCTAAATTCCAGCGAGTACAAGCCGAGTCTATCCAGTCTTTCTTCATATGGAAGTCGTGCCATCCCAGGAATCAGTCTGGTGAACCTTCTCTGTACTCCCTCTATGGCAAGAATGTCTTTCCTCAGATTAGGAGACCAAAACTGTACGCAATACTCCAGGTGTGGCCTCACCAAGACCCTGTACAACTGCAGTAGAACCTCCCTGCTCTTGTACTCAAATCCTTTTGCTATGAATGCCAACATACCATTCGCTTTCTTCACAGCCTGCTGCACCTGCATGCCTACTTTCAATGACTGGTGTACCATGACACCCAGGTCTTGCTGCATCTCCCCTTTTCCTAATCGGTCACCATTCAAATAATAGTCTACCTTCCAGTTTTTGCCACCAAAGTGGATAACCTCACATTTCTCCACATTATACTGCATCTGCCATGTATTTGCCCACTCACCCAGTCTATCCAAGTCATCCTGCAGCCTTCTAGCATCCTCCTCACAGCTAACACTGCCCCCCAGCTCCGTGTCATCCGCAAACTTCGAGATGTTGCATTTAAAATGTTGAAGGAGCGGAGCCTCCTCAAAATTACAAAATCAAAAATTACAGCTGGCTGTCCCTTCTTGTACAGGGCCTCAGCGTTCATGGATCTGTCCAGTTTACTGTCTAAGTAAACTCCAAGGTACTTGTACTCCTTGGTAAATTGCACATCCACACCCTTGATGGAGACAAGGGACGGGGGTGTTCCTCTCCTTCTAAAGTCCACTCCTTAGTCTAGTCTGCAGGTGATTTAGCCCACACCACTCAACAAAGCCGTTGACTACACCTGTGTAGTCGGCTTCCCTACCCTCACTGATGCAGCCCACCATTGCAGAGTCATCCAAATATTTCTACAGGTGGCAGTTGTATCTGAAGGATTACAAGAAGAATGTGGAGGTTTTGGAAAGGGTGCAGAGGAGGTTTACCAGAATTATGCCTAAATTAGCAGGGTGTTAGCTATAGAAAGAGAGATTGGACAGATTTGGACTATTTTTCTCTGGAATGCTGGAAGTTGTGAGGTGCCCTGATAAAAGTATATAACATTATGCAAAGATGGGGTAGTCCATCAGAAACAATTTCTCAGGATGGAAAAATCAAATACTGGAGGGCATGGCTTTACCATGAGAAGGGCAAAGTCTAAAGGAGATGTGTGGAACAAATATTTTACACAGAGGGTGGTGAATGCCTAGAATTCACTGCTGGGTGGGGTGTTGGTTGAGTCAGATATGGGCCAAAAGGCCTGGTTTCATACTGTACTATGTTATTTTACCTTTAATACACTCATTAAACGTTTGCCCGCCAGTTGCATTGCATAGATTTCTTTGACCTCCTCTTGCTTATTAAAGTATCCCCAACAATTTCTTTACTGCTACAGGGCCATCTGTTTTCGATTCTCTGAACCTGGCATATGCTTTCTTTTTATTTTACCTCAATTCCTTGATATCCAAGGTATGTTAATGTTACCTTTTGTATATCTTACATTTTTTATCAGTTTCTGGCTTATTTTTTATTAATATCAGATCTTAGAATAAATTTAGTACCAACGTGGTCCATATTTAAAACAAAAATTCTCCTGTTAATCCTGGCTAAATTGGAGCAGCCAGGATATTAAAATTGAGTAAAGGTTTGTGTGCTGCTAGGCCATTTTGGTCAAGTTAAATGCGCTTTTGCAGAACTGGGACAAGCTGATGAATGGTGCCAGTTTGTCTGTGGCCTAGATAAGAGCTGCAGCGAATGAATGGGACATCTGCAGGTTCTTACAATAAAGTGTAAATTGTAAAGTGGAACTGATTGACTCAATGCAAACCAGATATACATAGTGTAAATAATGTCGCAAGGCCTTATTTGGATAGTTGTTGATTGGTTGAGTTGTTGAGCTTTGTCTGGGTTGTCTGAATCCCAGGGCACATGATGCATAATTCATCTCTGTTAACTTCCATCTAGAAGCTTCGTCAGATACATTGTATTAGTTACTGTGTTATTGGGTTAGGGAACTGTCTATCATGTACTTTGTTAATCAATATGTGTTATTGAACTTTGAAGTTTGTTTAGTGTTTGAGATCGATTCCGAATAGCAGCTGTTCAACAGTGAATAGTAACTCTCTGATCGATTGTTGATTAGTACCTGATAGCAAAGAGTAACTAAGAGACGGGAACCTGGTTTATTTGGTGAAAAGTACCCGGATGGGAAAGATAACCCTAATTCTGAGAAATTAGAGTGGAAGGATAGACGTCCCCAAATCGAAGTCCAGTCTAAGTATCCTACCCCTCAGCAAAGAGTACCCTAGGAAGGGGAAAATCTTTGGCATTAGAGGGAGATGTTCACTGATTGATAACAGCGCAATGCGGAATTGAAATCAAGTGTTTGTGAATTGTGCACTAGCGTGTTCAATTATTATTGTAAATTTCCAGCATCATCTTCTTTAATATCTTTATCGGATCTGAACTGTATAAATACTTTGTGTACGTAAAATATATTTAGAGTGTGTTAAGATCGCGAACCACTACTTGTATTGTCTGTGTGTGTTTAAGGATTTTGGGTGTTGATAATTGGGGTAAAGGTGCATTTGAATTGAATACATGGGATCTGTTAAATCGGGATTGTTAGTATTGTTAAAATCCGATTTGTAGTGGTTCGACCAGGGTTCGTATTCTTTTGATCGCTGTGTCAGGGGAGGGATCATTCCATTGACCGAGTACTCCACGAGGAGGATTTATTAGTTTGTGTGATTCATCATCGTAATAAGTGGATGCTTGTTATTTATATTGGGGTGTATCCTGGTCTACTTGTAATTGGGGGAATAGTTTCTTGTTTGATTATAATTTTGCTTGCGTGGTTCGAGTTTATTTGTCTTTGGGAACTTAAAGTGTTCTGCGTGTGAGAGATTGCTGTTAAGATTTAAATAATATTAAGCGCCTTAGTTTGGGAGACTGGAGATTCTTTGTTTACAGGCTGAAAGATGAATAAGGTGATTGTGATCGAACTGATAAGAAAGTTGAGTGTGCGATTGAGTCGAACAATTGAATAGATTCAGTAGAGTGATTGACTAGTGGTTGGGAAGATTGACTGTCCAATTGTGTGAGAAAGCTGTGAATCTGTTAGACGTTAGTCATGGTCTGAGAGCAATTTCAGTGGCCTTGAGGCAAAACAATTGAGGAGGTGTGAGTGCTTTGAAACTTATATGTATTGTGTCTATTGTGGAGGAGGATGGGAAATATTCTAGTGAAGGACCCATCAAACAACCTGAAAGCCTATTGAGATATTTGCAAGAAAATTCCTCAGGAAGCAGAGAGATTAAGGAAATTGTCAGGGAAATTAAGTCAAGTATAAGGAAATGAACTTTGGCCGATGGGGGGATGAAAGTCTGTAATAGGAATAACCTATACAAAGACAAATATTAGCCAATATGGGGATAGTGAAGAAGGGAACAAACGTATTGAATTAAGGAAAATATTTTTTACCGAAAAGAAGGTAACTAAAGAAGTCGTTCTGTTTTCTGCTTCGAGAATGGCAGCATCAAAATTAGGAAGAAGAGAGAACTGGTCCTTCTCTAGGTATTTTGGAACAGGGAGAGAAAGATATTGGAGGTCAGCAGCAGGAGCAGGAGAGAGCATCGACTTTCAAAGGGGAAATGATGGCTCTTAAAGGGCACGTGCCGACTAAAATTAAACTCATCAAATTTAGTAAATGTGCAGCGGTTAGCATTAAATCTTGAAGGGAGAGAAGCCCAATATATAAAAGGATTGGCAGGTTTTTCTGGAACAGAGTCACAGCATTCCTCTCAGCCCTCTCATATTCTTAGTTGTAAAACACCTTGCGCAGCTTGCGAACAGGGCGCTGGAATGGAGTCAGATGTATTTTCGACTCGCCCCTCAAACTTTAAATCCAAAGCAGGGAAATCGGGAGAGGACTCTCCAGCTCTGACGATTGCTTCACCAGAAGAGGATAGTGTGGGGTATCAGGGAGCAAGAAGGAAAGTTCCTCAGAAGTGGGTGCCGAAACTAATTGGGAAAGTGGAGAAGTAAAGGAATTCTTCGTAGAGTATAGAGATTCCGTTAGCAGAAAGTGCAATTTCTCTGAGGGTGAGACAGTCGGGGGCTATGAAATAGCTGATCCTGATATTGCTAAAATTATAAGATCAGAACAAAAATCCCTGATATTATGGACATGGAGCGAATTACCCTGTAGGCAATTTTCTAGTAGGAAGCTGCCTACTCCGCCTTTAGAATTAGATACCGCAATAAGTGCAGACTATCCCCGGGCTACAGACAATCCCATTCCAGTGCAACCTGGTTCAATGGCATCTAAATCCTTCCTGAGATCAGTACTAAGAATTCAGAAACGTGAAGTAACATCAAAGGAGGAGGAATAATTAAAAACATGGATCCCTCCTGGTTACCTTAGGGACATGCCAATCCGAGAGCTGACTCTCCCTCAATTTGGTTGTAGAGGCTATAGAGCTGTTAGACCTGATCAATGCAATGTTTGTGGAGAAACGGGACATTGGAGCAGATCTTGCCCTATGAGAGAACAAGGAGGAGAAAAGGGTCAAAGAAGAGGGCCACAGGGTCTAAGAAGTCAGTGGATCCCTAGAGGTTATAGGGACACTTGGGACCTGAGGAAGAGAAAACTGGCCAGAGGATCAGAGGGCATGGACATTTGGGCAGCCAAATCCATTCCGATAGTCCTAAACTGCCAGCTAGTACAAAGTAAAAAGATGAAATTTGAGGGTATCCTAATACGGTCCAAGGAAAATAATAATAAATTATAAGAATAAGAAAGAACACCGCCCCTTTCGAATCCCAGGAAGAGAGTTACAAAGGAGCTGATTGGGATTGAGAAACCTTACTAAAAGGAAGGAATACGAAAAGAGAAACAAAGTAGCTGGTGTCAAAAGAATATGAACTGAAGTGAACTAAACTGGCTCTAGGGAAAGAAGAAATGAACTTATTGCACAGGAGGTACAGGAGTAAGGAAAGGAGCTATTGTACTAACTTGTTACAAAGTTGTTGTGCCTCCTGGGCAGTGTTACCTACAACATACTACTATCTGGGGAGTGAGGTAAAGAGTATGTGGACCCTTAAGAACTGGCAGAAGACACAGCTCAGGTAGGATGTGTAGTTGTTTTCTCCATCCAGGTTGCTCCCCAGAGACAAAGACCAACAACAAAGAAGAAATGATACTATCCTGTCCCTTAAGGTACATCTGGGAGAGGCCAACAAACAAAGGAGGCTGCTCCAGGGTATTCCTACTCCTTCAAAACTAAGATTGAGGAAGAATGCAAGGATACATACCCTAGTGCCCAACTTTAATATAACCTAACATTTGACACCAGTGAAGGGAAAAGAAAATAACAACATCCAAAATTTTCTAAAGTAAGCTCCGATTTGAAGAATTGACTTTAGATTTGTAAATGAATACTCTTCTGTGTTTCAGGGACACCTACTTTGTGCCTTAATTATATTAATTATAAATAAATTGACACTTTTTTAAATATGATCTCTAAATTGTATGGTGATGAATTGTAAGGAATTTAAAGTTTCAGGTTTGGAACTGACATGAGATCTGGCTTAGGAGTATTTAAAATCGGATTATTAACTTGGTATATTTATTGTCTCATCCCCAGACAGCAGCCAAAGATGGGAAGGATGGAACTTGGGAAGATCTTGTAAAATGGAAGAGTTATTCAGGGAACATGAGAGTTGGCATTGGAAATAGTAAGAAAGAGGAAATGTGAATAGCAGGATTCTCTGTTGAGAAAGCAAAGCTAACCGCCTAAGAAAGAGTTACTCAGCAGTAAGAGGAAACTAGTTATAAGGAAGAACCCCTATTATCTGAGAGCCTATTCAACACACTAAGAAAGAGGTAGTGAAGGAGAAGTCCTATTGCATTAGAAGGAGGAATAAGGGAATGGGTATTTGTGTCAGAGTCAATGTATTTGACCGGTGGATCTTAATTTGTCTAACTCTTGATAGTTAAGCGGATCCTATTATCAAGGTGTAAAGAAATTGTCCCTAGATTCGGCATTCTTAATTGGCTTTATAATAAAATTGACAACGTATGGAAATTAATTGATTACATTTGAACAGCTGTGAATTTCACAGGAATTGGATGGAATTGTGTTTTCGACAACAAGCTGTGGAATGAGTAGGGTGAGATGGATCCTAAAACTCAAAATATTAAATTGAAGGCTGAGGCTGAATTTGGTGGAATTGAAACATTCATCATGGTTTGCTTTAAATAAGAGTCACGCTTGTAGGGAAATCTGGATTGAACCCAGCTGAAATTTATATGAGAAACCATCATCAGATATACATTAAAAAACATTGTGTGAATACAGAGAGGGCTGATTAGTGTTGATCCTAGGATAAGAAATAAGATATTATAGAACAGAGTAGTGATAGTGAAATAAAAGGGCTTGTGACTGACAGAATAGTAATAATACAGTGGAATGTTTGGGAAAGCATTAGTGCATGAATGGTAACTTGCTTTGTCCCAAGTATTTGAGGAATTATAGGTTATAGGTTTGACTATGGAAAGGGATAGAAGGGTCAACAACATGGCTAGAGGGATTCACGCCCATGAAAACTCGGGAAGCTTCATAAGATTCTGGGGAGAAACATCATCATCTTGTTGTTGTTAATAGATGGAAAATTGAATAGACACACATATATATACCTGATTATCTGATTATTTAGTTATCATAAATGATGTTTTATCATATATGATAAAAGGAAGGAATGTTAATCCTGGCTAAATTGGAGCAGCCAGGATATTAAAATTGTGTAAACACTTGTGTGCTGCTAGGCCATTTTGGTCAAGTTAAATGTGCTTTTGCAGAACTGGGACAAGCTGCTGACTGGTGTCAGTTTGTTTGTGGTCTAGATAAGAGCTGCAGGGAATAAATGGGACATCTGCAGATTCTTACAATAAGGTGCAAATTGCATGGAACTGATCGCTCAATGCAAACCAGATATACATGGTGTAAATAATGTTGCAAAGCCTTATTTGGATAGTTGTTGATTGGTTGAGATGTTGAGCTTTGTCTGGGTTATCTGAATCCCAGGGCACTTGTTGCATAATTCATCTCTGTTAACTTCCATCCAGCAGCTTCGTCAGATACATTGTATTAGTTACTGTGTTATTGGGTTATGGAACTGTCTATCATGTACTTTGTTAATCGATATGTGTTATTGGACTGTATAGAGTCCACCCCCATGTGGTTCGGGGACCTATAAAAGGTAGCTCCCACGAGATCCGATGTCAATCTTCTGGAAGAAAGCTTGGGCTTGCGTGACCTTTTGGATTGTTTCTGCTTGCACGAGGCTAGAAGGGCTTGGCCAAGCAGATACAAGAATCAAACCCGCGGTTGTTAGGTATTTTATAGGGGAATTTGTGTTGTGTTATCCAAAATAAGGTTTAGTTGCTCAAATGCTTGATTCAGTATTTTATTGACTGAAACTAAACTGAGTGGAGCTTAGAACAAGCTATTTACACTTCCACCATCATTTCTTCCATTTGCCCAACTATATTTCTAATGATTAGATCCAGTATCATCTCTTCTCCAGTAAGATTATGAATTAAGGACTAAACTCTTTTGGATGGACTTTAAATTTCTCATTCCCTCCAAGTCATTGATAATAAATTGATTCCACTGATTGTTGGGGACATTTAAATGTAACTTTTATTATTAACCTATTGTTTTGACATGTCCCTCTTTGTCTATATAGATGTGGACTCGATAAGAAAAGGAAGTCCCATCAAGTATCAGGAAACATAAACAGCAAGGTGATTATCCCCTTTTTGTTCATAATCTACATCCAAGTGACATTGTTTAAAGGACCTAGTATATCCTCTCTCCTTGAGACTCCTTGATTGATATTGCAATGTCACTTGGTCTTTTACATATCTTTCCCCATTATGGCTGAAGATCATACAATCATCATGCTCAGTTATCAGTGTTATTTAGAAATATTGCCTTGAAATATTTGCAATCCAGTTGTGTTCCTCCCCTGTGCCTGGAGGCTTAGGGCGGCACAGTGGCGTAGAACTACTGCCTTACAGCACCAGAGACCAGAGTTTGATCCTGACTATATCTGTACAGAGTTAGTACATTCTCCCTGTGACCTGCATGGACTTTCTCTGAGATCTTCAGTTTCCACCTACATTCCAAAGACGTACAGGTTTGTAGGTTACTTGTCTTAATTATAAATGTAAAATTGTCCCTGGTATGTGTAGGGTCGTGTTAATGTGTGGGGATCACTGGTCGGTGTGGACTCGGTGGGCCGTAGGGGCTGTTTCCGCGCTGTATCTCTCAACTAAACTAAACTTAGTTTCCTTCTGTTTTTTTTTTTTTTCTGTTCCTCATTGTCAACTGTAATCCTGCTGTGTTTCATTCCTCGGCCAAATTAGTTTCAATTCTACTCAAAAGTGTGTTGGACTTTTCCAATTCAGGTATAGCTCATACAACTTGTGACATAATCTTCCTAGAAACTGTTACTACTGTCCAGAAATCAGAAGCTCTTTCTCCTGCACCATCTCTTCAGCCTGACATTCTTGTATTCAATTCTTCTGTCCTTACACTTGCTACGACATGGCACCAGAAGTACAGAGAATAAAACCGTAGTGGTCTCCTTTTTAACCTGTTACTTAGCTCCCTAAATTCACATTACAGGACTCATTCCTCAATTTATCACAATTAGTACATTGATTATCATAAAGAAAGATCATCAACACCTCTACTTCCTGAGAAGTTTGAGAAGATTTGTCAAGTCGCCAAATACTTTATTGATCTTGTAAAAGTGTAAGGTGGAGAGCAGGCAGGTCCTGTGGATGTGGGTGAAGATTCCATGAAGACCAGTTGCTTTCCAACGTTTCACTCTCAGGATGGTCGATTGGACATCTGTAACCGTGAAATAAACATTTGACATGGTTTGGTCCTGTGGGGGAAGGGAAGGCAAGAAAGACTGTAAATTGCTTACAAAATAAAAAATGGTTGTTAACACATAGCTCGGTCTTGCAACTCACAGCTGAGAATAATTTAAAGCACTTGCAGCATGCAGGCCAGAAGGTCAATATGTCAACCAAGGGATCTGTCAGAATGCAGGCCTCTATGAATAATCAATGAAAATTTCTACTCTAGATGACTATCGCCGGACTCCTGGAAGAAATGTAGTCTAAATGTCAAATGCAGCCTTAACTAACGCAGTATGGCATCTCTTTATTGAATGGGCTACATAACCCTGTGGAGGGAAATAGAGTTATTGGGAAGGCAAAACATAGAGATATCAGAATTATTATGGAAAATGGCATTGTGCACTTAGATGGTGTTGACAATTGTAGTGGCAGATTATTATATCATTCAAGGAATCTTTCCTCTAGCCACTATGTTTGAAGACAGGGGTTTGAAGACAGATTATATCGATACGCATCCACGAGCTCTCCAGAGACATTCAATGCCGTCAAAAGATAAATCTTCAAAACACAGTCTCTTAATAAATAGTTTCTTTATTGTCATAGTAAAAACAGTAAGATATTCATCCAAACTTCTTCTTGTTTAAGTACATTTTGATCTTACTCGTAGTCAAACTCATGCATGGTGGAACTCGTGCATGATCGAAAGCTGTGACCTCTCCCCCATGCTTCTTCAAACTAAACTAAAAGCTACTAGATAGTCTGCGCTGGAATCCCAGCCGCAAACACGCCTGTGATTATGTAATAAAGCCCACCCACATAATTACAGGCAGATAAAATTTAAAGATGACTGGTTATAGTTATAACATATTGAGTTAAGCCAAATGGCTACTACATACCGGCCCCTTATTGTTCTGAGTATATAACGAGGCAATTACTAATAGACATCAAAAAAGTAGCTATAAAAGCTTAACATATATAAAAAAACAAAAAAATAGCATGCATTATATTAGCATTCAGACGTCTTTAGCGATTCTTCCATCTTCACCTTCGCCTTCTAGAAGTAAGCATAACTTGGTTATTGGTCTTATTAAAACATTGTTCTTAGTCTGAAGTCGTTACATGTGCACCAAACCTTGAACGTCAGGCATGATCTCCTGTATCTTTCCCATCAACCAAGAACCTTGTGATGCAGTAGAATCAACCACCAAAACAATATCACCTGATACAAAATTTCTTCTAACCCTCGACCATCGTTGTCGCTCTTGGATCAGAGGCAAATATTCTTGTATCCATCACTTCCAAAAAAGATCTGCCATATATTCTACTTGTCTCCATCTGCGTCTTATATACAAGTCTTCTTTCACAAAGAGTCCAATGGGAGTTGGATTGGTCTTCAACAGAAGAATATGATTTGGTGTAATTGCTTCCAGGTCATTCAGGTCATCAGAACTCTTGGTAATAGGTCAATCGTTTAAAATTGCTACAACTTCACAGAGTAAAGTTTGTAATCCGTCGTTGTCCAGAACTTGTTGTTTAAGAACAGAGCGCAGCACATTTTGTACCATGCAGATCAACCGTTCCCATACACCACCGTGATGAGAACCCGTTGGAGGATTAAAGTTCCATTTAATCCCTTGTTCACGCATAGCATTCTGGATCTTACCTTGATTTAAACCTTTAAGTGCTTCTTTTAATTCTCTTTCCGCTCCAACAAAATTCGAAGCATTATCTGATCTCAACGATTGAACTTCACCTCGTCGATAGATAAATCTCCGTACTGCATGAATACAGGATTCTGTGTCAAGTGCAGATGGAACTTCAAGATGTTCTACTTCTACTTGCCATGCAAGTGAAGATTACACCATATCTTTTTACAAGGCTTTGAACTCTCTTAACCTCAATAGGACCGAAATAATCCACCCCCACATCTGTAAATGGAGGCTTATTAGGTAGAATCCTCTCCTGAGGGAAGTCTGCCATCTTCTGTTCTCCAACTTTTCCACGCTGTGGCCTACATACAACAGAATTTTGTATTATCTTTCTTGCAGCGGAGTTAACCTTTATAATCCAATATTTTTTACGAAACTGGGACTGCATATAATTTCTTCCTCCATGTTCGATCAATTCCTAGATATGTCATAACAATAATGTTGATATGTGGAAGTCCTTTGAGAGAATAATAGGGTATTTAGTCTCTTCAGGCATTGCCAGTCTACTGAGACAACCACCCACTCTCAGAAGTCCTTCCTCCAATACTGGATCAAGCTTGTACAATTGATTCTCTTTTGACACCATGTACTCCAGCTTCTAATGTCGATATTTCCTCTTTGTATTTCTGTCTTTGACAGAAAGACATAATCACGTTTTCCGCTTTGAGGAGATCATCAAGAAACCTTGTATGTTGTACGATGCCTTAAAAACTTCAATCTTCTTTTCAACCTCTTCCTTCAGTATTTCAGGATCTTCTTCAAAGATATCTTCAGCATTCCCTTTCCTTTTTCGAGGAAACAGCAAACCTTGTTTTTAGTTTAAGAAACCAAGCTACCACAGTCACCAACTTATTTCATGATGAAAAGTGGGTAATTAACTAATTTGTTGCATTCGATGAATCTTTAGCAATAACGTTCATTGTTATGTTTTTTTTAACTTTCTGGATCATTAGTAGAGATTTCAAATCCCAGAAGCTTTGGCCATTCTCTGTCTGGCTTACAGAGAAACTCTGGTCCATTGATCCAACTCTTATTGCTTAAGAAGCAGTCTGCTGTCAGTCATCTAGAACCTTCATCCACAGGATTTTCCTTTCTGTTAACATATTTCCATTGTGAAACATTAGTAGCTCCCAATGCTCTTTCCATTGGTAGATTGTCTTTGTCCAAATACAACTCCGTGGTTTCCTTGGCGCTATCATCTGGTGGAATGCTTTCCAATACAACACGACTGTTGATGATCCACTTGGGGAGTGTTAATCCTCCCTTATTGCAGAGGGAAGTGAAATCTTTTACCATTTGAATTGCTTCCTGCTCCATAGACATGGATTTTAAGCAATCATCCACATAGAAATTATTCTTCACAGTGGTTATCACTTCTTCTGGAAAGTGCGCTTTATTGTCTTCTGCGGTCTTCTTTAATGCAAAGTTTGCACAACTTGGTGATGACACTGCTCCAAAGAAATGTACCTTCATCCGGTATTCAACAAGATCTTGTAATGCATCCCCTTCAGGCCACCATAAGAACCGCAAGTAGCCAATGTGTTTTTCTGATTCTTTAACTTGATTTTACTTCGGAGTCACATGAGTGACTACATGAAGAACCCCGTACAGCCGTTCGTGCGTCATTGCATCAGACGCTTTCATGCAGACGACTGTGGAGCAGCTCAGCTCCTCCAACGGTAAGTCTAAAAAAGTTTCAGGTAAGTGCTATTTCTTACGTGTTGTAGGTCTCCTGCAGGAACCTCCAGGGTTTATGCAGGATGTTCGCGATGGCCGACGAGTGAACCAGCCTAGGGCTTTGGGGGAAAACCCTGGTCCGACCACGGAAGCGGAGAGCTGGGAATGTCGGGTTCGCAATCGGAGTCACTGATAACGCGGTCAGTTGGGTTCCCGGGGAGGGGATACCCGAGAATAGTGCGGTTCTAGGTCGCAGTAGTCCCTAAGTGGATAGGGCTTAACGGACCTGAACAGTCAGCCTGGGTTCCTTGTGGAGGGGAAACCCAAGTATATGCGGTTTTACATCACAGTAGTCCCCAGCACATGGGGTTAATACAAACCTAAATGGTTAGGCTGGGTTCCCGGTGTAGGGGAAACCCAAGTATATGCGGTTCCCAGACCGCAGTAGTCCCCAGGAAATGGGGTTAACTCACGTAAATGATTAGCCTGGGTGCCAGTAGGGTACCGCGGGTATATAATATATTTATATGGACTCCCGGGGAGAGGAAATTCACCTATGGGGTTCCCAAACTACAATAATCCCCAGGATATGTGGATAACTGACAAAAATAGTCAGTACAATTAGGAAAGTTGGGAGGTTTCACCTCTGGGAATTAGTTTAGAGACACTTCTTCAGCAGGAGTTCGGTCAGCAGTAAAGTTTTGGCAGTGTCAGCCTATTGGAGAGGCTGTGCTAGCAGCACCTTTGGGTAGGGCTGCTTCATGGGAATGCCAAGTTATGGCAGTGCCAGCCTATGGGAAAGGCTGTGCTAGCAGTATCTTTGTTTAGGACTGCTCATGGAGATGCCAAGCTATGGTAGGCTAGCCTGTTGGAGAGGCTGTGCCAGCAGTACCTTTGCTCAGGACTGCTCATGGGGATGCCAAGCTATGGCAGGCTAGCCTATTGGAGAGACTGTGCCAGCAGCACCTTTGCTCAGGGCTGCTTATTGGGACTGCCAAACTATGGCAGGCAAGCCTATTGCAGAGGCGGTGCCAGCAGTACCTTTGCTCAGGACTGCTCCAGGGAAGTGCCAAGTTGGTAGGCTAGCCTATTGGAGAGGTTATGCCAGCAGCACCTTTGCTCAGGGCTGTTTCACGAGAACGCCAAATCTATGGCAAATACTGGACTATGGGAAAGGCCGCGTCAGCAGCACCTTTGTTCTGGGCTGCTTCATGGGCGCCAGCTGTACCTTGTTAGGGCTGCTTTATGGGAATAGCAGTTTAGTGGGGTATTCCCATTTACAGTGATCATGGGGAATAAGGAGACATTGTTAGGATAAGGCAATATAACAGAATGATGACACAAAAGCATTAAAAGAAAGCTATTCACAGTATAAAAAACGCTGGTTATATATATGTGCTAAAATCCACTGTTAAGGCTTAAACTATATTTGAGAAATTGGGCTCCACTATCCAGTTAGATTAAGTTCCTATCAAATAGACTTGTAGGATGTTGGGATTTACTTTTAGGTATTCAATTGGCCATGATGCCGGCTTGGGCAATAGATTGCAGTCAATAGACTTTGGTAACAGTTGTTGTTATAAAACAGTTCTAGTCATTAGACTAATTGTTAATTGTATAGATGCAATTCAGCTGTGTAAGTAGAGCAACAGTTATTTTGTTAAATGGTTAATTATTTAACTGAAATTAATAAAGTCACAATGATGGACAAACAGTGTTCATTACTGGTCCAGTAGTTGTTAGGTAAATCTTTCATTATATTGCAAATTGGTGCTAATGGCCCTAAATGGGAAATTGTGTCAGCAGGGCTTTGTAGCAGGCCTGCCTTATGGCTCCCTCATGTAAGAGGAAAGCATGTGGGATTGGTATAGTTTAACACCAAGTCTGAGGGTATAGCATAGAGCATGCCCAAGGGATCAGGGCATGTGCCAGAGGTCTATGCCTGGCAAGAAAGTTACCATCCCAAACACATATGCAGTGAACACCGCTCTCAGGGGGACATTACACTTGGCCGCCGAATCTTCTATTCAGGTAAGACTTTTCCATAGGTGAAACCTGGAGGGCGAAGCACAAGCTATTGGAACGAGCAAGGTTTCATAGTTTCGGCGACAATGCATCCATGTCTTTATTGGCAATAGTGGTTCATTGAAGTTGCTGGCAGCATGAAAGCATTCTACGCACTGTACCTGTGCTACTCTACAATTAAGGGATCACTTGCAGTTTGGTAAGGTGTATACTTAGTTATACATTACAAATGATTGAGACATTATCAGCTACTTTGAACAGTAAATGTAAAATGTACAATATTAGCTTTTCAAGCAGGTTAGAATTGGGCAGGTTCAGTATAAGGACCAAGATTGTCTTGCAAGACTGGCTCGGAAATCGGGCCACAGTTGCTGCTTAAGGTAGTTACCAAGTAGCACAAATATCATCTTGAGTTTGGAGATGGAACAGATTTGCATGACTTGCCAAAAAATTCTGTTATTAATATCAACTATCTATAGACTCTACGGGCATTGTATGGGTTATAGAGTGATTGGACATATATGCATATTGTCATGCTCAGGTTCAGGTTGATGCATTGTGATGATGGCATTTGTTAGTCACGAGGGTGCAATCAGTTAAAGACCGCTGGAATGGTTACATAATCTTGTTGCCACAGGAGAATCATCAAGTGTGGGTAATGGCAACACAGAATTGGTGTTGAATCGCACTGTATTATGAAATTCTGGTTAAATGGAATATGTGTATATATGTGTGTATATATATATATGTATGTGTATTATATATGTATGTGTATATGTGTGTGTGTATGTGTGTATGTGTGTGCACACACATGTGTGTGTGTGGTGTGTGTAAATAATATATATATATATATATATGTGTGTGTGTGTGTGTGTGTGTGTGTGTGTAGTGTACATGTGTGTGTGTATATATTATATATATATATAATATATATATATATATATATATTTATATATATAATGTTTCATGTTTATTTCATGTTTATTTCACTGGTTGCTAAATATTTGGCGAAAGATACATTCTCGCCAAAAGGAGAAGGAAGGTCTTTTATGGCTACCTCCATTTTGTCTCATCAATCGAGGCTTCAAATAAAGTCATTAAGAGGCTTTAAGTTCCTATTGTGTGATTATGCAAATTGATTCCCGATTTGTTGCGAATAATAATATAACCTTATTGGTTATTTTAAACGTAATTTTGCTTGTTCAGCCAGAGGCTTCGGAAATCAGATGTTGCATGATAAACTCAAATTATGTTCTGCTGGTTTAACAAACTGCCCTAAGATTTGGGTTGTTACATCTATCCTTCTATGTGTTCAAAGTGTTTGCATTGCACCAAACCGCAGAATTTTCTTTTCCAGGAGATGAAGAGTTTGTTATGCTTGTGTTCCATGGAAAATGGTATTGATTGCTAATGTTTCGAGTTCATGCTAAATGATCGTCTGTTAATTATGGAGTTATACGGCCATTAATTGGGCCGATGAGCTTCCTCATTGAGTTGGCTGTAGCAAACAAGACTAGCTCTATTGGGTCCACACCGATTATCAAGGGGTAGGATATCTTCAACATGGGTCCCAGGACCAGTATAATGCCATATGTGATGTTGACATTTGTGAACACTATTTCACCAGGAGGCTGCAGCTATATCCTTAAATTTGGCTGGCGTTTATTAGGTAGTTATCCTTCTGCCACTGGTTTAGTGCAGCAGGTTTAGTCGCTAAATAATTGTGATGGTACAGGATGATAACGTCTGTAAAATTATAATATTTTATAATATTATTGTTATAAATACTTAGAGCTCAGCCAGAAGGGGGTCAGGTCTCAAAATGTCACTAGGCATACCAGGGGACCTTTGCCTCCTTGGAGGGATAAGTAAGCACACATCATATACAATAATATGTCAAGGTCATCAAGAGCCTTGGAGTTCTGGACTAACATGTTGTTAGTCACAAATATACACTGTTGGGAGTACTTAATTGATTCAGAAACCTAACTTCCAAGATGGGAAAAACTGATTTTTGTGTTATGTACTAATGGATTAAAATGTTTCCAGATCTCATTGCACCATGTGCTGCTATAATATCAGCAGCAAGTGTATTTCAACATGTTCTGCTGGGTCGCATTGTTAACGGCTGGTAAAGCATTGGTCCATCGAATGTAAATATTCAAACATCTGTATTGGCTGAACCAGGAGTACTTGTTAGCTCTATGATTATGTTCTGCAGTTATAGTTTCCATTTTGAGATGGAAATATTATTGTTTCATTTAAACAGCATCAGCATCTTTTTTATTTCTTGTATATGACTGAATGCATTATGAAGTTTTTTTAACACCTTAAACAATTTGTCAATTTCCAGCATGTTATTTCTCTCTTCACATAGAAAACATGAAATCACAAGCTTTATTTTGTACCGGAGAATTAACACCTTCGTAATAGTAGCTCACGTGAAACTTTGTAAAATAAAATCAGAGATGGCAAGATCAAAACATTTGACAACTGGAGTTTGTCAAGTTTCTTTAAGCATAGAATAAATTTTGTGTACCTTTATGACGTGGAGTACGGGTGAACATTGAGTCGGATGATCTACGTGCCTCTGCAAATCCCCACCCTTTTTTGTCAATACGATCTCATCTGGCTAATAGTTCTAGTCTTCATCCTTCTCATTATTTCAGTATTAGGCAAGGTTTTTCACACCATTGCTTTGAAGATTGACACAGGCCGCACCTATGGATGTATGGGGCACGTAATCCCTCAACTTCCTCATATTAATTTCATAAAGAATTCATAATAAGCCTTCAAACTGGTATCTTTTTAGATTTTATCCTATTAAACCATCACTTTAATAATGGCAGCAGAAATCAATTTGAGGATTCTTTGAAATCTTTTTCTTGTCCTTCATGCCTGGAGTCAACTCCAATGACGGAGTTGGTAAGACCTTGTCAATGAAGAATTTTCCGACAGTTTTAAGTAATGTTCCAGAATCTTGAAGTTGGTGAGATACCATATAATTAATACTGCAGCACAGTTTTCTTCAAAGACCACCCTCAAGCTCCCTTTCTTCGAATGATCGATGGTGCGGTGTACCATAAGCTCCACATCACCACTTGCAGGTTTGTTTGTTGTCTTTTGCATGATACATTTGGAATTCATATCCAATGAGATCCTTTATCCTGGAAAGATTGCTGATCAAATTTTCGTATTCTTGCCAAACCCCTCATTTCATTTTGGGAAACTTCTGGGTACTGTGACCCTTGTCTCATTTTTACATTATTCTAGGAAACATTTTCCTCCGTGGTTAGTATTTCTGGAGAAGGCCATTATAGTCTTCACTAGCACCGCCATTCATTGTGAATCAGCGGCCATCGTCCCGGTCAATCAATAACCGGATCCGCACTAAACTCTTGTCCCATATTCTTTAGCTTCACCCCGGGACGATCCTTTTAACCCGCGAAATTTTCCTTTGAGACTTCTCCATTTTCTTTTCCCATTTATCTGGCTAAATCACGCCAGCGTGATTCTGAAAACTTTTTTTTTCTTTTCTAGTTTACCAGCGTAACGTCTTTTTTAGAATGTCCCCACTTTTCCTTACACTTACCTGCGGGTCCGTTCCGGCCGCTTCGAGGAGCTGCGCTCTGCAACTCTTGCTTCTGCCGTCAGCGGCGACGTAATGCCGTTCCAGCGCCAGGTGGGGCTTCTTCACGTAGTCACTCACGTGACTCCAAAGTAAAATGGGATTTCATGTGATAGACCAACACAAAGTGGCACATAATTGTGAAGTGGAAGGAAAAAGATACATGGTTTCCAAATTTTATTACAAATAAAAAACTGAAAAGTGTGGCATACAGAAGTATTCAGCCCCCTGAGTCAATGCTTTGTAGAACCACCTTTCACTGCAATTACAGCTGCAAGTGTTTTGGAGTAAGTCTCTACCTGCTTTGCACATCCAGAAACTGAAATTTTTGCCCATTCTTCTTTGCAAAATAGCTCAAGCTCAGTCAGATTGGACAGACAGCGTCTGTGAACAGCAATTTTCAAGTCTTGCCAGAAATTCTCAATTGGATTTAGGTCTGGACTTTGACTGGGCCATTCTAACACATGGATATGCTTTGATCTAAACCATTCCATTGTAGCTCTGACTGTATTTTTAGGGTCATTGTCCTGCTGGAGGGTGAACCTCTGCCACAGACTCAAGTCTTTTGCAGACTCTAACAGGTTTTCTTCCAAAATTGCCCTGTATTTGGCTCCATCCGTCTTCCCATGAACTCTGACCAGCTTCCCTGTCCCTGCTGAAGAAAAGCATCCCCACAGCATGATGTTGCCACCACCATGTTTCACAGTGGGGATGGTGTGTTCAGGGTGATGTGCAGTGTTAGTTTTCCGCTACACATAGCGTTTTGCATTTAGGCCAAAAACTTCAATTTTGGTCTCATCAGACCAGAGCACCTTCCTACACATGTTTGCTGTGTCCCCCACATGGCTTGTGGCAAACTGCAAATGGGACTTCTTATGGCTTTGTTTCAACAATGGCTTTCTTCTTGCCACTCTTCCATAAAGGCCCGATTTGTGGAGTGCACGACTAATAGTTGTCCTGTGGACAGAATCTCCCACCAGAGCTGCGGATCTCTGCAGCTCCTCCAGAGTTACCATGGGCCTTTTGGCTGCTTCTCTGATCAATGCTCTTCTCGCCCAGCCTGTCAGTTTAGGTGGATGGCCATGTCTTGGAAGGTTTGCAGTTGTGCCATACTCTTTCCATTTTCAGATGATGGATTGAACAGTGCTCCGTGAGATGTTCAAAGCTTAGGATATGTTTTTATAACCTAACCCTGCTTTAAACTTCTTTTATCCCTGACCTGTCTGGAGTGTTCCTTGGGCTTCATGATGCTGTTTGTTCACTAATGTTCTCTAACAATCCTCTGAGGCCTTCACAGAACAGCTGTATTTATATTTTAAATAAAATCCAGTGCAACCAATTGCCTTCAGAAGTCACCTAATTAGTAAATAGAGTCCACTGTGTGTAATGTAATCTCAGTATAAATACAGCTGTTCTGTGAAGGCCTCAGAGGTTTGTTAGAGAACATTAGTGAACAAACAGCATCATGAAGCCCAAGGAACACTCCAGACAGGTGTTCAGAGTTATCAGAGTAAAGGGGCTGAATACTTTTGCACGTCACACTTTTCAGTTTTTTATTTGTAAAAAAATTTGAAAACCACATATCATTTTCCTTCCACTTCACAATTATGTGCCACTTTGTGTTGGTCTATCATATAAAATCCCAATAAAATACATTTACGTTTGTGGTTGTAACGTGACAAAATGTGGAAAAGTTCAATGTGTATGAATACTTTTGCAAGCCACTGTACCTTGTCCAGTCCTTTGATAATTGTATATGTTTCTATAAGATTCTCCCTCATCCTTCTAAACTCTTCTCCTCCCCCTCTACCCCTCCCCCTCCTCCCCCTCCTTCTCCCGCTCTTCCGCTCTTCCCCTCTCCCCCTCCACTGCTTGGTCCTGTCCAGGGACGTCCATGAGGTCATCGATGCACTGAGCAGCTCTTGGGCTTGCGTGGCAAAGGGGTGCCGTGACTTGAAGCGCACTCGTCGTGGTGTCTCTGTGATGATCTGATGGTGGAGGTGGGATTCACTGAGAACACCAGGGCCACTGTGGACATGTGCAGTCTCATTGTCGTGGCTCCCCATATGGCTAGGCGACGGATCAGTGCGGCACGGGTGCTTGTCTTTGCCTTGGCACCTTCCAGGTGTTGTTTAAATGACAACGTTCTGTCGAGCTTCACCCCAAGGTACGTGGGGACAGGCTGGGACCGTAACCGGGCGTTATCCACCATGACGTTCATCTCGCGGGTCGCTTCCCTGTTGTTGAGGTGGAACATTGAAGATGTTGTCTTACCCATGCTGAGCTTGAGGCACCAGTTTCTCAGGTATGAAGACAGGATGTTCATGTCTTCAGAGAAGCCCTCTTCTGCTGCTTCCCAGAATGGCTTACTGAGTAGGATGGCCAGGTCATCAGCATAGCCATACTTCTTTGACTGGGTTGCTGGCAGGTCATGGATGTAGATGTTGAACAGCATTGTTGCCAGCACTGAGCCCTGTGGGATGCTGTTCTTACGTTTCCTCAACCTGCTGCATTGCCAGGTGAGTAGCCTGAAGCTGCGGTTGCTCAGCATCTCCATGATGAAGCTCACCATGTGCTTGTCTGGTATGGTTCCATAAGCTTCATGTGTAGTTCACGCAGCCAAACAGCATCATATGCAGCTGTGATGTCCAAGAAGACAGCGCCGCCTTCTCCCCTGTCTGGAAGCTGTCCTCTATGTCTTGGCACAGGAGGGTCACCTGGTCCGTCGTTGACCTACCGCTTCAGAAGCCAGCCTGTTCTTTTTGGAAGCAGGGGGTCGATCACTGGATTGAGACATGTGTGGAGGTGACATTCCAGGAGCTTGTATGGAACACACAGCAGTGAGATGGGTCGGTATCCCTTGGGGTCATCGCTAGGCTTGTTTGGCTTCGGCAGAGTGATCACCTTGGCAAGCACCAGATCATTGGCTGCTTCAGGCAGCAGAAACACGTGGAGAGGAAGGAGCACAGCCAGTCATTTGCCTTCTTGCCTTGGTGTTTTATGTATTCCGGGTGGATGCCATCGGTGCCTGGTGCCTTACCGGTTTTCAGCGGTCGGATGGACAGCTCGATTTCTTGTGTTGTGAAATCATGGGATAGGTTGGAGTCGCAGCACGGGGCCCTGTGTAGCTTGTGGACTCTCGCCGATGTTGTTCTGGTGAAGTCCTTGTCTACGTTGGGGAAACGGCCGTTGCTCAGCAGTAGCGACGCGCAATTTGCAGTGATGGGACACTGCTGGGGTTGTCGACCTGCCCATCAGCTTATTCATGGTCTGCCTCGCCTGACGGCTGCAGTGTGTGAAATCAGTTGATTCCACTGTCTCCGTCCATCTTTGCCTGCGTTTCCCATTTAGTCTGCAGATTAGGTCATTCGCTGCTTTGTCCCTGTCTTCGCTGGTTTGTGATTCTGTGTGGGCGCAAAGTAGGTCTTCACATTCGTCATCCCAGCAGGGAACATAGGCTTTACGTACACCGCAGGGGATGTTCTTCTTGGCGGCAGCCAGCAGCATCTTGCAGTATGAGTCGTAGGCAGTGTTCAGGTTGGTGGGGAGTGGGTGTGGGAGGCCAGCGGCTGCCTTATTCACTTGTTGTGTGAAGCCTACCCAGTTTGCTTTCCGGAAGTTCCACCTCTTGCCGTCTTTCCCTTCCACGGGCTGGACCAGAGATGGAATGGTTATGAGCGATGGTCGATGGTGTGACTGGGGAAACCTGTCCAGGATGCGTCTTACTGGGAGCGGTTCGTTGTTGCGACATTTTGCGAAGGTCGAGTCCGGGTTGGTGGTGCTCTTCCAGCGTGCAGAGTAGAAAGTGCGTGGTTCCTTTGGGTCGTATAGGAGTGTTGCATCTGCGGTATAGGCCCATTCTGCCAGGAAGTCGCCGTCAGTGTTGGAGCTGCTGTAAGCCCAGTCTGTATGATGGCTGTTGAAGTCACTAGCATACACGGCAGGGGCTGGGACATCTGGCAGAGATGTTGGGACCAACCTGTCAGAGGCGGCTTGTAAATGTTGACGATGGTAGTGTCTTGCACTTTGGTTGTGATCCATTCTACCTCTGCATCCTCTGCGGACGGTGCTATGGCTGACCAGGCCATGTCGTTACGAACGAACGTAGCTATGCCATGATCTTTGTCGGCGGTATGACCGGCCAGCGTATACCCAGGAAGTTTCAGAAAGTTCTTGTTATCGGTGTAAGTCTCCTGCATTAGAACTTTAGTCGCATTGTTTTTGATGGCAATCTGTTCGATGACGCTGAGCTTGGTGGTGGTACACTGCTACAACATTAAGCTGCAGTAGCGCTAAACCTCGGCAGTTGGTGGCATTTAACGGTGCCGCCTGGCCTGGGGAGGCATGGCTTTTAACGGTCTGCAGACGTGGTA
This sequence comes from Okamejei kenojei, assembly GCA_035221665.1. Lineage (NCBI taxonomy): Eukaryota > Metazoa > Chordata > Chondrichthyes > Rajiformes > Rajidae > Okamejei > Okamejei kenojei. The sequence continues at coordinate 26,124,148 of CM069137.1, read as the reverse complement.
AAGACATTGGTTTCGCCTTGTGGGCTTATGAGCCTGTAAGCTACTCGTGGAGGAGGCCGCGTAGAGGCTGTCTTTGTCTTCTAAACTCCAGTGACAGTCCCGACATCCCAGGGATCAATCTCGTGAACCTATGCTGCACTGCCTCAATCACAAGGATGTCCTTCCTCAAATTAGGAGACCAAAACTGTTCTCCAAATGTGGTCTTACCAGGGCCCTATACAACTGCAGAAGAACCTCTCTACTCCTATACTGAAATCCTCTTGTTATGAAGGCCAACATTCCATTAGCTTTCTTCACTGCCTGCTGTACCTGCACGCCAACTTTCAGTGACCGGTGTACCTCCCCCTTACCAAACCTAACCCCATTGAGATAATAATCTGCCCCTTGTTTTTGCCACCAAAGTGGATAACCTCACATTTATCTATATTATACTGCATCTGCCACGCATCTGCTCACATACTCAACCTGTCCAGGTCGCCCTGCAACCGCCTAACATCCTTTTCACAGTTCACACTACCACCCAGCTTTGTCATCTGCAATCTTGCTAGTGTTGCTCCTAATTCCCTCTTCCTAATCATTCATATTTGGAACACTTTCTTGTTTGAAAGGTAAGTCCAGCCAATAATGTCTGCTATCATCTTTACTGAGTTTTTCATAATATCCAAGAACTTTTACTCTTCCCTGGACATTTCCTCAGGTACCTTACAGGTACTTTCATTGGTCATGATTGTAATGCTTGATCAATTGCTTTCCTAATTTACCAGTAGATATTTGATTAACAGCAGCGGCAGGGTAGTTCTTCTGGTTCCTGCTTTCGTGGTTGCTTCTCAAGGAGCCATAGATAACCCATCCTAGTAGGGTTTTCACAGCAAACGGTCCATCCCCTTGACTCCTCATAGTTTGTATAGGTTCCAATGCCTTCAAAGTATTCATCCCGATAAGTAGGTCAATACCAGAATTTATTTTAGGTATCTTTTGATCCTTCAACTTAGGCCATTGTTTCAAGTCCTCATGTCTGGGTATATTTTGATGACAAACAGGCACAGTCTCATGTGCAAACACCTCAGATATTGGTATAAAATTGTCTTCATCAGACTAGCTATTTCCATACTTGGAATGTAATGACTATCGCAGGATTTCTCCGCATTCATGGTACGCAATAGAATCTTAGTCTTTTCTCCTGTAATGTCCAGCCTTCTCATCAAGCTTTCTGTAAAAAAGGTTGCCAAACCTCCATGATGCATATGTTTGCAACACAGTATTTGTCTTGCTATTCCTTACCTGTACTGGTAAGATAGAGAAGATACAGGTTTCTACCCCCGCCCCAATATGGGCATTTACCTGAGGTGAGATGACAGCATCACTAATAGCTGGCTTCTCCTTCTGTTCTATTTGCTCTGGCTGCTTGTGCTCAGTGTGAAGTGCTTCAGGATGATCTTGCTTGCACTTATCACCAGTTGTAGGACTCCTACAGTCTTTAATCATGTGTTCTTTTTTCAAACATCCAAAACAGATTCTCTTCTCCTTTAAGAAATCCATCTTTTCTTTATATTCCTTCTCCTTGAATCTTCGACACCTCATCACATAACAAACAAAATCATTTTTGGTTGATAATAGATGTATTTCCTGTTTCACCTTTCGTATCTGCAGGTATTACAGTGGTAACAAAACTACTTCCGTTGGGTCCTGACCTTCCTTTTGTTTTTGTAAAGGTAGAACCTTTGACAGTTGCGATTGGTTTAGGATCTTGAATACTCCCATAACGTAAATTTGACATGAACCGTACTTCCTTTTCTATGAAGTTCACCAGATCAGGAAGCATGGCCTCTCGATTCTCATTTTCTCCAACAGACCTGCTTTATCCCTCCACTTTTCTCGATGTTTATAGGGCAGTTTTAGAATGATAAATTTTATATTGCTAACATTTCTTCCATGTGGTTGAAATGTTTCATCGAGCCACAACAACTTCTAAAAAATATCGCAAACTCCCGCTATGCTTTTGCGTCTTCTGGCTTGACAGCTGTGCAAGCATAGGCCTACTTCACGTATGTATTGGCGATCTGGTGCTTGTTAACAAACTGTTCTCTAAGCAATTTTCTTGCCGTTCAATAGCCCTCACCGGCAGGCAACTTCCGACAACCTGCAACAAGCCCCTTTGGATGTCCGCTTGAGTAATACTCCAGAAATTGTAAATGATCTTCATCATCAGTAGTTTTCCTCTCCACTCCTCTCTCAAACTGGTCTCTGAAAGTTCATATTGCAAGGGATCACCATCGTACTTAACAATTTCCATTTGAGGTAAAATGGAAGAGATATTAATTCGAGCTAGAGACTCGCTAATTCTCATTTGATTCCACATCAAATCACAGACTTCTTCTCTAAACCCCTCCTTGGACAGAGGAACGGTAAACAGGCCTCTGAGAAGAGGGCTGGTCTGGATAAGTTCTCTCACGAGTCCCTTGGCTTGTTCTTTCCAGGCTAGGCCTCATTATATCATAAACAGGCATCCGCCAATCTTGGCTTGCTCGAGCCTGTGTATCAGGCCTCCGAAAAGATGGCTGAGTTGCGTAGATTTTATCATGAGCCTTACAGATGATCCAAAGGTTATTTGCTTTGGTTTAATTACCTGTGGTTGAGATGGAACTTCATCGACTATCCACTTACTCAGCGCTAGCTTTGAATGGCGAGACCAGTTTTCCTCTGGTGGCTGTAGATTTAATTCAGCTGCTGTTTTTCTTTGAGCAGTTCCTTTTCTGAAATAAGAGCTCATACCCTCAGATACTTTAGAGCTGCCTCTTGAACCTTGACCCTCCAGTATCTCAATCTTCATCCTGGCTTCCTACAACTTCGTATCCAGTTCCAACTGTTCCTTCTCTCTCTTTAGCTGCCTTCTTTGTTCCTCAATCTCTCTCCTCGTCTGTTCCGCACGTGCCTCGCCCTCTTCCAACTGTTCTTCCTGTACTTCGATCTCATGCTTTGTCGCCAAGGCAGCTACTCATAACGAAAGAGCAGCCATAGATGCTTCAGCTTCCATACGAACAGAGGTTCTTGACGCTGAACTGGCTATAGAACCAGATTTATATCTTGATCTTCGTGTAGATACATTTGAGATACTAGCATGTGGCATAATCTCCTCTTCCATTTCGACACCTTATTGCATAGCATCTCCTGCTATAGCACACATGGTCCTTTGTTCAACTTCAGCTAACCATCTCTTCGCTTCTTCCATAGAATCATCAAATAACTTCACCTTTTCTTTGAACCACTGGGTATGTCTTTCGAGTTCTTCCTGAGGCAGCTGTGAATCCAGCAGTGCTTTTTGTTTATCTCCAACCTCTTTACTGAGGCTGAATAGTTGCCGCAAATTAGCTTGCACTGTCTTCACGTTTTCATCTGATTCCATTAGTTCCTTCTGGAATTCAAATAACTGGACCAGCATCTTCCATAACTTTCTCTCCTTTTGGCATTTCTCCAGAAATGCAACTTGGGCCTTTTTGGTGGACTTACTTTGTCTCTTCGGATATCTTGGCTTCTCTCCGCCATCTTGTGGCTCTTCTGACTCACCTGCTCTATTTTGCTCCATGGATTTAAACAGGTCTTGGTGGACTGCCAAATCTGCTAGTTGGACTAACAGAACCTCTTCAGTTTGCTTCAGTCATTATTGATAAACATTCTGCCATGTTCTGTAAACACCCGATAAGAAACCAAAACAAAACTGGACTTTCAGAAAACATCCAAATATTTTTGAAGTATAGAAGTGACCAGTTCCGAAAGAATGTATCTTATCTCAACTTCAAAAGATACCAAGGCCAGCACCTGTATTTCAGTTTTACTCACCCTTGGCTCTCTTCCAAAACTTAGCAGACTGGCTTCTCAGTATTAGGCTCTTATCAGAGCCTGTCATTTTACTTTAAAATACAATGTTTGTCGAACTTTCGCAGCATCTCTTTAAGAAGCTGTTCTAATTAAAGTGTTCCGGCTTTCAAATTTACATCATAATACAATAGCTGTTTTACTCACGCTCTCAATCAGTGAAGTTTTCAATCTTCAGGTAAGTCACGTGGCTGTCCATTAACCTACCGGTCAGGTAGGTTCTAAATCTCTGGCTGAGATCTTCAGGCAGTAATCTCTTCCAGAGATACAGACCAAACTTCTGTCCCTCTTCTATGGGACTGTAAATAGCTTGTTCTAAGCTACCCTCTGTCTAGTTTCAGTCAAAAACCACTGATTCAAGCACTTGTGCAACTAATCTTTATTTTGACAAAACACAATTACAATTCAATGGTTATAGTTATAACATTAAGCTAAATGGCTACTACAACAATGACAAATACTGCAAAGACAAGAAATTGAAGATTACAAAGCATGGATCATGTGGACACTGGAAGAATCATTGCAGGCTTTCTTTTAGCTGCAGTTGGATAGATAATAACGAAATGGGAAGGAACAATTTAACTTAGATTGGTGATGGAAGAACTTTGTTAGAGTAGAAGGTTGTGGGTAATCAGATGAAGGGCTCCAGAAAAGTCAGGGGAGCTAGTTTATTGCATTCACAGATGTGACTGCCATTACTCTTGTGCTGGAAATTTAACATGGAATGGAATTGGTCATTAGGGAAACTGAAGAGAATCAGTCATGAATTTCAATGTTAGTGTGTACAGAAGATTCCAAGTAACAGAATAAAGGAATGGCAAAGGGGATCAGTCTGATGAAGGTCCTGACTTGAAACATCACCTATCCATGTTCTCCAGAGATGCTGCCTGACCTGCTGAATTACTCAATCACTTTGTGCCTTAAGTGACAACATGATTGTTGGAAAGGATATTGAGATTAGCAATGGAATGCTTAATGAAAGTGTGGATGGTTGTAAATTAATGGAAAAGATGACAATATCCAAAGCAAATGAACCATTAATATGGGTGACAGGAACGAAGGCTAATGCTCAAAATTACAATGGGAAGTGGCGTGAAGCAGCAGAAGGTAAGTGTCATGGACAGAATTTGGAAGATCAGAATTTGTTGGAATAAGCACTGGGACAAAAATCAATGCAAACATAAAATAAGTGGAATAGTGAACATTAAGGATAATTTGAGTGCAGAGAGGGAAAGTGAAGAATTGTGTGAATTGCTAAAGGTTGAGTGAAGCGTGGAAGAATTATTGTCTTGGGCATGTTTACTGATATAATGGGTGCCCAGAGAGAGAAAAATGACTGAAATATCATTAGGCATTTAGATGAATTATAGGGTCATGCAGCATAGAAATAAGCTCTTCAGCCCACCATGTCCATGTTGACCATTAAGTATTCTTCTATACAAATCCCATTATCCAAGGAGAAGTTAAAGGAATTCAGTCAAAACAGAGCACGATGAATTGAGATGGGAAGCAAAACTACTGAGGGTAGGATGACGTTCAGTGCAAAGGCTGAAGAAGCAAAATTATGCAGTTGCATTCAGAAAGGTCATGTGGTTTGAGACCATTTGGTAAAGAATGGGAAGTTTCAAATAAAAGATAAGGGAGAAAGAAAAGCAAAATATATACTGAAAAGTCTGGAAATACTCAACAAGACAGATGGAATCAATGGAAAGGAACATAGTTAACATTTTTGATCCAAAACTCTGTCAGGCACTGGTCCTGAAACACTAACTGTTTCTCTCCCCTTAGCTTCTGTGCAGCATAGGTTCACGAGATTGATCCCTGGGATGGCGGGACTGTCATATGAGGAAAGATTAAAAAGACTAGGCTTGTATTCACTGGAGGGTACACAAAAAGCTGGAGAAACTCAGCGGGTGCAGCAGCATCTAAGGAGCGAAGGAGATAGGCGACGTTTCGGGTCGAGACCCTTCTTCAGACTTGTATTCACTGGAGTTTAGAAGGATGAGGGGGGATCTTATAGAAACATATAAAATTATAGATGGACTGGACAAGCTAGATGCAGGAAAAATGTTCCCAATGTTGGGTGAGTCCAGAACCAGGGGCTACAGTCTTAGAATAAAGGGGAGGTCATTTAAGACTGAGCTGAGAAAAAACTTTTTTTACCCAGAGAGTTGTGAATTTATGGAATTCCCTGCCACAGAGGGCAGTGGAGGCCAAATCACTGGATGGATTTAAGAGAGAGTTGGATAGAGCTCTAGGGACTAGTGGAGTCAAGGGATATGGGGAGAAGGCAGGCAAGGGTTATTGATGGCAGACGATCAGCCATGATCACAATGAATGGCGGTGCTGGCTCGAAGGACCGAATGGCCTCCTCCTGCACCTATTTTCTATGTTTCTATGTTTCTGCTTGATCTGCTGAGTAATATCCAGCATTTTCTAATTTAATTTCAAGTTTCCAATATGTACAGATTTTTGTTTTAGTTTCCAGATCGGAAAGTTCAATGGAGCAAATGTCAGAGGTGTAGGGGAACAGATCGAGATACAATTAAATAAAGATATAACAATTATAAAACAAACCCAGATACTTTCCTTAATTTCTAGGCAATTAGCTGTTACTATAATAAACGTGCAGTTGCTCAGGTCAGTCACTGATCAATTGAACTTTTAGCTTATCTTGGGCTCCATCCTCTGATTGTAAATCCATAGTTCTAATTTATTTCCAGTAATTGCTGATAACATTGTTTTCTTCCTAATGTATCATGGAACACCCTTAGCATGGTATTTTCAAATGATGGCATAATTGAAATTACACAAAATCATTATGTCTAAAATAAAAATTCATTATTTTTTTTACATAGCCTACTGAATTAAAATAAAATCAATCCAGTTAAAAAAAAAATTGTAAGCTTTAATTTTTTTGTTAGATTATAGATTTTTTCGGTGTTCTTAACCCAATGCAATATTAACTTCTGCAGAATAATTTGGACATTTTTGCTTCAAAGACCATTGAGGATGTTTCTTCACTATGTTACACCACCACTGGACCACCACTGGACCACTGGTAGGGCAAGTGAACATAGTGACAGGTTCCTGCACGGCAGGCCACCCTGGAAGGTTGGAGCACATGGAATGCATGAGTTAGATGATTGGATTCACAATTGGCTTGGTGGGAAGAATCAAAGGGTAGGTTTTATTTCTGATTAGAGTCCTGTGACCAGTGAAATGTCACAGGGGTTGATTGCTATTTGTTATTTACATTAGCAATTTGAATGACAATATAGTTAATATTATTAGTAAGTTTGCTGAAGTCAGCAGAATGGTTGGTATAGTAAACTGAGAGAAAGGAGTTTACAACACACTTGAGATCAGATGGGAAGATGACCATGTCAAATGGAATTTAACTGTGACAAGTGTGAGGTGTGCATTTTGGAATGTCAAACCAGGGCACTACTCACATAATAAATGGTAGAGCCCTGTAAAGTGTTACAGAGCAGAGAGATCTGGGAATATAGATGCATCATTCCTTAAAATGTTTGATTCAAGTGGACAATGTAGTGAAGAAGGTGAATGGCATACTAACCTTCTTCTTCTTCTTTCGTGTGGCGTGCACAGCCTAAAGTTGTTGGACAACTTGTTCTATTTGTTCTTCCGTTTGTGCATGTCGAATTGATTGCATTAGTCGAAACAGGGCAGACCACATGAAGGTTGCAAACTTCCACCCCATACTAACCTTCATTGGGAAGGGTATTGAGTACAAAGTTTGGGACGTCCTAATGGAGTTGTACAGGCTGTTAGTGAGACCACACTTGGTTTATTGTGTGCAATTCTGGTTGTTTAGCTCGGAAGGTTTCAATGTTGGAAAGGGTGCAAAAGAGATTCATCAGGGTGTTACCTTGGCTTGCAGCTTAAGTTATTGGGAGAGGTTAGATGGATTGGGATTTATTTTGTAGGAAGCTGCGAAGTTACCTTATTAAAGGGCCTGTCCCACTGTACGAGGTAATTCAAGAGCTCTCCCGAGTTAAAAAAAAAAATCAAATTCGTGGTAAGCACGTAGAATGTACATTGCGGGTATGTCGGAGCTCGGGACGTCTCTTAGCAGCTCGTAACACTAACGGCAGATACGGGAAACGCAGTAATCTCGTGAAGACTCGTGAAGATTTTTCAATATGTTGAAAAATGCCCACGAGAGCCCCGAGTACCTACGAGCAGCTATTACCGTAATAATCCGAATTCGAATCAGGGGAAACTGGGGCGAACTCTTGAATTAACTTGTACAGTGGGACAGCCCCATAAGGTGCACAAGATCATATGGGGCATTCGCAAAATTAACTCGCAATCTTTTTTCCAGAGCAGAGAGTTCAAAAATTGGAGGGCATAGACTTAAAGTGAGAGGGGAGAGATTTAAGAGGAACCTCGAGGGCAAAGTATTCACACAGAGAATAGTCCATGCCTGGAATGAACTGCCACAAGAAGGTAAAGAACCAGAAATAATTATGACTTTTAAAAGATATTTTGAACAACCATATGGAATTATCCCAATATGCCAACCTGTTCAGTGCAGATAAATTGGGCTGAAGGGCCTATTTCCATGCTGTACAGCTCCATAGTTCTATAGATCTAAACTCTTAGATTTTCAGCATTTCAATAGGTATTCTCACAAGGGCTCAACAGTCTCACAGTAAAGTCTTTCTTTGTGGCCCTCTGTTATTTTTATCCTGAAAGAGTCCACATTGTCAGCCTTTTTTTAGCAGGCAATACTGCCCTGTGGGAGAGACCCCATGGGACAAGAACTACCCTGGCTCTCACATTAGTTAACACTCCAGACACAGCAGGTGAATGCCAATACAGTGAGATGAAGCAAGCACTTTGGGGTATGAGGCAGGCAAATTTAAAAGCTTTGTCATAGCTTGCTGCATGCTGTAGAAACAGGATGAGGAAAGCCACAGGAGAAGTTGCATCTGAACATCAATAATGTCAACTCCCAAATGAATGTAGGAGGGAGGCTTTGTTCACATGGGCTATAGGAACAGCCATATGCAGTGACATTTTTTAATTAAGTCCCTGCTAAATCATAAAACTCTTTGAAAACCATATTGCCTCTCCACATCCTAATCTTTAACACAAAGATAAGATGATCTTGTAAAAATCTGAAAAATCATGAGTGGAAGAGATCGAGTGATTGCACAGAATATTTTACCCAGGGGAGGAGAAAGATTTAATATTTAATATGAACCTGAGGGTTCATATAAGAGGGTGGTGGGTATATAGAATGAGCTGCCAGAGAAGGCAGTTGAGACAGATACTATAACAGCATTTAAAAGACACATAGACAGGTACATGGATATGAAAGATTCAGAGGGAAATGGGCCACTTGCGGGCAAATGGGACTACTTTAGGTGGGATATGCTTGTCAGCATGGATGGGTCTGCTACTGTGCTGTATGCCTTTATGACCAAAGTTTACTCTGAAAATTCAAGATAAGGCATAAAATTGCTTACATTTTGATGTACAACTGCACTGATTAGAACACATCAATGAATGAATCTGTAATCAAATTAGTGAATGGTTTTCTTAAAAAAAATGATAGGTAACATTTGGAGTGTGATGTACTGGTCACCCCATTAGTGGAAGGATGTGGAGGTTTTGGAGAGAGTGCAGAACAGGTTACCAGTTTGCTGCCTGCATTAGAATGGATTAGCTGTTGGACAAACTTGGATTGTTTACTCTGGAGTGTCAAATGATGAGGGGAGACATGATTAAAGTATATGGAATTATGAGAGGCATTGATAGAGTAGACAATCAGAACCTTCTCCCAGGGTAGAAATGTTAAAGACTGGAGGATATAGATTTAAGGTGAATGGGGCAAAGCTTAAAGGAGATGTGCGGGGCACGTTTAACACAGAGTGGTGGGTGCCTTGAACCAGGGGTGGTAGTGGAGACAGATGTGATAGTGGCAATTAAGAGTCTTTTGGATTGGGTGGCACATGAATATGCTGGGAATGGAGTGATATGGGTCATTTTCCAGCGTAGGAGATTAGTTTAACTTGGCATCATGTTTGGCATGTACATAGTGGGCCGAAGGGTTGTTGGGTTGTATTGTTCTGGTTTCTATGTTTATGACACAATAACAAAACTGGTAATAGTTGGATTTATTGGCCATAGATCTGCAACAGACAAGACAAGAATCAACCATGTTGTTGGTTCTCAAGTTACATGCCAGCTAGAATGCTATAGCTTTATGATTGTTGTCACTTGAACTATGTTATTTTTACATTCCATATTTTCTTATGTTTATTTAATTGTTTATATTTATATTTCCCAGCTGTTATGTCACGTACAACAGGTGATGGCAGGGGACTGAGATGTCTAAAATGTTGTGTCTTTCTTTTCTCGAGGTCTATCCTCTTCCAGAAAAAAACATTTAATTTTTTTTTTTGACTTTTCAAATGGCCTTCTGATTGACAAACATGAAAAACAAAGATTAGAATCGAAAGAATGGATTGCTAATTAAAACAAAATCTTAATTTTTTCAATTTCTAATAGAAACAGAAACATAGTAAATAGATGTGGAGGAGGCCATTTGACCCTTTGAGCATGCACCGCCATTCATTGTGATCATGGCTGATCATCCACAATCAGTAACCCATGCCTGCCAACTCCCAGTTTTAAATGGCCTCCCCTTTATTTTTAGACTGTGGCCCCTGGGTCTAGACTCCCCCATCATTTGGAACATTTTTTCCTGCATCTAGCTTGTCCAGTCCTTTTATAATTATAATCGTTTTTATAAAATCCCCTTTCTAAATCCCAGTGAATACAAGCCAATCTTTCCAATCTTTCCTCATATGACATTCCCGCCATCCTAGGGATTAACCTTGTGAACCTCGTTGCATTTCCCTTTTTCCTAATCTGACATTAATAATGGGAACGTTAATCCCTGAAGCCACAGATATGAATTGAATTTCAGTAAATATAAGGCGGATAAAATATCAGATCTGAAAATCCAGTGCCTGGTTTTATGCCAGGTTTAAGAAAAATACCTCGGCTATTTCATATATTTCTACATGACACCATGTGGGTAGTTGAAGATAGATGGAATTTTCTGACATTTTAATGCATGGTGGCGCAGCAGTAGAGTTGCTGCCATACGGCACCAGAGAACCGGTTCGATCCTGACTACAGGTGCTTGTCTTTACAGAATTTGTACATTCTCCCCGTGACTTGCATGGGTTTTTTATGAGCTTTATTTTTGTCCCACACTGCAAAGATGTACAGGTTTGTAGGATAAATTGTTCCTAGTGTGTGTAGGATTGTGTTAATTTGCGGGGATTGCTGGTCAGAGAGGACTCGGTGGGCCGTTAAGGCCTGTTTCCATGCTGTATATCTAAAACTAAAACTAGTACTTTGCACAGTATATTTTGCAGTAGCACCCTAAATAAGATTATGGGACTGCAATCACACTTAGCATCACAACCACAAGATTTAAAAAAAAAAGTTATAATCGAATTATTTCATCATAAGTATGCATGACAAAATGTTTACGTATATTTGACTTTGTATGTGTCCCTTTCAAAAGTAAAATAGTTATTGAAAATTAATTATCTGGAGCTGTCTGAATTGATTAGTTTAACTTCAAAAAAGACATGTTGTCTCCTTTAATAACATTTCCTATTATTGTCACTTTCTTCTGCATTCAATTCCTATTTGTTGTTCCCATAGGAGGATAAATCAATTCTGCTTTCCACAGACAAATCACCTAGATTAACATTATGTATACACGCATGTACAATGTTTCACTTACCATCAAGGAATTTTCCAATGAGACAGAATGCTGTCTTACAACAAAGTGTCTTATTGGAACCTCATTCTTGCTGCTTTTGATTGCTAAATTGGAATGAACAATAAGTAAAAAACTATTGTTCAGTTTGCCATTCACTTGTCAAATTGGTTTAATTGCACATCAAGAAACACAATAGAGAGTCTGGAATGACGTCAACATGCCACTTAGAGATTATTGCAGTTTATTGATTATTTTGGATTTGCAATACTTGTAAGGAAATAGAACAAATTTACATCAGAATTACAATTGACATAAACTATTGTTATAAACTCTTTCATACAAATGATATCAAGCATGCTCATATTTATGCAAGATTTAAGTGTCATAATGGAACAAGCTGCCAGAGGATTGCAAATCAATATCCCGCCTGTGTGGATTCAACGTATTATCTAAATATAATACAAGAAGGCTAGTACTTGAATACATGATGGATGTGGAATATGACTTGTTTATCAGTAATTGACAGTCTTCTCTTCTAGTCTTGTAGATTTGCACCACTAAGTAGATTTCACAGTTTGTAACTCTTTAAAATGAAACTCTCATGCTGGGTACTCTCACGTACCTTGAGAATACAAATTAGTTCTCTTCCATGTGCAAGGATACAATGAGCACAATGTGCAAGAAATAGGAATATACTTATTTGTTGACTTGTCATAAATGTTATTATCATCTGAGTTCATCCATTAAGGCCACTCCAATAAAAGGGGCATGCATCTCTTGAATTCAAGCATCCTCCAATTCAGTATAATGTCTCAGACACTTGGGGGTGAGGGATGGGGAAATCGTAGTGGTTATCATAACCACCTGCATGCATTCTTTCAACCTTTCCTTTCAAGGGAAGCAGAGCGGTGCTGTGATAGAGCTGCTGCCTCACAGCGCAATGAACCCGGGTTTGATCCTGACTGTGTTAATACTGACCAAATTAAAGATACCATGAAATGGTGGATCCCTGCACTTGTCAGAATTGCTTAACCCTTGTCAGCTGGAATTTACAGGCTTTGGATGGCGCCAGACAGTTTAGGCTCAGACTGATATGCAAAATGGTGAAGGATCCAGGTGTTCTCCTTGTTTCTCCAAAATTGATGAAACGTATAGCAGTTTTGCAACCGAACCTTAAATGCATCATTTCAATTGGATCACTGCAAGCACATTGTAAATAGTATAAATAATGTTGTGAGATGGTCATCCTGTTAATTGAGGATTGGTTGAACTGTTGAGCCTTGGAGGAACTGTTTGAATCCCAGGGCAAATGTTGCACTAATCATTTGTTTTCGCTTCTTTCTAGAAGCTTCTTTGAAATACAATGTATTCAAGATTGTATTACTGGGTTAAGGAACTGTCAATTATATACCATTATAATTACTGTGTTTAATTGGGTTATGAAGAGACCACCGCTATGTAGTTCGGCTCCTTAAGGATCAGGGACCTATAAAAGGCAGCCCCCACGAGGTCCGATGTTAATCTTCTGGAAGAACGCTTGGGACTGCGTGACCTTTTGGAGTGTCTCTGCTTGCACGAGGCTAGAAGGGCTTGGCCAACCAGATACAAGGATCGAACCCACGGTGGTTAGATATTTTATAGGGGAATTTGTGTTGTATTATCCAAAATAAAGTTAAGTTGCTCAAGTGCTTGATTCAGTATTTTATTGACTAAAACAAGACTGTGGGAAGCTTAGAACAAGCTATTTATATTGGGGGCTTGTCCGGGATCTCAACGGATGCCTAAACACAAGTTTGCAATTAGGGTGTTGAGCAGCTCTCGATCGCGAGTGTAGAAATCGGTGCCACGATGAGGTTTTCGGATTGATTTTCAGCACATCAATAGTTGGAGCAGATCGATCATTCGCGTGCTTGGGAAGGGGACCCAATGAGATCATAGAATAGAGTCTAGCCAGCACGGGTGGGGGGGGGGGGGGTTAGGTGATAGCGTTCCTTTGGGTTAGAGGCCCATAAAACCAGGGTGAGGTCCTGCTGGAGTTGGGGTAGAGGCTCTTTCCTCTTTGAGGCCTGAGACTTGGTCGTAGTTGGTAGCTGCAGCTGCTGGCAAATGCCATAATTCCGTGTCAAATTTGGGTTAAAAGCCCTACCCAGAATTGGTATCCAATTGACCGGATGTTGAAAAACAAGTCGGGTATACGTGCAAAGCGCTGAAGCATTTGCCTTGTCATTGCTGGGAGCGCTGATTGAAAAGGTGCATTCCGAAAATCAGCATCGACTGCCAGCGTCAAGAGGCGAGGTGCTGACACCTGGTGCCGAGCAGGTGATAAGGAACAGGCCCTTTTGACAGGGTGAGCCTAGGTTGGTTAGAGACCATGTCTGGGTGTGTTTCTAAAACTCTGGAAAGACGGGGAGGACTCTCGTAAAGACACCGGACTCGGTGGCTAGAGTATAGATTGGCTGGGAATATTATAGTCCATTCGAGATTTCATGTTTCAAGTAAATTTGAATTTGAACCCATGTATGTTGAATGGTATGCACCAAAGCCAATTGGTCCGATCAGAGCGAACTTAAATTTGTAGAATTAAAGTACCTAAATACAGAATTTCATATTGAAGTTCTGACCTGTACGGCATAATTTGAATTCTGTGTATATAGAACTTCGAAGTTTGTAAAGCGTGTTTGATATCAATTCCGAATAGCGGCTGATCAACCATGAGTAGTAACCCTCTGATCGATTGTTGATTAATACCTGATAGCGAAGAGTAACTGAGGGAATGGAACCTGTTTTTTTTGGTGAAATGTAACCAGACGGGGAAAAGTACCCTCGGCAGGAGGAAAAGTATCTGAAGGGGAAAAGTACTCAATTAAGAAGTAGTACCCCTCAGCAAAGGGTACCCTAGGAAGGGGAAAATCTTTAGTATCAGAGGGTGAGGTTCACTGGTTGATAACAGCGTGACGTGGAATTGAAATCAAGTGTTTGTGAATTGTGCATTAACGTGTTGTTAGTATAGTGTATTGTAAATTATCTTTTTCAGATCTGAACTGTATAAATATGTTGTGTGTAAAACATATCGGGAATGTGCTAAGATTGCGAACCGCTACTTGGACTGACTAGGTATTCTTAAGGATTTTCCATGGTGGACAATTGGGGTAAAAGTCCGATTAAATTGAATATATGGGATTCATTTGAATCGGAATTGTTAATATTGTAGGATTCCGATTCGGGGTGGTTCGATTAGGGTTCATATTCTTCCGATCACTGTGTCGGGCGAGGGATCGTTCCATTGACCAAGCACACCACGAGGAGGGATTAAAAATACTCTGATTTAATTTTGAGACTGTATGGTTAACAAATGCTCTATTAGACGAATGCTTATGGTTTATACAGGAAAGTGGTTGGGCATTATAATAAGTGGTATAATTTATTTTCTGTATACGATTTTGCTTGCATGTTTAAAGCTCATTTGCATGTGCTTAGATTGAGGTTGCCTTGGGGATAGGAAATGGGCTGCGGGAACATGTGTGATTGTGATTGGTTGTTTCCTGGAGCATCTTAATTTTTGAATATTGTTTAGAAATGACCTTGGTAGTTTTGGAGATAAGACAAGGGATAAATAGTTAAGACGTGTGAGTAGCTTGGGAGTTGCCTCCATTATCCAACAGAAGAGGGAATCACGTAAATAAAGATATGGCCGCTGACTGAATTTCAAGAAATGTGCTGCGAGTTTCCATGGAAAGCTGACTGATTGAGTAATCTTTCCGGAGTACTAAATAAAGAATTCGGGAGCAAATTATGGCCCAAAGGGGCCATTGATACAGTGAAGGGATTGAAATACATTGAGCAGATTGTCTGGCAGTGTAGCGATAGTGAAGAGGCAAGAGAATTAATTGAATTGTGGAAAAACTATTATGAGGAACAGAAAGCGAGTAGAGCGTTTGAAAGAATGGCAAGTTCGAAGGAAGCAACTCTGAAGTGAGGGATAAAATTAGAGGATACCAAAGCATTTGAACCTCCAGGCAGCTTAAGAGAGGAACCTGAGAGTATTAAAGATAAGGGAAAAAGAAAATCTTCCATGGGGAAACTGGTATCAATAAGTTTTAAACCTGAGGATCCTATGGTTGGCACTGGTTACGAGGGGGATGACGATGATTATTTAGAAGATTGGGAAAGTGTTGAAATTAGGAAATTAGAAAGAGAACAATTAATTAAGGACAAAGAAGATGGATATGGGTACTAAAATGAGGGTATCCTTGCGAGCGTAAACCTAGACGAGTTGGACAAGCAGTTAGAGAAGGAAAGGAATCATTTTGGAGAAATGAACCGAAAGAAGTCTTGAGAAGAGCAGACTCGAACCTATCGGTGAATTTCCAATCCCAAAAGAAGCCAAACAAATGAGGCAATGGCTGGGCATGGTCAATTATTGCAGAACCTGAATTCTAAATATAGCTTTGGAAACCAAGGAGCTAACGCCCTATACCAGCAAGGAGGGCAAATTTAAATTAACAAAGAAAGCACAGGAGGCCTTTGAAAAACTGAAAAAGATCATTGATGCAAGCCCCGGCATTGGTAAGACCATTATACAACCTACCTTTCCAGCTCTATTGTACAATTCTATCTGACTGTGCAACTTCACTTCTGACTCAAAAGCATGGGGATAGACATAGACCAATTGCATATTACTCCTCTAAATTAGTTCCAGTAGCCAGGGGACATCCTCTTTGCACACAAATTTTAACTGCAATCTATAATGGTTTACAATCAGCTGCTAATTTGACACTCCAGCAGGAAATTATAGTGCACAGTTCACATTCGGTATCGGTATTGCTGGGGCAGCTTCAAACCCAGCATTTGACAATGGCCCGCCAAAATGAGTATGAGATCTATCTGTTGAGCAATCCAAAATTGCAATTCAAACATTGTAAATTAATTAACCCAGTCTCTTCTATTTCACGCCCAGAAGAGCAATCATAAGCAGGAGGTGACTGTCTATTTGTTAGAGAGGTAGAAATATCGGTAAGAGAGGACTTGATGGATGCACCCATGGAGGACTCTGACATCACATTATATGTGGACAGGAGCGCATCCATTGGACCGTGGGGGAGAGATTGTCTGGGTATGCAATTGTTGATCCAAAGACGGAGATTGTGGAAGCAGGTGTCTGAATCACCTTATTCAGCACAGCAAGCTGAATTATTCGTTTTAATTCGGGCTTGTATTATCGGGGAAAATCTAAAAGTAAATGCTTGATTTTGGACAATTATGGAAAAATAGGGGATTCCTAACTTCCGCAGGAACCCAAATTTCAAACAAACAATTGGCGACAGATTTATTGAAGGCCTTAATGCTACCCAGACAAATCTCTGTAATGAAATGTAGCACCCATACTAATGGACAGACTTCCGTGGATATTGGGAATCGTAATTCCAACTTAGTAGCTAAGAAAGTATCATGGGAACGTAAGGTGCTGGTACCTAAAATGATGAGGCAGACTAAAAGTATAACTAACATCCCCCTTGAAGAAATTGATGCCAACCATCCAATAAATCGTTCGATTACAGGAAGAGGCTACTGAAGGAGATAAGGAACGGTGCAGACAACTGGGATGTGTACTTGATTGTATGACTGGGCTGTGGACCAATCCAGCAGGGCAAACTTGCATGACAAACTCATTAGCAATATGGGTTATAGAGTGTATGCAACCCATTGTGGTGCAAGGACTGTAGGGGACACTCTATTGGCGACTTGGTGGCATCCAAAATTACAATCTTTTGCTCAGAGGGTAAGCAGTAATTGTTTGGTCTGCCAGAATACAATCCAGGGAAACGAATAGTATGTGAAGGAGGAAATACACCATTGCCTATGGGTCCTTTTGAGACATTGCAAATGGACTATATCGAACTAGAGAGGTGCCAGGGATTTAAATATGTTCTTGTCATAGTCGATGTATTCAGCAGGTGGATGAAAGCCTACCCAACCCTTGACAATAAAGCGGCTACTGTTGTCAAGGTGTTAATGAGAGATATTGTCCCTAGATTCAGTATCCCCATTCGATTCAGTTCAGATAACGGTCCACACTTTATTGGACAAATTGATAAAGAATTTTGTGAACAGCTGGAGATCCAGCAGCAATTACACTGTGTTTATCAACCGCAGGCTCCTGGCCTTGTAGAAAGGCAAATCAGACCCTTAAAACTAAATTAAATATAAGCCAAAATAAAGGCGGAGACTAGACTTGGATGGATTAAATTACTCCCAATAGCCCTATTTCAGATGCGAGTCAAGCCTGCAGGGAAATCTAGATTAAGCCCAGCTGAAATTATTTATGGTCGACTCTTAAAACCCCTTGGAACCAGAATGTGGTGAAAATAATTAATTTCCACCATATGACTGTGGAGATGACTGACTACATCTTAGCCTTGACCAGAGCCTTAAGGGAGAGCAGCCTATTGTGATATGCCTTCACTAGCAACTCCCATTAAAGTAAAATCTGGAGACCATGCCTTAGTGAAGTATTGGGTGAGGAAAGGATCAGAAGTTCGTTGGGAAGGACCTTACCAAGTTCTAATGACTCCAACAGCAGTAAAGGTAGAGGGAAGAAATACCTGAGTGCATCTTCATCATTATAAAAATACTAGTGAAGGTATAGGTTATTAACTTATTTCCGCACAGGTTTTCTTAGAAATTCTCCACTCTATTACAAATCAAGGACCAATGAACTATCAAGATTGATGGATGGGATTCGCACCAATGAAAACTCGGGAGGTGAAGACACATCAGACAGACATCATGGAGCTACGCCCATGAAAACTCGGGAAGTTCGATGAAATTATGAGAAGCTACATCTACATCTTCTTGCTGTTGAAGTGAAGCAGTTGTCATTGTATTCTGGGGTTGATGATGACGGTTATCATGGATGATAAAACAGGGGAATGTTAATACTGACCTAATTAAAGACACCATAAAATGGAGGATCCCTGCACTTCTCAGAATTGCTTAACCCTTGTCAGCTGAAATTTACAGGCTTTGGATGGTGCCAGCCAGTCTAGACTTAGACTGATATGCAGGATGCTGAAGGATCCAGGTGTTCTCCTTGTTTCTCCTAAATTGATAAAATGCATAGCAGTTTTGCAACGAATGTCAAATGCATCATTTTGATTGGATCGCTGCAAGAACATTGTAAATAGTATAAATAATGTTGCAAGATGGTCATCCTGTTAATTGATGATTGGTTGAACAGTTGAGCCTTGGAGGAACTGTTTGAATCCCAGGGCACATGTTGCATTATTCATTTGTGTTTGCTTCCCTCTAGAAGCTTCTTTCAAATCCAATGTATTCAAGATTGTATTATTGGGTTAGGGAACTGTCAATAATGTACTCTTATTATTACTGTGTTTAATTGGGATATGAAGAGCCCATCCCCATGCAAATCGGCCCCTCAAGGTTCGGGGACCTATAAAAGGCAGCCCCCACGAGGTCCGGTCGATCTTCTGAAAGAACACTTGAGACTGCGTGACCTTTTCGAGTGTCTCTGCCTGCACGAGGCTAGAAGGGCTTGGCCAAGCAGATACAAGGATCGAACCCACAGTGGTTAGGTATAGGGGAATTCGTGTTGTGTTATCCAAAATAAAATTTAGTTGCTCAAGTGCTTGATTCAGTATTTTACTGACTGAAACTAGACTGGGGAGAGCTTAGAACGAGCTACTTAAAACTACAGGTGCTGTCAGTGCGGAGTCTGTTCTTTCTGCCTGTAACTGTGTGAATTTTCTCCAGTTTCCTCCCACATTCCAAAGTCATGCAAGTTTTGTAGGTTAGTTGGCTTCTGTAAATTGTACCTCAAGTAGCACTCGTGTTGGTCAGTGCGGGCCGGGTGGACTAAGCTAAACTATACTAAACATCCAAACAACCAAAATGATGAAACAGCAATATTGTAAAGTCAAGATTCTGGATCAGTTTATTTAATGTGGCAGAAAAGTGTTATGATTTTATATATATATATATAATATATATGATATTTGTGATTTCATTAAAAGCAACAAAGATTTTCATGCCATTGCAATCAATATTTCTTTGTAACCTGATTTGTTAGATATTTCTCAATTTTAGTTGCTTCTTAATGTAGATTTCATGTTGAAAGTTCTATCATGGTTACACTGTTTTCAGCTTTTAGCCCATGAAACAAAAACTCCAGGCAGCATCCATAGAGGCTTCCAATCCACCCAAGCGTGTGGTCAGCAGCTGGAAAATGGCAAATGTAATATTCCACTTTAAAAAATAATGTAAATAACATGCAAAGTAATAATGAGAGACAGCTGAAAGGATAGAAAATGGGCTTGCTGGAAGGAAGCAGAGTGATGGTGGATGGTTGTTTTTCCGTCTGGAGACTGGGACTAGTGGTGTGCCTCAGGATTTTGTTCTGGGCCGATTGCTGTTAGTCATCTATACCAGGGGTCTCCAAACTATGGCCCGCGGGTCACATCCGGCCCACCACAAGATTGTATCCGGCCTGCAGCAATCTCTTAACACGTTCTGTGCGGCGGGCTATTTAGCGGGTTCTGTGGTAGTGCGGGTACTTACACGTCAGTTTCCCTAGGCTATCAGATTGAGGGTTTGTATGCAACTGCTGACAGGTTACCGTTGATTGCCCCGGGGAGACAGTGAAGATCGGTGACAGCGGTGGCTCCAGTGTGTGAGTGTGTGTGTGTGTGTGTATGGACTGCAAAAATGTACCAAATATATAATGTGGCCCCCATGCTGAAAAGTTTGGGGGCCCTGATCTATATCAATGATTTGAAATGGAATGTACAAGACATGATTAGCAAGTTTGCCGATTAACTAAACTAGGTGGTTTTCCCATCGCCTTTAGTGTTAAAAAGTTACCCATCAGGTTCCTATTAAATCTTTCCTCCCTAACCTTAAACTGATGTCCTCAGGTTTTCAATTCCCCTTCTATGGACAAAAGGCACTGTACATTTACCCGATCTATTCCTCTCATGCTTTTATATACCTCCAGAGTAGGGGAATCGAGAACCAGAAGACATTAGTTTAAAGTGAGGGGGGAAAAGATGTAATAGGAACCTGATAGGTAACTTTTTTACACTAAGGGTGGTGGGTATGTGGAACAAGCTGGATGATGTAGTTGAGGCAAGTACTATCATAACACATTTGGACAGGTGCATGGATAAGATAGATTTTTTATAGTTATGGCCAGCGTGGGCATGTTGGACCAAAGGGCCTGTTTTTCATGCTGTAGGACTCTCTGACTCTATGTCATCACTGAGTTAAATCTTGCATGTAGTGAAGATTTTGGAAACAATAAATTGGAAAAAGATTAATATACACTTGGAGACATTTGAGATGGGAAAGAAGTAGGCAGCATAATTTATTAAATGGAATTCATATTTAATTAATTTGATAGAAATTTTAGATGAAGTAATATGGACGGACAATGATGGGTAATGCAATAGATTAATGCATATAGATTTTCAGAAGTACTTTGATAAAAAGCATGGATTTTAAAAAAAATGCCTTAAAGGCAGGCAGTAGAGAGTAGATGCAGCTGCCTTAAGTTTCTCAGATTCAGTTCAGACCAACAGTGCTGCTGCCCTTGTACAGCTTGCATACTCTCCCAATGACTGGTTGAGTCCCTTCACAGTGTTCTCATTTCACCCCGCATCCCGAGACATATCGGTTGTTACTATAAAATAGCCTTATGCATAGATAAGGAATTTGATGGCGAAAATAAAATGAGTTGGGGTAGGAATAGTCAAAATGTGTACTTGATGGTTGGTGGACTCCCGATGGGCTGACTGGCTTTTTCCACGTTGCGTGACTCTATGATAAATGGTTATTCAGTTCAGATAATGGGAGACATTATTGTTCCCCAGCACTAGCTGCTGTTTTTTCACATCAATTCACGACTTGCATATAAGTGTACATGGTGTATAGATGACTAACATTTCCAAATGTTCCCATGACACTAAGTTTTGAAATGCAAAAAACACTGAGAAAGATAACAATAAACTAGATGAAGATATGGATAGTCTAAATTGGCAGATAAATGTATATAGAACTTGATACAGGAAAGTATGATATTATGCCCTTTGGGAAAAATAATGACAAAATGGAATAATTGGCACAGTTCTAAATGGTGTGCAGGAAGAAAGAACTTGAGTGTACATGTGTATTATCCTTGGAATGGGAGGGATGTTGTGAGAATGCTTAGTAAAGGATATAAGATTTGGTATTCATATACAATATAAAGGCCTGGAGCACAAAAACAGAGATGCTGAATCTGTACAAAATACTAATTAAGCCACAATGGGAATATTGCATCTAATACCTTGGGGAGGATGTACTAGCAGAAGAAATTGAATAGAAAAGAATGAATGGAGTTGTCTCGGAAATGAGGAATTAGAATGAGGAGATTAGAGTGGAGTAACTAGGGTTGTTTTGGCTGGAACATAAATTGGTCAAGATGTTATTTGACCAATAACAGCAAATAGGATCATGATTGGTTTAGGTAACATAAATTGAGAGGTGATATTCCCATTAGTGATTAGTTCAAAGAACAAGGAGAGTATACATTTAACATTTTGGACAAAAGTTTAAAGTGGGATATGAGGAAAAAAAAATTCAGAGAATTGTTATGGTCTGATATTCACGACGTATAGCAGAATCAATCAGTGCCTTAAATGGGGCTTGGATGGCACTTCAGAGAGAATTATTTTCCTGATTATAGGGAATGAATGAGGGAATGGATCTGCCACAATTATTGTACCTGTCATAGATACTAATTATGGGTCAGACAGAATTATTGTACCTGTCATAGACTCTAAATTCTGTTCTGCAACAATCCTACAATTCTAATATTTAATTCATACTCTTATTCATTCTGCCAAACATTAATATTGTATGTGAGTATGCAAATTTCATCAGGAAATTGCCTATGTATTTTACATATCTGTCTACATTTTCAGAACAAATGTAACCTATATTAACTGAGTTTTGCTTTAGTTGCTTTTGTGGCCTCTCTAAACAAAACAATTGACATCACAAACTTTGACTTTCTATTTTTCCACATTTTTTTTAGCAGAGCTGGCAATCAAATGATTTTCTGCCCTTCCGTGTGCACATTTCTTTGTGATGAATCAATTGTGGGCAAGGATACAGATTTTTCCCCCAATAACTCATATGTGACTACTATTGAAATCATCGAAGTGAGGTCAAAAAGCTCCTATTGTCCGAGAATGTTAACACCTTGAACAGCTCATTCAGTAAATCTTGGGTGAGATTGCTAGCAGGCCAGTTCCTTTGTGCCTCGAATGGAGCTGTCTGCTGTTATTGTCAATGTGCAAGAAAAGATATGATTCCTCAGAGGATTCACTTTTTTAGGCTCTGAAGCAAAACCCGAAACAGAAAGTCATTTGTCTGGTAGATGCGGCCCCCTGCTAAGGTGAATGATCAATAAACGGCATTCATAACAGAAATGAGGTTAAGTTGTGGATGCACAGGAGATGGCAAATGCAGGAATCATGAGCAATATCATAGTCACTTACTGTCACATGTAGACTGTGAATAGCTAGCATCTCTATTCACTCTGAAGAAGGGTTTCGGCCATAAACGTTGCCTATCTCCTTCGCTCCTTAGATGCTGCTGCACCCGCTGAGTTTCTCCAGCTTTTTGTGTACTCTCTATTCACTCCTTTAGTCCAACTGATGCTTTAGTGCACATCCTGGTCGCTGCTTTCATTACCTCTAACCTGCACAAAATCCACCTTCTCTTCCTCCAACTCTGATTTTCCTGGCTAATTTCTTGAGCCTTACACCTTTGGAAAAACATGAGGTTTAAGTCATTTTGAGATATAGTCATTGTTGCTGCAGTGTCTTCCAACACGCCCACAAAGTGCAATAGTATACATAGTCCATAAATTAACCACCTTTTGATGTTTTTTTCCTTTTATAAATAATTAGCACAACTATTATGGGGTTCTTTGCAAAGTTTGCACCCTTGTGATTTATAGTCCCTAGAGGTTAGAGTAAATAATTCAATATCCAGAATGAATACAACAAAAACTGGAAAACTGGATCTTTGGTGTTTAGAAGAATTGGGATGATCTTAATGAATGATATAAGATTTATAGGAGGCATAACATGGCAGGTCACTTTTTTCCATGAGTGGAGGATTCCCGAATAAGGGGACATAGCCACTAGGTAAGGGGATGATCATTTTAAACTGAGGCTCCAGACGTTCCGACGGAGGACACTAAAGCTCTGAAACTGTCTGCACCAGAGTTGTGGAGACTGATCAATGGGGATATTTAGAGGGGAAGTAAATATATTTTTGAAAAATCATGAAATTGAGAGATGGTGGGAATAGGCAAAGAAAAGGTGATGAGGTCTGGAACTGATCATTGAACTGTGGATAGACACAATAAAGCTGAAGTATCTCAGTGGCTCAGGCAACGTTCCTGGAGAAAAGGAATAGATGAAGTTTCAGGTCAAGACCCTTCTTCTGATCCTGAACAACTTCCTCAGACCAGTCTGAGAAAGGGTTTCGACCTGATTGAACTGTAGACCGTGCGTGGAGTGCTGCAGTCACTTCTGCTTCTATTTTGTTTCATATTCACTAAAGCAAGCTGATGTTAATTCAGATCAGCAAAGCAAGCTGATTTTTTTTTTTTAATTTAATGTTTTGAGACTTATGTTTTCAGTGAGAAAATTAAGAAAGGAATCCACTGCACCAAAACCCTGTTTGAGAGCTGTGGATAACTTAAACCATATAGAAATCGAGTACTTTGTTTGCAAGTTCACTTATCATTCTTTTCCCCCGTTTAACACATGGACAGAAGAAAACAAGAAAATGGGAGGAGTTGGCTACCTGGTTCCTCAAGCCTGCCCCACCTTACATAGATTCAAAGAGTGATACAGTATGGAAACAGGCCCTTCAGCCCAATTTGCCCACACTGGCCAACATGTTCCTGCTGCAATTTTTCACAACCATCTTTACTATCCGCAAAACCACTCAACTTTGTATCATCTGCAAACTTGTTAATCTTGCCCTGTATGTTCCCATCCGAATCCTTGATGTAGATGACAGTCATGGGCCCAGCCCACACCCTGTGGCACACAACTAATCATAGGCCTCCAGTCCGAGAAGCAACCTTCCACCATTATCTTCTGCTTCCTTCCATGAAGGCAATTTTCTCTCCATTCAGCTATCTCTCATTGGATCCCATACGATTCAATATGATCATGGCTGATCTCATCCTCTCAGAGGCTTCTCTGTGCCAGCACAAAAAAGCCCTGTCCCCAGTCCTCCTCTTTTAAATACTTCCAGCAATCTAGCTTTAAATTTTCAGTGGTAGCAAATTCCAGAGATTCACACACACTGCAAGAAGAAATTCCCACTCAGCTCACTTTTAAATAACTTCCCTTCCATCTTGTAACTTTGTCTTGTTGTATAAGATATTCCTTTTTGATGAAATATCTTAACATTCACCTTTGCATGCCTCCTGAGCATTTTATATGTTTCAAAAAGATCACTCTTTATACTTCTAAGCGCCAGGAAATTATAATCTAACTTTTCTAGTTGTTCATGATAAGACATCCCTTTCATATCAAGAATTAGCCAAGTGAATTTCATCGGAACGCCCTTCAATGCTTGTATATCTTCTTAAATAAGGGGACCAAATTTGTATGCTGTACTTCAAATGTAACCTTATCAGCAACCTGTACTATGTAGCAAAATGTCTCAATTTTTCATGTTCAAACCTTAGCATAATGGCCAATATGCATTAAATTACTTTACCTACAGACTCACTTTTAATTCACAGGGACACCTAGATTCTTCCATACCACTCAATTGTCATCTTTCTCTATTCAGATAATAGTCTACCTTTTGATTTCTCCTACCAAGGTTTATAACCTCACACTTTCCTACATTCAAACCCATTTTCCAAACTTTTGACTTTTGATCACAGTGCTGAAATCAGCTTGCTATCCTACCCTGATTAATTCCCTTTACCTTATTCCAGTCATCTTGCAAGTTCTACCAAAGATAGACACAAAATACTGGAATAACTTAGCAGGTCAGGCAGCAACTTGGAAAGTGACGTTTTGGCTTGGGACCCTTCTTCTGACAAGTTCTACTTAGCAAATGGTTTCTCAAAGTTCATGCATGCTCTATGGAAAGCAGTTCCCTCATAAATGTATATCAGTGCATTGAAAAATCCTGGATACTCTTAATGATCTGAACATCAAAATAAAAAGTGCAGTGCTTGGAAAACTGATGTAAATACACTGATGAGAGGGGAAAAAATAGGTTAAGATCTGTTCTACCTCCTCATGTAGAGGTTTTGGATACCTCAAGGGGCAAACTTGTCTTTGGTTGCTAATGCCAAGCAGGTGTTAAAACTTTAGTTGCTGGATGTGTTCACCCATTGATGTTCAGTTCCACTGTTAGGAGGTGAGTAGAACTAGTGGTTAAAGGGCCTGTCCCACTCAGGCGACTTTTTTGGCGACAGCCAGTGACTTTTTTGGCGCCATGAAACAATGTCTACGACAGACTGCCACCTAGTCGACGTCAAACCACGACACGCTACGTCAACCGGCATCCCAATTCTTCGCGACACGCGACATCCACCCAAGACAACACCCACAACAGCCTACGACGGTATAGACGACAGCCTATGACAACCGAAGTCAACCTACGTCAGCCTGCGACACGGTACGACAAGCTACGACCCTGACGGCGTCAACTGAAGACAGGTAGAGCGATGCACTTTTTTTTCAAATGACGCAATGTGACTTCTTGTGATGCCGATACTGTCGCTGGTTGACGTAGCATGACGTAGGCTGCCACCACTTGAATTCACCGAAGTCACACCCGGTGACAGCCAACGTCAGATGGCGTCAACCTGGCGACAGCCTACGACAACCTACGACAGCACCTACACCAGGAGAAGTCACGCAAGGTCAAACTAACTGTCACCGAGAGGTTTTGAACATTTCAAAACTTAACCAAAAAAGTTGCCTAAGCGGGATAGGCCCTTGATACTCTTGCATCGATTTAGCAATGAAGAACAAAGATACATTTATCTCCTTGCATCTTTGCTTTGGTAGTCTGTGCTTGCATGGCAAATTAGGGCCATGCTTCACAGATCTGACAGTTTAACCATCTCCTCCTGTACATTTCCAACTCATCATAGTTGAGGGGGGTGGGGTAAAAGTTAATGCTGTCTAATATATTGTTTCCAGTAACACTTCTGCAACCGCTTAACGACAATTTTGTGCATCTTTATTATCTGTGCACTTAAAGAGACTAACTGTCTGCTAATTTTCAAAGGTTAAAGGGCTGAGTGTTGGATAACATTAGCTGCACTTTAAAATAATTGATCAGATATGTAGGACTTGTTAAGATTTTCAGAGATGCACATTCTTACTTAATCTTAACCAAAGGTCAAATTTAATATAGGTCTTTCACAGATTTTGGAAGTATTTTCTGGATAAGTACTTTGCAGTCCTTCCAGATTTTGGCAGCTAGAAATTATTGTTCATTAATTGAGGAAGATCAGTGCTGTGAACTGACAATTTATACACATTTGCAACCTGCTGTCTATATCTAATACAGTTAAAATATGGTCAGGTCCATAAAATTGCTGAGTCGGCTCCATTCCAATGACTTCACTCAACTCAAAATTGCAAAAGGATGCCCTCTACTGCACCAAATGCAAATATTTCTTTTGTTTTAATCGCTACATTTGTGCCTAAAATAAATAGCTAATTTTTTCATATAAAACTAATGTGAGTTGAATATAGGTTTCTTAAAATCTATTTATTATAGGACTCTTAGAGATAAAATGGAAACACATATTCAGTCCACATATTAAATTAGAGAAAACATGTGCTGACCCATTGCATCCATCTGACGAAACCACACAGAGAGGCATAAGGACAATAGTAACTTTGCCAGATCAGGCGTTCAGTGCAAAGTTAGAACAGCCATTGTAATGAGCCACCACCACCAGTGACTGTTATAACATTGATTAGTAAGGGTGTCGGGGGTTATGGGGTGAAGGCAGGAGAATGGGGTTGAGAGGGAAAGATAAATCATCCATGACAGAATGACGGAGTAGCCTTTTTAGTTTTAATTTAGTTTAGAGATACAGAGCGGAAACTGGCTCTTTCGGCCCATCGGATCTGCGCCGACAAACGATCCTCACACATTAATACTATCCTACACCCACTAGGGACAATTTTTTTTAACATTTACTAAATGGACTAATTCTGCTCCTAGATCTTATGAACATGAACTTGCATTCAAAATACACCAATTTCTTTGCTGAAATGTTAAAATGTTCTCCTGAGCAGGAGAGAAAGACACCCATTCCCATTCTACCTTCCCATATGTTCATAAATTCCCCCATTTCTACCACAGAAGAATCTTCTGCCTTCGAAGAATTTGCAGTGACTGGTCTGGATCAAAGTTTCCCACTGTGAGGGAAGGCTCCAAAATTCAGTCATCCTCCTCTGTTGTCCTCCATGGTTGGGGGGCTGCAGAACCCCCCGCTGTCGCTGCTACGGGCGGCCCGATGTTCAGGCCCGCCCGCCGGGGTGATGGAAGTCCAACGTTGGGACTGGAGGACGTCCTCAGTGGGTTGGACATCCGAATCGGCCACCTCCTACCAGAGTCTGCAACTCCCGAAGTCCACAGGCCACGCTGGGCGGAGATTCAACGCTGGCAGCCCTCGCAAAGGGCCCCAGGACTCCGCGATGTTGAAGTCAGTGCCGCCCATGCTGGGAACTCTATGAACCACAGCTCCGATGTTGAAGCAGCGGCCCAATGCTCCGGAGCTTCAACGGCGATCCAGGTAAGCAATCGCCCGCTCCGTGATGTATCCAGCGCTGCGCCGCCACTGCTGAAGCTCTGGTCTGTGTCCCCAGCAGGAAAGGCCACTTCAATCCAGGTGGTAGGCCACGAGGAGGGGGGCGAGGACGCAACTCAGAGAATAGTCGCGTCATCACCAGGAAATGACTGGGAAACGGTTTTCCCCTTACCCTACCCCCCTCCCCCACATAGAATAGCTAAAGAAATCTCCAAAACAAACTTTTAAAAGTGACTCATTTTTTTTAAAGACTGAAAAACAGACAGACTGTAGGCAGAGGCTGCCATCAATGCGGCGCCCCTAGTGGCTGTGTATGAGTAGATTGGCGTGTACTCGCTAGAATTTAGAAGACTGTGGGGGATCTTATAGAAAATTACAAAATTCATATGGGGTTGGATAGGCTAGATGCAGGAAGATTGTTCCCGATGTTGGGGAGGTCCAGAACAAGGGGTCACAGTCTAAGGATAAGGGGGAATTCCTTTAGGACCGAGATGAGGAAAACATTTTTCACACAGAGTGGTGAGTCTCAGGAATTCTGTGCCACAGAAGGTAGTTGAGGCCAGTTCATTGGCTATATTTAAGAGGGAGTTAGATGTGGTCCTTGTGGCTAAAGGGATCAGGGGGTATGGAGAGAAGGCAGGTACAGGATACTGAGTTGGATGATCAGCCATGATCATATTGAATGACGGTGCAGGCTCGAAGGGCTGAATGGCCTACTCCTGCAACTATTTTCTATGTTTCTATGACCCTAAATTGTATTCATGCCACCTCCCTACAGGCTAACCCACTAGTTCCACCAAATAGCCCCTTCTCTGTAGGCTTGTGTTCCAGATTCCAACCACACTCTGTGTAAACAATGTTTTTCCTCATGTCACAATTAATTATCATCCTCTTTATTTTAATACTCACGTTATGGCCTCTGTTGCTGACAATAAGCCTTCCTCACGACATTGTACTTTTTGGCTTTGTGGACATAATAATTTTGCATTGTGAATCTGACCAGACCAAGTTAAAGCTTGGCAGACTCAAATAGCCAAGGTTGGGATAGATTCTACTTGATGCAGACCCAATCAATCCTCACAAATATAGAAACATAGAAACATAGAAAATAGGTGCAGGAGGAGGCCATTCGGCCCTTCGAGCCAGCACCGCCATTCATTGTGATCATGGCTGATCGTTCGCTACCAATAACCCGTGCCTGCCTTCTCCCCATATCCATTGACTCCACTAGCCCCTAGAGTTCTATCCAACTCTCTTAAATCCATCCTGTGATTTGACCTCCACTGCCCTCTGTGGCAGTGAATTCCATAAATTCACAACTTTCTGGGTAAAAATGTTTTTTCTCAGCTCGGTCTTAAATGACCTCCCCTTTATTCTAAGACTGTGGCCCCTGGTTCTAGACTCGCCCAACATTGGGAACATTTTTCCTGCATCTAGCTTGTCCAGTCCTTTTATAATTTTATTTGTTTCTAAAAGATCCCCCCTCATCCTTCTAAACTCCAGTGAATACAAGCCTAGTCTTTTCAATCTTTCCTCATATGACAGTCCTGCCATCCCAGGGATCAATCTCGTGCACCTACGCTGCACTGCATCAATCACAAGGATGTCCTTTCTCAAATTTAGACCAAAACTGTACACAATACTCCAGATGTAGTCTCACCAGAGCCCTATACAACTGCAGAAGAACCACTTTACTACTGTACTGAAATCCTCTTGTTATGAAGGCCAACATTCCATTAGCTTTCTTCACTGCCTGCTGTACCTGCACGCCAACTTTCAGTGACTGGTGTACAAGGACACCCAGGTCTCGCTGTACCTCCCCCTTACCTAACGTAACCCCATTGAGATAATAATTTGCCCCCTTGTTTTTGCCGCCAAAGTGGATAACCTCACATATATCTATATTATACTGCATCTGCCATGCATCTGCCCACTCACTCAACCTGTCCAGGTCCCCCTGCAATCTCCTAACATCCTCTTCACAGTTCACACTGCCACCCAGCTTTGTGTCATCTGCAAACTTGCTAGTGTTGCTCCTAATTCCCTCTTCCAAATCACTAAATCCATTGGCACCCCTTCATCCATTTTACTGGTCACATCCTCAAAAAATTCCAATTTTCTATCCATGTCAACACCCTACCCTCAATACCATGTGCTCTAATTTTAGTCTCCAGTCTCCCGTGTGGGATCTTATCAAAGGCTTTCTGAAAGTCTAGATACACTACATCCACTGGCATCCCTTCATCCATTTTACCTGTCACATCCTCAAAAAATTCCAGAAGATTATTCAAGCATGATTTCCCTTTCATGAATCCATGTTGACTTGGACTAATCCTTTTACTGCTATCAAAATGCTCCATTATTACCTCTTTAATAATTGACTCCAGCATCTTTCCCACCACCGAAATCAGGCTAACTAGTCTGTAATTCCCCGTTTTCTCTCTCGCTCCTTTCTTGAAAAGTGGGATATCATTAGCTATCCTCCAATCCACAGGAAGTGATCCTGAATCTATTGAACATTGGAAAATGATCACCAATGTGTCCACTATTTCTAGAGCCACCTCCCTGAGGAACCTGGGATGCAGACCATCAGGCCCAGGGGATTTACGATCCTTCAGTCCCATTAGCCTACCCAATACTATTTCTCGCCTAATGAAAATGTATTTCAGTTCCTCTACCCCCTTAGATCTCCTGTCCTCCAGTACATCTGGGAGATTGTTTGTGTTCTCCTTAGTGAAGACGGATCCGAAGTACCTATTCAACTCTACTGCCATTTCCTTGTTGCCCATAATTATTTCACCTGTATCTGCCTTCAAGGGACCCACATTTGACTTTGGTACTCTTTTTCCCTTAACATATCTAAAAAGCTTTTACTGTCCTTCTTTATATTCCTGGCCAGCTTTCCCTTGTAATTCATCCCCTCGTACTTTATCTTTTTAGCCCATATTGCCCGTTTTGTTTCCTTCTTTGTCCTACGAAAGTTTCCCAATCTTCTGGCTTCCGGCTACTATTTGCTGTGTTATACATCTTTTCTTTTCGTTTTATTATATCCCTAACTTCTCTTGTCAGCCACGGTTGCCTCCTACTCCCCTTAGAATCTTTCTTCCTTTTTGGAATGAAATGATCCTGCGTCTTCCGGATTATGCCCAGAAATATCTGGGGTTAAAATCCAATGCTTTCATCTGATAGTAATATTCTATTGATTCATCGGAGCTAATTAAAATTATTTGTGAAAAACGACACATTTATTGTCATCCAATATTCCGCACCCGAAACCAAACAAAACACTGCAATTAGAATATTTTTAAAAGGGAGCTTGCCCTGAAATTGCTACATGTCTTCTCTGTACAAATCATCAGAAAGGATCATGTAATAATTCACCTTCCAACAGAAACACAGGGATTGAGCACTTTAGCCTACATTTGGATTGACACTGATGTACAGGACATTGATTTTAAAGCTTCAGCAGTAGCAATTAAATGGGTTGCATTTTGGTCTTTGCTTAAAGTAATACACAGATGATTTTATCTTGGCCTTTACTGGTGCTGTCCTCTACATGATTTGGTCGTTAGTTTAACTATCAGAAAAACTAAAATTGCTGGAAATCCTCAGCAGACCAGGCCACATTTGTGGAATGAGAAACAGACTTAACTTTTCTGGTCAAAGACCATTAAGCAGATTCCACCTCACCTAGATTCACTTTACAATAGGATTACTGACTTTTACTCCATTTTCCTCACTTTTTCCATATTTCCCTTGTATTATGAGAAGCTTCATTGTGCATAAAAGCAAACCCATTACTGCAGTTTGGCTACATCTGTTCATGTTTGTATTTTAGTTGTTGATCCAGACCTGTGTCTATTTTTTTCTAACATTTATTTTATGTTAGCCTTTCTAGGCATTTCCCTTCTGTTGTCATGCATCCTTTTATTTTTCCTCTTTCTTATATTCTTTCATCAAAGCCATACTGCAATCTTACAGCAGACCTTGAGCTTTTTTCCAGACTTGATTACTTCTTAGATAAACTGAGGTTTTATTTTTTGTATTCTCTGCAGCAACATCAACTGTTCCTTTCAACAACCTTCAACTGAGCTCTCAAATTAGACTTCATGCTGCCTCGGCAAGGTCACCAGCAAAATCAAGGACCAGTCTCGCCCGGTCACTCCCTCTTCTCCCCTCTTCCATCAGTCAACAGGCACAAATGTTGGACCACCAAGAGGTGCCATACATGGCAGCCTCGCCAACAGCCCGCCTCTTCCCTTTCTTCTTTTGTTGTTTTTTGTATATTTTTACTTGTATGTTTTAGTGTATCTTTAGTTTTTGTATTATGTGGGGGGGTGGGGGTAGCTTGGGAGGAACTTTTGTTATCTCTTCTCTCCACAGAGATGTGACTTTTTCCGTATCGTATGTCCGTCCGCACTGCTGCATTAACATTGTGGAGCTGGCGGTCCCTTTGGAAGGGATCAACGTCGGGAGCTCCAACCGCAGGAGCTTCGACCTGCCCCGATCGCAGGAGCCTCGATCACCCCGATGCGGGGTCTTCGATCGCCAACTGTGGGAGCTTCGATTGTCCCGACTGCAGATGTTTCGATTGCCCCAACCCGGGAGAAAAGGAGGAAAGAAAGTATACGTTATATGCCTTCCATCACAGTGGGGAATGTGAGGTCGCCGAAAAACTAGATGGAAGTGCTCCCGGCACTGGTGAGAACTCGGAGGGAATGTCGTGAGTGCAGTGATCTCGATGTTTGCGGGGACATCACTCCATTAGGACATCCTGGAGTCTAGACTGCAGTCCCTGTCTGCCCGAACAGTCAGAAAGCCGTCCACACAGCTTTCTGACTGTTTGGGCGGACTGGGACTGCAGAAAGAGTGACAGCAGTCGGTACAACTCTGATAATATCACGGTGAAGGAGCATGTGTGTTGCCCGGACATTGAACTGATGGCTGTGGGTGTCCACTTATGCTGTATGCCTTGGGGAATCTCACACGCCACTGTGGTGTCTGTTTATGTTTAACCTTTATGTAGTTATGTATCTTGTTGCTTTTTTTTTGTATGACTGTATGGTAAATCAAATTTCACTGTGCCTTGGTGCGCGTGGCAAGAAAGGACCATTGAACCATTGAAACGTTGGAAACGCATACCTCCAGATTCAGGGACAGTTTCTTCCCAGCTGTTATCAGGCAACTGAATTGTCATCTCGCCAACTAGACAATGGTCCTGACCTCCCATCAACCTCGTTGGAGACCTTTGAACTATCGGTCTTTACTGTACTTTATCTTGTACTAAACTTTATACCCTTTATCCTGTATCTGTACATTGTGGATGGTTTGATGGTAAGTAATTATAAATACGTTCTTATTGTCCACAAGCGTATTATTACATTTGCATTAGCAAAATGAGCTTGACAGAAATTTGGCCAACAGATGATGCCATCTTCCTCTTATTGGAGGTTTCCAAGCTTACCTGTTCATTGCTGATTTCCCTTGAAATTACACAGACCTCTCCCTGAGTCCCAATGTTTGCGTGTTCTGGACATTTCGGGTTGATAGGTTTCTGTGCAATGAGGGGAATAAAAAGGATGAGTGCATGGAGTCTTTTTACCGAGCACAGGGGAATCAAAATCAAGAGAACATATATTTAAGGTGAGAGGGGCAAGATTTAATGCAAACCTGAGGGACAACATTTTCTCTCAGAGGGTGGTGGGCATATGGAACAAGATGCCAGAGGATGTAGTTGTGGCAGATGTTATAACAACATGCAATAAACACTGAAACAGTATATGGATAGGAAAGGTTTGGTGAATTATGGGCCAATCTCAGACACATGGGACCAACTTAGACAGGCTCGGCGATCATTTTGCTGAACACCTCCACTCAGTCCGCATTAACCTACCTGATCTCCCAGTTGCTCAGCACTTCAACTCCCCCTCCCATTCCCAATCTGACCTTTCTGTCCTGGGCCTCCTCCATTGTCAGAGTGAGGCCCAGTGCAAATTGGAGGAACAGCACCTCATATTTTGGTTGGGTAGCTTCCACCCCAGTGGTATGAACATTGACTTCTCTAAATTCAAATACCCCTTGCTTTCCCTCTCTCTCCATACCCCCTTCCCAGTTTTCCCACCAGTCTCCGACTACATTCTATCTTTGTCCCGCCAACTCTCCTGACATTAGCCTGAAGAAG
Source organism: Okamejei kenojei (assembly GCA_035221665.1). Classification (NCBI taxonomy): domain Eukaryota; kingdom Metazoa; phylum Chordata; class Chondrichthyes; order Rajiformes; family Rajidae; genus Okamejei; species Okamejei kenojei. The sequence continues at coordinate 26,089,435 of CM069137.1, read as the reverse complement.
GGTCTCGACCGGAAACGTCACCCGTTCCTTTTCTCCAGAGATGCTGCCTGAGTTGAGTTACTCCAACAGTTTGTGCCTACAAAGAATATTGTTGAACTTGATTTGGTGACTTGTTTGAAAGTACATTTGGGATTGAGAATCACTGGTTGTGTGCCTTTGGGACAGAATTTCTATTTTACCAAGCAGTAGCTTCTGTATACCATTAATTTTTCTATCAGGCTTAAATATTTCTGTCAATTTTCCAAATAATTTGTTTTTAAATGTTTATTTCATCATCATTTCATCCAAGTAAACAAAAAGTAAATGATCCGTAATTAAGTTGCTAATGAGGTAATGTTTTAATTTCCCAATGGACGACTAAGTGATAGGAAACATGTTAATATATCTTGGCAAATGCTGAAAACCTAACGTTAATTGTGTTGAAAAGACTGATCACTTCAGGGTTTTGAATACAGGGGATAAAACACACATCAAAGTAATCTGTGGAGCACAGCACTATGTGAAATTGGTACAGGAATAGAGCTTTCAGAAATGTTTATACCTATTCAGAAAAACAAATCAAGTGAGTCAAGCCTTGCAATATTAAAAAACATATAATTGGAAGATTATTAAGGGTTTTTTTGTTAATGTCTCTTGGTTTAATTTTATACTCAAGATAATGACGGATAGAAGAATGTTTTGTGCATTCAGTCTCTTTTTGGGTCGGGTTTAAGAATCCTATTGAATTGGAAGTGGAAATTAGATTGAGGAGATAAACTTTGGCTGATGTGTCTGTTTCCTCTTTAATTATTACAAGACCACTGAGTTGCCTATTTGAATATGACATCATTGGCCAAACAATTCTTTTGTCTAATTTCAAATTAGCACCAGATCCTGCATTTTTTTTTTAATGGTGTTAAGGGTTGGTTTTGGGGTGGTGATGAAGAGAGATATCTTCATTTGCCATGATTTTAATGCCAAGCCAATGCCAATGCAGGCTCTGTGAACTGTACATGGCAGCACCCAGTTCATCCGTGCATGTTCTTCCCTTCTGAGACACCTCTTTGAAAAATACATCGTTGGCCATTCGGTCATTAATATCTAGATGTAACATTGCAATACATTCAGGTTACCACTCCTATGAATCACTTGGTGATGACATAAGAAACTGCAGGTGCTGGAATAACGAGCTAAACACAAACTGCTGGAGGAACTCAGTGGGTCGGGTACCAGCAATGGAGGGGAAGGATAGACAATTTTTTGGGTCTGCACCCTTCTTCAATGGTGGAATAACGGGGAAAAAGCAGAAAAAAAAATGTGAGAATGAGGCAAATGATGAATGGATACAACTGTGGTAGTGGTGATTTGTAGAACGGTGGAGAAAGTGCCAAAGACTAGAGATAAAAAGAAGACACAAGATTGTAAGATAAGGAAAGAAAAGGAGAATTAAAATACAAAACCAAAGGTAGGGAAAAAGGTAGAAAGGGAACAAGGGGATAAAATAAATTATGGAACTTAGGGATGGGAGAGGTGTGTATGGGGGAGAAAAGGAGCAGAGTGACTGGGGTGGTAGGAGGTGGTGGGAGAGATGGGTGTGTACTGGATGGGATGGGAAGGGGAAAGAGTGGGGGGGGATAACTTGGAATTGAAGAATTAAATGTTCCTACTGTTAGGTTGTCAGCTACCCAAGTGGAGTATGAGGTACTGCTTGTTCAGTTTGTGCATGGCCTCTCTCTGGCAATGGAGGAAACCAAGGACAAAAAGATCAGAATGGGAAGGAGAGTTAAAATGGTTGGCTATCAGCTTCAGTGGACCGAGCACGTGTCTTGCGAAACAGTTGCCTAGTCTATGCCTGGTTTCTCCAATGTCACAGAGGTCATGTTGGGAGAACTAAATGCAAAGACAAAGTAGGAAGAGATGCATATGAATATTTGTCTCATCTATAATGCCTGCTGGGATCCTTGGATGGAAGTGAGAGAGGGTGTGTAGACTTGGAAGTTACATCTTCCATTGTTGAATGGAAAAATGCCTGGGGATGGGTTAAATTAGGTGGCACCATACAGGGAGGAGGTCCGAGCACTGACGGCCTGGTGCAGCGACAACCACCTCAACCTTAACACCAAGAAGACAAAAGAAGTCATCATTGACTTCCGGAGGACAAGGACTACACTACATTCAGGCCTGAACATCACGGGGAAGAGGTGGAGCGGGTCAAAAACTTCAAATTTCTCGGACTGCACATCTCAGAGGACCTGGGCTGGACTGTGAACACCACCCACATTATTAAAAAAGCCCCAGCAGCGTCTGTTCTTCCTGAGAACGCTGAAGAGAAACAGACTCCCTCCACCTCTGCTGAAAACTTTTACCATTGCACAATAGAGAGTGTCCTGACCTACGGATGCACGGTGTGGTATGCCAGCTGCACCGCATCTGAGAAGAAACAACTGCAGCGGGTCATCAAGACTGCTCAGTGGATCATCGGCTCCCCACTTCCACGCTTGGAGGAGATCTACTCAAGCCGTCCTCCTCCATCGGGCCAAAAAGATCCAGGATGACCACACCCACCCAGGGCACTCTCTATTCTCCATCCTCCCCTCTGGCAGACTCAGAGTCATGAGAGCACGTACCAACAGACTGAAGAACAGTTTCTTCCCCATGGCTGTGAAGAGTCTGCTACAGTAAACTATGACCTTCCAGCCAACGGACAATAACTTCTGCACTTAAAAACACAATCATTTTCATTCATTTACCTAACTGTACTTGCACTTTACTGTTTTTACTGTACTTTTTATTTATTTATTTATTTTTATCTCTTTTTACGATTTATGCTTGGTGCTGCTACAGAAGGAGATGCTGCCAAACGAAATTTCGTTGTATATTGTACAATGACAATAAAGGATTCTATTCTATTCTATTCTATTCTATTCGTTAAATTAGGTGGGAACAGATGAGTGAAGCAAGGAGTTGGGAAAATGTGATTGGTGGGATCATGTTGAAAGTTGCAAAATTATTGGAGACTAATATGTGGTTGCAGAGGCTGGTGGGTGAAAGTTGAGGAGTGGGGAGCACTATCCTTTTCCTTCAGTGGAGAGGGGAAATGAGGACCAAACTGTGGGACACAGAGGAGAGATGGGTGAGGATTTCGTCTATAACAAAAGTGTGGAGGAATTTACTGAAGATGGAGGATATCACAGAAGTCCTAGAATGGAAAGCCCCATATTGGGAGCAGATGGGTTTAGGTTTGTGTACATGCAGCAGAGGTGCAGAAATTGTTAGTAAGGGATTGCATCCTTGCAGTGGCAGGAGGTATAGGCCTTTGGGAGATCATCTGTCTCCTGTGATGAAGACAGAGATTGAGAAAATGGAGGTTAGAGATACCTCAAATGAATTTGAGGGCAGTATGGAAGTTAGTAGGAAAGTTGAAATCAGTGAGTTCTGCACAGGTGCAGGAAGCAGCCCCAAAACAGTCATCAATGTAGCAGAGAAAGACTTGGGGAATGGTGCCAGGCTACATTTGGAACAAGGAGTGGTCAACATAACCAATAAAAAACAGGCACACATGGGGCCCATTTGAGTGTTCATGGATACACCTTTATCTTGAAGATAGTGAGAGGAAAGGGTGGTGAATCTGTGGAATTATTTGCCGCAGAAGGCTGTGGAGGCCATGTCAGTGGATATTTTTAAGACAGAGAGATAGATTCTTAATCAGTACAGGTGTCAGAGATTATGGGGAGAAGGTTGGTGAATGGAGTTAGGATGAAGAGATAGATCAGCCATGATTGAATGGTGGAGTAGACTTGAAGGGCCGAATGGCCTAATACTACTATTATGGCCTTATGAGTCAAAAGAGAAAGAGGTGGTTATATGGACTGAGATGCCAGTGGAGGTAGATGAGGCAGGTACTGTAAAACATTTAAAGAAAACTCTTTGATCATTAATTAATTTGAAATTCAGGAGGAATATAGGACTAATGTAGCTAAATGGGACTAACTTAGATAGGGCATCTAGATTGGCATGACCAAATTAGGCTAAAGGGCCTTTTCCTGTGCTGTATGACTATGACTAACTTGTTAAGGGCGAGGATATGTTCTGCTAGGTGGAGGAGAGTGAAAACCTGAATGAAGTACTAGAGGGCCCTGAAGCCATCCTGACTGAGGCTGTTTGCAGATAGAGAGACATCTGGAAGGTAGGAGGCTTCTCAACATGAGAAGGATCAACATGTTCCCGTTAGAGTGAAGGGCAAGACTGTCAGGAGTAGGAAATCCTGGTTGATGAGTAATATAGAAAGTCTGGTCAGGCAAAACTAGGCATGTGTCAGCTGAAAACAAGCAAATTATTTTAGTGGTATAGTAATACACCAAAGGCAGAAATCAGGAGACAAAACAGGGACATGAAATTGTTTTCGAAGAAAAGGTAAAGTAGAATCAAAAGAGATTCCACAAGTATATATTATGGGCAAAAGAGTAACTAGGGAAGGAATATGGCTCCTTAACAAACAACAGGGTCATCTATGTGTGAAGATAGAGCAGTATTAAATGGATATTTCTCACCTCTATTTACTATGAAGATAGATGTGGATACTAGGAAACTCGGGAAAGTGAAGGGTGATGCCTTAGCAAGAATCAATATTACAGAAGAAGAGGTGCTGAAAGGTCTTAAGGCACATTAACTAAATAAATCTCTGGGACTTGATCAAGTGTATCCTAGGACATTATGAGGCCACAGGCTAAGATGCTTCAATGGCCATGGATGAGGAGGGAAAGGCGGGAGAATGGTTAATGATAATAATAATAATAATAATAATAATAATAATAATAATAATAATAATAATAATAATAATAATAATAAATACTTTATTAATCCCCTTATTCAGGGGAAATTCAGATGTCCTTGCAGCATACTAATAAAAATACAACATAGCATTAAAGAAGAAGTTTAACATTAAAACATAAAAACATCCCCCCACGATGGTTCTCACTGTGGGGTAAGGCACAAAGCCCAGTCCCCGTTCTTATGTCCATCCATGGTTGGGCCTATTGAGGCCTCCGCAGTCGCCGCTGCGGGGCCCGATGTTCCAGGCCGTTCTCGCTGGGTGATTGTGCTCTGGCGTCAGGAGAACCCTCTCTGCGGCTTGGGGTGTCAGGAACGGCCGCCTCCCTTACCGGAGGCCACGGCTTCCAAGCGAACAGGCCGCGCAGGACGAAGCTCCACACACTGCCGATCTCGGCGTGAGATCCCAGGCTCCCGATGTAAAGTCAGCGCCGCTACCCGCGGCTGGCCGCTCCACAGACCTGCAGCTCCGCGATGTTTTTATCGGTGTTCCCAGCAAACTGGCGTTCCAGCTCGGCGACCCAGGCAAGGCATCTCAAGGCTCCGCGATAGCGCTCCAGCACTGTGCCGCTGCCGAAGCCAAGGTTCTGGCCAGGTCTCCTCAGGAAACACCGCTCCGGCCCCCTCTGGTAGGCCGCGAGCACAGATCGAAGGTGCTGCTCGGAGGAAAGCCGCTTCTCCAACCAGGTAGAGAGTTGAAAAAGCAGTTTTCCCCCTTCCCCCTCACCCTCCCACACATGAAAAGATTAGACTCCCCAACAACACACTTTAAAGTACTAAAATATAATTTTTTAAATGTGAAAACAAAATGGACAGCTGCAGGACTGGCAGCCGTACAGGACAGCGACCCTCTCCATGTTGTGCCTTTAATTAAGAATTGATGCAAGGAAATGCTTGGGATCTAAAGACCAGTGAGCCTAACCATTCATGTGTAGGTTATTGGAGGGGATTCTGAGAGGTAGAATCTACATGCATTTGGAAAAGAAAAGACTGATTAAGGATAGTCAACATGGCTTTGTGGATAGGAATAGTTTCTCATTGTCTTAATTCTGTTTTTTGAAGATATGAGCAAGAAGACTGAGGGTATTGAGGTAGATTGTGTCTGCATGATTATTAGCAAGACATGGAAGCCTGATTTGGTAGATTATATTAAGTTTAGTTTGGAGATACCGTCTGTGCTGAGGCCTAATCGTGGAGCTGGCGGCCTCCAACTGGGACCAACCTCGAGGTTCCTGTGGCAGAGCCAGGACTCACCATCGTGAAGCTGGCCAATTTCGGGGCTGTGGTGGCGCTGCGGCGGCGGCCCGACCTCGGAGCCTCGGAGGCTTCGGCCGCGGGCCCAGTGGACGACAACATCGGGAGCTCACAGGGAGCTCGCAGGTCCCAGATTGGTGGCCGATTCTCCAGAGCTCCCGCAACAACACCTTCATCCCCTGGACTGGAGGGTGGCAGCTTCGTCCGCCCCAAGCCGTGGTGTTTGAGCCGGCCCGTTCGCGGAGCTCGGATTCGGCCGCGGGACTTACCATCACCCGGCGGGGGGCCCAACATCGAAAGCCGGGGATCGCCTCAAAGCAGAGGGAGAACAAGGAAGGAAGAGATAAGGACTAAGACTTTTGCCTTCCATCACAGTGAGGGGGTGCCTGCTGGACTCACTGTGATGGATGTTAATCTGTGTTCATTGTGTGTTCGTTATTTAATTTTCTGTCATGACTGCAAGGTACACAATTTTGTTCAAACTAAAGGCTTGAATGACAATAAAGGAAACTTTATACTTTATACAGCATGGAAACAGGCCCTTTCGGCCCACCGGGTCCGCATCGACCAATGGTCCCTGCACATTAACACTATCCTGTACCCACTAAGGACAATTTTTATAATTAACCTACGTACCTGTACGTCTTTGGAGTGTGGGAGGAAACCGAAGAACTCGGACAAAACTCACGCAGGTCACGGGAAGAATGTACAAACTCCGTAAAGACAGCACCCGAAGTCAGGATCGAACTTGGGTCTCCAGCGTTGCATTTGCTGTAAGGCAGCAACTCTACCGCTGTGCCACCGTGCCGCCCAAGATCCACATGGGATCACAGAGTGAACTATCCAACTGGGTACAAAAAAAACAGAAAGGTGGTGGGAAATAGCTGTTTGTAGACCAACTCTCATACTAGAGGCCTGTAGCAAGTGATGTATCAGTGGAATTGGTGCAGGGTCTACTGTTGTTCAATGATTTGAAGAAGGCTCCCGATCCAAAATGTTGCATATCAGTCAAAGGATCTGGACCCAAAACACCATCTATCTATATCTTCCAGAGATGCTGCCTGACCTGCTGAGATATTCCAGCATGTTGTGTTCTACACAAGATTGCAGCATCTGCAATTCCTTGTACATTTAATTTAATAATTTGGATGTGATTGTGGGTACTAGTGTAATAGGTTTGCCGGTGACGATTGGTGGTAGAATGAACAGTGACAAAAATTATCTATGATTACCTGATCCACAGGGCTCTATACACTGAGGAGGTTTGACTTTAATTGGGAAAAAAACACAATGTATTGCACTTTGGGAGAACATACCAGGGTAGCACTTGCACAGCCAAATGTTGTAGAAAAGAGAGACTTATGAGTACAGGTACATCTTTCCATGAAGGTAGCGACACTGGACAGAGTGGTGAAAAGGTCATTTGACATGCTTACCTTCATTTGTCAGAGTAATGGATATAGGAGTTGGGATATGATATCCTTATATGATATGTTACAGAGATATAAGACTTTGGTAAGGCCATATTTGGAGTATTGTGAACATAGATCTGGTCACTATAGGAAGAATGTCATTAAACTGGAAAGGGTGCAAAAAGCATTCATGAGGATGTTGCTGGGTCGGGAGGGTTTGAGTTATCAGGAGAGGCTGGGTAAGTTGGATCTATTTTCCCAGGAGCATATGATTCCATATAAAATAATAATGGATAGATAAGATGAATAGCCACTGTATTTTACCTTGGGAAGATGAGTCTAAAACTAGAGAGCATAGGTTTAAGTTGAGAGTGGAAATGTTTAAAAGGGACCTGGGGGCGAGGGAAAGATTTTTCACACTTTCATGTGGACAAGTGGTGGTGCCAGATACAAAACTTTGACAGGTGCATGGGCAGGAAAGGTTTGAAGGATATGGGGGAGGTACAGGCAAATGAGACTAGCTCAGTTAGATGAGTCTGAAGAAGGGTCTCGACCCGAAACGTCGCCTATCTCCTTCGCTCCTTAGATGCTGCTGCACCCGCTGAGTTTCTCCAGCTTTTTGTGTACCCTCGATTCTCCAGCATCTGCAGTTCCTTCTTTAACACTTTGTCTACTCCACTGCGATATCTCCTCAAGGTATGCCTACTTTGAAGAAGTTCTCCTCCTCCCTACGGAGACAGTTTCACAACCTCCTCTCTAACTGCTCCCCCTCTGTGATACCCCCTTCCCTCCAACTCTACGATGAGTCTGAAGAAGGGTCTCGACCCGAAACGTCGCCTATCTCCTTCGCTCATTAGATGCTGCTGCACCCGCTGAGTTTCTCCAGCTTTTTGTGTACCCCCAGTTAGATGACTTGGTTGGCATGGACGAATGGCCCAAACACCCTGTTTCAGCGCTGTATATGTCTTTGACGTTATCTCTAAATGGAAAGGGGCTAAAATACAAGGCTTTCATGACAATTACAGAATCGTCAGCTGTTATTGTTGAATATCTTCACACAATTTAGGACCCCTAGGTTCTTTATATAAGGCACATGATACGATGCATATTCAATCAGTTATTCTTGATTATTTAACTAAATTTGCCATCAAGGAGCTCTTTTCCCCGAAGAATGTGGGAGGAAATGCTGACTTGGCTCCTCCTGGGTAAAAGAGCTTTAAAAAAATGCAATTATGTGTAACATGGTGTTCAAATGTGAAATGATGAAGTAGGTTAGAAATTTGAGGCTTCTGGTGATCGTAACTGCAGGAAGTATTATACATGCCGTGGTTTAAAGATCTGGTTTGCACTGCAACAAATGACTGAGTTCTGTAATAACATCTGTTGTGAAGCAGGGGTTTAGATATATTAGTGTCAGATTGTGATATGAATAGTGGATGCTCGTCACCTTGTGGTATGTGGTCTCTTGCAGTTTCTCCGCTTTTGTGCAAAAACCTGCTAGATTATGCTCTAATCTTAACTAGCAGTCCCATGAACTCTCAGGCACAAGAGATGAACAAATCTGGGGACATGGGAAACTGCAGGTGCATCAGTCTGAAGGGTCCCAACCCAAAATGTTTTCTGCTCGTTTCCTCCATAGATGCTTCCTGAGCTACGGAGTTTCTCCAGCACTTTGTGCTCAGCTGAACAAACGTGTTACACCTTAAAATAAATCAGTATTATTGTCAAAAACCTTCCAGAGATTTTTAAATCACACTTGTGAAGACTAGCGTTGAAAGAATAAGATGAATTGTATCATTTTTTAAAGAGCGAAGAAGAACAGTTTCTGGCACACATCCACTGTCTGCAAAAATGAATTTTTGGTTCACGGCTCGCCAGTCTGCGGCGAGGAAGTGACCGTGTTCCACGTGTATATGGCGGGTATGAGGTTGCTGGCCCTATACGAATATATCAAGGGGCTGCTTATCAAGTTTTGCATTTCAGTCCCATAATCCTGGTGTTTGGGTATGGAGCTGGGAGTGGGGAGGGCAGGTCGGGAAGGAGGGATCTACCTGTCATTTGTCTCCTGGGCCTGGCCAAGATGCCCATTCGCGGGCCCAGGCAGTAGGTCACACCAGAGTCGGCTGCCTGCCCTTCTTCCGGGCCTATGTCCGTGCTCACGTGGCCCTGGAGAGGAAATACGTGGTGTCAATGGGGATGCTGGAGGCCTGCTGTGAACGCTGGTCACCGCGAGGGTTCGAGAGCATTGTAAATAAAGACGGGACCATTGTATTAAAATGACTGCATGATGTATTGTGACCAATGAACATTTATGGACTTTTGGTACACTGTAATATTCAATTGTTGAATAAAGTCCTTGGAGAGGGAGGGAGAGAGGGAGAGAGGGAGAGAGGGAGAGAGGGAGAGAGGGAGAGAGGGAGAGAGGGAGAGAGGGAGAGAGGGAGAGAGGGAGACTCCTATCCATCCACATGTTCAAATGTCTTTCAAAATGTTGTTATTATTTTAGTGGCCATTTGGCTTATTTTGTGTGTCATTAATTATGGCATTTGTCTTTAAATTTTAGTCTGCACGTAATTATGAGGGTGGGGGCATGTTAGCTGCTGGGTTTATTGCGCAGAAGCTTAGTTTAGTTTAGTTTTAGAGCTACATGGCAGAAGGAACCTCCTTTGACCATGTACAGTTTGCCAAGACAAAGAGTTTTCTAACATTTAAAAGCGATATGCTGGAGTTTGACGAAGATTAGAGTGTACGAGTCAGAGAAGAAGGTTGGATGAATATCTTATTGCTTTTCATCAACAATAAAGAATCTATTAATCAAAAGAATGTGTTATGATCTGTTGAGAAGCTCTGAAAGTCTCACGGAGAGCTCACCTGCGTATTAAGACATTCTCCAAAAGCCAAGCTTAAGTGGCTAGAGGGAGTAATCTCTTGAATGATGTAAAAATCTGTCACTACAATTATACCTCCCTTAGTAACTTCCCCATCACCCACAGTGTGAAAAAAGTTGAACCTCAGGTTCTTATTAAATCTTTCGCCTCTCACCTAGATCCCTTTTTCTTTTTGGTCCCAGAATATGGTCCCAGACAACTTTCATTCATAGAAACATAGAACCATAGAAAATAGGTGCAGGAGGAAGCCATTTGGCCCTTCGAGCGAGCACCGCCATTCATTGTGATCATGGCTGATCGTCCGTTATCAATAACCCGTGCCTGCCTTCTCCCCATATCCGTTGATTCTACTATCCCCTAGAGCTCTATCCAACTCTCTCTTAAATCCATCCAGTGATTTGGCCTCCACTGCCCTCTGTGGCAGGGAATTCCATAAATTCACAACTATCTGGGTAAAAAAAGTTTTTTCTCACCTCAATCTTAAGTGACCTCCCCTTTATTCTAAGACTGTGGCCCCTGGTTCTGGACTCGCCCAGCATTGGGAACATTTTTCATGCATCTAGCTTGTCCAGTCCTTTTATAATTTTATATGTTTCTAAAAGATCCCCCCACATTCTTCTAAACACCAGTGAATACAAGCCTAGTCTTTTCAATCTTTTCTCATATGACAGTCCTGCCATCCCAGGGATCAATCTCGTGAAACTACGCTGCACTGTCTCAATCACAAGGATGTCCTTCCTCAAATTAGGAGACCTAAAATGTACACAATGCTCCAGATGTGGTCTCACCAGAGCCCTATACAACTGCAGAAGAACCTCTTAGCTCCTATCCTGAAATCCTCTTGTTATGAAGGCTAACATTCCATTAGCTTTGTTCACTGCCTGCTGTACCTGCACGCCAACATTCAGTGACCGGTGTACAAGGACACCCAGGTCTCGCTGTACCTCCCCTTTACCTAACCTAGCCCCTTTGAGATAATAATCTGCTCCCTTGTTTTTGCTGCCAAATAGGATATATCTCACATGTATCTATATTATACTGCATCTGCCACGCATCTGCCCACTCACTCAACCTGTCCAGGTCACCCTGCAACCTCCTAACATCCTCATCACAGTTCACACTGCCACCCTGCTTTGTGTCATCCGCAAACTCGCTAGTGTTGCTCCTAATTCTCTCTTCCAAATCATTAATATATATGGTTAACAGTTGCAGGCCTCCCTTCAAGAGTGTCATATGTCCCAGATAGAACAATTAAATTCTTACTTGCTGCAGCACAACAGAATATGTAATCATAATAAATAATATGATCGACGAGAGAGAAAAAAACAGTTCAGTGTGTGTGTATATATATATACAGACATATACAGTGGCTTGCAAAAGTATTCATACCCCTTGAACTTTTCCACATTTTGTCACGTTAAAACCACAAATGTAAATGTTTTTATTGGGATTTTATGTGATAGACCAACACAAAGTGGTGCATAATTGTGAAGTGGAAGGAAAATTATACATTGTTTTCAAATTTTTTTACAAATGAAAAACTGAAAAGTGTGGCGTGCAAAGGATTTCAACACCCTTTACTCTGATACCCCTAAATAAAATCCAGTGCAACCAATTGCCTTCAGAAGTCACCTAAATAGTAAATAGAGACCACTTGTGTGTAATGTAATCTCAGTATAAATACAGCTGTTCTGTGAAGGCCTCAGAGGTTTGTTAGAAAACATTAGTGAACAAACAATTTTCCTTGGTCATCATGAAGCCCAAGGAACACACCAGACAGGTCAGGGATAAAGTTGTGGAGAAGTTTAAAGCAGGGTTAGGTTACAAAAAAAAATCCCAAGCTTTGAACATCTCACGGAGCACTTTTCAATCCATCATCCGAAAATGGGAAGAGTATGGCACAACTGCAAATCTACTAAGACATGGCCGTCCACCTAAACTGACAGGCCGGGCAAGGAGAGCATTGATCAGAGAAGCAGCCAAAAGGCCCATGGTAACTCTGGGGAAGCTGCAGAGATCCACAGCTCAGGTGGATGAATCTGGCCACAGGACAACTATTTGTCATGCACTCCACAAATCGGGCCTTTATGGAAGAGTGGCAAGACGAAAGCCATTGTTGAAACAAAGCCATAAGAAGTGTTGTTTGCAGTTTGCCACAAGCCATGTGGGGGACACAGCAAACATGTGGAGGAAGGTGCTCTGGTCTGATGAGATCAAAATTGAAGCTTTTGACCTAAATGCTAAACGCTATGTGTGGCAGAAAACTAACACTGTACATCACCCTGAACACACCATCCCCACTGTGTAAGGGGGGGGGGACTCGGGTAGAGGGGGCTAGGGGTCAGGGTGTGGGGCAAGAGGCAGAGAAGGGAAGCAGTCGGATCCAAAATGTAGGCGAGAAAGATGAAAAAGATAATAGACAGAGAATAAGGGATGGTGGGTTTCTAAAATGTGTATATTTTAATGCTAGGAGCATTGTAAGTAAGGTGGATGAACTTAGAGCCTGGATTGACACGTGGAAATATGATGTTGTGGCAATCAGTGAAACATGGTTGCAGGAGGGCTGTGATTGGAAACTAAATATTCCATGATTTTGTTGCTTCAGGTGTGATAGAATTGGAGGGACCAGAGGGGGAGGTGTTGCATTGCTTGTCAGAGAAGATATTACAGCAGTGCTTTGGCAGGATAGATTAGAGGGCTCGTCTAGGGAGGCTATTTGGGTGGAACTGAGAAGTGGGAACGGTGTAGCAACACTTTTAGGGGTGTATTATAGACCGCCAAATGGGGAGCGAGTATTGGAAGAGCAAATATGTAAGGAGATAGCAGATATTAGTAGTAAGCACAAGGTAGTGATTGTGGGAGATTTCAATTTTCCAAAAATAGACTGGGAAACACATTCTGTAAATGGGCTGGATGGTTTGGAGTTTGTAAAATGTGTGCAGGATAGTTTTTTGCAGCAGTACATAGAGGTATCGACCAGAGAAGGGGCAGTGCTGGACCTCCTGTTAGGAAATGAGTCAGGTCAGGTGACGGAGGTATGCGTTGGTGAGCACTTCGGGACCAGTGATCACAATACCATTAGTTTCAATATAATTATGGAAGAGTCAGAACTGGACCTAGGGTGGAGATTTTTGATTGGAGAAAGGCTAACTTTGAGGGAATGCGTAAGGATTTTAAAGGAGTGAATTCGGGACACTTTGTTTCATGGGAAGGATGTAGAAGAGAAATGGAGGACATTTAAAGGGGAAATTGTAAGAGTACAGAATCTTTATGTCCCTGTTAGGTTGAAAGGAAATAGTAAAAATTGGAAAGAGCCATGGTTTTCAAGGGAAATTTGGACACTTGTTTCGAAAAAAGAGAGATATCTACAATGATTATAGGAGGCATGGAGTAAATGAGGTGCTTGAGGAGTATAAAGAATGTAAAAAGAATCTTAAGAAAGAAATTAGGAAGGCTAAAAGAAGATATGAGGTTGCTTTGGCAAGAAAGGTGAAAGTAAACCCAAAGGGTTTCTACAGCTATATTAATAGCAAAAGGATAACGAGGGATAAAATTGGACCATTAGAGAACCAGAATGGACAGCTATCTGCAGAGCCAAAAGAGATGGGGGAGATATTGAACAATTTCTTTTCTTCGGTATTCACCAAGGAGAAGGATATTGAACTCTGTGAGGTAAGGGAAAAAGTAGAGTAGCTATGGAAACTATGAGATTCAAAGAGGAGGAAGGTACTGATACTTTTGAAAAATATAAAAGTGGATAAGTCTCCAGGTCCTGACAGGATATTCCCTAGGACATTGAGGGAAGTTAGTGTAGAAATAAGCAGGAGCTATGACAGAAATATTTCAAATGTCATTAGAAACGGGAATAGTGCCGGAGGATTGGCGTACTGCGCATGTTGTTCCATTGTTTAAAAAGGGTTCAAAGAATAAACCTAGCAATTATAGACCTTATTAGTTTGACGTCAGTGGTGGGCAAATTAATGGAAAGGATACTTAGAGATAATATATATAAGCATCTGGATAAACAGGGTCTGATCAGGAACAGTCAACATGGATTTGTGCCTGGAAGGTCATGTTTGACAAACCTTCTTGAATTTTTTGAAGCGGTAACTAGGGAAATTGATGAGGGTAAAGCAGTGGATGTTGTCTATATGGATTTCAGTAAGGCCTTTGACAAGGTTCCCCATGGAAGGTTGGTTAAGAAGGTTCATTCTTTGGGTGTTAATGGCGGAGTAGCAAGATGGATTCAACAGTGGCTGAATGGGAGATGTCAGAGAATAATGGTGGATGGCTGTTTGTCAGGTTGGAAGCCGGTGACAAGTGGGGTGCCTTAGGGATCTGTGTTGGGTCCACTGTTGTTTGTCATGTACATCAATGATCTGGATGATAGGGTGGAAAATTGGATAAGTAAGTATGCAGATGATACTAAGATAGGTGGTGTTGTGGATAATGAAGTATATTTTCAAAGTCTACAGAGAGATTTGGGCCATTTGGAAAAGTGGGCTGAAAGATGGCAGATGGAGTTTAATGTTGTTAAGTGTGAAGTGCTACATCTTGGCAGGACAAATCAAAATAGGAAGTACATGGTAAATGGTAGGGAATTGAGGAATGCTGTGGAACAGAGGGATCTTGGAATAACTGTGCATAGTTCCCTGAAGGTGGAATCGCATGTAGATAGGGTGGTAAAGAAAGCCTTTGGTGTGCTGGCCTTTATAAATCAGAGCATTGAATATAGGAGTAGGGAAGTAATGTTAAAAGTGTACAAGGCATTGGTAAGACCAATTCTGGAGTATGGTGTACAAATTTGGTCGCCTAGTTATAGGAAGGATGTCAACAAAATAGAGAGAGTACAGAGGAGATTTACTAGAATGTTGCCAGGGTTTCCAGCAACTATGTTACAGAGAAAGGTTGAACAAGTTAGGTCTTTATTCTTTGGAGCGCAGAAGGTTAAGGGGGGACTTGATTGAGGTCTTTAAAATGATGAAAGGGAAATACAGAGTTGACATGGATACGTTTTTCCCATTGAGGGTAGGGAAGATTCAAACAAGAGGGCATGACATGAGAATTAAAGGGCAGAAGTTTCGGGGGAACGTGAGGGGGAACTTCTTTACTCAGAGGGTGGTGGCTGTGTGGAATGAGCTTCCAGCAAAAGTGGTGGAGGCAGGATCGATTTGAACATTTAAGAGTATAGTGGATAGGTATATGGACGTGAAGGGAATGGAGGTGGTATGGTCTGAGTGCAGGTAAATGGGACTAGGGGAAAACAAATGGTCGGCACGGACTGGAAGGGCCGAGAGGGCCTGTTTCCGTGCTGTAATTGTTATATGGTTATATGGTTATATGGTAACATGGTGGTGGCAGCATCATGCTGTGGGGATGCTTTCCTTCAGCAGGGACCGGGAAGCTGGTCAGAGTTCTTGGGAAGGTGGATGGAGCCAAATACTGTGCAATCTTGGAAGAAAACCTGTTAGAGTCTGCAAAAGACTTGAGACTGGGGCGGAGGTTCACCTTCCAGCAGGACAACGACCCTAAGCATACAGCCAGAGCTACAATGGAATGGTTTAGATCAAAGCATATTCATGTGTTAGAATGGCCCAGTCAAAGTCCAGACCTAAATCCAATTGAGAATCTCTGGCAAGACTTGAAAATTGCTGTTCACAGATGCTCTCCATCAAATCTGACTGAGCTTGAGCTATTTTGCAAAGAACAATGGGCAAAAAAATGTCAGTCTCTAGATGTGCAAGGCTGGTAGAGACATACCCCAAAAGACTTGCAGCTGTAATTGCAGCGAAAGGTGGTTCTACAGAGTATTGACTCAGGGGGGCTGAATACTTTTGCATGCCATACTTTTCAGTTTTTTATTTGTAATAAAATTTGGAAACCATGTATAATTTTCCTTCCACTTCACAATTATGCACCACTTTGTGTTGGTATATCACATAAAATCCCAATAAAACACATTTACGTTTGTGGTTGTAACGTGACAAAATTTGGAAAAGTTCAAGGGGTATGAATACTTTTGCAATCCACTGTATATGTGTGTATATATATCTATATATATATCTATATATATATTTCTATATATCTATATATATACATATATATATATACACACACACATATATATATATATATATATGTGTGTGTGTGTGTGTATATATATATATATATATATATATATATATATATATGTGTGTGTGTGTGTGTGTGTGTGTGTGTGTGTATGTATATATGTGTGTGTGTGTGTGTGTGTATATATATATATATATATATGTGTGTGTGTGTGTGTGTGTATATATATATATATATATGTGTATATGTGTTAATATATATCAAGTGCTCAAATGCCTGGCAACATCAAGTGCTCAAATGCCTGGCAGCGTCTCTGGAATAAAGGAGAACAGCCAACAATGCCGCCCAGAACAACCAACGCAGTTAAGATAATTGCCTTTGTTCGGGGGGGACAAAGGCAATGGAAAATTCCACCAAGGGCCAGGCTTGGACAGCTGGAGGCAGCCCGGGATTGTTAGATGCTGGTGGATGTGGACCAACGGCTTACAGCTCCATCAGAGATAGCCATCACCAACTTGAGGCCTGATCTTGTGCTCTCGTCGAACTGTCAGCGCATGGTGTACTTTGTGGAGCTCACAGTCCCTTGGGAGGATGCTGTGCAGGAAGCCTTCGAAAGAAAGAAACTGCGATATAGAGAGCTTGCAGCTGAGGCAGAACAGCGGGGCTGGAGAGCTAAGATCTGCCCGGTAGAAGTTGGATGTCGAGGATTTGTGGCAACATCTACTTTAATACTGATGAAGGACCTGGGGATCAGCGGACAAGCCCTATGCCAGGCCATCAAAGAAACATCACGGGTAGCAGAGCGGAGTAGCCAATGGCTCTGGCTGAAGAGGAAAGACCCCATTTGGTCTCCCAAATAACCGACTAGACAGATGCAGAGGGGGGTGGTTCTGGGACGCCAGAATGCACCGCTGAGCCTACTGGAGATGTTGTGGGTTCAATCAGCAAAACGTTGATGAAAGTAGGTGCCCACTGGATAACCCCAATGACATGTCTGCCTAGCCTTCCTCAACATCGGAGAAGCATAGGTGAGTGCAGAAGGCTCCCATCACCATCGGGAGTAAATTGATATTTGGCACCTTGGATTTTAACATCTAGTCCAGTGTATTTGCAAACATTTACCCTGGAATTATCCAGTGACTGCCGTGAATAGAATGGCTGACAACAAGGGAAACACCTTGTGACTGCTGGAAAGACAGATGACAGGAGGAAATAGACCGCACTTGGGGCAGGCTTGGGCTAGCTACCCATGTCAGCAGGATCCAATACTATTCAGTATTTTGGAGACACCCGCATATGGCTACGAAAAGAATTAAAGAAAGAATACCCCTAGAGTCTGCGAGAGCGGGGGCGGAAGATGGCTCATTGATGGATAACACGGCTATAGACCTAGGAACGGAAATGACCATGAGCAATGCATGCACTCAACAAGAACCATGCGCACAATCATCATCCGAGAAGAGGCTTCAGGTCTGCTCCTGCGGCTGGATGAAAATAACATCTTCAAAGGGCCTGAAAATACATCAAGGAAAGAAATGGTGCTTGAGAGAGGGAAAACAGGGACCTCGCATTGATAAGTACTTCCTGAAAAGTCAATCAAATAAGTCGAATGAAGTCCAGCGACTGGAGACTCATTCGCAGGGCGCAGGCGCAGCCCCCCTGATGAGGGAAACACAAGCACAATTACGCAGGCAGAGGAAGATATAGAGCCCATCCAGCCAAGAAAACCAGCAATGGAGAAAAAGATCAGCGGAAGAAAACCTCGCGTTAAATGGCCTGGAGCCTCGGAGAAGAAAGAATGGGAGACCATAAATGTAGACCTGACCCGTATCTTACAGGGTCTAAGGGGTACAGTTGAAAGAAAGCTTGATAAGATGGGGGACATCATCTATGGCTATGGAGCAGAATGATAAGGAATAAGGGAGAAAAAGGAAAAGGCACCAGCTTCGGAAAAAAATAAGTCCAGACGGCAAAAGGAGATGGATTGCCTAATCCGGGAGAGAAGGCAGCTCAAGAAGCAGTGGAGGAAGGCATCTGATAGTGAGAAGGAGGGCATCAACATTCTCCAGGGAAACATCAAAAACCGTTTAGCAACCCTGAGACGAGCAGAGTACCTGCGGATATCAAGAAAAATGAAAGAACGAACGAGATCACGCTTCTTTAAGGACCCCTATAAGTTCGTAAAATCACTTTTCATCAAGGAAAAGGGAGGAAACCTGAAAAAAACAAGGCAGGAGCTGGACGAGCATCTGGAAAGAATGCATGCAGATGACAAGAGACACCAGAAGACAGCCATTCCATCGGACATTCCACCAATTGAACAACAACATTCCACCAATTGCACAAGATGGACATTAGTCCTCCAAAGTGGAGGGAGGTGGAACAGACAGTAAAGTGGGCAAGAGCATCTTCAACTTGGACATGTGTGTGTATGTGTGTATATATATATATATATGTATGTGTATATATATACTTATGGCTGTTATATTTGGCCATCTTACTCAAAGTCCCCTTCCGCTGTGCAGGACAAGAGGACTTTCCCCATCGATTAAAAGTTATTTGTTTTTAAAAAATGTAGAGATTCTCTCTCCTGAAGGCCACGCCCCTTCCGGAGGGACTATAAACCCGGAAGTGTTGAGTGCCTCAGTCAGTCTCTGCACGATGGGGGAGCGAGAGGGTCACGTCTCTCAATATGAGCTGTGAATAACACTGAACCGATGTCTACTAAACTTTGAGTGCCCTTAATGTGGTTTGAAAATGAAAATATGTTTGGTTTGAAATTAAGCACAGCAAATGGTTGGCAGTGGTAGGTTTGAAATAAAGCACAGCAAATGGTTGGTGGTGGTTGGTTTGAAATAAAGCACAGCAAATGGTTGGTGGTGGTTGGTTTGAAATAAAGCACAGCAAATGGTTGGTGGTGGTTGGTTTGAAATAAAGCACAGCAAATGGTTGGTGGTGGTTGGTTTGAAATAAAGCATAGCAAATGGTTGGTGGTGGTTGGTTTGAAATAAAGCACAGCAAATGGTTGCTTTGAAATAAAGCACACCAGCCCAAAATTCATATTCTTAATCTGAACCACCCAAAAATAATATAAAAAATTAGGTAATGCTAATCCTCCATTTATCTTGGATTTACATAAATGTTTTTAACTTATTCTGTGATTTTTATAATCCCAAATAAAGCTGTTAATAATAGAATTGATTTTTTTGAAAACATTTTTTGGGAGATATAAAGGGATAGCTTGAAATAAATATAATAATTGTGGTACAAAGACCATTTTTATAGCACTTATTCTGCCAATCATTGATATTGGTAGTGTTTTCCAGTATAAAATATTTTTTTTAGTTTATCCAATAACTGAGGGTAATTTAATTTGAATAATAGATTATAAGTTTTAGATACATTAATTCCTAGGTATTTAAATTTATCCGTAACTATTTTAAACGGAAATTGTTGTAATATGTTTACTTTTATTCCAGTTATAGGCATGATTTCACTTTTATTCCAATTAATTCTATATCCTGAAAATGTACTGAACTTATTTATAATGTTAAGTAAGTTAGGAATACTGATCTCCGGTTTTGTGATATATATTAAAACATCGTCTGCATATAAAGATATTTTATTCATTGTGGTATTAGTATTGTATCCATATATTCCTGGATCTGATCTAATCCTTTCAGCTGATGGCTCGATTGCGAGAGCAAATAATAAAGGTGATAATGGGCATCCTTGTCTACAACCCCTAGAAAGATTAAATTTAGCTGATAACATTTGGTTTGTTAGTATTTTTGCTGTAGGGTTGGAGTACAGAATTTTAACCCATTTACAAAATCTGTCACCCAGTTGAAATTTCTGCATTATCGTAAAGAAATAAGGACATTCAACCTGGTCGAATGCTTTTTCCGCATCTAGTGAAATGACGGCTATTTCAATATCATTAACTCTTTTTGAATATATGATATTGAATAGTCGTCTCAAGTTATAAGTGGAGTAGCGTTTGGGAATAAAGCCTGTTTGATCTATTAGATTATTAATCACTAAACTTAACCTTTGGGATACAATTTTAGTTAATATTTTTTGATCAGTATTTAGAAGAGCAATTGCTCTATATGATCCAGGATCTTCCAGATCCTTATCTACTTTAGGAATGAGTATGATTGTAGACTCATATAGAGTTTCTGGTAACTTTCCTTGTTCAAAAGCATATTTATAAATCGGTTGTAAACGTGGGGAGTCGTGAAACTTCTTATAAAATTCAGCACTTAGGCCGTCAGGGTCAGCGGCTTTTCCATTTTTCAACGATCTGATTGATTCCTCAATGTCTTTTACTGATATTTCAGCATCTAGCAAGTCTTTGCCTTCCTGATCTAAACCTTTGATATGATATTCATGTAAGAATGCTTCCATTCCATCCGATTGCCCCATTAGTTTGGTTGAATAAAGTTTTTAATAGTAATGCAGAAATCTGTCATTAATATCTTTTGGCAAAGTTAATATTTCACCTTGTTTTGATCTGATTTTATACATCATTTTTTCCTCATCTGATTTTCTAAGCTGCCGTGACAATAATTTTTGTGGTTTGTCACCAAATTCAAAATGTACTTGTTTAGTCTGTTTAAAAAGTTTTATAACATGATTTGAGTATATTTTATTTAGCTTATATTTTAATATTGCAATTTTATTATGTATCACCTTAGATGGAGATATTGCATTTTCAATATCTAATTGCTTTATTTCATTTTCTAAAGTTTGTTGCATCTTTCGGTTTTCCTTATTAAGGTATGCTTGTGCAGATATTATAGCACCACGCATAAATGCTTTAAATGTATCCCAAAGAAGTGATGCTGAAATTCCGGCTTTGTCATTAGTCTCAAAAAACATTTTAATCTGTTTTACCAGATAATCAGAACAAGCCTTTTCCTTTAAAATTTGAGGGTTGAGTCTCCATAGAGATTGTTTATTAGTCATACCGTTTAATTTTATCTTAAATGTTAATGGAGCGTGATCCGAAATAATATTATGATATTTTGAGTCATACGTAAATGGAATTAATTTTGAGTCTATAAAAAATAATCTATCCTTGAATAGGTTCTGAATACAGGTTGTAAAATGAGTATTCCCGACCAGAAGGGTTATCAATTCTCCAAACATCCTTAACATTTGCAGTATTAATAAAGGAATTTATAAATTCACTTGATTTAGATGTAACTTTTCTTTTAGTAGATGATCTATCTAGATAATTATCTAAAGTACAGTTTAAATCCCCCCCAATTATTAGATTATGTTGTGTAGATACTGGAATAGTATTAAATATTTTCTTAAAAACCAACGGATTATCGAAATTAGGTCCAAATACGTTCATAAGAACAACTTTATTTGAATATAATTCACCCATAATTATTATATATCTACCCTCAATATCTTCTATTATTGAGGTATGTTTAAATGGTATACCTTTACGTATAAGAATAGCAACCTCTCTAGACTTTTGCGTAAATGAAGAACGATACACTTTAGAAATACATTTTGCGGTTAGTCTTTTTTGAGCATCCTTTTTGAGGTGTGTCTCTTGAAGAAATATTAAATCTGTTTTAAGTCTATTTAAATGAGCTAAGACCTTACCTCTTTTAATTGGTTCATTAATCCCTTTTACATTCCAACTGCAAAAGGTGATTCCATCACCCCCAGTTTTCATGTTAATGTCTTGCATTTTGGTGTTAAGGTGGATTATAATGGAATAGATGTCTCAGCATGTCTATCCCAACCTCATACCCGTGTTTCAGATCGATGCGTTTTAATACATGTAACTTTATCTTACGTACATATCTTTTCAAACAAAATTCATAATACCATTCATAACTAAAGATGTAATACAATACTATGTATAGTAATATAATATGTTAAACAAAAATAAAATAAAAATAGGAATAATAGGTTTCAGTAGAGTTAGTAATGTGCGGAGGGTAAAGGGTAACTACAGCTATTTTAAGTGCAGTTAGTGTTAGCCACACTAGTGTGGCTATTAATCTAACGACTTCCGTTATTAAAAAAAGATATTAATCGTTCCAGCTCCAGATTTTCCTTAATGGAAATTTTTTTATTGCCTTAAGGGCTATTTATTTAGAGGTGGGGTGCTAAATTTTAATGATTATAGGTTATGAACACGTATTTGAATTTTTAATAATATCATAACTGTTTTGGGTGGGATAGCATACAATTTTAAGTGATAGTTAATGCTAAAATATTCCTATTATATGTTAGTTTTTTAGTGTATTTAAGTCCATTATTCTTCTTCCTTCTCTATGGATATTCGATACCATCAGGTAAATATTAGATCCAGTTCAAATTCACAGTTCATCATCCGCGTCTGCTTCTCCCTCTTCTACCTCTTCCTCCTTCTTCTCAATGTTGCGAGCGAATTCAAGTGCCTCTGTGTGCTTGATGAAGTGATACTCTTTGTTATTATAGGTTACTCTTAGCGTTGCAGGATACATCAGACCATATCTCAGACCATCTATCTTCTCAAGTATGCCTCTTGTTTCTGTAAATAGAAACATAGAAACATAGAAACATAGAAATTAGGTGCAGGAGCAGGCCATTCGGCCCTTCGAGCCTGCACCGCCATTCAATATGATCATGGCTGATCATCCAATAGAGCTCTTCTCTTGGCGACTTCCGCAAGGTAGTCTCTGAATACGCTAATCTTATCTCCATCGTAGATGAGGTTTCTCTTTGGGCAACACCAAAAAGCATTTGATGCTTTAAAATCGAAGCTGACCAGCACACCATATAACCATATAACCATATAACCATATAACAATTACAGCACGGAAACAGGCCCTCTCAGCCCTTCCAGTCCGTGCCGACCATTTGTTTTCCCCTAGTCCCATCTACCTGCACTCAGACCATACCCCTCCATTCCCTTCATGTCCATATACCTATCCACTTTACTTTTAATTGTTAAAATCGATCCTGCCTCCACCACTTCTACTGGAAGCTCATTCCACACAGCCACCACCCCCTGAGTAAAGAAGTTCCCCCTCACGTTACCCCTAAACTTCTGTCCCTTAATTCTCATGTCATGCCCTCTTGTTTGAATCTTCCCTACTCTCAATGGGAAAAGCTTATCCACTAAAAAACTAACATATAATAGGAATAGTTTAGCATTAACTATCACTTAAAATTGTATGCTATCCCACCAAAAACAGTTATGATATTATTAAAAATTCAAATACGTGTTCATAACCTATAGTCCCCCCTTAACCTTCTGCGCTCCAAAGAATAAAGACCTAACTTGTTCAACCTTTCTCTGTAACATAGTTGCTGGAACCCTGGCAACATTCTAGTAAATCTCCTCTGTACTCTCTCTATTTTGTTGACATCCTTCCTATAATTAGGCGACCAAAATTGTACACCATACTCCAGAATTGGTCTTACCAATGTCTTGTACCATTTTAACATTACTTCCCTACTCCTATATTCAATGCTCTGATTTATAAAGGCCAGCACACCAAAGGCTTTCTTTACCACCCTATCTACATGTGATTCCACCTTCAGGGAACTATGCACAGTTATTCCTAGATCCCTCTGTTCCACATCATTCCTCAATTCCCTACCATTTACCATGTACGTCCAATTTTGATTTGTCCTGCCAAGATGTAGCACTTCACACTTAACAGCATTAAACTCCATCTGCCATCCTCCAGCCCACTTTTCCAAATGGCCCAAATCTCTCTGTAGACTTTGAAAATCTACTTCATTATCCACAACACCACCTATCTTAGTATCATCTGCATACTTACTTATCCAATTTTCCACCCCATCATCCAGATCATTGATGTACATGACAAACAACAGTGGACCCAACACAGATCCCTGAGGCACCCCACTGGTCACCGGCTTCCAACCTGACAAGCAGCCATCCACCATTACTCTCTGACATCTCCCATTCAGCCACTGTTGAATCCATCTTGCTACTCCGCCATTAACACCCAAAGATTGAACCTTCTTAACCAACCTTCCATGGGGAACCTTGTCAAAGGCCTTACTGAAATCCATATAGACAACATCCACTGCTTTACCCTCATCAATTTCCCTAGTTACCGCTTCAAAAAATTCAAGAAGGTTTGTCAAACATGACCTTCCAGGCATAAATCCATGTTGACTGTTCCTGATCAGACCCTGTTTATCCAGATGCTTATATGTATTATCTCTAAGTATCCTTTCCATTAATTTGCTCACCACTGACGTCAAACTAATAAGTCTATAATTGCTAGGTTTATTCTTTGAAACCTTTTTAAACAATGGAACAACATGCGCAGTGCGCCAATCCTCCGGCACTCTTCCCGTTTCTAATGACATTTGGAATATTTATGTCATAGCTCCTGCTATTTCTACACTAACTTCCCTCAATGTCCTAGGGAATATCCTGTCATGACCTGGAGACATAGAAACATAGAAACATAGAAATTAGATGCAGGAGTAGGCCATTCAGCCCTTCGAGCCTGCACCGCCATTCAATATGATCATGGCTGATCATCCAACTCAGTATCCCGTACCTGCCTTCTCTCCATACCCTCTGATCCCCTTAGCCACAAGGGCCACATCCAACTCACTCTTAAATATAGCCAATGAACTGGCCTCAACTACCCTCTGTGGCAGAGAGTTCCAGAGACTCACCACTCTCTGTGTGAAAAAAGTCTTTCTCATAGAGACTTATCCACTTTTATATTTTTCAAAAGTGTCAGTACCTCCTCCTCTTTGAATCTCATAGTTTCCATAGATACTCTACTTTTTTCCCTTACCTCACAGAGTTGAATATCCTTCTCCTTGGTGAATACCGAAAAAAATAAATTGTTCAATATATCCCCCATCTCTTTTGGCTCTGCAGATAGCTGTCCATTCTGGTTCTCTAATGGTCCAATTTTATCCCTCGTTATCCTTTTGCTATTAATATAGCTTTGGATTTACTTTCACCTTTCTTGCCAAAGCAACCTCATATCTTCTTTTAGCCTTCCTATTTTCTTTCTTAAGATTCTTTTTACCTCATTTACTCCATGCCTCCTATAATTATTGTAGATATCTCTCTTTTTTCGAAACAAGTGTCCAATTTCCCTTGAAAACCATGGCTCTTTCCAATTTTTACTATTTTCTTTCAACCTAACAGGGACATAAAGATTCTGTACTCTTACAATTTCCCCTTTAAATGTCCTCCATTTCTCTTCTACATTCTTCCCATGAAACAATTCACTCCTTTAAAATCCTTACGCATTCCCGCAAAGTTAGCCTTTCTCCAATCAAAAATCTCCACCCTAGGTCCAGTTCTGACCCTCTCCATAATTATATTGAAACTAATGGTATTGTGATCACTGGTCCCGACCTGATGGGAACACCTGATGGAACGAGCACACTTTGACAATTCAGACGTGTACCTTGATCTTTTAAATCTCAGGAACATTGCTGGAGATGGGACCCTGGGCTCGCCAGCCCAGCGACTGATGTCCAGAACAACGAGACCTCCAATTCCGATTGCTCAGCAGAAGCTGATACCGCAGGTGCTGAAGCCAGCAACTATCCAAAAGCGTATTCAGGAGAAACACGACATTCAGAAACGATCGCATGACAAATCAAGCAAACCACTTACGACTCTACTGCTGGGCCAGGTCATTTGTTTACAAACATTTATGGGACATTCCCATCTGGGTACTTTTGTCGGCCTGGCTGAAGAACCCCGATCTTACCTTGTGGCCTATGATGGTACCATATACCGCAGAAGTCGCCAACGTATGCTTGCTGTGAAGGAACCCCGTCCGCCACCAGCCGGTCCTTATGCTCCACCGTTTCAGTTCCAACCATTTGCTGCTGTACCTTCCACCGGCCCCAGCATGCCCCACACTCCACCACAACCAGTGGCTGTGACTAACCACGGAATTACCACTCCTGCATGCTCCCCCTGTCGGCCACCACGGATGTCCCCCGCTTCTTTCCCACTTCCAGTTTCACCCCCTCCCGTTAATCTTTCCGGTGAAGGGGGAGAGGGCTTGGTCTGTATGCGTTCAGGTTGTATTAGTAGACCGCCTTATAGATATGGCGAATTTGTTTAATTCTTATAGCATGGGTGCTCACTATACCCACTCTTTTGGGGGAAGGATGTATATTGGTTTATGCATGACAACCAATCATAATAGGCTAGCATCACTAACCCCACCTTACAGTACCATTTATATTAACACCCACTTCCTGTACTGCTCGGTTCTGGAAGCAGTCAGGATGCTCTGACAACTAACGGTCTACTATACTGCTATAGTTTGCATATTGATTAAAGATGATCATGAATTATATATAGTGTGACTTTCCTGTTTACAGAGAGATAGAGGGAGGGGGAGAGGGAGAGGGAGAGAGAGGGGAAGAGAGAGAGGGGGGAGAGAACAGAGAGAGAGAGCGAGGGGAGGGAGAGAGGGGGAAGGAGAGAGAGAGGAGAGGGGGAGGGAGAGAGAGAGAGGGGGAGTGAGAGAGAGAGGGGGAGAGAGAGAGAAAGGGGGGTGAGAGCGAGAGAGGGGAGAGAGAGAGAGAGGGGCGCGGCGGCAGCTCGCGGTGGCCTGATCTGAGGACGGTGAAAAGCATCGTGAGGAGCAGCTGATCGTGGCTTCCGCTAAGGGATGCACAACCACCAGCATGACAGAACCGGGCTGTGGTGGGGGGGGGGGGTGGGGGGCAGATGATTGGGTCTCCCCGGAGAGGAGGTCGGCCCCTGTGATGGGTCTAGAGGAGAGGGGAGGGAGGGAGGGAGGGAGGGAGGAGAGGGGAGGAGGTGAGAAGAGGAGGGGGGGTGGAGGGGAGCTGGGCGTGTTAGTGGGCTTCAAAATGCGAAGAGAGACAATAGCGGCTTCTGACTCTCTGAAAACCCACAGCTGGAATGAGCGGGTGGGCGGGGGAGGGACGGGGCTTCACGAGCTGCATGGGCAGCGTGTGTGTGTGTGTGAGATTTTGCATTTGAAACGTATCTCCTCGAAAACCAGACACAAAAACGCGGAGATGTTTGCATATTTCAGTAGGGATTTAATTTATGATTTCAGACATCACCTCCTCTCTAAATTTGGTCAATAACTTCCCCAGATTTTGAATAAAGTTGTTCACAAAACTTTTTTTTTTAAATCGCCGCCTACCAGCTGCTGACATCACACTGCCCACTTGCCCACCAATCTAGGCCCACCTGCCTCTTGGCCCCACCCCCCCGCCACTGTGGATGAATGCAGCTGCTGTCAATGCGCATGCACAGTTTTCCATGAAGTGCATTTGCCCACCCAACCCCTATTCTTCAAAATGTGCAGAAAGATCGAGCAGGTTCTGCAGAACAAAGATTCTACAGTTCCGCTATAGGATCTTTGTTCTGCAGATCTCAAACTCAGAGGCACCTCACGTGCTGAACCTTCCTGAGAGAGAGAGAGAGAGGAAAGAGAACTCTGGAGGCCTTCCGTGGGCGCTGGTCACCGCGTGGGGTCAGTGTATTGTGAACAATGATTGTATTGTTGTACTATAATGGTTGTATATAGTGCCATTTTTGATTATGGTTTGATGTGTTGTATTATATGATTGTGTCAATAAAGTTTTTGAAACTAAAAAAAAAATTAAAAAAAAAAAAAAAATTAAAGAGAGAAAGAAGGAGATGGAGAGATCCCAGCCTCTTAACTCCAGGCACCATGGTAGATCAATGCTTACGAAAATAATCCACTCTATGATCTTTGGCAGTCCAAAAGCGGTAAAGGAAAATAAAAAATCGCCCCATCCTCCCGTCTTCCCCGGCTAGTGATGTGATGGGGTCTGGACTAATCGGCGACAAGGTTTTCGCAAATCCCGTCCTCCGTTATTTGGCTTTTCGGCGTTGCACCAGTTCGGCTATTTGGCTTTTCAGCGTTACGCCGGTTCGGGTATTTGGCTTTTAGGCATCACGTCCATTAGGTTATTTGGCTTTTAGACGTTGTGAACGTGCATTAATAGCTAAGCAAGGATAGGGGCAGCAGATTTAGTCTATCTCCCGGATGTATCCATGCAAGAACATAACAGAATATTTGAGCTAAGTTAAGTTGACTACAATGGAACCAATTGTAGCCGGTACATTCTGCAATGAATCAGGGAAAGTTCAATTGATTTTTCTATTGTCTGAAAGCCTTATAACTTGGTCTGCTTGTCCATGCCAGAAACTTTCATCTAAGTCAAAAGATTATGGTTTACTTTGCCATTCTACAGACAGCAGTATCCTGCTAGTGTGACAGATGTTTTTCTTTACATGTCTTTGAATGGCAGGTCAAACTTTAATGAAATTACCAAATACAAAACCTTAAAATAAATTGAGACAAAAACACTTGCAAACATATGTCCTATTGGGCAAATTTCAAAAACAAGAACTAATCAATTTTATAGCTGTGTAAATGTAAATTTGAAAAATGATCATCTTGTGAAAATAAATGAATGCAGCATCGCTTATCAACTCCATGCTAATCATCTTCTTAACAAAAGGTGAGAGAATTAGCTTTTCTTAGCGACTAAAAAATCTTTTTGAAGGTTATAGATGACGGCAAAAAAATCTAATTAGCCATTTCCTAGTCAATAGGTGAAGCAGGCAAAAGGTCATTTAATTGTACACACGCATTATTCCTGTAAGTTTAAAGTTAATCAAATACCCTGTCTATCACTTTTTATTAGTAGATTATAAAATCTATTACTTGAAATGTTTTATTCGTAATTGCATGGCACACTAAATTATTTCATTAAACAGTTAGGCGGTACGGTAGCGCAGCAGTAGAGTTGCTGCCTTATAGCGCTTGCAGCGCCAGAGGCCTGTGTTCAATCCCAACTATGGATGCTGTCTGTACGGAGTTTGTACATTCTCCCCGTGACCGCGTGGGTTTTCTAGGAAATCTTCGGTTTCCTCCCACACTCCAAAGACGTACAAGTATGTAGGTAAATTGGCTTGGCAAATGTAAAAGTTGTCCTTGGTGTTTGTCGAATAGTGTTAATATGCAGGGATCACTGGTCGGCACAAACCCGGTGGGCCGAAAAGCCTGTTTCCACGCTGTAACTCTAAACCAAACTAAAAGTCAGATGTAAACATTCCGATGACCATTGGCATACAGATCCATCAGGAAGAATACTTCACTCTTGGAAAATCATTTTGAGCCATTCATATATTAATTTGTGATTGAGTATTATACAATACCATATAACCATATAACCGTATAACAATTACAGCACGGAAACAGGCCGTCTCGGCCCTTCCAGTCCGTGCCGACCATTTGTTTTCCCCTAGTACCATCTACCTGCACTCAGACCATACCCCTCCATTCCCTTCACGTCCATATACCTTTCCACTTTACTTTTAAATGTTAAAATCGATCCTGCCTCCACCACTTCTGCTGGAAGCTCATTCCACACAGCCACCACCCTCTGAGTAAAGAAGTTCCCCCTCACGTTACCCCTAAACTTCTGTCCCTTAATTCTCATGTCATGCCCTCTTGTTTGAATCTTCCCTACCCTCAATGGGAAAAGCTTATCCACGTCAACTCTGTCCATCCCTTTCATCATTTTAAAGACCTCAATCAAGTCCCCCCTTAACCTTCTGCGCTCCAAAGAATAAAGACCTAACTTGTTCAACCTTTCTCTGTAACATAGTTGCTGGAACCCTGGCAACATTCTAGTAAATCTCCTCTGTACTCTCTCTATTTTGTTGACATCCTTCCTATAATTAGGCGACCAAAATTGTACACCATACTCCAGAATTGGTCTTACCAGTATACAATATACAATATTTTATTCCCTGTCATTTTCACCTTAGTGAGGCTCAAATGAAACTCCATTTCCACAGCCATACAAACAAAGACAATTCCTACAAAACATACAAACAATTCAATTTACACAAACATCCATCACAGTGAATCTCCTCCTCACTGTGATGGAAGGCAAAGTGTTTTCTCTCCCCTGCACCATGTCTCTCCCGATGTCAAAACCCCAGGCGGGCGATGGTAAGTCCCACCTCCATTTAAGGCCGCGCCAGGCGATGTACGGCCCCTGCTCCAGGCCCAAAAGTAACAAAGTTGGAGCCCACGGCAATTAAAGCCGCACCGGGCGATGTACAGCTCCGCTCTGGGTCATTCCAACTCCGCGACACGGGCTGGAGAAGTTGCATTGCGGGAGCTCCGAAAAGCGGTCTCCCACCCGGACCCGCGAGCTCCTGATGTTCCGTCCACCGGTCTGCAGCTGGAGCCTCCAAGCTCCGGAGTCATGCCGCAGCAGCGAGCCACCACCGCTCCCCACACTCCGAAGCCGGCCAGCCCCACGATGGTGAGTAGTCCGCAGGCTCCGAAACTGGAGACCCAAGGTCATTCCACCTGGAGGCCGCTCCACGGTGCTAGGCCCCAACGACAACGGAGACCCGACAGTGCAAAGGTCGGGTCTCCAGTGCAGGGAAGAGGTTTTTTTAAGTTTCCCCCTCCACCCCCTGCCCCCCACATATGCACAGTTAAAAACAGTATTAAAAAACACGAACAACGACATTTAACTAGACAAAAAAAAAAAAAAAAAAGACAGACAGGCTGTAGGGGTCGCTGCAACGTGAGTCGCGCCGCCAAAACTTCAGTTATGGAAGTTCTACTGAATACATTGCATATATAAACGGCAGAGCCATATTTTCCTAAAAGAGAATTATTTAGGATGTATCTGGAAATATAGAATCAGAAGCTACATAAACATCAGAAACATTGGTACAGCATCATATGTTGTATTTTTCTAACTGAGCTTATTTTAGCTTAAAATATTTTTTTCCAACATGGATTATTTTTATGGGACATGAAATTTCAGTCATTTCATCTGTGCTAATAATATTGGTTGCTTTTAAAAGGCTTCTGCAGCAATTACTGAAAACAAATGTTGGCAATCACTTTTTGTTTTAAACACCGATGTACTGAATTAAATCGTACTTGTTAAATTTCACCATGGAACGATGAATTGGTAGACATATTTCTAATGTAGAAGAACTACATTTGTCATATGCAGTCATTGCTTGACAATAGACAATAGATGCAGGAGTAGGCCATACGCCCTTCGGCCCTTTGAGCCAGCACCACCTTTCACTGTGATCATTGTTTCACTGTGATCCACATTCAGTACCCCGTTCCTGCCTTCTTACCATATCTCCTGACTCCGCTATCTTTAAGAGCTCTATCCAACTCTCGCTTGAAAGCATCCAGAGAATTGGCCTCCACTGCCGAGGCAGAGAATTCCACAGATTCACAACTCTCTAGGTGAAAAATGTTTTCCTCATCTCCGTTCTAAATGGCCTACCCTTTATTCTTAAACTCTGGCCCCTGGTCCTGGACTCCCCCAACATCGGGAACATGTTTCCTGCCCCTAGCGTGTCCAATCCCTTAATAATCTTATATGTTTCAATAAGATTCCCTCTCATCCTTCTAAATTCCAGGGTATACAAGCCCAGCCGCTCCATTCTATCAACATAAGACAGTCCCGCCATCCTGGGAATTAACCTTGTGAACCTACGCTGCACTCTCTCAATAGCAGGAATGTCCTTCCTCAAATTTGGAGACCAAAACTGCACACAATACTCCAGGTGTTGAGATCCATTGATCTATCATATTTTTGAAAAATAGTCTGTATTTCTTATTCATCCACGCTACTAATCTTACACATAAACACTGGTGCGGGAAAACATGTCATCCAGTAGCTCCAGCTGAGAAACAGCTGTTCAATATCTATTTGTCATGACAACTGTGCAAGAGTAAACAGCATTTTAATAAATTCTAAATTAATTGGAATAACATTTTTCCTATTGAATCCAATCATTTTGGAATTAAAGGCAAATGTCATCCCCATAATTTGTTTCCTTCAGCACTGTGGGTGAATTACCACTCATCTTTATAATTAAAGAGGAGATGCAAAATTCAAACAAATTTCCAAATAATCAATGAACCATGCAGCTGCTATTTGGAATCCCTGCAGACCAAGATGGATTCCATTATTTCTTTCACTCAGGCAAGCTATATGAGTTAACCTAACCAAGCTCTGTACCAATCCTAAAGATATTTATTGCTCATCACTGCTTGATAAAATGATTTATTCGCAGGGCATAGAATTTTTTGACAAGACAAGACTCTTCTCCCGATTATTCTTATAAAAGTGGCAGTAGCCACCATCTCGACCTGTTGCAGTCATTCTTTTGAAGGTATTCCCACAGAGAATACAATGATTCAGATCTAGCAATGAAAACATAGTGATAATAACTTGGAAGGAAACCAGCAAGTAGTGTATGATTGTGTCGGAAGGAAGAGCAGATGCTGGTTTACACCGAAGACTGACACAAAATTCTGGAGTAACTCAAAGGCTCAGGCAACATCTCTGGAGAAAAGTAATATGTGATATTTCGGGTTGAGAACATTATGATTTCCTGTTCTGGCATAAACACTTTGGGCCATGAACTCCCATGTGAATACTTGACTAAAGATTTGCTCTGCCTGGCTGCAGCCTTGCAAGTGTAGGCTACATTTAGATCCATAGGGTCATACAGTACAGAAGTTGGTCTTTGGGCCCAGCTTGCCCATGTGCCCCATCTACACTAGTTCCACCAGGTCCATATCCCTCTAAATCTTTCTTATCCATGTTCCTGTCCAAATGCCTTTAATTTTTTTTATAATTTCTGCCTCAACTACCTCCTCCACAGCTCATTCCATATACCCAATGTGAAAATGTTGCCCCTCAAATTCCTATTAAATATTTCCCCTATTACCTTAAACCTGTCCTCTGGTTCTTGATTTCACTATTCTTGGAAAAAGAATATGCATCTACCCTATTCATTCCCCTCATGATCTTACACACCTCTATAAGATCACCTCTCATCCTACTGCAGTCCTAGCCTGTCCAACCTTCCCCCATCGCTCAGGCACTCAAGTCCTGGCAATACCCTCATAAATCGTCTGTGCACTTTTTCCAACTTAACAACTCTTTTCTATAACGGGGTGGCCAAAACTGAACACAATGTGGCCTCACCGGTGCCTTGTACAACAGTAACATAACACCCCAACATCTATACTCAAAACCTTGACTGATGTGTCGAAAGCCTTCTTGACCACCTAATCTACCTGTGATGTCACTTTCAATGTACTTGCACTCCTAGATCCCTCTGCTCTACAAAACTCCCCAGAGCTCTGCCATTTACTATCAAGGTCCTGCCATGGCTGGACATCCCAAAATGCAACAAATTTATCTGCATTAAACTCCATTAACCATTCATCTGCCTCAACTGTTCAAGATCCAGCTGTAACCTTTGATAGCCATGTGGTTATCTACAATACAACCCACTTTGGTGTCATCTGCAAACCAGCAAATCATGCCTTGTACATTCTCATCCAAATCATTGAAATAGATGACAAACAGTAATGTGCCCAGCACTGATCCCTGTGACACACCACTAGTCACAGGCCTCCAGTCCGAAAAGCAAACTTCTACCATCACTCTCTGCTTTCTGACCTGAAGCCAATTTTCTATTCAGTTGGCTAGTTCTCGAATCCTATGTGATCTAACCTTCCAGAGCAGCCTACCATGATGAACCTTGTCAAATGTCTTGCTGAATGCCTGTAGAAAACGTCTATAGCTCTGCTCACTTTTGGTTATATTTTTAAAAAATTGTATCAGATTCATGAAACACAATCTCCCACATGTTGACTATCAATAATCAGCCTTTGTCTATCTAAATGTATGTACATCTTATATTTCAGAATACTCTCTAGTAACTTTCTGACCATAGATGTTAGACTCACTGCCCTATAATTTCCAGGATTTTCCTTGCAATCTTTTGTGGGAATCATGTCATGATTATGGGAGCATTTCGTACCGTGGAAATTGAAATTGTCCGAGTAAAGATTTCCTTCAAAGGTTCAAAGCTTCAAAGGTATTTTACTGTCACGTGTACCAATTAAGGTACAGTGAAACTCAATTTACCGCATACAGTCATACTAGAAAAAGCAACAAGGCACACAACTACTTCAAAGTTGACATAAACATCCACCACAGCGGATTCACACATTTCTTACTATGATGGAAAGCAATAAAGTCTAAGCTTCTTCACTCTTTATTCTCCCGCAGATGGGGCAGGTGAACCATCCACAAACAGGGCGATCTAAGCTCCCGCAGCCAGCGATCGACACCCCCACATTGCAGTAGTAGGAGCTCCAATGATCAGGTCAATGCTCCTGCGGCCTGGAGCACACGAAGCCAGTGTTAGGCCGCAGTGTGGACGGACATACGATACGGAAAAAAATCGCATCTCAGTTGAGGTAAGAGATTTTTTTTAAGTTGCCCACGACCTGCCCCCCTCCCCCCCCCCCCCCCAACGCCTCACATAAAACAGTTAAAGAACACTAAAACATTTAACACGTTCTAAAAAACAACAAAGAAAGAAAAGGACGAGACAGACTGTTGTCGAGGCAGCCATTCCTTCTGTACTAGGCTAAACATGTCTGGTTTCATTTAGTTTTATTTAAGAGATACAGTGTAGAAACAGGCCCTTTGGCCAACCGAGTCTGCGCTGACCAGCGATCCCCACACATCAACACTATCCTACACTGACTAGTGACAATTTTACATTTGTACCAAGCTAATTAACCTACAAACCCCTATGTCTTTGGGGTGTGGGAGGAAACTGAAGATCTTGGAGAAAACTCAAGTGGTCAAGGGGAGAATGTACAAACTCTGTGCAGACAGCACCCGTGGTCGGGATTGAACCCGGGGTCTCTTGCGCTGTAAGTGGTGTAAGGCAGCAATTCTACCGCTACGCCACCATGCCGTCCCATGAAGTCAAGTATTTGGACACCTGCATGTTCTGTTTTTTAGTAATAAGGCTGCGCTGCTGGGGTAAAGGCAGATACTGCATCACAATACCCACTGTGAAAACATATGTCCCTGTCAAATATGATAGAGTATAAAAAGGTTGCTTGCTTGAGTCTGTAGAACAGTCTCTTGCTTGACTGTTCTCTGTGTCTGACAAGTTATTGCAAATAAAGAGGAAGTTAACTCCCCCTCACATCTCGTGTAAATTATTCCAACACCTTCTTAAATAGAGGCATAACATTTGCCACCTTCCAGTCTTCTGGCACCTCACCTGTATTTAATGATAACTCGTAAATCTCAGCCAGGACACCTGCAATTTCATCTCTAGCTTCCCACAGTGTCCTCTGATATATCTGATCAGGCCCAGGAGATTTGTCTACCTTTATACGCATTGACATTCAGCACTCTTTGATCATAGTACTATCTCCCTCAAGACACTTCCTCTCCTGAAGTCAGAGTACCGTGACCTCTTTCCATTTGTCTCAGCATTATCCCTTTTCTGCTCACCTTAACATAAATATTCTGTTTACAATGTGATTCACGAGGTGATCCTTGTATAAATAGCAATTGATGCAAGAGGGATTGATTGCAATTTGATAATCTCCAAGCTGCCATGGATGCAGCAAATTAAAACATATGAGGTTTAAAGACTCCTAGACAGCCAAATTCTGCATGGGAATTCAGCTTGCTCTGTAATAGGTACCCATTAAATCCTAGTGCTGGTTTGAAGGTTTTAGAAAAATACTAAACAAATTCTCATCCACTAAATATGATAGTAAAAACCACATGCATGTTAAAAATTGCAACCCTAGTTAAAATTTCCAGGCTAAAAGTAATCTGCTCCAAATAATAATAAATAAAGTAGGCTTTGTGAAGCAAGAGCACATCTGAAAGTTAGCCAAAGTAAATCTACAGTACAATAGACTAATTATCTAATACAGACATCATTGATGATTGATAACATACAATGAACAATATTATGTGGAAAACATGTATTTAACTAAGTACTGGTAATTGGAATAACATATCCAAGAAGACTTTGAAATGTGTACTGTCATAGCCTCGTACCGCATGTAAACGTGCCGTTTGCCCAACTTGCCCATGCTGACCAAGATGCCCATCTAAGCTGGTCCCACTTCCACATTTGGTCCATTTCCCTCTCAACCTTTACTAAACCTGAACCTGTCCAAGGGTCTTTTACGTGCTGTTATAGTATCTGTTGTATCTACAGGTACCTTTGGCAGCTCATTACATACATCCACCACCATCTGAGTGGAAATAATTGACCTTCAGATTCTATTAAATCTTTCCCTTATCACCATAAACCTGTTTTCAGGTTCTTGATTCCCTACACCATGTCACATATACACAGTATTTATCCCAGCAATTTCCCTCATAATTTTACACACCTTCTATAATATCACCCCTTAGCTTCCTTCGCTCCAAAGAATAGTCATAACTTACCCAATCTCTCCCTAACGCGCACGGCCTCAAGTCCTAACAACATTCTCTGTACTCTTTCTAGATTAATAACACCTTTCTTATAGCAGGATGACCAAAACTGAACACAATATTCCAAACATGGCCTCACTAATATCTTGTATAACTATAATATGAAACCCAACCTCTATAGTCAATTTTACTGAATGTATGCCTTCTTGTCACCTTCCTCTCAGCTAATAATGAACCATTCTACATTTCCTAAGCATCGTCTGCTTTGATCTTTCGTTTTCAAGCCTTACGCCTCCATATCTCTGCACTCCCTCTCCCCTGTCTCTCAGCATGAAGAAGGGTCTCGACCTGAAATGTCACCCATTCCTTCTCTCCAGAGATGTTGCCTGTATCGCTGAGTTACTCCAGCATTTTGTATCTGTTTATACTCAATAACCTGACCAATGATGGCCCATGTACCAAAAACCTTTTTTACCACTCTATCTACCCGTCAGTCCACTTTCAGGAAAGTATGTACTTGCGCTCCTCAATCCCGCTGCTGTATAAACCAAGAATCTTGCCTTTTAATTTGAAGTCCTGCCTTGATTTGATTTCTCATAAAGCAACAACTTGCACTTGTCTGCATTAAATTCCATTAGCCATTCCTCAACCCACGTGTCCAGCTGCTCAAGAGTCTGCTGCATTTAAGATTATCATCTTCACTGTTTCCAATATCACCTGCTTAGTGTTTTCTGCAAACTTACTCATCAGCCTTGTACATTTTCATCCAAATATATATATATGGTCTCTCTCTCTCTCACTCTCTCTCTCTCTCTCCCCCCTCTCTCTCTCCTCTCTCTCCTCTCTTCCTCTCTCCCTCTCTCCCTCTCCCCCTCTCCCTCCTCTCTTTCTCCCCTCCTCTCTCCCCTCTCCTGTCTGTCTGTCTGTCTGTCTGTCTGTCTGTCTGTCTGTCTGTCTGTCTGTCTCTCTGTCTGCCCGCCCGTCTGTCCGTCCGTCTGTCCATGCATTCATCCATCCATCCATCCATTTTTATGTGCTGCATATAACAACATGTGTAGTCCTTCTTTGTCAGATCTCCTCATAGGAGAAAATTCTAATAATTCTTCGACAAAAGAACAGCGACGCCCCTTCCTGCACCAGTGCACTGATTGGCCACGTCCACTGTCAGTCACCGTCAGCGTCCACCTTTGCCCGGCGCGGCTTCCAGTCGGCGCGGCTTCTGGTCAGCGCGGCTTCCGGTCGGCACGGCCTCTGGTCAAGGCAACCTCCAATCAGAGGAGTGGCAATCTCGAGATCCTGGGGAGGTGAGGAGGAAGCTTGGGGGATTGAGGGAGAGGAGGGGATTGGGAGGGAGAGGGAGGGGAAAGTAGGGGAGGTGAGGAGGGAGTAATGTGGATAGAGGGATAGGAGGGTGGTAGGGAGGGGAGAGGAGTTATGAAGGGAGGGATGGAGTGACTGAGGGTATGGGAAAAGAGAGGGAGGGTGAAGAGGTGGGGGAGAGTGTGCTGGGGATGAGGGGAAATGAGCCGCGCCTGTGCAGTTGGAGGCTATGGATGAGTGGTGGAATATTGCGTTGGAGGAATGGGTTGCGTTGGGGGACCAGGCCTCTCGTGTGACAGGACCAGGCCTCCCGTGCGTCCACTTAGTCCAGTTAGATGACAACATTTGTGTCCAACAAGGTCTATAAAAATGTTTCTTATTTTTAATGCTGCTTAGTCAAGCAATAAATGAAAAATTAAATTATCAAATAACTTTGAGACTCAATTCTTTACATAAAGCAGACTTCAAGAGCATATGGTCTGTAAATATTGATAATTCAATTCTGGATGCAATATGACCACACTCGAGAGTCACTGAAGATAAAAATGTGTGCATAGACTCTTCAATGTAGCAAGTTTATGAAAACCTCATTTTGGTTCATGGGGGGGGGGGGGGGGGGGAGGAGAGACAATCTTCACTTAAGTGTTGAGAGATTTCTAATAGTGACCTTCTGTATGAGCAATGTTGTCTTTGTGATCAGAACAATTGAAATTATATGCTACATTTTATGAAAGGATAATGCAATTTATCTGTATAATTATTTCAGTACAGGGAATATATGCTTTAAAATTGAAATTATATGAAAAGGAGAGAACTGCTGGAATCTCTTATCTTCTTTGATTTGATTTCCTTCTTTTTCAGCTCCAATGAAGGTTTATCAACCTAAAACATTTGTTCTCTTTCCATGGATGCTGTCTGACTGACTGATTGGTTCCAGCATTTCTTTTTAGTTTAGTTGTTTTTTGTTTAGAGATGTAGCATGGAAACAAGCCTTTTGGCCCACTGAGTCAACACCGTCCATCAATTGCTTGTTCTCACTAGTCAAGGTTATATACTGCTCTCTCAAGCACTCCTGGTACCTCTATCCCAAGGCAAATATCCTAGAAATCCATGTTCTTTTGGGATGTGGGAAAAAAAATAAAAACGGAGCAGCACCCGGATGAAAGTCATGCAGTCATGGGGATAATGTGTAAACTTCACACATACAGCACCCAAGGTCAGGATCAAGCCAGGGTCTCTGGTGCTGTCACTCAGCAGCTCTACCAGCAGTGTCACTTTATTTCTAGTTTCCAGCAATAGGGGTATTTATTTGCTGAACATGGTGAACTGGCATTCTATCAGGAGTGGATAAAAATGGTCAACTACATGCTGTCATATTATCTGATTGTGTTTTAGTTTAGTTTCAAGATACAGTGTGGAAACAGCCCCTCGGCCCAACAAGTCCACGCCGCTCAACAGTCACCCAGTGCAGTAGTTCTATCCTACACTTTAGAGACAATTTACAGAAGCCAATTAACTTACAAACCCACATCTCTTTGGAGTGTGGGAGGAAACCGGAGCACTTGGAGAAAACCCACGCTGTCACAGGGAGAATGGACAAACTGCATGCAGGCAATACCCATGGTCAGGATCGAACCTGGGTCTCTGGCACTGTGAAGCAGGAATACCACTGCTGCACTACTGTGCCACCCTAGGTGCTGTGAAGCATGATGATTTTAGATGTCAGACGGTATTGATGAAGATTCTTGGTTCGACAAGGAATAGGGATGTGTTTTCCAGTTATTTATGGCTGAAAATGTGGGACTCTGCATTTGAAGGTGCATTAATTTGAAGTCCTTGAACTTCTAAAAGCACTGCAAGTGTCTCAGGATTTGTCTCCTGTCATTGGCATCCCTCTGGTGCAACTGCCTTGTAGCAGTGTATATGGAGGATATGTTGGTCCACTGGACACACAGAACATCTCTTCCTCCATTTCATCTCCCCCTTCATTGCTTTCAACTCTCCTAATAAGGCTTTAAGTGAGCCGCCTTGATTTCAAATTGTTTTTGTTTTACCATGTTTCATAATTTAAGAAATCTGTTCGATATGATTTACTGCTTCCCAAATGCTCTTCATAATATTAATTGGTTTACAGAGCCATCTACTGGACATTTTGTGGACAAGCTCATGGTGAACTGACATTCAATCAGGACTGAATAAAGATGACCAACTACAGTGCATTGTGATCAAAAGGCCAATCACATTTTAAGAGCATGAACTCTACGAGGAACAGTTTGTTTAAATGTTTGCAGCTATTGTGTTAGAATTATGGCCCTGTCTCACGGTGCGAGTTGACCCACGAGGTACCCCGAGTGAAAGACTCGTGGTTGTGTACGAGACTTCAAGTTTATGATCAAGTGTTTAACTGAGTTCCCACGGGTATGTCATTGCTGCGATGTTCCAACTTCCTCTCCCGAGTTACCAAGTTTCTCTCCCGTTACTCTTGAGCCAACCGTGAATGAAGGTAAGTTTTAATAAAGCAACAATGTTAAAGAAGACATCTCCATCCTGTGGCGTTGAGTTAAAAATAAATTCAGCATGGCCGCATCTATTGATATGACCTACAAAGGGAAAATACGCACCCTCCAGTGCCAGAGCAGTTATACTTATGATTTGTTTGAAACACACATCACGTAGTTAGAAGACCAGCGGGCGGAGTTTATTATATTTTAATTGAATTTACTGTCAGGTCCACACACTGCGGGGAGATGGGAGATGAAATCTTTGAATGTGGACGGATGTCTCCGTGCCTGCTCGTTCTAAGCGGTCAGAAGAGGTGAAAAGGTGAAGAGCGAACTGGTCGAGATGAAAGAGCAGGTTGAGGGCTCAATGATCATTTTGTTCATACAATTGAGG
The DNA here is from genome assembly GCA_035221665.1 of Okamejei kenojei. NCBI lineage: Eukaryota > Metazoa > Chordata > Chondrichthyes > Rajiformes > Rajidae > Okamejei > Okamejei kenojei. The sequence continues at coordinate 26,048,439 of CM069137.1, read as the reverse complement.
AAGTTGTGACTAAATCTGAAGCACAAACCGAGTGCTTTGGAAAATCGTTTCAATTCCGTCGGCACCAACCACGGAAGAAGAGTTTGAAGCTCTTGAAGGTGCAGGTTTAACTAAATACATAAGCACTGCAGCTTTGATTTCGTAGTAAGCATGGGTCAATATCGACCTTCGCTTCACGAACAACTTTTCCCTTTGGAGGCCAAGGAGATTGTAGATGCTGGAGTCTGGGACAAAAGCAAACTGCAGGAAGAAGCCAACGGCCAGGCAGCATCTGAGAAACAGGTAGTCACCTTTAGGGTCCCGGCCTGAAACATTCGTGTACATTTTATGATTTCCCTCCAAAGATGCAGTCTCCCGTGCTTTGTTTGCACAACTCTCTCCCCTTTCTCTCCCAACATGGGGGGGACACACAAGATAGTTTAAATGGACCTTACCGCCATTTCATGCTTCTGTTGCGCATAATTCAGCAGTAAAACCTCTCTTCCCCTTACCCAGCGACGCCCGATTCCACGCACCCCCACGTTCACATCGACGAGGGAAGAATGAGTGAAGAAGGGTCCCGACATCTTCACATCATTTGAAGCAGATATTCAACAGCAATGAGGTAAAACGCCCTCGATTGAGCAGGTCGCGTGCTGATGTTGAAATCACATTTTATTTACTCATCTTTTTTTACTCTGTCCAGCTGCCGATGTGCCCACGGGTTAACACGTTAGACTCACGAGACACTAAGGTCAACGCACGGGCCCTACGTTATTACAACGAGTTAAAATGTTTCAATTTTTATCTTGAACAGTGAATTTGACTCGTGGAAAAAATCAAACATGTTTGATTTTTTTCACGAGTTATCGAGTTTCACGGGTACCTGCCGTTAGCGCCACGAGTGGACTAGTTGATCGCGCAAGTTCCGACGTTGCCGCTACGTTCCTGGTACGTGATCACCACGAGTGAAAACTCGGGGTCACTCGTGGGCCAACTCGCACTGTGAGACAGGGGTTTTAAGTACCTGCTATTCATTGCCAGGTACCTTGAAAATGATTCTTTATTATTCTAAATTTCAGAGGCTTATAGGCATGCCAGTTTTATTGTTTTTAAATCATCAGTCGAGTACAATTGTACAAAATTGATAGGAACAACCGATTATTATTGTCATCTGTGTTACTAATGGAACAATTCAGTCACCTTCATCTCTTTCTTTTGATTGAGTACCATTTCCTGCTGGCAGCAATGGAAAATTACCTAATTGTTTGCCACATCAGAGGCCTTTTGGAGTACTAACGTGACTTCTCAAAGATTATTCTGTGCTTGGCAACCCTACTGTGCACAATTGTTCAATGTGTGTAGACACTAAAAGCTGGAGTAACTCAGCGGGACACGCAGCATTTCTGGAAAGAAGAAATGACTGGAGCATCGGGTCGAGACACTTCTTCAGACTGGTTAGGGATAAGGGAAATGAGAGATATAGACGGTGATGTGGAGAAATAAAGAACAATGAATGAAACATGTTGAAAAAAGTAACGATGATAAAGGAAACAGGCCATTGTTAGCTGTTTGTAGGATGAAAATGAGAAGCTACTGTGACTTGGGTGGGGGAGGGATAGAGAGAGAGGGAATGCCAGGGCTACCTGAAGTAAGAAAAATCAATATTCATACCACTGGGCTGTAAGCTGCCTAAACAAAATATGAGATGCTGTTCCTCCAATTTGCATTTAGCCTCACTCTGATAATGGAGGAGTGTGAGGACAGAAAGGTCTGTGGAGGAATGGGAAGGAGAATTAAAGTGTCCAGCAACCCAGGTGATCAGGTAGGTTCAGGTGGGCTGAGCGAAGGTGTTCTGCGAAATGATCACCCAGTCTGTGTTTGGTCTCGCTGGTGTATAAGAGGCCACATCTTGAACAACGGATGTAGTAGATGAGGTTGGAGGAGTGAAACTTTGTCTAACCTGAAAGGACTGTATGGTCCCCAGACAGAGTCGAGGGAGGAGGTATGGCGACAGGTGTTGCAACTTCTGTGGTTGCAGGGGAAGGTACATGGGAGGGGGTGATTTGGGTGGGAAGGGATGAGTTAACCAGGGAGTTACGGAGGTAATGGTTTCTGCGGAATGCGGAATGGGGTGAAGATGCGAAAATATGGCGTAGTCGAATCCCGTTGGAGGTGATGGAAATTTTGGAGGATTATGTGTTGTATGAGACAGCTGATGGGGTGGAAGGTAAGCACTAGAGGGATCTGTCTCTATTGGCTGGTGTGTGTTGGATTATTTTTTCCATAGGATTTATGCCTGATATGAAGCCTTGTCTACCAGTCGGACACTACGATGCCGTATTACTCAATACCAAGTGGGAAGGCCTGGAAGCCTACTCAGTCACACTTTACCAGGCATTCCTGGGACTAGTTATATACCAAAGACACTGTTCCAGCGACACAGGGTCGGAGACCTAATAGAAATCACAGCAGGTAGGCCTTCCCCAACGCATACGAACTCTCGCCACAAGAGTGTAGTTTGAGCAGCCAGTTCAGCACAGTGAGTTGGATAGGCCCTTTCCACCACTCACCAATGGCGTTCCACTAATTTCTATGTTTTCTATCTAAACCATTCCCCCAACGCAATATTCCACCACAAACCCATAGCCCCCAACTGCGCAGAGACGGCTGTAGGGAAATCTGAACTGAATCCAGCTGACATTTTATTGAGAAATCATCATCAGATATACATATTATAACATTGTGTGAATATAGAGAGAGCTGATTAGTGTTGATCCGAGAATAATAAAGAGTATATTATAGAAGAATGGGAACATCTGCAGACCCTGACAATTAAGTGCAAAATGCATAGAATGGATTGGATGAATACAAACCACACATAAACATTGTACATAATGTTGCAAAGCTTTACTTTGCTGGATGTTGATTGGATTAAGCATTGAGCCTTGTCTGGTTTTCTTGCATATCAGGGCATGTTGATTTCCTCTGAGAAACACTGTTTGAATACAATGTATTAGCCACTGTATTATTGGGTCAGGGTCTTTAAAGCAACATTCTTTAAAAGAAATGTTAATGTATTAAAATGCTAGAAGTATTATTGAATGAGTAATGACAAAAATAAAGCAACAGCGGTTATTTGAAAGCAGTCAAAAACCTGTCAAAAATCTTGGTTTTTTGAAAGCTGTCAGAAATCTGTGTTCAAAATGGAGTCTTTCTTCTCGACTGAAATAATCACAATGAAATTTATTTTTGCGACTGTAAATGTTAATGTATTAAATTCCTCAAAGTATTATTGAAACTGTAATGACAATAAAAAGCTGTTTTTGAAATTAAACGTTAAACGTTAAAAGTTAAACCTGAAAATCTTTAAAGCAATGTTAATGTATTAAAATGTTCGAAGCAAAAGGAATAAAATTAAGTTAAATCGGACTCTTATCTTTAAAGATGTGGAAGTCAGCATGAAGCTTCCTTCACAAAGTGAGAATGACAAAGAAACAGAGAAACATAGAAAATAGGTGCAGGAGGAGGCCAATCGGCCCTTCGAGCCAGCACCGCCATTCATTGTGATCATGGCTGATCGTCCGCTATCAATAACCCGTGCCTGCCTTCTTCCCATATCCCTTGACTCCACTAGCCCCTAGAGCTCTATCCAACTCTCTCTTAAATCCATCCAGTGATTTGGCCTCCATGCCCTCTGTGGCAGGGATTCCATAAATTCACAAATCTCTGGGTAAACAAGTTTTTTTCTCAGCTCAGTCTTAAATGACCTCCCCTTTATTCTAAGACTGTGGCCCCTGGTTCTGGACTCACCAACATTGGGAACATTTTTCCTGCATCTAGCTTGACCAGTCCTTTTATAATTTTATATGTTTCTATAAGATATCCCCTCATCCTACTAAACTCCAGTGAATACAAGCCCAGTCTTTTCAATCTTTCCTCATATGGCAGTCCCGCCATCCCAGGGAGCAATCTTGTGAACCTATGCTGCACTGCCTCTATCACAAGGATGTCCTTCCTCAAATTAGGAGACCAAAACTGAACACAATACTCCAGATGTGGTCTCACCAGAGCCCTATACAACTGCAGAAGAACCTCTTTACTCCTACACTGAAATCCTCTTGTTATGAAGGCCAACATTCCATTAGCTTTCATCACTGCCTGCTGTACCTACACGCCAACTTTCAGTGACTGGTGTACAAGGACACCCAGGTCTCGCTGTACCTCCCCCTTACCTAACCTAACCCCATTGAGATAATAATCTCCCCCCTTGTTTTTGCCTCCAAAGTGGATAACCTCACATTTATCTATAATATACTGCATCTGCCACGCATCTGCCCACTCACTCAACCTGTCCAGTTCCCACCGTAACGTCCTAACATCCTCTTCACAGTTCACACTGCCACCCAGCTTTGTGTCATCCGCAAACTTGCTAGTGTTGCTCCTAATTCCTCTTCCAAATCATTAATATACACGGTAAACAGCCCCAACACCGAGCGTTGCGGCACGCCACTCGCCACTACCGACCCGTTCACTCCTACACTTTGCTTCCGGTCTGCCAACCAATTTTCTATCCATGTCAACACCCTACCCTCAATACCATGTGCTCTAATTTTAGTCACCAGTCTCTCGTGTGGGATCTTATCAAAGGCTTTCTGAAAGTCTAGATACACTACATCCACTGGCACCCCTTCATCCATTTTACCTGTCACATCCTCAAAAAATTCCAGAAGATTAGTCAAGCATGATTTCCCTTTCATAAATCCATGTTGACTTGGACTAATCCTTTTACTGCTATCCAAATGCTCCATTATTACCTCTTTAGTAATTGACTCCAGCATCTTTCCCACCACCGAAGTCAGGCTAACTGGTCTGTAATTTCCCGTTTTCTCTCTCGCTCCTTTCTTGAAACATGGGATAACATTAGCTATCCTCCGATCCACAGGATCCTGAATCTATTGAACATTGGAAAATGATCACCAATACGTCCACTATTTCTAGAGCCACCTCATTGAGGACCCTGGGATGCAGACCATCAGGCCCAGGGGATTCATCATCCTTCAGTCCCATTAGCCTACCCAATACTATTTCTCGCCTAATGAAAATTTCTTTCAGTTCCTCTAACCCCTTAGATCTTCTGTCCTCCAGTACATCGGGGAGATTCTGTGTGTCCTCTTTAGAGGAGACAGATCCGAAGTACCCATTCAACTCTTCTGCCATTTCCTTGTTGCCCATAATTATTTCACCCGTGATTGCCTTCAAGGGACCCACATTTGACTTTGCTACTCTTTTTTCCTTAACATATCTAAAGAAACTTTTACTGTCCTTCTTTATATTCCTGGCCAGCTTCCCCTCGTACTTCATCTTTTCAGCCTGTATTGCCCTTTTTGTTTCCTTCTGTTGTCCTCCGAAAGTTTCCCAATCTTCTGGCTTCCCGCTACTATTTGCTGTGTTGTACATATTTTCTTTTAGCTTTATTCTATCCCTAACTTCTCTTGTCAGCCACGGTTGCCTCCTACTCCCCTTAGAATCTTTCTTCCTTTTGGAATGAAATGATCCTGCGTCTTCCGGATTATGCCAGAAATTCCTGCCATTGCTGTTCCACCTGCTAGGATCCCTTTGCAGTCTACTTTGGCCAGCTCACTTCCCATGCCTTCATAGTCCCCTTTGTTCAACTGCATCACTGCCACTTCCGATTTAATGTTCTCCTTCTCAAATTGCAGATTAAAACTAATCATATTATGATCACAACCTCCAAGCGGTTCCTTTACCTCGAGTTCTCTTATCATATCTGGTTAATTGGACAACACTATATCCAGAATTGCCTTTTCTCTGGTCGGCTCCATTACAAGCTGCTCTAAGAATCCATCTCGGAGGCATTCTACAAACTCCCTTTCTTGGGGTCCTGAACCAACCTGATTTTCCCAGTCTACCTGCATATTGAAATCCCCCATCACCACAGTGGCATTACCTTTGTTACATGCCAGTTTTAATTCCTGCTGCAACTTACAGCCTACATCCGGGCTACTATTTGGGTGTCTGTAAATAACACCAATTAGTGTCTTCTTGCCTTTACAATTCCTCAACTCAATCCACAGTGACTCTACCTCATCAGTCCATATGTCTTCCTTCGCACGGGACTGAATTCCATCCCTCACCAGCAGAGCTACCCCCCTCCTCTGCCCACCTGCCTGTCCTTTCTATAGGATGTATAACCCTGAATATTGTTCCCAATCCCGATCCTCCTGCAGCCACGTCTCAGTAATCCCCACAATGTCATTTCTACCAACCTCTAACTGAGCCTCAAGCTCATCTACTTGACTTCTTATACTTTGCGCATTCATATACAATACTTTTAATTCCTTACGCATTTCACCTTTCACATCGATCCCTATTACACTTGGCCATACTCTGCTATCCCTTTGTGAGCTTCCTTTCCCAGTTAATTCTGGGGTAATTAACCATCCCTTTACTCTCTTTCCCTTTAACTCCATCTTCGACTATCTCATTTGACCGTTGCGAATTTTCTGGAAAGATGAGCTGGGGAGCTCGCGTGAGTTCAGGGAAGCTCACGAGATCTAGCGGGAGCTGGAGTACAGGACCTGACTTGCTCATCTTTTGAAGAACTGGAGGGGGGGAGAGGGGTTAGGGGATGACGTCACTCGCAGCGCGTGGAACACAGCGAAAAACGGGGGTGGGGGGGTAGAGGGGTCAAAGGGTGACGTCATTCGCAGCACGTGGAATACAGCGTGCAGCAGAGCCATTGTGATGTACCCATCTCGTTTATTTTCAAAGTTATTTCGGATTTGTGAACATTTACCAAAAATAACTCGAGAAATAATGCATGAAATTTTCAGATAAGGAGATTTTTTATTTCACGGCATAAATCTCTATCGGAATATGTAAAAATGTCATCGTTAGCACGTCGTTTCTTCGAAAAGATATGAATCACGCACAAACACATAAATACACATCCATGATCAGAGTTTTATAGTTATATATAAGGATATGGATGGATATAGATGATACAACAGTCCAGCTGGCTTTTTGGTGTTGCTATGGAAGGGCATAGCAGTGGGGTCAGTGTAAGAGGTCTGGCAAACTGGTAGATCCAAAATCATGATGGAAGTGAGGAGAAGGGTACATTTGACCTAAGTATGTTGACTTTTAAAAAATTCCCTCATGGTCTTATGTTAATGAGAACACGTTAAGAAGAGTTGGATAAACCATTTAGGGATCTCTTGGTCTGTCCACTTTCCAATAGCCTAATTCAAGCACAAGTTTCCATTTGTGAATGCACAAGAATAAGACTCAGATTTAAACATTGTCTTTGGAGGTTCCCTTTTCCATTTGTTTTTAAAAATCAAATTGCTGGGTGATGCATATCCAGTCTATTCCAACTGTATTGTATGCTAAGGTAATGGGGTTTTTTAAGAAACAAAAAAAATCCATATTTACAGGGGAGTTCATTTCCAACTATTCCTTTGCTTTCATTCTAATAATCTTTGTTTTATCAACTCCTCTGAATAGTACATATTAACAACAACAATGCAGCATAATTCAAAACAAGATTGGGTTGAAAGACAATTTCCAAAATTTGCTGTGTGTTTTATGAAAATATTATTTCCCTGACTGGAAGATCTATCTGTGTTCGACAGCAATATTGCGTGAAAAAGAAAGTTCTAATCTCATGCCTTAGTATTGATTATTAATGACGATGACATGATGAAATAGGTTTTAAAGATTTATCTCAAGATTTTTTCCCCTAACTTCATATTGAATAATACTGTTTGATAAAGTCCCGCATGTAATGCTGTTAAACGACATGAGAGCCCATGGTATTAGAAAGAAGATATTAGCATGGATGGAAGATTGGCTGAATGGCAGAGGGCAAAAAGTGGGAATAAATAAGGCTTTTTCTCTTTGCTGCCGGTGACTAGAGGTGTTCCACAGTGGTCTGTGTTGGATATGCTCCTTTTCACATTGTAAATTCATGATTTGGATGATTGAATTGATGGCTTTGTGGCCAAGTTTGCGGATGAGTCCAGAACCAGGGGGCAAAGTTTAAGAATAAGTGGTAAGCTATTTAGAAGGGAGATGAGGAAAAACCTTTTTTCACACAGAGAGTTGTGAGTGTGTGGAATTCTCAGCCTCAGAGGGCAGTGGAGGTGGGTTCTCTGGATGCTTTCAAGAGAGACTTAGGGATAGTGAGTCAAGGGATATGGAGAGAAGGCAGGAACGGGGTACTAATTGTGGATGATGAGCCATGATCACATTGAATGGCGGTGCTGGCCAAATGGCCTACTCCTGCGCCAATTGTCTATTGTCTATTGTCTATGATAGGAAGATAGGTGGGGGGCAGGTGGTGTTCAGGAACAGGGAGGCTGCAGAAGGACTTTGACAGGTTGGGAAATGGGGAAAGAAGTGGTAGATGGAATATAGCAAAGTGTGTGATCATGCACTTTGGTATCAGGAATAAAGGCATAGACTATTTCCTAAATGGGGAGAGGATTTGGAAATTGGATGTGCAAAGGGACTTGCGAGTAGGTGCAGTATTCCTAAAATGTTAATTTGTAAGTTGTATCGGTAGTAAGGAAGGCAAATGCAATGTTAGTATTCATTTCGAGAGGACCAGTATGTAAAAGCAGCAATGTAATGCTGAGGCTTTATATAGTGCTGGTGAGACCACATTTGGAGTTTTGTGAGCAGTGTTGGGCACCATATCGGAGGAAGGATGTGCTGATGTTGGAGAGGGTCCAGAGGAGATTCAATCGCTGCATGATTAGTTAACTTATGATGAACATTTGATTTATCTGGGCCTGTACTCGTTGGAGATTAGAAGGGTGATGAGGGACCAAATTGAAATTTACTGAATAGTGAAAGGCCTGGATAGAATGGATGTGGAGAGGATGTTTCCACTAGTGGGAGAGTATAGGACCAGAGGGCACAGCCTCAGCCTCAGAATAAAAGGATTACCTTTACCTGATAATAAATGTCCTTTGTCCTTTGTCCTTTGTTTACAAATAAGATGAGGAGGAATTTCTTTAGACAGGTGGTGAATCTGTGGAATTCATTGCCACAGGCGGCTGTGGGCACATCTTTGAATGTTTTTAAGGCGTAAATTCACAGACTCGTATTAGTAAGGGGTCAAAGGTTATGGGGAGAAGACAGGAAAATGGGGTTGACTGGGAATGATAGGTCAACCATGATTTTAACCTTGTGCGGGATGAGGGAATATTACATTTCATGTTCTTATTTATCCCTCACAAACAGAACTAAAATAGGTTATCTTCTCACTGTCATTGCGATTTGCTCTTTGCTAAATCCCTTCTGACAGATTTGCTTCAATGCCTAATTAACACGGAAAATCTTTTCATTTGTAACTAAACCCATCATACTGCATGCATCCGGCAGCAGGAAATATCTCCTTGAGCTGGACATCAAAAAGTCTGCCGCACTTCAAAAGCTAACTAATTATGAGTGCAATATGACTATTAATATGAACATCTTAAATTTAGCAAATAACTTGAATGATTCATTTTTGGCTTCTCATTTCATTGGTTTCAAAGTCTTCCCTGAGTGAAACACTATCTGCCATTTCCTATTTGCAAGGAGTATGTTATGATGGCACCCTTTATCCAGCTAGAAACAAAACGATGATCAACACATCGTTTTAGCTTTGGTGAAACGATGTGTTTCAATGTACAGATATCTGTTGTATTTTGAATAAATGTAGCAATCACTCAATTTTTGCACTACTTTTACCAGTGTAGTAATAACATAAAATGTTCGTACTGGCATTGTCCCTTTGAATATTTACTTGAAACATAATTTTACATTATGTTTGGATTGACTTCTGGGCATAACCAAAAGCATTTAGTTGTACAGATCAGCTGCCTGCTCTGTGATCCCAGGTAAGAGATTTATAGCGTTGAAAAAACAGGGTTTTAAAATGACAAGCTGCAGGATGCGACAAGATATAATTAATATTCTCTTCACTTTTTAGTAAAGCAAATAAATCCCCTGCCATAATGTTACGTGAAATTTTCCCTCATTGGTAAGTTTAAAATTTAGATCATTTTCACTGTGAATGCTATCATCGCCTATCATCCCAATTGTCCTTTATTTCTTGTACTTTCAGGAAACAATTCCAGCAATGTGAATGTTATCGTGAGGCAGCAGGGAATAAAACACAGAAAGCTGTGGTGATGAAGCAGACCACAATCCACCATTTTGTGCCACCTGAAGAACTAATTCCCCTTGTCTAACTCTGCTCCACAGCCTTGTATGTTACAACACTTCAAATGTTCATCAAAAAACTGTAAATGAGATGGGGATTACTACCACTATTTCAAGTAATTAGTTCCAGCCATTTGTCTTTAGTTTAGTTTAGTTTAGAGATACAATGTGGAAACAGGCCCTCAGCCCACTGAGTCTGCACCGACCAGCGATCCCCACACACCATCCCTATCCTACATACACTAGGGACAATTTATATTCATACCAAGCCAATTGGCCTACAACCCTGTGTGTGGAGTGTGGGGGAAACTGGAGCTTCCTGGAGAAAATCCATGCAGGTCACGGGGATAACGTGCAAACTCTGTACAGACACGCACCCACAGTCAGGATCGAACCCAGGTCTCTGATGCTGTAAGGCAACAACTCTACCACTGCGCTGCCGAGCTGCTTCTACTTCGGTGAATCATGTTCTGCCTGACTTTCCTCTAATTTATTCCTCTTATTTATTGTGTCCTAATCATACAGCACAAAAGCAGTGCCATTCAAGTGCTCATTTACATTGATCTTATTGTATTTGCCTCACATTTTCACCAAGTACTCTTAACTTCCAACACTCGCCTGCACAATACAGGCAATTTGTAAGGTGGCTATTTAATCTATTAGCAGCATTATGTATAATGTAATAAGAAACAGGAAGAGGTGAGAGAAATCCAAACAATCAAAGGCAACACATATAAGATTTCACACAGACAACATTCAAGGGCAGATGTGAATCCAAGTTACTGGAGTTGAGGGGGGCAGCTCTACTAGCTCTACAAGAGATCAAGGGAAGAAAGTTGTCAGTGATAGTCTATGTAAATTTGAGGGCAAGATGGAAGTTAGTGGTGAAGTAAATGAGATCAACGAGTTCTGCATGGGTGTAGAAGACAGCCCTGATGCAGTCGTCAAAAGAGTTGGGGTTGTACATTTTCATGATAGTTGAAGAGATGGTCTGTGGTGTTGCTGAAGTAAGATGAGGGGTGTTCACACATTATACAAGCAGAATTAAGCCATTCAGCCTATCAAGTTACTCTGCCATTCAATCATGTCTGATCTATCTTTCTCTCTCAACACCATTCTCCTGCCTTAGCCCCATAACCCCTGATATCTGTACCAATTATTTACTGGTTACCACAATGATGAATGCCCTTTTGAAACAGGTTGGAACCTGAGAATGCAGAAGCAAGACGTTTTAAGATGTCTGTTTGCACTCCAGCTCGTTGGTCCACACAGGTTGTTCGCATGGTTACAGATATATCAATTTCTGTACGGGATTCAAACCAATCTAAGAACATGCAAAATGGAAATTGAATTCAACTGGAGACAACTCAAGCATAGGGAGGGGGAAAAGGCATCAGGATGAGGTAGGAGGGTGGGAATAAACAATAATTATTATTTCATTATGACCAGATATCCCACCTGGGCCAAATGCCAGTGTTGAATTCTGTTTCTCGCTCCTTGGAACCTACCTGATGTGATAATTCAGTGCATGTTTTGTTTGAGCCTTCCTCCAACAGCAAATTTTACTTCGGAGTCATGTGAGTGACTACGCGAAGAAGGCCGTCCCCACGCATGCCTGTCATTACTTCTGACGCATTGCGCAATGACCGACTGGCAGGCGCGTCGCTCCTTCCAGCGGGTAACTTTAAAAGATCCAGGTAAGTGTTTTTTCAAACAGCTTTAGCTGAAGTCGTTGCTCCCGGTCCGGAGTGTGGTTATTCAACTTTGGCTTACCTTCGGATTGTGTGGGAGTATGTCTAAGGTGAAGAGGCGAGCCGCGACCAAACCAGCTGCGGAAGACCATGGGCCTGCGGGCAGCGTGCGACCGCCAAATTCGCCTATAGAGCTGCTGGCAGAGCAGCCAGCAGCCACAGACTTGGTGCAGCCAGAAGGCACCTTGGCTACTCCACGGGGGAGAAAAGCCACTCTGAGGAGTCAGGCCAGGAGGTGGACGAGTTCCCTCCTAAGGGCAGTGTTACGGACAGGCTGGCCCAGCTGGAGAGCCTTTTGGAGATGTTACTCCAGCACGATACGCTCCAAAGGACGGAGCTATTGGAGCCTGGGGAGTTTACAGAACCTGACGCAGCAGCGCCTGTGTCAGGGCTGCGTGACATCTCCTTGTCAGATGACGGGAGCATACGAGGTCAGTGCTATGCTGACACAGAGTACGGAGGCACAGTTGGGCTAGAGGGACCATCGGTTGTATTGTCCATTGCTTCCAGATTTGCGGTTCCAGCCCTCACCGGTGAGCCATTGGATGCAGAGCTCACCGCGAACATTAATTACAATTACATGGCTTCCCATCCTCTGCAAGAACAGACGATGGAGAAGACCGCTGCCAGGTACAATACTCCACAAAACTGTGCCTCAATGAGTGTCCCCATTGTAAACTAATCTATTTGGGGGCACATTGGAGGGGGCATCAGAGCCCAGGAGATTAAATTACAAGAAGTACTCTGGCTACTCGCCTCTGGCATCAAGGCCATTGCAAGGTCAGTGGAGTGGGCGCCTCTCTCAGATACTCAGGAGGATGCGATGGCATTAATGTGCAATGCACATTTTGAAATTAATTGTATAAGAAAAAATGCCATCCGTTCTGCCATTAACCCTAAATTTGCTGGACTGTGTAAACCGGGGTCTGTTCAACCCACAAACCTCCTGTTTGGAGAAGACTTGACCAAACAGGTGAAAGAATTGGATGAAGAGTCTAAGACTGTTGGTCTCATGAAGGTGCCTCTGAAGGGGTCGTCTTTCCGCAGACTGTACCCACTACCCTCCTGTGCATGCCAAACGGTTTGCTGGGTATGGTGGACGTGGTGTGGAGCAACCTACACAGAGGCCTTTTTTAGGGCAGGGCCCAAGCCGGGCCATGTTCAAGATATGGCGCCCTCCAGCAGTCCTACCCCCCAGACCTCGAAGGCAGAAGCAGCGACGTTACCGCCGGTAAATCCTAAGGTAGGTACGACTGCGATGGATACATTACAAGTTGGGGGGAGATTGCAATTTTTCTTACATGAATGGCAGTGGATAACATCTAACCCATTTATACTGCATAGTATTCAAGGTTTTCAAATTGAGTTCATTTCCAACTTGCCTCCACCTACTCTGCACACAACTGACCATACTTTTGTTTTCACAACAGGAGTGTATTAGTGCACAAAAGGAGCTAGACTCTTTGTTCAAAAAAGGTGTAATTGAAAGGGCAAGACGTGAATCTTATCAGTTTGTGTCCAATATCTTTACGAGGCCAATAAAGGACGGAGGATGTAGAATTATCCTAGATTCAACAGAACTTAACACTTTTGTGCAGTATAAACATTTTAAAATGGAATAGTTTGTCACAGCTTTCCAGGGGATGTTATATGGCAAGCATTGACCTCAAAGATGCTTACTATTCAGTGGCCATTCATGAACACCACAGAAAGTTTTTGAAGTTTAACTGGATGGATACGTTCTGGCAGTTTAATGCTTTGCCTAAAGGATTAATTTCAGCTCCCAGGCTATTCACAACATTGCTCAAACCAGTCCTGGGGTTACTCAGAGCACAAAATCATATTGGCATGGCATATTTGGATGACATTTTAGTCATTGGGAGGACTTTTGAATTAGCTGAATTATCTGTGTCAGCTACAAAACTCTTTTTTAAAAGATAGGATTCATTATCCATCCAGTTAAGTCTAAATTGGTGCCATCTAAGATAATTGACTATTTGGGGTTCACCATGACACATGTCAGTGACTCTGTCTCAGGGCAAGCAATTAGAATTAATTGAATCCTGCAGGAAACTCATAGTTGATAATCACCCTTCTATTAGTCATGTGGCTCGGGTAATTGGAAAATTAGTGGCAGCATTCGCAGCTGCTCAATTTGGGCCTTTGAACTACCAAAACTTACAGCGCGCAAAGGAACAGGCACTTAAGCTTCAGAGAGGTCATTTTGATAGACCCATGCAGCTACCAGCTGACGCTCTGACTGAGTTACAATGGTGGATAGCCAATATTCAGTGCTGCTCTGGTACAATTTAAGTCAATACACCATCAATTATCCTGCAGACTGATGCCAGTGCACTAGGTTGGGGTGCTACTGATGCCGTATCAAGCTGCGGTGGAAGATGGGATCTGCAGGAAGCATCCCTGCTTCAATCACACGGCATTACCTATTTAGAGTTGTTGGGTGCACTCTATGGGTTAAAGGCTTTTTGTACCAACAGGCATCATGTGCATGTCCAACTTCAGATTGACAATACTACGGTGATAGCGTACTTTAACCACATGGGTAGCGGTAAGTCTGTATCCTGTGATTGGTTGTCCAATCTTCACTGGCACTGGTGTATTGCAAGAAACATCTGGATTTCAATTATCTATTTACCAGGGAGGTATAACACAGTGGCAAACACCAGGTCACGAGAGTTCAATGAAAACAAAGAATGGATGTTAAATCACAAAGTGTTCAATGATATTGTCCTTTGTTATGGTGTACCGGATATTGATCTGTTTGCTTCCTGGCTCAATCATCAGTTACCTATTTATGTGTCATGGGAGCCAGACCTAGGGGCAGTAGCGGTGGATGCGTTCTCGCTACATTGGGGTGGTAAATTTGTGTATGTATTTCCCCCATTCTGCCTTATTACTCGATGTGTGGCAAAAATCCAGCAAGATTCTGCCACTGGTATTGTGGTAGTGCCAGACTGGCCCACTCAGCATTGGTTCCCTCTGGTGCTAGCCTTAATTACACAGCCTTTTATGGTAGTGCCAAGAGCAGAAATCTGCTGGTACACCCAGTAACAGGGAAAAGCCACCCTCTTCATGACCGTATAAGTAAGTATGCAGATGATACTAAGATAGGTGGTATTGTGGATAATGAAGTAGATTCTCAAAGTCTACAGAGAGATTTGGGCCATTTGGAAAAGTGGGCTGAAAGATGGCAGATGGAGTTTAATGCTGATAAGTGTGAAGTGCTACATCTTGGCAGGACAAATCAAAATAGGACGTACATGGTAAATGGTAGGGAATTGAGGAATGCTGTGGAACAGAGGGATCTAGGAATAACTGTGCATAGTTCCCTGAAGGTGGAATCGCATGTAGATAGGGTGGTAAAGAAAGCCTTTGGTGTGCTGGCCTTTATAAATCAGAGCATTGAATATAGGAGTAGGGAAGTAATGTTAAAATTGTACAAGGCATTGGTAAGACCAATTCTGGAGTATGGTGTACAATTTTGGTCGCCTAGTTATAGGAAGGATGTCAACAAAATAGAGAGAGTACAGAGGAGATTTACTAGAATGTTGCCAGGGTTCCAGCAACTATGTTACAGAGAAAGGGTTGAACAAGTTAGGTCTTTATTCTTTGGAGCGCAGAAGGTTAAGGGGGGACTTGATTGAGGTCTTTAAAATGATGAAAGGGATAGACAGAGTTGACGTGGATACGTTTTTCCATTGAGGGTAGGGAAGATTCAAACAATGAGGGCATGACATGAGAATTAAGGGACAGAAGTTTAGGGGTAACGTGAGGGGGAACTTCTTTACTCAGAGGGTGGTGGCTGTGTGGAATGAGCTTCCAGCAGAAGTGGTGGAGGCAGGATCGATTTTAACATTTAAGAGTAAAGTGGATAGGTATATGGACGTGAAGGGAATGGAGGGGTATGGTATGAGTGCAGGTAGATGGGACTAGGGGAAAACAAATGGTCGGCACGGACTGGAAGGGCCGAGAGGGCCTGTCTCCGTGCTGTATTTGTTATATGGTTATATGGTTATATGGTATAAATTTGTTGGTTTGCAGATTCTGAGGAGACCGTTCCTGGGGCTCGGGCTTTCAGAGCGTACCGTTGAGGTCATCACTGCAGCCTGCACTCAGAAACAGTACATCTCTCACATAAGAAAATGGGAGATAAAACCATATAACCATATAACAATTACAGCACGGAAACAGGCCCTCTAAAGAATAAAGACCTAACTTGTTCAACCTTTCTCTGTAACATAGTTGCTGGAACCCTGGCAACATTCTAGTAAATCTCCTCTGTACTCTCTCTATTTTGTTGACATCCTTCCTATAACTAGGCAACCAAAATTGTACGCCATACTCCAGAATTGGTCTTACCAATGCCTTGTACAATTTTAACATTACTTCCCTACTCCTATATTCAATGCTCTGATTTATAAAGGCCAGCACACCAAAGGCTTTCTTTACCACCCTATCTACATGCGATTCCACCTTCAGGGAACTATGCACAGTTATTCCTAGATCCCTCTGTTCCACAGCATTCCTCAATTCCCTACCATTTACCATGTACTTCCTATTTTGATTTGTCCTGCCAAGATGTATCACTTCACACTTAACAGCATTAAACTCCATCTGCCATCTTTCAGCCCACTTTTCCAGAAGGCCCAAATCTCTCCGTAGACTTTGAAAATCTACTTCATTATCCACAACACCACCTATCTTAGTATCATCTGCATACTTACTTATCCAATTTTCCACCCCATCATCCAGATCATTGATGTACATGACAAACAACAGTGGACCCAACACAGATCCCTGAGGCACCCCACTGGTCACCGGCTTCCAACCTGACAAACAGCCATCCACCATTACTCTCTGACATCTCCCATTCAGCCACTGTTGAATCCATCTTGCTACTCCGCCATTAATACCCAAAGATTGAACCTTCTTAACCAACCTTCCATGGGGAACCTTGTCAAAGGCCTTACTGAAAATCCATATAGAAAACATCCACTGCTTTACCTCATCAATTTCCCTAGTTACCGCTTCAAACAATTCAAGAAGGTTTGTCAAAAACATGACCTTCCAGGCACAAATCCATGTTGACTGTTCCTGATCAGACCCTGTTTATCCAGATGCTTATATATATTATCTCTAAGTATCCTTTCCATTAATTTGCCCACCACTGACGTCAAACTAATAGGTCTATAATTGCTAGGTTTATTCTTTGAACCCTTTTTAAACAATGGAACAACATGCGCAGTACGCCAATCCTCTGGCACTATTCCCGTTTCTAATGACATTTTAAATATTTCTGTCATAGCTGCTGCTATTTCTACACTAACTTCCCTCAATGTCCTAGGGAATATCCTGTCAGGACCTGGAGACTTATCCACTTTTATATTTTTCAAAAGTGTCAGTAAATGTCAGTGGTGGGCAAATTAATGGAAAGGATACTTAGAGATAATATATATAAGCATCTGGATAAACAGGGTCTGATCAGGAACAGTCAACATGGATTTGTGCCTGGAAGGTCATGTTTGACAAACCTCTTTGAATCTCATAGTTTCCATAACTACTCTACTTTTTCCCCTTAACTCACTGAGTTCAATATCCATCTCCTTGGTGCATACCGAAGAAAAGAAATTGTTCAATATCTCCCCCATCTCTTCTGGCTCTGCAGATAGCTGTCCATTCTGGTTCTCTAATGGTCCAATTTTATCCCTCGTTATCCTTTTGCTATTAATATAGCTGTAGAAACCCTTTGGGTTTACTTTCACCTTTCTTGCCAAAGCAACCTCATATCTTCTTTTAGCCTTCCTAATTTCTTTCTTAAGATTCTTTTTACATTCTTTATACTCCTCTAGCACCTCATTTACTCCATGCCTCCTATAATTATTGTAGATATCTCTCTTTTTTCGAAACGTGTCCAATTTCCCTTGAAAACCATGGCTCTTTCCAATTTGTATTATTTCCTTTCAACCTAACAGGGACAAAAAGATTCTGTACTCTTACAGTTTCCCCTTTAAATGTCCTCCATTTCTCTTTTACATCCTTCCCATGAAACAAAGTGTCCCAATTCACTCCTTTAAAATCCTTACGCAGATGTACTGTTCCCGCTCTCACATTTCATATCACACAGCTTCAATCACTAATGTTTTGGAGTTTCTATCGTCACTCTATCACGATAGCAAACTGAGTTATAGTGCCATTAACAGTGCCCGCAGTGCTTTGTCCTATTATTTACAGCTGGGGTCAACACATCACATGGTAGGGTCCCACTCTTTCATAACTACATTTATGAAGGGTATCTTTAATTCCACTCCAACTAGACCCAGGTACATTCATATATGGGATGTCAGCGTGGTCCTCACGCTGCTCCATCAGTGGGCACCAGTTTCCTCTCTGTCCCTACACCATCTTTGGAAGTAGTTATGCTCATGGCCTTGGCCTCAGCAGAACGGGTCCAAACGCTACATAAACTCAGACTGGACGGTATGAGTTCGTCCGGCAATAATGTCACCTTTTTCGTTTGGGATCTCTTTAAACAGAGCAGGCCAGGGGTACTAGGACTCAAGAGTTTCATGGCATATCCCTCAGATCCACGCGTGTGTGTCGTATCGTCTATAACCCATTACATTAAGGTCACTAGGAGCTTGAGAGGCTCGGAACCCTCCCTTTTTGTCAGCTACACCTAAACCTCACAAACAGGTTACAGTGCAGACCATCTCGAGATGGATGAAACAGATTCTGGCGTGTGCAGGAGTGGACACTGACATTTTTAAACCTCATTCCACCAGGGCTGCATCGACGTCAGCAGCAAGAGACATGGACGTACCTCTTGACCAAATTCTGGCGGCTGTGGGATGGTCGAATGAGAGGACGTACAAGAGGTTTTATAATAAGCATGTCGCCAGATCCGGGGGTTTTGCTAACTCTGTTTTAAGTTCTGTTTCACAGTTTCCCCCTGGGTAAGAGGGGTCACTGTTTGTTTTTGCTTTTCTGTTAATAAACCATTATTATTGTTAAAACATGTCATGTTTGAATGCATTTATTTTTCTCACTCGTCCTTGTCAATTGATCCAGCTGTGACGCGTGGACTCGTTCCTCGGCATGAAATCACAGACCTTCAAAGTCTTCACGTAGTCACTCACGTGACTCTGAAGTAAAATAGTAAGATTAAATGAGAACTTACCAGTTTGAAGTTTGATCGTTATTTTATGAGGAGTTACGATGAGGGATTACGTGCCCTCCGCTCCCTACCCTCGTAACTTAACGATCATCTGGTAGCTCTAGTCATCTATAATCTTGCTATGTTAGTTCAACAACTGTTATCTGTGACTTCACACCGTTGCTTTGAAGATTGATGCGCATGCGTGGGGACGGCCTTCTTCATGTAATCCTCATCGTAACTCCTCATAAAATAACGATCAAACTTCAAATTGGTAAGATCTCGTTTAATCTAACTATTCTTTTTTATGCTCGTTATTTGTAGGTCATGAATTGCTGACAAAGTTAACAATTATTACCCATTCCTAGTTTCCTAAGAGCAGGTAATAATGTGCTGCCATCTCGTACAGCAACAAATTTTCTGGTGAAGATACTCATACACTTCTGTTGGAATGGGGGTTGCAGGTCAGGCAACATCTAGAGAGAATCAAAGATCAGGTTTTAAGTTACTGACTTTGAGGGCAGCCAGTACAAATGTTATATTTTAAACCCACTGGACTGGTGTGGATATACTTGGCTAATGACCAAGTGACATGAATTTTTAAACCAACTTCTGAGAATTAAACATCAGTTGGTTAAATATGGCTGCAATAATTCTGAAATAAAAGTTGAAGCTGATCATTAAAATGCCAAAATGATTCACCTCTGCCTTGTAGAGCAGGAAACCTTGGTGTCACAACATACAGTAAGCAATGTGACTCGGGATACATAGTCATGAGGTTCACTCACAGCTATTGTTCAAAATGACGTTGCAAGCTATTTAAGTAAATGTTAATATTAAAGAAGTGGGCTGATACCAGGCTGAAATGTACCCTTCTGTCATTGTAGTTGTTGGAGGTTTCCTATGACCAAACTGCCAACCAGCTTCAATTTCACCTATGCTGAGACTCACAACCTATTTCATAAAAAATGACAGTTATATTTAAAGTTTCACGTAACTTGGGCAGAAACTAAAAACAATATGCTCAAAACTCAGCAGGCTAGATATAGTGACCCTGACCAGAAATGCCAAACTGTTTCTCTTTCCACAGATGTTATCTGACTTGCTGAGTGTCTTCAACATTTTCTGTTTTATATTTCAGATTTCCAGCATCTGCAGATTTTTTAAATTTTAATTAGGACTCATTTCCCTTGGCCGCTAGAACACCAGCTGTCTTTCCCTGGATCCCACTTTTTTTTACTTGTGTTGTCCTGATTCATCTTCAAGTACATTGGCATTGCCAGCTGCACTCATAACCAGCGAGCCTCTGCCCTTGCTCTCTCCAGCTGTCAGAGTTGTATTTGACAGTGAATGTGCAGGCACAGGGTTGTTAGTTAACACAGATGGCATAACACAAGACACCAATGCACTGACTTCAAGTTGTGTTAGTCCTGGACTTTGGGACTTCTAAGAAGAAACTCAGAACATTCTTAAAAATAATGGTGTCTGAGCAGCAGATTTGCCTCATTAAATGTTTTTATAGGAAGCATAAGACTTTCAAGTGTCCAACAACACTGAATCACATTTTTGAATAAAATGGAGCAGGGCACAGCAGTCTCAACTTCTGACCTGCACTTGATGTTCCTATGACAACTGACTATACTATAAGCAATGAATCCACAAGATGGGAAGAAGTATGTAAGACTTACAAACTTGCCTGGGAAGACTGTTTCAAGCCTTGAGCAGTGTATGTGAGGAAGTGTATGTCATATATTGTGCACTTACATGGTAAGGCATCATCAATCTATTTCCTGAATTTCCTAAAACAGATTGCAGCTTGCACCCCCCATGGTTTTCTCACTGGTTTATGATCTTCTCTATATTCTGAAGATCAAATTCAATTACATTTTGAAAAAATTATTCATCAACTACGAACTTATCTTGTACAGATCCAGTCTGGCCCCTGTGGTGCCTCATTACTCTTTGATGATCTATTGTCTTCAAATGTGTATGTAGACTAAAATGTTTACCTAATTAAGATATCCCAACAACCTTAGGTCCTTCCAACTTCATTTTCTTCTGTTCTCTCAATGATTCTTCAACATGAATCATTTAATTCTCTTTCTGCAATTACTGCCTGATCTACATGCTTTCGGTATTATCTGTATTTGTTTTAACTTTATCGTGGTTTCGTTTGATGTGTTATCTGTTCATATTGATTTGATTAAATAACAATAACATGGCAAGCTGCTAGAATAAATGCAGCTGCTGTGAATTGTTTTCAAGAATTTGTTGAGATCAAACTAGGATACAGCTGAAAAAGAATTACCTTGCCTCTTTTTAGATACTACTAAATATAGATGTGTAAATTTCAAATTAAATATAAAAATATGTATCTCATTGGAATGGGTGAATTGACAAAATTTCATGTTTCAGCCTCTGTTAGCTTGCTTGAACTTAGCCACAAATATTTTGCGAGTTGTAAAAATGCCATTTTCCTAATAAAGGAATATGTTTGGCATTATATACTCCCAATGAGAAGCTGTGTATAGAAAATACATTGGCAAATGTATAGCATAATAGTAAGATTAAACGAGAACTTACCAGTTTGAAGTTTGATCTTTATTTTATGAGGAGTCGAGTTGAGGGACTACGTGCCCTCCGTTCCCACCCTCATAGATCTCATCTGGTAGCTCTAGTTTTATCATCTTACCGTTATACTTCGGTCATTGTTAGCTGTGAATTCATTCCGCTGCTTTGAAGATTGACGCACCAACGGCTGTACGGGCTTCTATTCTCCACGTAGTCCCTCAACTCGACTCCTCATAAAATAAAGATCAAACTTCAAACTGGTAAGTTCTCGTTTAATCTTACTATTTTACTTCGGAGTCACGTGAATGACTACGTGAAGACTTCAAAGCACTGTGAATTCACGCCGCAGACTCAAATCCGACGTTCACACTGCCTGGATTGACTCAAAAGTCGTTAACAATCAATCATGCATCAGTAATACATTTGTTAAATGAAATAACAATTTATTTACAAACAAATCATAACAAACCCCTCTAACTCAGGGGAAAAATGTAACAGTACTGACACCAGAATCAGCAAACACCCCGAGCCTTGAAATCGGCTTCTGATAAAACCTCTGAAAAGTTAGCTCACTGGACCATCCTGCGGCCGCGAGGACCTTGAAATCGTTTGCACCGACACCTTACTGTGTGGTTTTTTGTGACTAATAAACAAAGCCAACTCTGTTCCTCTCAGAGGTTTAGTAATCTCAATGTAATGAGAAAAATGTGAGACTATACAGAAGCGATCACCTGCGGGGTATGCTGAAAACACAATCTTACATCCTGTCATGCCTCTTTTATTATGTTTAAGCAAATCATAGACATAAAATATAATGGCATCAGCCGACACATGCATTCTATCTAGCCGTAGCTTTTGCAATGTTTGTACACGTTGGGCTGAAACCAACACCATAAGCATGACCACCTTCATAGTTAATTTGGCCATAGATAGGCTTGTAACCGGAGCCCACTGGCGAAGCAGCATAAGAACCTCACTCACATTCCAAATACCGGCATACCTGGGTTTAGGAGGATTAGAATTGAAAACTCCCTTCCTGAATCGTGAACTAATGGATGTGTCCCTACTGCAATTCTGCATTCATAGGTAAATAAGAAGGCAGAGCACTTCTGGCTGAATTAATCGCACTGTAACTGAATTTTTTTTTTTTTTTTGGTCAAAATAAAGAGTTAACAAACTCCAATACATCCGTGATCCCTGCAGTGTGATATACAATATCCTGCTGTAGGCAGAATTGCTCCCACTTCCTTATATAGGTGATATATTGCTGCTGTGTACTATCCCTGCAGGCCGACGTGAGAACATCCACCTTCCGATGAGACAGTCCTCTCCCAGATATGGCCTCCTTAAAATCTGCAAATTAACAAATCAATACGATCCTATAAAGGATGTTGATCCCCAGTGACTGGATTTACCAGTAGATTTTATTCTTGGGCATAAGCATGTAAGGCTCCCTAGCCATTTGTAATACAACGGGAAACCATGCTCGTGTAGGCCAATCTGGCACTACCAATACCCCTGAAGCGGAGTCCTCCTTGATCTTTTGCAAACATCTGCTGATGAGACAGAATGAAGGAAATACATACACAAACATTCCTCCCCCAATGCAGCGAAAAACGCATCCACTGCTACTGCCCCAGTTTCTGGTTACCATGAAACATATCTAGGTAACTGATGATTTAATCAAGATGCAAACAAGTCAATATCTGGCAATGCATACTGATCAATCATTTGGTTAAATACATCCTGATTTAACATCCATTCAATGTTGTCATTAAACTGATGTGACCTCTTCCTGGCAAATAAAGTGCCGAAAGTCAGATATTTTGGTCAATACACCAGCTCCAAATCTGGTTAGCCAGTCTATCACAAGACTGTGACTTAACTCCACCCATGTGGTTTACATATGCCACTGCTGTGGTGTTGTCAATCTGACCTGCACATGCAGATCCCTCCTTGTAGAACAATAAGCTTTGAGCCCATACCAGGTGCCCAACAACTCTAAATAATTAATCCCTCTTAATTGAGGAAGCGATGTCTCATCCACATTCCATCTGCCTCCACAACTAGAAGACATATCTGTTGCACCCCAACCCAGTGCACTTACATCAGTCTGTAATATCAGTGACGGTGACTCCACCAAACTTCCTTAAATTTTTTGAAACATGTACTATCCACCATTGTATGTCAGCAATCGCCCCAGCTGACAACTGCATAGGCCTATCAAAAATGGCCCCTTTGTATTCTCAGTGCCTGTTCCTTTGATGGTTGTAATTGTTGATAATGCAGAGGACAATACTGCACAGCTGGAAAGGCTGCAACAACTTCCCAATAAAACTGGCTACTTGTCTAATCGAAGGCCGTTGTTCTCCAACGAGATTAACACAGTCCTCAATTAACTGATTCAATTTATCCCTGGGCAAAGTTACCAACATGTGATTGGAATTAATGGTAAATCCCAGATAATCAATAATTTGGACTGGTGATAATTTAGATTTATCTGGGTGAATAACAAATCCCATTTGTTCAAAAGTGATTTTAACAACTGAAACTGATGATTGAGTTTCAGCATGAGTCTTTCCAACAATCAGAATATCATCTAAATATGCCATTACCACATGCCCCTGAGCTCTAAGTAATGCTAACACAGGTTTTACCAATTTAGTAAATAACCTAGGAGCTGAAGTTAACCCATTCGGCAATGTCCTGAATTGCCACAGCTCAGTCATCCAAATAAATTTCAAATATCTTCTATCATCACCATGAATAGACATTGCGTAATACGCATTCTTTAAATAAATGGTTGCCCGTGGTAAAGGTCTCCATTTTGAAATGCCTATAACAAACAAATTTGTTCGATAAATCCAGAATAATTCTACATCCCCCAGTCTTTTTGATCTGAGAAATATACTTGACAGAAATTGTTGACTTTGATAGACAGAAGGCTCAATTACCCCTTCTTATGTAACGACTGAATCTCTGCTTGAATAAGCACATTTTCCTCATCTGAAAAATAAGTTTATGACTAGGAAAATGTTGATTAGGTAGACTGTCCTTATAGTAAAATCCAATTTTTCACTCCTTCAATACACTAAGTATGAACAAATCTGATGTCAACTGCTGCCATTGTTTGAGAACAATTTTAACCTTCCCCAATTTGAACAGGAACATCAGTTAATTCATCGTCTGTCAATGTTATATTCCTTACCAGCATCTTTCCTTGCGGCCTTGTTGTCCTCGACTTCTTGTAGAGAACCTTTTTTGCCTTGCTTCCAGCTGGCTTAATGAGGGCCATGGTTATAACAACCTCGTAATAGTCTTTGACCCTTTTTGCAAGGTTACCACCAAACAACAGATTTCGTGGTGGTACACTGGTCGGTTTGCACAACTCGCCAAATTCGGGTTAGCACTGGCCTAATAGCGGCCCTCCCGATATTATTAATTTCAAAATGCATTACAAAGGAGTCCCATTTCATCCTGGTGTGCTTCAACCATATCATTTGTATCAATAACTTTCACCACAGCTGTAATACCTGCTGACAACAGTTTAAGCACTTTTTAAAAACTTCATCTCCTGGGCCCTAGCAGGCAATCCCATGTATGCAAATTTGGTGATTAACCACCGGTACCTTCAGGAGATCACAATTAACAGGAGCTTTTATAGTTCTTTGCTACTTCATCCATAGCTAGCTCCTGTAACTGATGGGAGAGCATATACTGAATGGCTTTGGCCAATTCTACATCAATCGCCTTTCCTGCCTCTACACTCAGCAAACTTCCCAGCAATGTTCGGAATTACCTCCAACCGAACACCTTTACTGCTCTCCCCCAGCATAGAAACAGTGTCAGCAAACTGCCCTGATAGAACATCCTCCTCACAGGCAGGATAGTTCTGCAGCCCTGAAACAGGTGCTGCTAGCACAAGCTCTCCATCAGCCTGGCTTGGGCACCACTCCTCCTCACGGAGCTGGAACATCCTCCTCACAGGCAGGATAGTTCTGCAGCCCTGAAACAGGTGCTGCTAGCACAAGCTCTCCATCAGCCTGGCTTGGGCACCACTCCTCCCCACGGAGCTGGTCCCTGTCGAGCATTCTTTTGAAATAGAATCTCGACGTGGGAGAGCCGTGAGCAAACGGACTCTCCTATGGAGGGTATAACCTCCAGGCCCGACTCATTTACGGGCCACAGACACTTGCCAGTGGCCTTCCACCCTACTGACAAGCCTCCACTGCCCCCCGGCAGTGGGTCCGCAACCACTGGCTGTGTAGCCAGCACCGGACCAGGTGTACCAGACGGGCCTCCATTCTCAACACTCTCCTGACACTTTTCCTTTCTACCCCCGGAGCGCCTCGCCGACACCTTCTTCCCTTTCTGCAACATTCTCTACCCAAACCGTCGCAGAAATTGAACATGCGGTAAATTTTTTTTAAAAACCTTACCTCTTTAAACTTGTTTAACGAAGAACTGCAAATGCTGGAGAATCGAGGGTGAAGTATGAAGAAGGGTCTCGACCCGCAACGTCGCCCATCTCCCTCGCTCCTTAGATGCTGTTGCACCCGCCGAATTCTCCAGCTCTTCGAATAACCCGCGGTTTAAACTTACCGCTCGGAGGAGCGCTGCTGCTCCAACCGGCCGACTGCACCAGCGTCTGACGTCATGACGCACCAACGGCTGTACGGGCTTCTATTCTCCACGTAGTCACTCACGTGACTCCGAAGTAAAATGTTGATGTCCAGATCACAACATGAAAAAGAGTGATCTTGGCAGGAAGAAAATTTTGGAAGCTTTAGTGCACTGACATGGTTTAAATTCCACATAGTGTAATATCACTCAGCAACATTATTATCCAGATCAATTGAATAAGACTTTCACAAATATCTTCTTTTACTTAAGCCCTTTGCTCCTCTAGGGAGCATAGGCCATTGACAAATGTCCTCCACCTCACTTCACAAATATTTTGGTATGTTACAAAACTTACCTTTAGCGGTGCTGCAGTTCTGTCACTGGCCGTGTGCCCGACTTTGCCGCCTTTAAGGGGAGGGGCGGGGTTAAAATGCGATATTTCCCTTGCCCTCCGGAGCTTTCTTTTGTCGGAGTGCGATCTGTTTCTGGAGATTCGTTCCGACTGCCGGTAAGTTAATTTTTTTTAATAAATAGCCCGACTATTTCAGAGCTGGAGTAAAATAAAAATTAGCACCAAATGCCGTGAACGCCGACAACGGGGACCGATTTTATGTAGGGGACAGGTAAGTGAATGCTGTTTATTTTTACATATAAACCTGCTTTTTTAGATGACCTTAATCAAACTTTAACATTGCAAGACGGTGATTAATTCCCCATAAGAACCGGCAGAATTTTTCCTGCTGATATGGGGTATAAATTCACCGCAACCGCAACGTTCTAATCCATCACGTTCCATAAAATCCCACTCGCAAGCTGTTTAAAATGCCCATTAATTTACAGGCATTAAACACAAAATTCCTTCCATTTGGCCTATAAATTAATGACAATTAGATTTTAAAATCATGTTACTTAGGCTTTGTTTTTTTTAAATTAGATTGATCTGTGAATAAGGTTACACAAAAGGCTAAATTGGACACTTAGGCTTTAAGTTTTTTTTTAAATTTTTTCTTAAGAAATGTTAAAATCGGCCTCCACCACTTCTGCTAGCCGATGCCACCACCCTCTGAGTAAAGATCCCCCTCACGTTAACTGAATTTTGAATCTCCCTAGGTAACTCTGTTATCCCTTTCATCAAAAGGTCCCCTTAACCTTCTGCTCCAAAGAATAAAGACCTAAAACTCTGCTGCTGGTGGCAACATTCAGTACCTCTCTATTTTGTTGCATCCTTCTATAAGGCGACCAAAATTGTACACCATACTCCGAAGCCTTGAGATAGGCGACGTTTCGGGTCGAGACCCTTCTATTTTGATTGTTCAGACATTTGACAATTGAATTTTGTAATTAGCTACAATTGGGTAACTAACTAATTATATGCTTTAATTTCAGGTCATCCAAGTAAGATTGTTTCATATTTGTTTCAGAATACTTCAATCTATAATAACTGAGAATTTCTTTCAGTTCTCTTAATTTTTAAGAAAGTTATCGACTTTTGCCTGTCCTCGATCACAACTTTTGTGTTAAGTCAATAGAAAAGCAATTGGAAACAAGTTGCTAATTTCAGAGTATGAAAATGGCCATAAAATAAGATATGAAAGTGAATTAGGTGTCAAATTAAACTTCTTTTTATGCTTTATCTGATGGGATAAATTGCACTTGATTTTTTAAATCTCAAAATTTTGTAACATTGCTAGAATATGTAATTCCAAATTGTTTTGTTTAATAGAGTGTAACACAATAATGTTTATCTTCTAGTTATCCCAATTCACTCCGAGTGGTGACGTCAGTGATGGCAGCCTCGCCAATGGTCTGTCTGTCTTTTCATCTTTTTTGTTATTTTTAGTGTGTTTTAAAAGTATGTGTTAGTGTTCTCTGGTTTGTTTTATTTGGGGGGTGGGGAAGGGTTTCGGGGGAAAACATTTTTCAAACTCTTACCTTGCCGGAGATGCAAGTGTTTTCCGTATCATATTTCCGGTCGCTCTGCAGCCTAACATCATGGAGTTAGAGGCCTTGCTCGAGACTGACTTTGAGCCCCACCGCGGGGCCGTGGATTTACCATTGGAGCCTGCGATCCCTTGCTTGGGATCAACACTCCAACCGTGGCCTACAGATTTCAACATCGAGGAGCTTGCAGTCTCGGATGGAGATGATGTCGAGAAGCTCCAAAGTCGCAGGAGATTTGATCGCCCGGTGCGGGGGAGCTGAGATCCTCCCGATGTGGGAGCTTGATCACCCCGATGCGGAGGACCTGACCAACAGTTGAGGGAGCCAAGATTGCCCTGACAACAGAAGACTCGAGGCCTCCGACCATGGGAGAACAAAGAAGGGAAGAGATTGATCTTTTATTTTGCCTTCCATCATAGTGAGGAATGTGGAGGATGTTTAAGTTAAAATGTATTTTGTGTGTTTTTTTGCTTTTTATTGGTATAACTGTACGGCAAATCAAATTCCTCATGTTACAAAACATACTTGGCTAACAAAGTATGATTTGGATTATGATTGTGATTATGATTTGACTTAGCAACTCTGGGTGTGAGTTACCTTTGCATCCTCAAAGCTTTATCAAGATAACAACATGGCAATGTCGTTCCCTAAACAGATCGCCACCAAATCTTTGCATAGAAATTTTGGGGGCATTGAACCAGGGCCCATGGAGAACTTTTATACAATTATACAATACAATTATACAATTATTTATTGTCATTTGAACCTCAAATGAAGTTCAAATGAAATTTGGTTTCTGCAGCCATACAACAAGAAAAGAACAAAGACACACAACCAACACAATTTACACAAACATCCATCACAGTGAATCTCCTCCTCACTGTGATGGAAGGCAAAGTTTTGTCTCTCCCCGGTGTTCCATTCTTCTCCCGATGTTAAAGCCCCCTGCGGGCGATGGCAAGTCCCACGGCTGTTAAGGCCGCGCCGGGCAATGTAAGGCCCCGCTCCGGGTCTTAATGCTGGAGCCCCTGGTGGGCGATGGCAAGTCCCACGCCAGGTGATGTAAGGCCCCGCTCCAGGTCTTAATGTTGGAGCAGTTGGTGGGCGATGGCAAGTCCCGCAGGTCATTTTTAACCCAGCAGCTCGGGCGGAGAAGTTGCCGGAGCTCTGAAAAGCGGTCTCCCACCAGGGACCCGCGAGCTCCCGATGTCACCGTCCACCGGACCTGCGGCTGGAGCCTCCGAGCTCCGGAGTCGAGTCGGAGACACGCGTCACCACAGCTGTCCACGCTCCGAAGCCGGCCAGCCCCACGATGGTAAGTCCGCAGGCTCCGCGACTGGAGCCCCCAGGTCGTTCTGGTTGATGGCCGCTCCATGGTGCCAGGCCCCAACCACAAAGGAGACCCGGCAGGGGAAAGGTCGGGCCCCCCGTACAGGGAAGAGATTAAAAGGCGCACCACCCAGACGGAGGTTTGAGATTTAGGTGCCCTGATGAAGATAAGAGCTCAATCTATCAGTGGAGTGACTTTTGCACCAACTATGCCAGACTAGTAGTATTGGCAAAAGGGCTACGTGAGAAATGTTAGTGCTGGCACAAGCTGTTAAGATCAGCACAGGATGGAGTACATTGCTGTTGAAATACAACCCATGAAATATGGCACCACTGCCCATATTTCAAATAACACTGAGATCACTGTAATAAAAATAAATTACTGTTGTAAACTATATAAATCATGTGATATTTAAACACCAATAAACATGGAATCCAATCTGATTGAAACTTTGACTAGGTGCAATACCTTTCAGATGAATGTGACAACTAAATCATGACAGTGTTTTACTGTGGAAAAATAATGTACTGTGCTTAATTTCCGTTTATTTAAATGATGACTGACTACCTGTGGTGAGGAAAAAGAAAAAATTAGACTCAAAACCCATGAATACAATTCTTGCAATATTTAAATGAAAATGACTAATACTTCTCATTTAAAGTGAATATCATTATCATAAAATATATTCTACATTTAACCTAAGGTACTTAAAGCGAATATTGGGTCAACCTTTTAGAGAAATGATCATTAATCATCATAGCGTTTATGCCTATTCCATTAATCTCACGGGACTACTTTCAGAGCACTGGTTTGGAAGGGTTTTAGTGAACAATGTGGCAAACAAAATAGTTCCTAGGTAGTAGGCAGTGAGCATATTAATATTATTTAGCCAATTGTGATGGCATCAATCATCACATTACGATTACTCTGTTGGAAAGAAGATGAAAATCTTGGATTAGTTACTTGGCAACACTATTGCAGAATCTGCCTTTCACTGACTTCAGAAGACGCCAACAAATGTTTAGTATCCTGCCATATGTTCTGCCTTCTTCTTCTTCTGTCGTGTGTCTTTTCGACCTGCAGCTCCATTGAGGCAAGCCAGCCCAACGTGTCATCGTCCAGGTCAATCAGACCTCGTTCACCATTCAGTGACCGGTGTTTGGGGCAACTGGTGACTATGTGCTCCACTGTCTGTGTTGGGTCCCCACACTCGCAGGAAGCACTGTCCATGAGGCCCCACCTCTTCATCGCTACTCCATAGCATCCAACGCCTGTCCTCAAGCGATTGAGGGTTGTCCACTGCTTTTGGGGCAGGTCCTGGTCAGGGACGTCCATGGGGTCATCGATGTAATGGTGTAGCCTAGATGGTTCCGCTCACTTTCACTGGTCTCTCCATCTCGTCTTGACCCAGGCGGCCTTGGAAGTGTCAGTCGGAGTTGTGCAGAGCAGCTCTTGGGCTTGCGTGGCAAAGGGGCGCCGTGACTTGAGGCGCAGTTGTAGCGGTGTCTCTGTGACGATCTGATGGAGGAGGTGGGATTCACTGGTATGTGCCTTTCGAGAGGGCCAAGGTGGCTGCTTCATGTCTGATGTTGGCCGGGGCGATGCCAGCAAGGACGGGCTGTTGGTTTTCTGGGGTGGCTCGGAGGCATCCGGAGACAGACCGCAGGGCGCTGTTTAGGGCCGCATCCAGCTTCTTGGCATGAGGGCTATGGCACCAAACTGGGGCGCAGTACACGGCGGCTGAGAACACCAGGGCCACTGTGGACATGCGCAGTGTCTTCGTCGTGGCTCCCCATGTTGTGCCGGCTAGGCGACGTATCAGTGTGGCACAGGTGCTTGTCTTTGCCTTGGCACCTTCCAGGTGTTGTTTGAATGACAACGTTCTGTCAAGCTTCACACCGAGGTACATGGGGACGGGCTGGGACCATAACTGGGTGTTATCCACCATGACGTTCATTTCGCGGGTCACTTCCCTATTGTTGAGGTGGAACATTAAAGATGTTGTCTTACCCATGTTGAGCTTGAGGCGCCAGTTCCTCAGGTATAAAGACAGGATGTTCATGTCTTCAGAGAGGCCCTCTTCTGCTGCTTCCCAGGATGGCTTACTGAGTAGGGTGGCCAGGTCATCAGCATAGCCATACTTCTTTGATTGGGTTGCAGGCAGGTCATGGATGTAGATGTTGAACAACATTGGTGCCAGCACTGAGCCCTGTGGGACGCCATTCTTAAGTTTCCGTCATCCTGCTGCATTGCCCATTGCTGGTGTGTAGCCTGAAGCTAGGCTATACACCATGCTACACACCAGCTCGGTACACACCAGCCAGGCACCAGGCACCGACGGCATCCACCCGGAATACATGAAACACCAAGGCAAGAAGGCAACTGACTGGCTGTGCTCCTTCCACTTTTTTCCGCTGCCTGTAGCAGCCAAAGTTCTGGTGCCGTGCCAAGGTGATCGCTCTGCTGAAGCCAAACATGCCTAGAGATGACGCCAAGCGATACCGACCCATCTCACTGCTCTGTGTTCCATACAAGCTCCTGGAACATCTCCTCACACACATATCTCAATCCACTGATCGACCCCCAGCTGCCTGAAGAACAGGCTGGCTTCTGAAGCAGTACGTCAACAGCGGACGAAGAGACCCTCCGGTGCCAAGACATAGAGGACAGCTTCCAGGCAGGGGAGAAGGCTGGCGCTGTCTGCTTGGACCTCACAGCTGCATATGATACTGTCTGGCTGCATAGGCTACACATGAAGGTTCTGGAACCATCCCAGACAAGCACTTGGTGAGCTTCATTATGGAGATGCAGAGCAGCCGTTAAATATGTTCTGCCGATCCTAGTATGCATCCTGCTGTTATAGAGCAAAATATTATTTTTGTTATAGGCCTGTAAATTATTAAAGAAAACATTGGATCTGGTATCAACCAAAAGTCATAATATAGTATACGTATCATGTGAGGATTTGGAATTTTCTGTCAGTGGAAGGCATCAATTTAGGTTAAATCTTCTGCATCAATTTGATTTAATCCATCTGACAATTGGCTAGCTGCTTTCATATTGTGTTGTTTGACCTATCTTCGGTGCTGGCTTGAAGGGCCGAAGGGCCGAATGGCCTACTCCTGCACCTATTGTCTATTGTCTATTGTCTATTGTTCAGCTACAGTTCACAGAAACAGTATAATTTGCCATAACAGAGGGAAAAATAATACCAGCTAGCAATATTACAATGTATTCCATTCAGAGAATCTCCCAACAACAATGCTCAACATTAAGAAGTAAGGGGGTGACACAATGGCGCAGGGGTGGTGTTGTGGCCTTACCGCACAAGAAACCCGGGTTTCATCCTCACTACGGGTGCTGTCTGTACAGTCTTCTCCCTCTGACCGCATGGGTATGCTCTGGATGCTCTGGTTTTCTCCCATATTCCCAATATGTGCAGGTTTGTAGGTTAATTGGCTCGTGTAAATTTATCCCTAGTGTGTAGACTAGAACTAGTGTACTCTGATTGTTTGTTGGTGTAGACTCGGTGGACTGAAGGGCTTGTTTCCTTGTCGTATCTCTAAACTAAACTAATACCAATCAAGTTATTACAAACATCTTTTGAAAATCCAGTCAGATACTATCTTGCTTTCTTCATTAAGACAA
Source organism: Okamejei kenojei (assembly GCA_035221665.1). Lineage (NCBI taxonomy): Eukaryota > Metazoa > Chordata > Chondrichthyes > Rajiformes > Rajidae > Okamejei > Okamejei kenojei. Next base: position 26,015,183 of record CM069137.1, on the reverse strand, counting down.
ATTCTTAAGAAATTAGGATTAAAATATCATGAAATATAGAACATTGAAAAACATATATATTCTGAATTAAGAATCTTGCAAATTACAACATAGAGAACTCAGATTTAATCCATTAGACCCATTCCAATACCTCATTTAAACTTAAAAAACCCAGTCTATACAACGCTTGCTAATTAATCATTGATAAAATCCTTTCTCTCGATAGATTTTTTAAAATATTGTGGTGCCACCTGATGGTTAGGCCACTTACTGTGCGAACCCTCAGCAGTTAGGGTCAGGGTCACAATGACTGGGTTTGGCGGGAAGAAGTCATCTCGGGATTTAGGAGTGTGCCCTGGTATATATAATGAACCCCGGTTTAACCTTCCCCCATTCGTGTGTGTGCTGTTCTCTTCACTTTGTCAATAAAGATCTCTTTGTTTCACCATACGTGGCTTGCTTATTCGCCCGCCATATTGGTGACCAAGACGATCCAAAACTGTCATTTTGAATTTAAACAATGGATACAGCCAACGATCAACCTCATCAGCCCGAGGTCACTGTCAATCCAGCCCAGCAGAATGCTGTCTCCCTGAAGCTGCCCATGCTCTGGACATTTTTTTTTTAATCAAAAAATGTATTCAATTATTAAAAAATAATATTTACACTACAATAAAACAAGACAGAACGCACCACCATAATACAATACAAACATATATCCATAATGAACTACTATACAACTATGTTACAATCCTTATTGAGGACACATTCAACACCCTGCGGAGCACAGCGGTCCCGGAACTCCCTCAGGGTGCCCGTGGACAGAGCGTGTTCTCTTTCTAACTTCACCCGGGCACAGACGTAACCCCGGAAAAGGGACAGGCAGCCAGCTCGGGTAGAGCCCTCCACTACCTGGCACCACGTGATCTGGACATTGTAGCCCCAAGTGTGGTTCCAGCAGGCCGAGGCCCAGTTCCGCATCCGACGCATCACGGTGGATGATACCCGGTACTATTATGTGGTTGGTGTGTTGGATCAGGAGACGGCCGGTTGCTTGGTCCATTCCCTGCGCGCACCGCTGGATGTGAACATATACGAGGGCCTCAAAGTGCTACTCCTGCATACCTTTGGGATCATCCGCCGGGACCGCACAGCACGGCTCATGCACATGGTGGCTTCGGCGATCACAAGCCTTTAGTGCTCATGGGTGAGATGCTCACCATTATGGATGGTCATCAGCCCTGCCTACTCTTCGAACACGCCACCTTGGAACAGGTGCCGGACGACATCCGCCTGCTTCTCGCCAGTAAGGATTTTGCTTACCCCCTGCAGCTAGCAGAGCATGCGGACGAGCTGTGGCAGCTCAAGCAGCAGGGAGGTGACTCGATCAATCAGGGAGCAGCAGGGAGCCCCTCTATCTATCTATCTATCTGTCTGTCTGTCTATCTATCTATCTATCTATCTATCTATCTATCTATCTATCTATCTTTCTATCTTTCTATCTTTCTATCTTTCTATCTTTCTATCTTTCTATCTTTCTATCTTTCTATCTTTCTATCTTTCTATCTTTCTATCTATCTATCTATCTATCTATCTATCTATCTTTCTATCTTTCTATCTATCTATCTATCTATCTATCTATCTTTCTATCTTTCTATCTTTCTATCTATCTTTCTATCTTTCTTTGCAAAAGTTTTCATACCTCTTGAGCTTTTCCACATTTTGTCACCTTACAACCACAAACGTAAATGTATTTTATTGGGATTTTATGTGATAGACGAACACAAAGTGGCGCATAATTGTGAAGTGGAAGGAAAATGACACATGGTTTTCAAATTTTTTTACAAATAAAAAACTGAAAAGTGTTGCGTGCAAAAGTATTCAGGCCCCTTTACTCTGATACCCCTAAATATAATCCAGTACAACCAAATGCCTTCAGAAGTCACCTAATTAGTAAATACAGTCCAACTGTGTGTAATCTAATCTCAGTTTAAATACAGCTGTTTTGTGAAGGCCTCAGATGTTTGTTGGAGAACATTAGTGAACAAACAGCATCATGAAGCCCAAGGAACACACCAGACAGGTCTGGGATAAAGTTGTGGAGAGGTTTAAAGCAGGGTTAGGCTATAAAAAAATATCCCAAGCTTTGAACATCTCACGGAGCACTGTTCAATCCATCATCCGAAAATGGAAAGAGTATGGCACAACTGCAAACCTACCAAGACATGGTCGTCCACCTAAACTGACAGGCCAGGCAAGGACAGCATTGATCAGAGAAGCAGCCAAGAGGCCCATGGTAACTCTGGAGGAGCTCAGGTGGGAGAATCTGTCCACAGAACAAATATTAGTCGTGCACTCCACAAATCGGGCCTTTATGGAAGAGTGGCAAGAAGAAAGCCATTGTTGAAACAAAGCCATAAGAAGTCCCGTTTGCAGTTTGCCACAAGCCATGTGGGGGATGCAGCAAACATGTGGAGGAAGGTGCTCTGGTCTGATGAGACCAAAATTGAAGATTTTGGCCTAAATCCAAAACGCTATCTGTGGCGGAAAACTAACACTGCATATCACCCTGAACACACCATCCCCACTGTGAAACATGGTGGTGGCAGTATCATGCTGTGGGGATGCTTTTCTTCAGCAGGGGCAGGGAAGCTGGTCAGAGTTGATGGAAAGATGGATGGAGCCAAATACATCTTGGAAGAACACATGTTAGAGTCTGCAAAAGACTTGAGACTGGGGCAGAGGTTCACCTTCCAGCAGGACAACGACTCTAAACATACAGCCAGAGCTACAATGGAATGGTTTAGATCAAAGCATATTCATGTGTTAGAATGGCCCAGTCAAAGTCCAGACCTAAATCCAATTGAGAATCTCTGGCAAGACTTGAAAATTGCTGTTCACAGATGCTCTCCATCCAATCTGACCGAGCTTGAGCTATTTTGCAAAGAAGAATGTGCAAAAGTTTCAGTCTCTAGATGTGCAAAGCTGGTAGAGACATACCCCAAAAGACTTGCAGCTGTAATTGCAGCGAAAGGTGGTTCTACAAAGTAATGAATACTTTGTAGAACCACCTGAATACGTTTGCACACCACACTTTTCAGTTATTTATTTGTAATAAGTTTTGGAAACCATGTATCATTTTCCTTCCACTTCACAATTATGCACCATTTGTGTTGGTCTATCACATAAAATCACAACAAAATACATTTATGTTTGCGGTTGTAATGTGAGAAAATGTGCAAAAGTTCAAGGGGTATGAAAACTTTTGCAAGCCACTCTGTCTGTCTGTCTGTCTGTCTGTCTGTCTGTCTGTCTGTCTGTCTGTCTGTCTGTCTGTCTGTCTGTCTGTCTATCTGTCTGTCTGTCTATCTGTCTATCTATCTATCTATCTATCTATCTATCTATCTATCAATCCATCTATACTATTACTAAAACTCTCATCTCGATCACTTCCGGTTGGCGTCGTAATTAAATTTGCGCAAAAAGGGTACTATATATTGCCAGGATTTTTTGCCACCTCACTCACTGTTCTCCTTTGCTCCAAGCACACCAGGATTTGTTCTGATCTGTGGAATATTGCCAAAGTTATGAAGGTTTCAAAAATGACAAGAGGAGCAGATTGGTCTTCTCAACTGTCATTCACCATGAAGGTAATGCCCCTTCTGGCACCCGCTGTCTGTCGGGGAGACTAAAGCTGAAGTGGACTGCGTGCAGGGGGCTGTGTTTTGCGAGTGGTGGCTGTGTTCTGCGAGCGAGGGGCTGTGCTCTGGGAGTGAGGGGCTGTGCTCTATGAGCGGGCGCTGTGCTCTGCGAGTGGGCGCTGTGTTCTGCGAGCGTGGGTGGCGACCATCACCACGACCCGGGTGCAGATGTGTGCAGCTGGGTTAGAGAGCCGGTGAGTGAGTCTGGAGCCGGTGAGTGCGGTCAGAAGCCAGGGCCGTGAGCCACTGAGCCTACACCCCCCAACACACCCCCCTGCCACCCTACACCACCACCTCCCCCCCCACATCTCCCCCTCCCTGCACCACACCACCCCAATCCCCACACCACCCTCTCCCCCCTAAAACCACCCCCTCCTCCCACCCCCCCTCTCGCCCACACCACTCCATCCCCCCACACCACCACATCCCCCCACACCTGAACTGTGAACCCACCAGCCATGAGTGAGTGAACTGTGAGCTCACCAGCCGTGGCAGAGTGAATTGTGAGTCCAAGAATCCATTCGGCCCACAACATTCATAGTAGTCCTCTGGAAATCAGTCCCTTCATCCCACCACCCCATACTAGCCCTCCAGAAAGCCCCCCCCCCCCACTAGCCACCGCTTGACGTCACCCCCCTCCCCTGGCTGTAGGATGCTCCCCCCTCCCCCATCGGCCCCTGATAGCCCCGCCTGAAGCGGTGCCCCTCCCCAGGCTGCAGGATGCTCCCCCCACCAGCCCTCGACAGCCACCGCCTGAAGTCGACCCCTTCCCCCACCTGCAGAATGCAACAAGAGACACAACAAGAAAGAATGGACTGAATAAATCTCCTCTTTAAAGTTTAAATTGTTGTTATATTTTAAGAGTTATTCACATTTTTAGCTTTAATAAATCCCCTTTCCACTTGCCGTGCCCATCAGCTGCACCTGCACTGTAATACCTGCATGTTCTACGTCACAATGGGAACTCAATGGGAAGGAATGGCTGTGTCGCCAGAGAGCCGCTAAGAGTGGATGGGAGGGCAATGTGTGGAGTCAGGGGGGGGGGGGGGGGGGGGGGTGAGGGGAGGAGGGTGGATTAGGGATATCACAACGGAACCCGTCAGCTGTGCTGAAAGGAATTTTCCTTCACCGCATTTGGACTGGCAAAGATCATGGATTATTTTTGTAAGCATTGATCTACCATGGTTCTTGGGATTAAGTGCTGGATCTCTGTCTCTGTCTCTGCTGTCTCTCTTTTTTTTTTTTTCAAAAACTTTATTGTTTCTCATCTATGTCTGTCTGTCTGTCTGTCTGTCTGTCTGTCTCTCTGTCTGCCCGCCCGTCTGTCCGTCCGTCTGTCCATGCATCCATCCATCCATCCATCCATCCATCTATCTATCTATCTATATGCATCATTTCCGTTCGGTATCTTGGCTTCCACTTCTTGGCTTCGGCTTCTCGTCCTTCGACGCCCCGTCCACACACGGAAACAAATACATCAGTTAAATATTCAATGATGCTGCCTTTAGCATTGGAATATATATTGCTATCAGAATTATATGTAGCAAATGGAAATGGTAAAATATGCACACAGGGAATCATATACTACCATTGCAAATATCTTACATTTTACTCACTGTGTTCCTGCTGATTGCTGCTAGTATTGTGTATTTGTATTTTTACACATACTTTCTCCCTTGATCTGTTCTTTTTGAAATATTGTTCATTCTACATATGAATCTCGATTTATCTTTTCTTTTGTTAGTTACTAACTACCCTTCTACATGTCTTTGTACCAGAACGTCCGATTGTTAACAAACCTGTATAAGTGAAGCATGACTCAATGCCACGTGGTAATTTAACTCCACTGGACAGCTTCTGTTGAATATTGAAATATTTGTTGTTCAAACCTGTTATGTTTTGAGATGTTATGATGTTATGTTGAATTGTTGATCCATTTACTTATAAATTCTATGAAATAAAATTCTAAGTAAATCTTTGAGAACAAATCATGTCAGCTGATGAAACCTATTACTGGAATAGAAAATAAAATTTGTATTTATGCAAATAGTAGAGGTTGCACTCTTAAAATGAAACAGTTTTGATTAATGGGTAGGAACTTTCTACTGCTTGCAAGATATTTGTGCCAGCAATTGCTAAATATGACCACAAAAAAGGAGAAGTTGCCACAGGTGCCCGTTGTCAATTAATAAAATGCCCATTGGGGTTTAAACCCTTCTTTAATCAATGCTCCCTCAGGAAGGGTATGCATTTTAAGTCCCTGAATGTGTGATGCATTTCAAAAAATATCTAACAACATTCTTTGTAGATATTCTACTTTGTAAAACAAATTGCTGAACCAACAGGATGTGGTTTAACTTTGCAGACTGTGTGTAGAATCTATAGCTGTCTTCCCCAACATCGAGCAAGATTAGCTAAGATTATTATAGTCATTCATGTGACCTCTGGCGGATTCCTTCATTTGCTGAAGTGCCTACAAAACTGTTGCTTCTTAATGGCAGAGTGAGTAGACAGAAGGAAGCTGAACTTTGGGTAAGAACGCACTTGTATAATCCAACTTTGACTTACTTTAATTGATTCATTTAATTTTAATGGTGACTCTGAAAGGACTGGCTTTTACCATCATTGTAAAAACAACTTATGTTTTGGTTTCCTGATTTGGCGGCATGTCCATTTACACAAACATTATGGTGTTTGAGAAAAGAGATGAAGCATTCATAATTTAGAAAAGGTCCCTGTAACCAAATGTGCATTTGTGGGAAGGATACAAAGCATTGTTAACAATTTTTTAATGTGAATTTTCATTTCTCTTCCGTGTGCAGTTTTCCGTATGAAATTTTGCTTCAAGGAAGTGATCAATTGGGGGTGGGTCTGAGGGTGAAGTAAAGATTGAGCAGATTGTCTTTTGAATTAAAATTGAATGTTGATTTCAAGAATGAGATTGAGTTTGCACATGGGATACAAGAGAATCAAGGTACATTCAATTTTATGCCAATTACATATATCAGTATAGAGAACTGTAACTTAGACACTATTTTACATACTCCATCACAATGCGTTGACTGTGAACAACTTCACCCCACAGCATTTCAGACCTCCATCACCATGACTCCCAACTTTGCTTTTCGGTCATGAACTAACATCCAAATAACCCATTTTAGACATGTAATTTTGTTTATACATTTCCCTCAACTGACCATTTGCATTCAAAATGAAGACTTGTTTCACCTTAACTGAGAATATAGTTCGCTTGGCGGAGTTTCTCTATAAGTAAATCTAAAGGGCCATAGGCCTGAAGGCATGTTCTATGCTTAAAATATAATGGCTACATCTAAGCAAAAGTTATTTTCAGCTTTGAAAAGTTGTTGTTGAATTTCGATAATCAAACCGCTCACTGGCTTTCAATTTGAATGTAAAAAATGAATGTTCTTCTCCTTTGCTACTTACAGCATGTTACAATCTATTTAGCATTGGGTTATAAATAAACATATTTCCGCAAACTACTATACTTGTCTACAAGCTGTGTAGATACAGTAATTTACTGCATAAAATTATTTCATTGCGGGAATGTGCTTATCAAAATGAATTTAACACAAGCCAGTTTCAATATTCCCTTATTGAAGTTCACGGAGATAGTTTTTAGAAGAATACCAATCATGGTGTTAACTATGGGCTTAACGAGTCAAATTGGAACAAGGTAGGAAATGTATTTATAAATGACCAGTAACGCTTCCACATAATCTAAAAACAGAGAAAAGAGGCAAGAACATGACACACAACTTAGACTCATGTCTGACCCTTAAGTTTAACATCTCTCTATCTGATTCCATATGCATGAGTTATATAGGAAAGAACTGCAGATGCTGGTTTAAATCGAAGGTAGACACAAATTCTCCAGAGATGCTGCCTGTCCCGCTGAATTACTCCAGCATTTCGTGTCTACCTTCCATATGCCTGAATTCCCTAACAATCAAGGTATGTATCAACCTCAAAAATGAATGTACTAAATGAATGAGCAGTGAAAGTGTTCTGGAGTAGAAATTTCAAAGGATAAGCAAATGTAAAAAAAATATCTTCCATGTTTTCAATGATATGTTATCCTGAGATCTAGATCAATAGTCCTAGATTCTCTATTCAGGGAATCATCATCTTACCACACATCTTATAAAGCTCTCAGAATCTTTTGTGCTTCAATAAGATCACCCATCTTTTTTTTAATTTTGGAGAATGCATCATGTTATTGCACCAAGTATCCACATTTCATGGAGACTAATATATAGCAGACCACCAAGACAGCAATACATTGTCTTGAATGTAGGAGACAACACTGCACATAGTAATCTAGTTATTTTTGTCAACGAAGAAAGAATTGCAGCAAGACTTCCTTCCTATTGCACATTAGTCTGCTTGCAAAGTGCTATTCATGTTTCTATTCATTGCAAATAATAGATATTAATTTTTATTCAGTGTGCAAGAATATTTAAAACATGTTGAGCTTCAATATTAATTAATATTTCAACATTTAAGAAACATCCCAAATAAAGTGAAAAATTGTTTTTTTTGTGAATTATAACATGATTTGGGAACAAGGATATACAGAGATATGAATCACATCAGGCAGAGATTAGTTTGATTTGATCTCATGGACATTGTAGGCCAAAGGGCCTGTTCCTGGACAGCCATGTTTTCATGTTCTATGATAGCTTTTGTCCACTCAAGATCTACATCCCTTTGTCTTTACTCCTCCTTTGTATAAAGTGTCATTAACAGACTTGGAAAGATTGCATTCACGTTTTCATCCAAGTCATTTATTTAGTTTGTAATTGGATCTGGCTCAGCATCTATTCTTTTGTACTCATGAGTAACAGCTTGGCAGTCTTCAAATTTCCTGTTTATGTCTTTTTTTTTCAATATCAGTCTTTCACCGAATTCTCAACCCATTTTACCCTAAATCCATGAACCCTGAATTTCTGCAACAACCTACCCTTGGGCATTTTTGCAAATATCTTTAAATGTCTACAAATACTAAATCAGCTAACATTCTTTTAAATGCCTCACTAGATATATCCTCTATTATATATGTGGTCTTTCCCATTCATGCAACAAGATTAACTCTGTTTATCACATAAGGGTTTGGATTGTGCCCATTGAGGCAGAAGGTTCCTTAAGGAACAATTGGTTGTGTCATCTGACAGGGCAGCAGGTCTGCTGAGTTAAGAGTTGGACATATTTAGTATTGAACTATTTATGACAGTGGCTGACATCATTAGCTCGGTCTCATTAATTTGCATGAGTTTACTGACCTTCACCTCACAAACTATAAACTTCTGAATTTTTTTTTACGGTATTTCTAATTCATTATTTTTTAATAACTTTTAAACTATTTTGAATATGTTCTGGGAGCAAGTGCCATGAAACTGCTGCCTGAGGCCTTGTGTTTACTCACATTCTGCTCTTCACTGCAGAAAGATTCTGATAAAGAGAATTGATATGGCTGATCCTCCTGACAATGGAATTAGTGTAGATAGCCGTCACTGTGGGTAGAGAGGTCAGGAAGTGGGTTGGATCCAGTGCCATATAGACCAGAAATTGTAAATTGCCCTATTGCTGTGGTAAGACTGGAGGGTGGCTAATGTTGTACAGTAATGTAAGAGATGCAAGGACAAGCCAGCAAAGTATAGATTGGTGAGTCTGACGTCAGTAGTGGGAAAGTCAAAGGGACTATTTCCATGCTGTGTAGCTCTATGACATTATGTCTCTGCAAAATGATATTAGTCGGGGAAGATGTGCAAGGCAATCCAGATTATTAATGCTGATAAGTGTGAGGTTATGCGCATTAAGAGGACAAATAAGGATAGGACTATACAATGAATGGTATGATCAATGGAGTAATGCAAAACAGAGGGGCTTTGATGTACAAATCCTTGGAACCCCAAAGGTGACAGCACAGCTAGATAAGGTGATGAAGAAGGCATATCAAAATGTTCTTTTATAACCAGGGTATAGTTGAAGGGAATATGTAATCTTTATAAAGCATGTTTAGGTCACAGCTGGAGTATAATGTACAGTTCCATCGCCACACTGTAGGAAGGTTATAATTGAATTGGAGAGAGTACAGAGAAGATTCACCAGGACGTTCCCAGAAATGGCATGCTTTAAGAGCCTGTAACACTTATGCGTCCTTAGCTCGCAAATTACGCGACCTCGTGGTCGCTTGAGGCGTACAGGCACCGTATGGCCACGCGGGGCCGGTCCCACTTAGAAGAGCGGAGGGATATGGAGTTGTGCGGGGCCGGTACCGACATCGCGCGGGGCTCCAAAATTCTTGCAGTGAACAAAAAATCTTCGCGGCTGACGGCCTGTCATGGAACTGACGGCCAAAGTGGGACAGGCCCAAGACCCTGGCGTGACGCAACGTCTCACCTTCAACAGCAGCAGAAGCAGGCAAACGATCGCCAAACTCGGCCTGGGGCTCACGGCCATTGCGGTCCGGATCCGCCCCCACTTCTACTCCCAGAGCAGGGCCAAGAAAATTGAAGATAGACACAAAATTCAAGAGTAACTCAGCAGGACCGGCAGCATCTCTGGAGAGAAGCAATGGGTGACGTTTCGGGTCAAGACTCTTCTTTTCAGACTGAAGAAGAGTCTCGACATGAAACGTCACCCATTGCTTCTCTCCAGAGATGCTGCCGGTCCCGCTGAGTTACTCCAACTTTGTGTCCATCTTCAAATGACGTCACACACTCCAGACGGCTGTGCGTACGCGTGTAATCGCACCCGACCTTCGCTCGACTGTCTGGGCTCAATGCGACCACGTGGTCGCGTAATTTGCGTGCCAAGGACACGTAAGTGGGACAGGCCCTTTAAAACTTGGAGAGAACGAATATGTTGCATTTGATTGCCTTTGAATGGAGAAGGCTGAGGGGGGACCTGATTAGTTATCCAAAGTTAAGTGAGAGACTTTTCCCCTCAGCAAAGTTTCTTTAATACTTTGAAAATATTCACATCTCAATAGTGCTGGAATAAATTTATGTATAATTTTCAGAAATAAATTCTATCTGCTATTGCCTTGCCCATTATATCATCATGTCAAAAAAAATAATAGATCAGTTTAGTTTTCTGTTTAGAAAGACAGCATGGAAACAGATCGTTCAGCCTACTGAATCCACACTGACCAGCAATCACCCATACACTAGTTCTATACTACACACTCAGGATGTTTTTCAGAAGCCAATTAAATGACAAACCTGTACACTTTTGGAATGTGCGAGGAAACCAGAGTACCCAGAGAAAACCCACGTCGTGACCAGGAAGATGTACAAACTCTACAGACAGGACCCGTAGTCAGGAACAAACCTGGGTGCCTGGCGCTGTGAGATAGCCACTCTACTGCTCTGCTAGCCTTATGGACCAATAGCTTGTAAAACAAATTACAAAAGTGTAGGGATATGGAGAGAAGGCAGGCACGGATTATTGATTGGGGACGATCAGCCATGATCACAATGAATGGCGGTGCTGGCTTGAAGGGCACAGTATGAACATATTTCCCATTGCTCACACACTAAATCTGCATGATATTTCACCTCTTGAAGGGACATAGACCTTATTTTTTATAGCAATTATGTCACAAATAATTGTATTGTGAGTCAACGAAGAAAATTCCTGTAAGGGTTAAATTAGTGGATCAGCACCCTAATTTCTGGACCATTGATCCAGGGCATGTTGGAATCCCTCCAAATGGAGAATTTTAATTCAAGAATTAAATAAATCTGGAATTCTTCAAAATAACCTGGTCACTCATTTTCCTCAGTGGAGGAAATCTGCCCTTTTTGCCTTATGACTAAAACTGGTTTCAATTTCAGGACATTTTTTGATGGATAATACATTCTGGCATTCCCAGCACTTTAAAGATATCATGTTCGAATAAAAATGTAAAAAGGGTTTTTAAGGTTTCAATCCTAATTGTCATCAAGTTATTAGCATTGCATAGTGACATGGTTGCAGATGGTTCCATTGTGAAAAAGGACATATGGCTTATTGCCATTCTTTGTGTTAACGGACAGTTCCAAGGCTTACTCAGGACAAGTTCTGTAATGACTGTTTATAAATATGTTCTTCAAAGGGAGAAAATATATATCTTCAAAGGGAGAAAACCACGTGGTTTATTATTATGTAATTACGCGTCCAATTTGGCAGAAGATGCACCAATATTATCACGTGAATATTTGTAATGAGGCCCTTGCTGTTAAAGATTAAGAAAACAAAGTGTTCAATGCTCTTTTTTGTCATGTTTGTTGGAATTAATAGCTGACAACAGTATCAAAGCTCTCTCTCTCAGATATAAAATGTCATTATTTCTAAATAATGGAATCCAGCTATTTATGATGACTGATAGTCATAGAGCATGGAAATAGGCCTTTGTTCCTACTTGCTCATGCCGATCAAGATGCCCCATCTAAACTAATCCCACATACTCACGTTTGGCCCATCTCCATCCAAACTTTTCCTATCGAAGCATCTGTTAAAATGTCTTTTAAATGTCTGTTATAGTTTCTGCCCCAACTCTTATGCCAACATTATGCTATTTTCTTGCTTGCAAAAGTTCAAAAAACATATTTTTTAATTTCTTGCTGATGTACTCTTTTTATATTTTCTTCTTTTTTGAATGTTTCATTATTTCTAGGAACATGGAACATTGAACAGTACAGCAATGTAACAACCCATTCAGCCCACAATATATATGCTGAACATGATGCCAAGACCAACCCTTAATTGCATGCACATAATCCATATCACTCAATTTCTTGCAAATCCATGTGCTTATCCAAAAGTTTTAAATGTTACTAACATATCTACATCTACTACCAGCCCCAGCAGCAAGTTCCTGGCACTCACCATACTCTGTAAATCAAATTTGCACCCCCCCCCCCCCCATTCCCCTTTAAACTGTGCCCCTTTCACCTTAAAGCTATGCCTTCTAGTATTCTACATTTCCATCAAGGGAAATAGGTTCTGACTGCCTACGCTATCTATGCTCCCATAATTTTACATACTTCTATGAAGTCTGCTTGTAACCTCCGACATTCCAGAGAAAACAAACCACATGCTTAGCCTCGCCCTGTAGCTAATATCCTCTAGTCCAGTTTTTAAAACTCGCTCTATCCTCTGTGTGGGATCTATAGCATTAACCTTTGATGAGTAAATTTAGATGTAAAGCTTCCACCCTTGCTAAGTCCAGAGTCAGGAGATTGATTTGTCCCTGGCTTGTCACAATTGTCTTTTGAGACTTGCAAAACCAGTTTGGACAGGCCAATGGAACAAGTAATCATGCAGAGTAGCCATGCTTCCTCATTGACCATGGTACACAATGATCTTAGGCACTGAATTTATATCTATCCTACTTGACAGTGTAATAAAACATTTTGTGAGCATTTCACTTCAAATTACAATCTATTGCGACCAATTCCTCGCTTTGTTATCCCATAAATATGTGGCTATTCTGTGGTGTGCATAGGCATTTGATGGCCCACATTAATAATGAACCTCGCAAATAATCCACGATAATTAGTTTAATAGTTACAATCGCCTCTCATTTAACGCAGTTTATTTTTTTCACTTTTGTGAAAATAGGTAGTATCTTTTCATGTATCAGTTAAAAAGCTTTTTTTCAGAATTTATTTTGAGCAATAATTGGCATTTTTATTATTTTTAATTTATGTTGCTCTGATAACTTAATAGATTGAAATCTCTAAATAGATTTGCCCTCTAACCAAATAAATGGGAGATTTATACATTGACTTAATCTTTCAACTTTAGTTTCCTTCTGGTCAATCTTTTTTTTCTTTCTGTTGAGTTGGCCTAGCTGAGTTAACTTTTCTCTGGGACATTGTAGCTACAACCATATATGCCACACTATTGCCACAAGGCATTTTGCAAATATTGAATGAATAAATTAGAGCTGTATAGAAGTCAATTGCTTTGATTTTTGAATTACTGCAGAATCATTATAGCTAACAAGTTAAAGTTCATTGTCTTATGCATGAGTTCGGAAAGGTACAGGTACAATGAAATATCTTGCTTGCAGCAGCAACACAGGGAAATACATTCAGACAAACACACAAAATAAATCTTCGAAAACAAGACTTTGGGCAAAAACATTGGTTGAAAGACTTGGCTTAAAAAACAAGTCTATAGTAGTGCAAGAGGTTAAAGTTATTCATGATTGTGTTAGGATTAAGGTTGTATAGGTTGAGACAAGAACATCATAGCATCAAAAGTAGATGTTCCGGGCCATGTATTGAGAAGACGACATGGCCCGGATGGTGGAGATCAATGATTATACAGGTAGTTGCCGCTTTTTCCAGGCAGCACCTCACGTAGCTGTTTTCGATTAAGGGAAGGACTCTGCCTGTGATTATCCAGTATGATTCCACCACTCACTGCAACCACTTGCATTCCTGTACATTGGAATTGCCATACCTGGCCATGATGCAATGAGTCAGAATACTTTCTACAGTCTATCTGCAAAGGTTTGTTGGAGTATTCGGAGCCATGCCAAAACTTTTTAAACTTCTAATAAAGCATGGTATGCATCCATCATGATTGCATTAGTGTGCTCGGCTCAGCTCAGTTAGCATCCGAGATGTTAACACACATGAATTTGAAATTGCTCACACACTCCACCACTGACCCACCAACAAAAAGTGGGCCACCTGTCATCTCCCTGACTCACCCTTTCTGAACTCAATAATTAGCTCCTTCATCTTATGGAGGTTATTATGTGGACAATACATGACCTGATGTTCTATCTCACTTATGTTGGCTAAACTGACAAGGTCTTACATAGCAGATTAGTGGGCAAAATTAGAGCACATGGTATTGGGGATAGGGTGCTGACATGGATAGAAAATTGGTTGGCTGACAGGAAACAAAGAGTAGGGATTAACGGGTTCCTTTCAGAATGGCAGGCGACTAGTGGGGTACTGCAAGGCTCGGTGCTGGGACCGCAGCTATTTACAATATATATTAACGATTTAGATGAAGGGATTAAAAGTAACATTAGCAAATTTGCAGTGACACAAAGCTGGGTGGCAGTGTGAATTGTGAGGAGGATGCTATGAAGATGCAGGGTGACTTGGACAGGTTGGGTGAGTGGGCAGATGCAGTTTAATGCAGATAAATGTGAGGTTAGCCACTTTGGTGGCAAAAACAGGAAGGCAGGTTATTATCTAAATGGTGTCAAGTTGGGAAAAGGGGAAGTATAACGAGATCTGGGGGTCCTTGTTCATCAGTCACTGAAAGTAAGCATGCAGGTACAGCAGGCAGTGAAGAAAGCGAATGGCATGTTGGCCTTCATAACAAGAGGAGTTGAGTATCGGAACAAAGAGGTCCTTCTGCAGTTGTACAGGGCCCTAGTGAGACCACACCTGGAGTATTGTGTGCAGTAGGTTCACAAGGTTAATTCCCGGAATGGCGGGACTATCATATGTTGATAGAATGGAGTAGCTGGGCTTGTATACTCAGGAATTTAAAAGGATGAGAGGGGATCTTATTGGAACATATAAGATTATTAAGGGTTTGGATACGCTAGAGGCAGAAAACATGTTCCCGATTTTGGGGGAGTCCAGAACCAGGGGCCACATTTCAAGAATAAGGGGTAAGCCATTTAAAACGGAGATGAGGAAATACTTTTTCACAGAGAGTTGTGAGTCTGTGGAATTCTCTGGACGCTTCTGGATGCTTTCGAGAGAGAGTTAGATAGAGCTCTTAAAGATATCGGAGTCAAGGGATATGGGTAGAAGGCAGGATCAGGGTACTGATTGTGGATGATCAGTCATTATCACATTGAATAGCGGTGCCTGCTCAAAGGGCCAAATGGCCTACTCCTGCACCTATTGTCTATTGTTATTGTCTAACTCATCACCACCAGTGATTTGTCCAACACAGTGGTGTCATTGGTAAAACAATAGATGAAATTTGAGATGTGCTTAGCTACATAGTCATGTGTGTAAAGAGAGTAGACCAGGAGGCTAAATGCCCCTGTCCCACTTAGGAAACCTGAACGCCAACCTCTGGAGACTTTGTGCCCCACCCAAGGTTTCCGTGTGATTCCTGGGTTAAGCACGCAGCATTTGCTTTTACAGAATTACAATTAGTTAAAATTAAAATTAATTAAAATTAAAATGAGTTAAAGTTAGAATTAATTATTGTTGGGATAAATTATTTTGAAGTCATTCTTTTTTCTTCCCACTTTTATTGAAGGAAGTTTAACATTGTTCCTCAAGTTGGAATTACCTATTCTTTGATCTTACAAGTAGCTGGGCATCAACTGGTGGAGCATAAATAGTACTAACTTCACGTGCTTCTGTATTTTATGTTTCACACTGATCCTTTTCATATAGATCTGAGTCCATGCATACAGGCATATTTTTACATCCCATGGATGAGACAAAACTTGGAAATTCAGGCAATGATAGAAGCTGAACAAAGGAGGCCTAAGACAGCCTGATTGAATTGACAGACCCTCTTTTTCTTTCGTGTGGCGTGCACAGCCTAAAGTTGTTTGACAACTTGTTCTATTTGATCTTCCGTTTGTGCACGTCGAGTTGATTGCATTAGTCGAAACAGGGCGGACCACGTGAAGGTTGCAATCTTCCACCCCACAGACCTGACAGATCATAACTAATGTAAGGAATAGTGAATTGATTCATTTTTGGGAAGAAGAATGAAAGAGCACACTATAAATATAAATTGTACAATCTTCAAAAGATATGCAGAAATACAGGGATCTCTTGGTTTACATGGATGCACTTTAAAAGAATGTGTTGATGAAGCTGATTAAAAGCAAAACAAAGATATTGGAATAGTCAGCTTTATAAATAATCAACAAACTTGGAGTTAAATGTTTATAAATCACTGAAAATCGTTCTGTACACTACATTTTTAAAATAATTCAAAGCTTTGAAAGGTGTGCAGAATTATATAATTATGCCGAGAGGCTATGAAAGTTGGCACTGGTTCATCTACAGCAGAAGAAATTAGTCGAAGGTTTATTAGATTTACATTTAAGATTTTGATCAAATGCAGAGGGAGAAACCTTTTCCATCACGAAAGATAGTTGCCCCCAGCTCATAATTAAAATAAAGAAAAGGATAATAACTAGGAGAGCTTAAATTTAATTTCTTCTCATAAATTGTTAAGATCAGCGAAGCTATGATTTTTTTTGAAGAGTGGTGCTAGCAAAATCAATGATAACTTAGGGATGAAAAAAAAAACTTGAATGGTTCAACAAGGAATAATTACTGCACTGTGAGAAAAGACCAGGTGACTGGGACTAATTGGATAAAACTGCCACTAATTGGATCACATTGGAATGCTCCTTCAAAGAGATGGCACAGGGATGAAGAATTGAATGAATTAGCTCAATATGTTATGTGTGTGTTTTTTTTCTCTTATTTCAAGATATATTCAATATTTTAACATCACAGCTAAGGAAGGCACCTTAGAGAGCAGAAGATGTTCAAAATTGATTTTTGGAGATAGTGTTAACATTGGATTTAGTGAAATGTCACCAATGTGTGCAACAGACTTTGAAGAAAAAAATATGTCCTAAAACTTACATGCTGCCTGCTCTTAAGATTGACATGGCCATTGTGTTATCATTTATTTTTAATGGATCTCCCAGCAGCAACTTCCTCGCTGGCTCTTTCCTCATCATTGATGCCTTGTGCCATCTCAAACCCTTGCAGATGTGCTTCCAAACTCTGACCACAAACAAATTTAAAATAATCGATTGCCAACTGAGCTGCAGCTTTTCTGATCAGCGTTTACAAGTGTGGCAGATAATGGTAGCCTTGCTTTTAAGGTCTGGCATTTGGAGTAGCTTTTCCATGGATAAAGATGTTCAGTAAGTGTATCATAGCTCTGTATGGGTTGCATAGGTGAAATATATAATGAATTGTGTGCATGTAGTTTTCAAGGCTGTTTTCAATTACACAGGGGTGTTCATTTATCATAAAGATTTCTACTTCATTTAGTGTTCGTTATCAATAAGAAGATTGTTATGCGGATGTGCATGTGATACATTCACCCTGCAGTACTCCACTCTGCCTTATCTATTCACACCATGTGAGAATAGATTGAGAAAATATGACCAGCAGTGAGGTGCCCATGCTTGTTTTTGACTTCAAAAGTTTGTTTGAACTTGAATTGTCCAGTTCCTCTAGCAGGAATCCAAGGAGGAGTTAACACCATCCTTCGCAATGAGGACCTATACAAGGATGTTGGCTTGTGCAATGGGAATGTGGCAAATGCATCAACCACAAAACAGATGTAGGAAGATTTGACAGTCAGTTAAATCAATGTTCCTAGGATTAATTGGTTCTCAAATAGAATCTGCATTTACCAATATCACTGTATAAACTCCATAATTAATCACTAACTTAAAACATCTGGTGATACCAATGAGAAATCCAAACTATGGATTCAGGTCAGATTAACCATTGCCACTTAACTACAAGATATATCATTGAGCAATTAATGGGAAATTTGAAAATGAGCTTTGGGTACTTTATATTTTCTTTTTGACATAAGAGACCAATAGGCTGATTGTCAGAGCAATCACATCAGACCCATTCTCTTACTTCTTTTCCTACATTCCTATCTACTTCCTTGACTCTTTACAATCCACTTGGGATAATTTACAGTTGCCAATTAACCGACAGATTACCGCATATTTGGTATTCAAATGTTCCGAGTGGGAAATGAAAGGTGATGTGAGGAATAACTTTATTTTTGTGTGGTATCAATCTGTAATGAGAATAATGGAAGTGACGAACTAAGTACATTCAAAAAGAAAGTGGCGAGGCAGTTGCGTTTAGATTTGTGGATAAAAAGAACTGCAGATGCTGGTTTACAAAACAAGACACCAAGTGCTGGTGTAACTCAGCAGATCATGCAGCATCTCTGGAGAACAATGATGGTGACATTTTGGGTTCCGATCCAAAAACTCTTCTATCCATGTTCCAGCCTCAGTGGATGTCTAGACCGCACATTTTGTCTTGTTAGGTTTAGGTTTGGTTTAGGTTAATTAAGATTGTCACATGTACTGATATACAATGAAATGCTTTAATTTTGCATGCTATCCAATCAAATCGGATAATGCTATACATAAATACAATCAAGCCAAACTCAGGTCTAATAGATAGATCGAAGGGAAAGATCTATAGTATGGTTATAGGGAGAAAACAGAGAGAAAGAGAAACAGCAAGATTGACTAGATGGACCAAGTGGCCTACATTTGTACCATTATTCCATGTCTTTGAACATCGCCATTTGGTGGAGTAAATTAATATGGTCAATAGTGTATGATATTTTCTTAAATATTCAAATTTTGGAGGCAGAGTGTAATAAGCAAATGCGTATGAGATCAGTGCTACTGAATTGCTGGACAATTATATTGAAATTCGTGAAATTTTTGAACATCAAGCAATATGTTGTTCATGATAACATTTTTATATATTTTTGGTAAGTGATTAAATCTGAAATTAACTTCTGCTCTGAACAAAATGAACTTTAACGGGAACATAACTGATGTAACCTGACTTGGATAAATATCGTCTTTTGGTTGAAACATAGTTAAATGCACTACTGCAGTATCACATCTAGAATCTCTGCGTGATTTATTTGCAAAATAGGACCATAAAAAAAATAACAACATTTAAACAGTAATTGAAATATTGAAGCTTTCAGAGGGACTTCATTTAATTCTATCTAGAATTTGTTTTTTAAGCCTGAATAAATTTGACAACATATCTATAGAGATCTCTTTTCCCAGGTTTTTATATTTGTCAACAATAGTTTCTTAAAAATATGAACATAAATGTATTGTCGAAAACAAAAGCGATGGTTTCATATATTCACATCCGTGTGTTGTCTTTCAATTTTGTATTCTATTGAACTTTGAATGCTATTAAAATATGATACTTTTATCTTGTTCAATTTCACTATCAACTGCTGCAGTCTTAAATAACCTTTAAATTGCTTTTTCAATGGAAACATATGACCTCTATAGATAAAATGTGTCTTAAATTGTGTGAGCCTTTTTTGTTCAATAAGGAAAAACAAAGGTACAATGAATAGAGGAATTCCATACAATTTGTTATAGGAAATGTCTTATTTCTCCCAACATGGATGGAAACCATTTGGCCCAACAAGTCAATAGCAGCTCTCCCTGTCAACCCCATTCATCCACATATCTCCCTGTGGTCTATTCTCTTTAATGTCCATTAACACCCTCATTTTTCACTCCATCTATCGACAGAAGAGGAAATCTATAGCAACCAATCAACCTAGCATATTTGGGATGTAGGAAGAAACCAGAGCATGCTGTGGAATCCACATGGGCATTGGAAGAATGAGCAATCTCTAGTTACCGGAGGTCAGAATTGAACCCAGGTTACTGGTGCTGGAAGGCAGAAGCAATACATACACTGAAAGAATCCCTGAAACATTTTACTTTTTTCAAATTATAAAAAAAGACATATATATAAAATGGAGTGTGAAGAAGGGGCCCAAATCAAAATGTTACCTGTCTCTTCTCTTCCTGGATGCCGTTCCTTCAGCACTTTGTGTTTTGTTCAATATTGCAGCATCTGCAGTCTCTTGTGTCTATAAAATTACCCAAGCTATCTTAAAGTGTCGACCACATCCACAATTTAAAGGATAAAGAAAAGTGTGTGGAAGCACATCTCCTGCAGGTTCCCCTCCAAGTTGCATATATTCATGGCTTGAAAGTATACTATCTGCCAATCATTGCTGCTTGGTCTAAATTCTGGAACATCCTAACCATCAACAGTACGTGCTGAAGGACCTCTGCAACTCTGCTCATCACCACCTTCTCAAGGGCTGTTAGATGGTGCAATGAATGCTGGTTGTAAATGAAGAAATGAATAAAACACAATATTTAAAAATATATTATTGATCTATTCTCTTGTGAGGAATCCTCCGACATTTTCGCAAACATCAGATAATCCTCCGACATTTTCGCCACCTGCAACGGGATCCCACCACTGGCCACATCTTCCCATCCCTTTCGGCTTTCCGCAGAGACCACTCCCTCTGTAACTCCCTAGTCAATTCGTCCCCTCCCAAACCACCCCCTCACCTGGCACTTTCCCTTGCAACCGCAGGAAAAGCTACACTTGTTGCTTTACCTCCCCGCTTGACTCCATCCAAGGACCCAAGCAGTCTTTCCAGGTGCAGTAGAGGTTCACCTACTCCTCCTCCAACCTCATCTATTGTACCCGCTGCTCAAGGTGTCAGCTGCTCTACATCGGTGAGACCAAGCGTAGGTTGGTGATCGCTTCGCCCAACACCTCCGCTCGGTTCACAATAACCAACCTGATCTCACGGTGGCTCAGCACTTCAACTCCCCCTCCCATTCCGAATCCGACCTTTCTTTCCTGGGCCTCCTCCATGGCCAGAGTGAGGCCCACCGTAAATTGGAGGAGCAGCACATCATATTCCGCTTGGGTAGTTTACACCCCAGCGATATGAACATTGACTTCTCCAATTTCAGGTAGTCCCTGCTTTCTCCCTCTTTCCCCTCCCCTTCCCAGCTCTCCCACAGCCCACTGTCTCTGCCTTTCCGCTTCCCACCCCACCACCCCCACCCCCCCACCCAGCCCCACATCAGTTTGAAGAAGGGTCTTGACCCGAAACATTGCCTATTTACTTCACTTCATAGATGCTGCCTCACCCGCTGAGTTTCTCCAGCATTTTTGTCTATCTTATCACTGCAAACTGTACTTTCCATTGAAGATAGACACAAAATGCTGGAGTAACTCAGCGGGACAGGCAGCATCACAGGATCGAAGGAATGGGTGATGTTCCAGTTCAAGACCCTTCTTCCGACTGAGTGAATGGGTGACGTTTCGAGTCGAGACCCTTCTTCAGACTTTGCATTCCCCCGGCAGTGCTACTAGATTCAGCCGTGATAGCCAACAGTGAAAAGTAATTCTGGCACTGCTGAAGGCAAATAGTTCCCAGAGGACTTGTGACATGAAACAAGAGGATAATTTTGTATGCCTTTAAAACTGATCATGTTTCAGCAGAAATAAAACTTGAGTAATTTACCCTGTGGGTAACCCTAACATTGAACATAACTATTCAGTGCCTTGAATTAAAGTGGAATGTTGATGTTAAGTTGAAGCAATACCAAACAAAATATCTGGCAAAGTTCAAGGCTGATGAGAGATTGGATTTGCCAATAAGTGGTTAAAAGTTAAATTGACACACCCTGAATTTTGCTGGTAGGTTTACTGATCAACTGATGGATAATTATCACAGCTCCACCCCCATTATTGCTAAAATGCTGAATCTTTCATGGAGTAATGAAATCTGCACAACTCATTGATTCCGACCAGGTTTTTACAGCTGGGCTGGCTACATCTGTCTGCATTTGGTCCATATCCCTCTAAACCTTTATGATCCATCTACCTGTCTAATTGTCTCTTAAATGTCGCCATTGTACCTGTTTCTACAGCTTCCTTTGGCATTCCGTTCCTTTTACACACTACATTCTGCTTGAAGAATTTGCCCCTCAAATCGTTTATAAATCATTCCCCTCACACCTTAAATCTATGCCTCTGAGTTCTGCACTCCTCTACTCAGGGGAAAAACTGTGACCATTCACATTATCTATACCTCTCATGATTTTGTATGCCTCTAAAAGTTCACCCTCAGCCTCCTATGCTCTCGGGGAAAAATGTCCTGCAATATAATGGCACTTGCATGTTGAATATCACCACTCTAATTCCCCATGTTAAAAATGTATTTTTGAAGTTATTGTACAATTTATTCTGCAACAATGGTGAATGCATACAGCCTTACCATTGCTATTAAGACAAAACCTGGGCCATTGTCTATATAAGTTTAATAGATCTAAAAACCTGTTGGGCAAGATGCTGCTGGAAAAGGCTGACCATCATTTTCTTGATGAGCCCAGCTTACCTTGTTGGCACTGGGCTTCTGCATGCCAACAAGTTCAGCAGTGAGATCAATATGACAATTGGTCATGGCTGGCATATAGTGGAGGCCCTGCTCCTGAGAGCTTGACACCTGCAAAAACCGGAGTGCCTTGTTCACTGTGAAACCTTAAAATTATTTTAAGTTAAGTATCTTTGATATTCGGAAACATTTAGTGGCCAATGCATTTGAAGAAAATAAAACATATACGTATTTGTGGAACAGTGATCATAACCTCTAAAATTCTAATAAAGTCATGAATAAGGTTGTCTGGACCTGGAGGGAATTTGGGGAAAGGCAAGTTACAACATTATTAGGAAAGAGGTAGGGAGAGTAAATTGGGAGCAGCTGTTATTGAGTAAGCCCTCATCTGACATGTGCGAGTCATTAAAAGACCAGCTGCCCACAGTAAGATTGCATGTTTGAAGAAGAAGGAGGAGGGGCAAGGATGGTGAGGTAAGGGACCATTGGATGATCAAAAAAGTTGTAACTTTGGTCAAAAGGAAACCGAAGCTTACGTAAGGTTTAGGAAGATGAAATCAGGCATAAGCTTCAGGGAATATTTAAAAAAAGCAGGAAGGAATTCAATCAGGAAGAATAAAATTTGATTGACAAGTCCAGCCATTTACTGAGTGGTACCCAGGATAGCTTCTGTGAATGTCGCAGGGGCGGCCAGAGGCTTGTTATAGAACCGTTGAAAGGTTTTTTTCCCCACTGGCCCAGCCCGCGGTGGCGAGAATGTGGTCCATGGGTACCTCCATGGCTCTCGCTGCAGCCCTGGTGGAATGAGACTTAAAAATGTTATGTAGCAACTGCTGCATCCAGCACCACCCTGAGCCACCTGGCGATCGTCTGTGTAGTCACCCGACGATGCGTAGGTTTATGACTGATGAGGAGCCCCTGTTCCTTCATCCTGATAACTCCAGTAACTCGGATGTAGTGGTGGAGATGGGTGACTATGCAGAGAGTGGCATCTACAGGGTACGCCCGAAATTCCAACTGCAGCCCATGCGCCCCTGGCCTGTGCTGTTTTAATAACTCTTTGACAAATAAATTTATTTGACCAGGGGTGGCCACCATGCTGTCCAGTCGCAGTTTCTGTAACGTCTGGGCTCGTTGGGCTGTAGTCAGTGCCATAAGCATCACCACCTTGAGGGTGAGCTGTTTCAATGGTAGCTCATCTATTGGAGCCCAGCTCCTCAGTAGGGTCAGCACGATCCCCACATCCCACGTTACTGTATATCTGAGTTGTGGAGGGTTGGTGTTGAACACTCCCCTCATTAGTTTAGACACCAGGTGGTTGGAGCCGACACCTATATACAGGTATGAGGACAGCGCACTTCCTGGCGCTGTTGATGGCACTGTAGCTGAGGCCAGCATCGAAATGAGGCCTGCTAGAAACTCCAACACATCAGGTATTGTTGCCGAGTTGGAAGACTTGTTGGTCCGGGCACAGAATGCCTCCCACTTTCTGATTTGGGTGAGGTATTGTTTCCGAGTTGATTCTCGGCATGATGCGGCGATAAGGTCTATGGCTCTTAACAAGATGCCTGCCCGGGATGAGTGGTCTTTTCAAAACCTGCAGGCCAACAAGCTTAAATGACCATGGCAAGGATGACTGACCCCCCCGTAATGGAGTGAGTAATCAATTTGGGATGTTTCCCAATCGCCATCCATGGTTGTTTTAAAATTTCTACAACCATCGGGTACCATGATTGTGTAGGCCAGTCGGGAATGATCAATATGCCAGTTGCAGAGTCTAGTTTAATTTTCTGCAATACCCGACTGGTGAGGCAGAATGGGGGAAATGCGTAGCAAACCATTTCCCCCAATGGATAAAAACGCATCCATTGCTATTGCCCTAGGGTCTGGTTCCCACAACACATACGTTGGTATTCGATGGTTCAGCCTGGACGCAAATAGGTCAATATCTGGTGTCCCAAAATGAGCTATAATATCTCCAAAATTTGGGGTTCAACATCCACTCAATGTTGTCATTGAAGACACGTGACCTGGTGTCCGCCACTGAATTAAGCTTCCCAGGCAAATAGGTCGCAGTAATCCAAATATTTCTTTCAATGCACCAGTGCCAAATTGTATTAGCCAATTCATCGCAAACTAGCGACCTGATACTACCCATATGATTGATGTAAGCCACTACTGTAGCATTATCTATTCGAAAGCGGACATGTAATCCCGTGAATTAGTACAGTAAAGCCCGCAGTCCATGAAATGCCCCCAGCATTTCTATATAGTTTATCCCATGTGACTCCAGGAATGTAGACTCATGAGAGTTCCATCTGCCACCACAACTGGACATCGTACCAGTTGCTCCCCAGCCTGGTGCGCTTGCGTCAGTTAGTAGCACAACATCAGGGTTGCGCACTATAATAGGTCAATGACATTCTTTAATATTATCTACCCACCATTGTAGCTCATTTCTAGCTTCCGGTGGTAACCGAATTGGCCTATCAAAGCGGCCAGCATTTGTTTTTTAATGCTGTGATTTTTTATCTTTGTAAATTTCGGTAGTGTAGCGGTCCGAATCATGCAGCTGGGAATGTAGTTACCAATTTAGAGTTACCAATACCAATAAACTTTTGCTGTTTGCCAAATGGTCGGTACCCTGGCGCAAGCAAGATTGTGGCACTCTTCTATTATAGCAGTAGCTTTATTAGTTGGGATGATAAACTTCATTAAATTGGTGTCTAGGGTGAACCCCAAATAATCCATAACCCGTACCGGGTGCAGTTTTGATTTGTCTGGATGGATTACAACACCAGCTTCTCTAGCAGAGCCTTGGTTGCAGCCACTCCTTGAATTGCCAATTGGAGGGTCTGCCCCACTATAAGGATTTCATCCAATATGCCATCACTATAATCTTGTTGTCGGAGAAGAACCAATACAGGTAAATACCAATTTGGTAAACAGCCTACGGCTGTGATGATTCCATTAGGCAATGCACCCTTCCAGACAACTTCAGAATTCCCTGTGAGCCTCAGCGATGGGCACCGTATAGCATGCTTCTTTCACATCGATGCATGCCATAAAGTACCGTGGGTAAAGCATCTGCCTAGCTGTTCCAAAAGTATCCATTTTGAAATGGGTATATTGTACAAAAGTGTTCAACTCAGTTAAATCTATTATAATCCGACATCCCCCTTCTTTTTACTGCTGGTGAACATATTAGACTCAAACTGAATAGGTCCATGCTTGGTTATGCCAATTACCCCTTTTTTCTGCTCGCCGTATAATTTCAGCATGCCCTACCTCCACCTCTTTTTGGGATAGAGTAAATTCCTACGATGCGAATGCTGGGTAGGGGAATTTATACCTCCAACAAATTATATACCCTTGAACACTTTGTAAAATAATCTGTGGTGACAGTTTTCCCATATGTCCAAGGCAGCCCGCAATCGCCCACCTATTCGTGCAGGAGGGATACTATGGCGTGAGAGGAGCCCAGACCCCTTTACCTCCATAGTTAACGGCGGTTCCGTACATACGGTGCTTCGGGTGGACGTTATGGAGGTTGACGGGGCCGGCGGCCGCATTTTCCATGCAGACCGCTGTTGGCCTTGCCCTAAAAGGTCGTTGTGTTTGTTGAGATGGAGGTAGGTAGGATCTTTGTGCCCTATCCGGCAGCCTTGGTTCACAGGTTGTATTAGGCTGTTGCCGGTGATATGGGTGAACTCTGGCCGATGGAGTTTCATGAGGCCCGCTGTTTTGGCCTCCTTTGTCCAGTCCCTTCACCTGTTTGGACAGGTCTCCAAACAACTGATGTGGCGGTGGAGCGATAATGGTCGGCACAACCCCGCGAATTTGGGGTTGAGTGTGGGCTATATGGAGCTCTTACGCAGGCAGTTTATCTCATACTGGGCATTGCATAGGAGTGCCAGTGCATCTTGCTGTTTATGGACACATTATCCCCGACCAGGGTCCTAGCAAACGCCGTTATGCCCGTGGAGAACCTTTCTCCAAGGTATTATTGAGAACCTGACTCCGGAGTTGGTGCGTAATTAGGCAATCAATGGTGCCCGCCAATTCGTGGTGCAGGGGTTCACCTGTCTGGGTGGAAACGGCAAACTTCACTCACCACATCCAGCATATCCTCCTCATGCTCTGGCTCAGCGGTCCACTGGCTGTCCCGGGTCGTCATCAAACACAGCAGCTGGGCAATCATTAATGCTTCTGGCTGGAGACGATGAGGTGCTGAGTGGTGTCCTTGCACGGCTAGTGGATGCCCGCGAGTCCCGCTCTTCTCGTTCCCGGTCCCGCTGGAGGCGTTGCACCCACTAAGAGCTCCAACCGCTCTATGCGACCGTCCCTGCTATACGCAGCGGACAAGCCGACTTCCCCAGGCCCTGCGAAATTCACTGGGGCTTCCACCATCGGACCACACCCCCTTAGGGTGCTGTCTAGGGTCCAATGGCAGGTCGTCGTGACCTACAGCCCAAGTAGGATCATACGACTCCCGCACGGACTCTCCGCTAGTCTGTCTTCTCCCAGACTGTGGCGGCCCACCTGTCTGATAAGAAGGCAGGTGAGTTGAATCGGCGCCGGCCCCCGGAACCTGGCTCCCCGGAGTCCGTGCAGGCTTACCTCCACACATGCCCATCTTTTGGCGTGGAGGCACATGGTCGGCCGCTCCCCGAGCTGAGCTGACCGACCGCTTCCTGCTGCCACCTCCGCCCTTGACCGCAGCCTGACGGGGTGTTGTTGGCGGTAAATGCTCCAGCAGGCCTACACAACGCAGCAGTGATGTTGCCAGACTGCACTATGGCAAGATCTCCCTGGCTGTGGTACGTTAATGCACTTTGCAGGGCTCCCCTGTCGTGCGGCTGTCCCCCAGCCCAGCCCCCTCGGGTCTTCTGGAGCTCGGGGAGAGGTTTGCCTGTGAAGAACAAGA
This sequence comes from Okamejei kenojei, assembly GCA_035221665.1. Classification (NCBI taxonomy): domain Eukaryota; kingdom Metazoa; phylum Chordata; class Chondrichthyes; order Rajiformes; family Rajidae; genus Okamejei; species Okamejei kenojei. The sequence continues at coordinate 25,987,568 of CM069137.1, read as the reverse complement.
CCCCTTGCCACGTACCTGTATCCCCCCTTCTTCTCTTGGGGGACGGGGGCTCGGAGTCTGGATCTGTTGCTTCTAGCTCCGGAGCGGTAACCCATTCGGGTGAGTCGGCCCCTGAATCAGCGGGAGCGCCCGACTTCCGCATTCCTGCCCCCACCATGCGTTGAAGCTGCCGGCATTCCTTGCAGCTCCGGGGACAAGGGCCGTTGGCTGGGCCGCAGCTCAGCTCCTCGACAGCGTCGTCCTCCGGCCCTTGTCCATGCTGTGAAGAAAAAAGGTAATACTTACCTGCCGGTCTTGTGAAGGAGCCGGAGGAGAGAGCGCACTCCCCCCCCCCCCAGCCTGCCGGTGCGAGTGCGTGCGACGATATGCTGCGCATGCGTGCTGGCGGGGTCTTCACGAAGTCACTCACGTGACTCCGAAGTAAAATTGAACCCCAATATAGAATTGATTATCTTCAGATCAATGGAAGAGGGACGCAAGCTAACTACGTTCCAGGAAGCTCTCTTTAATTACGGTTTAATAACAGCAAAAAACATATACTTACATTTTGGAAAAACGCAGCCACGCCAACGTTTAAAATATGGATTTCAAATATGTCGGAAATGTTACATCTTGAAGAAATGAGATTCCTCCTACTAGGCAAAGTAGACCAATTTAAAGATTTGGTCTCCTTTTATCGACTTCTTACAAGCATATGGTGCAAAATAACATAACCTTAGAAATTAAATGGTTCAGAACCAGGTGACAGATGGGTAAAGATATTAAATAGGTATATCTCTCCTAATTTATTTTCCTTTTTTCCTCTTTTTTTAATCTCTTTAGCTTCTTATTTCTTCTTTCTGTCTCTCTCGTTATTCGTTTCTACTCTCTTGTCTATCTATCTCAACACTCTCTGTTTTCTTCTTTCTATCACTGCTCTTTTATTATAAAATTAAAAAAAGTTGTATGCATCAGGTACTTAGGTACCACATTACTGTACTTGTAACAAAAATTAAAAAAAAAAAAAAAAAAGTTGGGAGGTCATGTTGCAGTTATATAAGATGTTAGTGAGGACACATTTAGAGTATTGTGGTCAGTTTTGGATACCATGTTATAGGAAAGCTGTTGTGAAGCTGGAAAGGGTACAGAGAAGATTTACGAGGATGCTGCCAGGCCTCAAGGGCCCTGAACTATAGGGAGAGGTTGAGCAGGCTGAGTATTTCCTGGAACACGGGAGGATGATGGGTGATCTTATAGAGATGTATTAAATCATGAGATCAATAAATCCAGTAAACACACAGAGTCTCTTGGCCAGAGAAGGGGAATTGAGAACCAGAGGGCGTAGGTTTAAGGTGAAGGGGGAAACATTTTATATGAATTTGAGGGGTAGCTTTTTCAGTAAAATCATACTATACTTAAGCTTATCATAAATAAGTAGTGTAAGCATGGAAGACTTCACCAAGGCAGTGCACAAAAGTCGCCATGTCAGTGCTATCTATGCTCTTTAAGATTTAAAGATCTTTAATGGTAGCAGGGTGGGTGAATCATTTGGTTTAAATAAAAAACATAATAATGGGTTATTTTTGTTTACTACCCAAAGGAAAGATTAAAAGAGCAGTATGATTATGCTACAGCTGCTTACTGTTCATTTCAATACTGCACACTGTTCTTGTCACCATATTTCAGGAAAGGTATAATTGTGCTTGAGGGGCTGCAGAGGAGATTTGCAAGTTTGTTACCAGTTGCCAGAAAACTATAGCTGAGCATATATTGGACAGTGTGGGGTTGATTGTTTTGGAATAAAGGAAGCAGAGGGTAAGTTTAACTGAGGTTTATAAGATAATGTGAAACCTAGACAACAGTAAATCTCTTAGCAGATGGACATAGATTTAAATTAATTGAGGATTAGAGAAGAGATTATTTTTATTTTACATACCCAGAGGATAGTTGGTTTCTGGAAATCAGTGATTCATCACATTTAATAAGGTTGGATGTGCATTTGTAAACTTGTGAGATGTAAGGGTGATGGACCCACTGGTAGAAGGTGGAATTAGGTTCAATTTTGTTTTATCCATTCAAATAGTATGGACCAATTGGGCTCTTTCCGCATGATAAATTTTTATGATGCTATGATTTCTCCTATTCTTTGCTTGAGCACCATCGGTTCTGAAAAGGACCATTGGACACAATTTGGAAGAACCTGCCTTGCATGTTTTTTGTGCTGACATGTAAAAACAACTAAAAAGAATGAGAAAATTGCAGAGTTAAAAACTGAAGGCCATAAAGAATGAAGTGAGACATCAGTAATAGTATGTGTCAGTTCTGAAATTGGAAACAAACATAAATTGTGATTTGGGGAAGTTGATGGGAACGTATCCTTAAAAAATACCTACATAAAAAAATAATGAATATAATCATCATTACTTTTAAGTTTTGTTACTTTTGAGTTTACTTTTTTTTTGTAATTAAATAAGGGACTACTCATGATAATTGAAAATACTATGGGTTATAGCTGCAGTGATGCAGGAAGTTTATTTATATATATATGTATATATGTGTGTGAATGTATAAGTGTGCATATATATGTGTGCGTGTATGTATGTACATGTGAGTGCGTGTATATGTGTGTGTGTATATGTATATGTGTATTCTACAACAAGCTTAAATGCACAGGAAAACAGTAAATGTTAAATACCAAAGATTGGTGCTACACATAATGCAATGCTTTCTTGTGCAGTCTGCATACCGGTGATCAAATTCTGTTTTGGATGCAATTGGATGTAATAATGAAAACTGAGTTCAGTCAAATGAAAATCAAAATATTGCAGATTTTTAAAATTTGTAATAGAAACCCAATAAGTGCTGGAAACATACAGAATTTGTGGAAAGAGAAACAATTAATGTTTCATGCCTGGAACCCTTCACCAGAAACGAGAAAGAGATAAAACAAGTTAGTATTAGGTAGCAGAGGGAGTAGGTAATAGGGAATAGGGAGAGGCTGCAGGAGATGTTCCTGTGACACAAAGATGGCCTGGCGCAGAGAGGAGCGGGGACTGCTCCAGTACATAGAGCATGCATAAAGCACCATTGACCCATTGAGGTGGGTTAAAGTGAAACCGGAAAACTTAATGTGGCTTTTACGGAGCACTTAGATTAGATTAACCACCTTTTTCTGTCTGACGTGTTTTTCACTGGTAAGGTTGTGAGCATGTACAGCAGGCCTGTCTATGCAAAAAAAAAGAATAGCTGAGCTGAATGATGACAGTTAGAAGCTGCTGAATCTGATGCAGAGAGGATAAAGAATCAGCTACTTAGAGTTGTAAATGTCAATATTGAGTACGAAATGCTGCAACTTGCCCAAGTGAAGGGGAGGTTTTGTTCATCAAGTTTGTGTTGACCCTTGTTATAACAGTGCAGGAAGCCACAGACAGAGGTTACAGTGGAGGAGGCATGATGAATTAAAGTTGCAAGCAACGGAAACTTGGGGTTATCCCTGCAGACGAAGCACATGTGTTCTGCAAAATGATGACTTCATCTGCTTTTGGTTTCTCCAGTGCAGAAGAGGCCACATTGTTAACATCGAACGCTGGAGACTAGAAGACAGTCACAAAATGCTGGAGTAACTCAGCAGGTTAGGCAGCATCTCTGGAGAAAAGGAATAGGTAACATTTCAGGACAAGACCCTTCTTCAGACCCTTCAATGGACCAGAGTTGAAAACATTAAAATTGAGTTCAAAAGTAAGTTCAAATCATTTGCAAATCTCTAACCAAAATGTCCAAGTCCATAACTCTCAAAATGTTGCAGCACAAGTAGATAGAGTGGTAAAAAAAACGCATATGGTATTCTTGCCTTCATTGGCTGCGGCATTTGAGTACAAGAATCAGGAAGTCATGATGCAGCTATATACGACTTTTGTTAGGCGGCATTTTTAGTATTGCGTGCAATTTTGGTCATGCCATTATCGAAAGGAAGTGCAAATTCTGGAAAGGGTGCAGAAGCTTACCAGAATGATGCCTGCATTAGAAGGGAAGTGCTATAGGGAGAGGGTGGACAGACTTGGATTGTCTTCCCTGGAATACTGAAGATTGCGGGGAGCTCTGTTAGAAGTGTGTAATATTATAAGAGTCCTTATAATATCTGTAAGGTGGACAGTCAGAACATATTTCCCTGGTTGGAAATATCAAATACACGAGGGCATAGTTTTAAGGTGAGGGCAAATTTTTAGTTTTAGAGATACAGCGCAGAAACAGGTCCTTCTGCACACCGAGTCCGCACCAACCAACGATCACTGACACTATCCTACACGCACTAGGGACAATTTACACTTATACCAAGCCAATTAACCTACAAACCTGTACGTCTCCGAAGTGTGGGAGGAAACCAAAGATCTCGAGAGAAAACCCACGTGATCAAGGGGAGAACATACAAATGTCGTACAGACAGCACTCATAGTTGGTATCGAACCCGGGTTCTTGGCGCTGCAAGTGCTGTAAGGCAGCAACTCTACCGCCCAGTTTAAAGGAGATGTACAGGGCAGGTTTATTTACACAGAGTGTGGTGAGTATATGGCATGCATGGATGGGAGTGGTGGTGGACACAGATATGATTCTGGCATTTATGAGACTTTCTGGATAACCACGTGGGTATGCAGTGAATGGTGGGATACAAATTATGTGAAGGCAGTTGGTTATGGCATCACATTCATCACAGACATTGTGGCCCAAAGGGCCTGTTCCTGCACTGCACTGTTCTATGCTAACTAAACTAATCTAAATTTAACTTTTGATATTTCTTATCGGGAGCTCAGCTTCCAGTACGCTGAGACTCTGCACATCACAGGGGAAATTCATGCAGACAGTTAGCCAGACTTGCAGAACCACTTTGACAGCTGACATTGCCCCATCCCCAGGGTCAGGGGGTTACTAAGCCGTTATTAGGTTTGGGGTAATAACTTCCATGATGCACAAAAAAGTTAGAATTAATTTAATTGTGAAAATAATTACAAATAAAGTTATTCACATTTTAAAAACAATATACTAAAATTCAAACAACATTTGAAACTAATTTAAACAAATAATAAAACATAATACTACTACAGATAGTGTAGACCTTGGGACGTTAAGTTACAGTTTTGGTCATCCCGCTAAAAGAAGGAAGTTAAGTTTGAAAGAGTCTAGAGATTTATGAGGATATTGCCAGGACTTGAGGGTCTGAGCTATAGGGAGTAGTTGGGCAGGCTAAATCTTTACAACTTTGAATGCAGGAGGATGAAAAATGTACAAGATCAATAGAATAGATGGGTCAAATGCAGAGTCTTTTACCCACAGTAGTGGAGTCAAGAAACAGAACTTAGGTTTAAGGTGCGAGGGAAAAGATTTAACGGGAGGCTAAGGGGCAACATTTTCACACGAAGGATGGTGGATGTATGGAACGAGCTGCCAGAGGGTGTTAACCGAAGCAGGTATTATAACAACATTTACAATAAATTTGGACCGGTACATGGAAAGGTTTAACACGATAAATGCCAAAAGTGGGCGGGTAGAACTAGTTTATATGGGGCATCCTGCTTGGGCCGAATTACCTGTTTCCGTGCTGTAGGATTCTATGACTCCATGACATAATACCACTTTCTTTTCAATTGTGAAAATTAGTCTCCCATTCGAAATGTAACTAGTGTTCCCACACTAAGTTTTAGATGCAAGTTTGAAGAAGGGTCCCAACCCTAAATATCACCGATCCATTTTCTCTAGAGATGCTGCTTGACCCATTGATTACTCCACCATTTTGTGTCTATCTGTGTTTTAGATGGCCTGGCTCAGCTGATACTTTTCAACAGTCTAACAGCAATGAAGCCTGTCCAAGGTAACTCCATCAGGATTCCAACGGAGCAGGGCAGGGACAGTCAGAGTCATCAGGAAAGGTCAGCAGGTACCCCTGCTGATTTAAGCTGATGTTAGCACTGAAAAATATGATTTCTACAGGAACCCTGGAATTTAGGTTTGCAGATACATTAATAGTTATTTCCAGGTCTGAATATTCTGGTATACTGCAGTAATGTGTAAAGGACAGGCGATCAATCCCAAGATATTGCATAGGGCCTTATGAATTTGTCTGTTACTTCACCCATCTTGCTAACTTTTAATACAATGATTATTCATTGATTGAAACTTAGTTGTGGCTGTGTCATCAAGAACAATATGAACTCAGCTGATGATTATCTATTGAGTTCTGACTGGCATCATAATTGTCTTGTTCTGGGAATCCAGAATCTAAATTCTAGATAACATACAGTTTAAGAAGGAACGGCAGATGCTGGAAAATCAAAGGTAGACAAAAATGCTGGAGAAATTCAGAGGGTGAGGCAGCATCTATGGAGCGAAGGAAATAGGCAATGTTTCAGCCCGAAACGTTGCCTATTTCCTTCGCTCCATAGATGCTGCCTCACCCGCTGAGTTTCTCCAACATTTTTGTCTACTCTAGATAACATGGAGTGTTTATGCACCAATAAGCCACCAAATCACTTTTAAATGATTGCAGAAGTATCTGAAACAGTAACTAACTGATGCTGCATATTTTTGGAGGAGTAATTGTTGGCCTAAAAGAAAAATGGTGAGAAAGAATTGATTGAAAATTAAATGTGTGAGGTGATGGCCTTGAAAATCAAGGGTCACTAAATGGTAATTTATTAACATACTTACCTCTGCTAGATTTTTGCTCAGAAATTACTTGTGATTGCAAAGTCATTTTGGTGAACCGGAGGGAAAACAGAATATAAATGAGAAGAGAAAGCAACCGCTTTTTTGACTGTAAAATTAAATAATTTATTTTTATAAGCACTAAATTGGAACAAGGAGGTATAAGTTATAGCAGATAATTCAAGGATAAATCATGTGATAAAAATGAAATAGAGGTACAATAAAATTATCAGAGAGAGAGAGAGAGAGAGAGAGAGAGAGAGAGAGAGAGAGAGAGGTAGAAGGAAAATAAAATATATTTGTATTTATAACACATCCTGACTATGAGATATCTGAGATCGTCGGTTTCGTCCCACACTGCAAAGACGCATAGGTTTGTAGGTTAATTGGCTTGGTATAAGTGTAAATTGTCCCTAGTGTGTGTAGGATACTGTTAATATGCGGGGATCGCATATTAACACGATGGGCCGAAGGGCCTGTTTCCGCGCTGTATCTCTAAACTGAATTAAATATTGATATCTGAAAGAATAAAACTTCATAAAAGTGACTTTGTATTTTTTTATATGAATCATTATAATCCACCAATCAGTAATCTGAGGTATGATGAAGACAGATTTCTGTTCATTCCCTGTCTCAAACAAACATGATCCCCAGATTCTGAGTAGCTGATGAGGAGCTTAGAAAGGATAATTTATCATCTGAGACGGTGACTTCAAGAAAATAATCTGACACTTGACCAATGACACGAGCATTCTAATTTTATAAAACAAAAAAAAAAATCGGTTACTCACTAAGGTTACTTTTACAGATACTTTTAAAATTATATAATGGAATGTTGGCCTTCATAACAAGAGGATTTCAGTATAGGAGTAAAGACGTTCTTCTGCAGGTGTATAGGGCTCTGTTAATACCACATCTGGAGTATTGTGTACAGTTTTGGTCTCCTAATTTGAGGAAGGACATCCTTGTGATTGAGACAGTGCAGCGTGGGTTCACGAGATTGATCCCTTGGATGGCGGGACAGTCATATGAGGAAAGATTTAAAAGACTAGGCTTGTATTCACTTGAGTTTAGAAGGATGAGGGGGATCTTATAGAAACATATAAAATTATAAAAGGACTGGACAAGCTAGGTACAATAAAAATGTTTCCAATTTTGGGCGAGTCCTGAACCAGGGGCCAGAGACCCCTCCTCCTCAAGGGGAGGCCATTTAACACTGAGGTGAGAAAAAACGTTTTCACCCAGCAAGTTGTCAATTTAGAAACATAGAAAATAGGTGCAGGAGGAGGCCATTCAGCCCTTCGAGCCAGCACCGCCATTCAATATGATCATGGCTGATCGTCCGCTTTCAATAACCCGTGCCTGCCTTCTCCCCATATACCTTGACTCCACTAGCCCCTAGAGCTCTATCCAACTCTCTCTTAAATCCATCCAGTGATTTGGCCTCCACTGCCCTCTGTGGCAGGGAATTCCATAAATTCACAACTCTCTGGGTAAAAAAGTGTTTTCTCAGCTCAGTCATAAATGACCTCCCCTTTATTCTAAGATTGTGGCCCCTGGTTCTGGACTCACCCAACATTGGGAACATTTTTCCAGCATCTAGCATCACAAGGATGTCCTTCCTCAAATTAGGAGACCAAAACTGTACACAATACTCCAGATGTGGTCTCACCTGAGCCCTATAAAACTGCAGAAGAACCTCTTTACTCCTGTACAAAATCCTCTTGTTATGAAGGCCAACATTCCATTAGCTTTCTTCACTGCCTGCTGTACATGCACGCCAACTTTCAGTGACTGGTGTACAAGGACACCCAGGTCTCGCTGTACCTCCCCCTTACCTAACCTAACCCCATTGAGATAATAATCTGGCCCCTTGTTTTGCTGCCAAAGTGGATAACCTCACATTTATTTATATTATACTGCATCTGCCACACATCTGCCCACTCACTCAACCTGTCCAGGTCCCCCTGCAACCTCCTAACATCCTCTTCACAGTTCACACTGCCACCCAGCTTTGTGTCATCCTCAAACTTGCTAGTGTTGCTCCTAATTCCCTCTTCCAAATCATTTATATATATCGTAAACAATTGCAGCACCAACACCGAGCCTTGCGGCACTCCACTAGCCATTGCCTGCCATTCTGAAAAGGACCTGTTCACTCCTACACTTTGCTTCCGCTCTGCCAACCAATTTTCTATCCATGTCAACACCCTACCCCCAATACCATGTGCTCTAATTTTAGTCACCAGTCTCCCGTGCGGGACTTTATCAAAGTCTTTCTGAACATCTAGATACACTACATCCACTGGCACCCCTTCATCCATTTTACTTGTCACATCCTCAAAAAATTCCAGAAGATTAGTCAAGCATGATTTCCCTTTCATAAATCCATGTTAACTTGGACTAATCCTTTTACTGCTATCCAAATGCCCCATTATTACCTCTTTAATAATTGACTCCAGCATCTTTCCCACCACCGAAGTCAGACTAACTGGTCTGTGATTCCCCGTTTTCTCTCTCGCTCCTTTCTTGAAAAGTGGGATAACATTAGCTATCCTCCAATCCACAGGAACTGATCCTGAATCTATAGAACATTGGAAAATGATCACCAATTTGTAGAGGTCCACTATTTCTAGAGCCACCTCATTGAGGACCCTGGGATGCAGACCATCAGGCCCAGGGGATTTATCATCCTTCAGTCCCATTAGCCTACCCAATACTATTTCACACCTAATGAAAATTTCTTTCAGTTCCTCTACCCCCTTAGATCCTCTGTCCTCCAGTACATCTGGGAGATTGTTGGTGTTCTCCTTAGTGAAGATGGATCCGAAGTACCTATTCAACTCTTCTGCCATTTCCTTGTGCCTATAATTATTTCAACCGTGTCTGCCTTCAAGGGACTCACATTTGACTTTGCTCCTCTTTTTTCCTTAACACATCTAAAGAAGCTTTTATTGTCCTTTATATTCCTGGCCAGCTTCCCCTCATACTTCATCTTTTCAGCCCGTATTGCCCATATAACCCTGAATATTACGTTCCCAGTCCTGATCCTCCTGCAGCCACCTCTCAGTAATCCCCACAATGTCATATCTACGAACCTGTAACTGAGCCTCATCTACTTTACTTCTTATACTTTGCGCATTCATGTACAATACTTTTAATTCCTTACGCATCTCACCTTTCACATCGATCCCTATTACATTTGGCCATACTCTCCTATCCTTTTGTGAGCTTCCTTTCCCATTAATTCTGGGGTCATTAACCATCCCTTTACTCTCTTTCCCTTTAACTCCATTGTCAACTATCCCATTTGACACCCTCCCCCCTTATTCAGTTTAAAACCAACCGTGTAGCAGAGGCAAACCTGCCTGCCACTTTGTGGAATTCCCTGCCTCAGAGGGCAGTGGAGGCCAAATCCCTGGATGGATTTAAGAGAGAGTTGGATAGAGCTCTGGGGGCTAGTGGAGTCAAGGGATATGGGGAGAAGGCAGGCACGGCTTATTTATAGCGGACGATCAGCCATGATCATATTGAATGGCGGTGCTGGCTTGAAGGGCCAAATGGCCTCCACCTGCACCTATTTTCTATGTTTCTATGTTTCCAAATTCACAACTCGCTGGGTGAAAACTTTGTTTCTTACCTCAGTCTTAAATGGCCTCCCCTTGATTCTAAGACTATGGCCCCTGGTTCAGGCCCAACATTGGGAAAATTTTTATTGCATCTAGCTTGTCCAGTCCATTTATAATTTTATATGTTTCTATAAGATCCCCCTCATCCTTCTATACTCCAGTGAATTCAAGCCTAGTCTTTTAAATCTGTCCTCATATGGCTGTCGCGCCATCCCAGGGATCAATCTCGTGAACCTGTCTGAATCACAAGGATGTCCTTCCTCAAATTAGGAGACCAAAACTGTACACAATACTCCAGATGTGGTCTTAGCAAAGCCCTATACACCTGCAGAAGAACCTCTTTATTCCTGTACTGAAATCCTCTTGTTATGAAGGCCAACGTTCCATTATATCATTTTAAAAGTATCTGTAAAAGTAACCTTAGTGAGTAACCATTTTTTTTACATAAAATCAGAATGCTCGTGTCATTGGTCAAGTGTCAGATTATTTTCTTGAAGTCACCGTCTCAGATGATAGATCATCCTTTCTAAGCTCCTCATCAGCTACTCAGAATCTGGGGATCATGTTTGTTTGAGACAGGGAATGAACAGAAATCTGTCTTCATCATACCTCAGATTGCTGATTGAAGGGTGGATTATAATGATTCATATAAAAAAAATACAACGTTTTATTCTTTCAGATATCAATAGTTAGTTCAATTTAGAGATACAGCGCGGAAACAGGCCCTTCGACCCATCGTGTTAATATGCAATCCCCGCATATTAACAGTATCCTACACACACTAGGGACAATTTACACTTATACCAAGCCAATTAACCTACAAACCTATGCGTCTTTGCAGTGTGGGACGAAACGGACGATCTCAGCGGTCACGGCGAGAAGGTACAAACTCCGTACCGACAGCACCCATAGTCAGGATGTGTTATAAATACAAATACATTTTATTTTCCTTCTACCTCTTTCTCTCTCATATTTTTATTGTACGTCTACTTCATTTTTGTCACATGATTTATACTTGAACTATCTGCTTTAACTTATACCTCCTTGTTCCAATTTAGTGCTTATAGGGGCTAGTGGAATCAAGGGATATGGGGAGAAGGCTGTCACGGGTTATTGATTGGGGACGATCAGCCATGATCGCAATGAATGGAGGTGCTGGCTTGAAGGGCCGAATGGCTTCCTCCTGCACCTATTTTTCTATGTTTTTATGAGCTTGTCTGAATCTTCTGAAATAATTCTGCAGCATTGCATAACATTTTTCATTTTAAAATTTGACAAATCAACTTGAAAAAAACAATTTCTTGATGGTGGCCTGATTTTGCCATACTGCAATGTAATTTTATTTTCAAATGGAAAATGTCAACAACGGAAAACCGCACGCTTCTTAAAATAGAACTCCTGTGAGAAATTATTTTAAAATGTTTTACAGTTGGATATAGAATGAAGCACAAGTTTGCATATAACTGTTATTTTAAAACTCATCTCAGAAATAAGTTCTGCTTCGGTTGTTTCATGAAATCAAATCATTTCTATAAACTAGTATCTTAACTGTGACAGTGTGCTTTTGTTTTTCAATTTTATTTTGCTGCAAATTGTGTTCTGTGCTGTCCTTTTTTTTTAAATGCCAGGTTCTGGATGTACACATTTTCAAAAATAGGTTGGATCGATGTAAGAAATGTAAGAAACTATGTAAGAAACATAGAAACAGGTCTTTCGGCCCACTGAGTTCACGCTAACCATCAATTACCCACTTACCCTGGTTCTATGTATCCATTCCCAGCATATCAGGGGTAATTTACACAGGAAAATCAACATGCATCTTTGGTATGTGGGAGGAAACCGGAGCAACTGGAGGAAACCTACATGGTCACAGGGAGAAGATGCGAACTCCACACAGAGAGCACCTGAGATCAAGATTAAACCCATGTCTCTGGTGTTGTAAGGCAGTGGCACTACCAGCTGCTCCACCGTGCAAGCCTACAAAGTTCTGTGGTGACTTCAATATGCCTAATCATCTAGACACAAGGAACTACAGATTTAGCTTCACAAAGATCTACACAAAGTGTTGGAGTTACTCAGCAGGTCAGGTAGTATCTCCAGATAATATGCATAGGTGATATTTTGGATCCCGATCTGAAATGTCACCTATCCATGTTCTCCTGAGATGCTGCCTAACCAACTGAGTTACTCCAACACTTTGTGTCTTTTTTTGCAAAAGGACAATGTTTCTATGCAGACATGATGGATGACCATTATCTTCCACTATTAAACATGTTTGCTGTGGCATGAAGTACTCTTGCCTCCTCTCAGCCACTGAAATAAATCTTAATTGTTTTGGCTTCAGCTGCTGGAACAACTCCCCCGGCTGCTTGTGTAGTTATACATGTTTTTTGAGCTGTCCTACTGCTATGAATTCCTGTAATCCATTGTTAATTATCAAACTGGTGCTGAAATACTTCTCAGTTGATCAAGAATATGTCACCTGCCCTGATCTGATATTTCTGAGGACACTGAGAAGTTAGAGAAGAAATTGCAGGCACCCTGGCTAAGATAGAGAAATCAGCATGAGATATGGGTGAGATGCTGGAAGACTGGAGGGTGGTTAATGTTGTGATTCCATTTCAGAAGGGCTGCAAGAAAAAGCCTGGGAACTGTAGACCAGTGAGTCTAACATCTATGGTAGGCAAATTATTGGAAAAAGGTCTGGGGGATAAGATATATATGCATTTGAATAGACAGGGGCTGATTAGGGATAGTCAAGATGGTTTTGTATGTGGCAGATCATGTCTTACGAATCTGATTACAAATTTGAAGAAGTAACCAGTAAAGGTTGATGAGAGCAAAGATGTAGACGTTGTCTATATGGACTTCAGCAAGGCTTTTGGAAAAGCTTTGCATGGTAGACTGGTCTCTAAGGTTAGATGGCATGGGATCCAGGGAGAGCTGGCTGACTAGATAGAGGATTGGCTTCATGGAAAGAAGGAGAGGGTGATTGTGGAAGTTTGTTTTCAGAGTGGAGGATTATGACTCATGGCATGCATCAGGGAATGGTGCACAGCCCATTACTGTTTGTGGTTTACATCAATGAGAATGTATTGGATGAGAATGTAGAAAACATGATTAGTACGTTTACAGATGACACTGAAGTGAGTGGTATTGGAGATAGCGATGTTGGTTATCCAAAATTTACAGCAGGATCTCGATCAGTTGAGCAAGTAGGCTGAGGAACACAGAACACAGAACAGTACAGTACAGCACACTTCTAAAGAGTCACCTAAGTGAGACAGGCATCACCTCACACTTTCTAGGGATAAACTCCATCTGCTATTTCTCCACTCATTTCTGCTGCTGATCAATATCCTGCTGTATCTTCTGATGGCCTTCCTTGCTGTCTGTAACACCTCCACAATTGGTGTCATCAGCAGATTTACTCACTGACCATTATTGGCTTTATTGAACTGCTTCAAGAAGGAGGTAGAAGCGAAGAAGGATTCTTACCAGCAGGGCATCTTTCACTGATGAGCAATTCTCTCACTAGACTTTCATTGAGGTCAGTCAGTTTCAGAAGTCCTGGTCTCCCTGAAGTATTTAAAACTGAAATGTGTCAACTTAAGTCATCAAAGGTTTGAATTATGATGTCAAGATGATTTTTGGCTCGTACTCTTCATGTATCAAGAGGAAAGAACTGCAGATGCTGGTTTAAATCGAAGATAGACACAAAATGCTGGAGTAACTCAGCGGAACAGGCAGCATCTCTGGCGATAGGGAACCCGAAAAGTCATCGATTCCTTCTCTCCAGAGATGCTACCTGTCCCGCTGAGTTACTCCAGCATTTTGTGTCTGTCTCCCTGCATGTATCTGGTTTATTTCAGGATGCCATCATTATTGGTAGAGGAGGCAAAGAGTATATGAATGTTTGCAAGATTTCCAGGTTCCCCCCCCGGTGCATTGATTTATTTCCTCTTTTCCTCCCCCTTTCCTCCTCTGTTATTTTTCTGAGTCAAATAAAAATCTACTGCTTCAATGTGATTGGCAAAGTATGAAGCAACTATGAGTCTGTGTTTCTGCCAGGAGGCACAATGCCTTAATTCTGCAATCTTCTTTCTATGCCAGCTGTGTTTGTATCATTGCAGTAAATCAAAAATTGCCTGCTGGGTCACCAGACTATTGAAAATGTTAACCTATGTTTCCAGAGCCTAGATCCTGCAATAAGTATCAAGATGTGTTCTATTATGATGACTGTTGCCCAGCATTATAATTTTTAACAAACTGTATGTGTCACGATCAGTAATGGAAATATCAGGGGGGAAATATGAGGGGCAAATGAACAAAAAATAGGAAGAGAATGGGGAAAAAATGGTATGGACTGCCCTTTCTATGCATGTTCTAGGTCAACAGCCACTTCTTAAGCAGTATAAATAATCTCAGTTGCACATCCCCACCAGTAGACTCTTCGACTTTACCTTTCCTCTGTATCTGACCATAACAATGTTTGTTTTCCAACAGCAAGAAAAATTATATATTCCAAACCAATTGTATCAGTATTTATCCATTTGCCTCTTTTTTTGCTAGGCCCATCCAAGCCCAAAATGAATGACTGCTTTCTTTTCCTGAGAGGTCCCACTCTCTCTCTCTTGTTACACTTTTCCCCCTTGGGTATTTATAAAATCTTTTGGGATTGTCCTTAATTCTGCCTGCCAGAGCTATCTCCTGGTCCCTTTTTGCCCTTCTGATCTCCTTTTTCAGTTTACTCCCTAGTTCCTGAAACTCCTCCAGGGATGCACTTGATCCCAGCTGTCTATACCTGTCCCATGCATCCTTCTTGTTTTTGACCAATGCCTCAGTTTCCATCGTCAGCCAAGCTACCTTGCATTTGCCTGCTTTGCCCTTCACTCTAATGGGGATGTACATATCGTGAGCTTTCGTCAGCACACTTTAAAAAACTTCCTACTTGGCTGATGTTCCTTTCCCCTCAAATAACCTGCTCCAGTCATCTTGAGCGAGACCTTCTCTCATACCCTCAAAGTTGGTCATACCCTTGTTGAGCATTTTAACACGTGGGCCCTCTTCATCCCTATCCATAACTATCTTAAACCTAATCAAACTGTGGTCAGTGGTCCCAAAAGGCTCCTCCACAAACACTTCATTAACTTGCCCTTCCCAATTTCCCAATACTAGATCCAGCATTGCCCTCTCACGTGTGGGTGACTCTACATACTGCTTAAGAAAACTCTCCTGAACACTTTAGATGAATTGCACCCCATTTAAACCCTTCACACTATGATTTTCTCAGTCTATATTGGGAAAGTTAAAATCCCCTATTTGACTTGCAGCTTATTTGACCTGCAACTGTCTGCAATCACCTGGCATATTTGTTCTTCTAATTCCCGTTGACTATTCGGGGATCTGTAGTACACCCCCAACAAGGTGACCATCCCTTTCTTGTTCCTCAGCTCCACCCATATAACCTCACTAGAGGAACCGTCTGTAATGTCACCTCTAATCATTGCCGTTACATCGTGACATCCTCCTTAAGCAAAAATGCAAGCTTCTAGTTCCTCCAGTTCATACTACTGTCACCTTCTGAGCTGTTTTGCCCAGCAAAAAAAAAAAAGAGGGAGAGCGAGAGATTGAGAGATCAAGATCGAGATCACCTAATTTATTTTGGTGATATGGCTGTCATTTCTGAATGGGTATCAATCATTGTGAGTTTTAGAGTGTGAATTTAAAGTAAACCATAATTGTTGAGGTTGTGTTCTAATTAATAGTGATTAACATAATGTGGTGTATTGACCAGTGGATGAGGCTGGTTCTGCAGGGTGGAGAATATGTTAATTGAATAGCCTTCTTGAGAGCTGTTTAAGTTTAATTTCAGCACGTAATCCATGCTTTTGGACACATTCTTTAACATTGACCTCTGCCACCATTTGTTCCGACCATTACCTATGGTATTCTTACCTTCTCTGCTGCTACTCCTTTTCAACTCTCCCATTAAGCTTTCAAAACATTTTCTTCCCTGCTCATCATTTACTGCCCTAGATTAAACTATTACAGCACTGATTTAGTTTCTACCAAGGCTCCTTCTATCTCTTGCACCTCTCCTTTACTCGTTTACAAACTACCTTCAAGCTTTGCTAATCTCTGACAGCTTTGTATTTTTGGCAATACGTGTAGCCACTGTTGCAATGTTTAAGAAACAGTTAGACAGGTACATGGATAGGACGGGTTTAGAGGTTTATGGGCCAAATACAAGTGGATGGGACTAGTTGGCCGGTGTGGGTAGGATGGGCGGAAGGGGCTGTTTCCATGCTATATCCACAATGTATCACAATAATCAGGTCAAATAATAATTCACTGCAATTACTTTTCTTGGTGGGGTGGGAGATTGCAACCTTCACGTGGTCCACCCTGTTTCGATGAATGCAATCAACCTAGCGTGCACAAACAGAAGATCAAACAGAACAAGTTGTCTTACAGCTTTAGGCTGCGCATGCCTTACGCAAGAAGAATAAGACTTTCCTTGGTGGCTGGAAGTCAAAAGATAATTATTTCAATCTCCCTTAAATTGTAGTAGGTGTTTCTACTGGAAACAAACTTCTTCACTCCACCAAAGCTGGATTGAAGTCATCAGTGAATATGGAAATGTGAACCTAGCTGAACAATTTGTATTTCAGAACTTGACATGATGGATAATAGGCTCACCTCCAGGAGTAAATAACAAGTCAGAGAAAGATTATTTCAGCATAGTAGTCAAATAAAAATATATATAATCCAAGCAGCTGGAGTTTGAAGCCTAAAGCATACTATACAATGATTGAAACATTCTGGTGTGGAAAAGCTGTAAATTGTATTGTATTTTTAATATCAGTACAAAAGATTAGTTGGGGAAAGTTAGAAAACAGATTAAGTCTCAACGTGTCCATGGGTGAATTGAATTTTTATGTGAACTTTTTTCAGGTAGAGGGGAAGTAATTGGTATATAAAATATAATTTCTTAAATTTCCGGTGTGTAGGACAGACAGTATAGATTCCCAGTCAAGCATTGTTTTGTCCTTAACAGATAGGTGTGAGTATATTGTTCACCTACAATGACAATTACAATACTTCAAACACACTTGAGTTTTGGACATCCAGTGGCTGTGGAATGTATTGTATAACTGCAAGAACATCTTTATATGATGCTTCAGAGACAGGTTCATGAATGACCAACAGAAAGTTATTAGGCATTATTTTGCCAGCCTATTTAATTAAGTGGGAGATTTGTATTAGTGTAGAAGGTGACTGTGAAACAAGATAAATGTCATTCACATATCCCCAACCAAAAAGTTTTCATGGAGATGTAAGGAACTGCGGATGTGGGAATCTTGAGCAAAACAAAAAGTGTTGGAGTAACTCATATTGGTCAGGCAGCATCCGTGGAGGTGATATTTTTGACCCTTCTTCAGACTGATGTTTCATATTCTGACTTGTCTGAAGAAGAGGCCTGATATAAAATGTTGTTTGTCCATACCCTCCACAGATGCTTCCTAAGCCGTTGAGTTCCTCCAGCAGTTTGTGTTTTGTTCAAGAAGTTTTCATCATCTGACAGATTTATTGGCCTCCCATTCATACTGGTGTCTGATGTACAGTAATAGACAATTATTATGCTGATCCACATTTTACATCATGTATTTGATGCTGCATGTTATTAAGATAAGAAAATTAAAATCGATTCTCATTAAGAACTGAGCCTTTAGTTCCATCCAAGTTTATTCATTTTCCATTAATTTTGCAACAATTTTAAACTTGAGAGATAAACAAACTTCAGCCCTCATATCCCTCTAAAGGGCCTGTCCCACGAGGCGAGTTCACCCAAGAGCTCTCCTGAGTTAAAGAAAACGAACTTGTAGTAAGTACGTAGAATGTACGTAGGACCTCGTAGATGTCCCGTAGCGGCTCATAATGCGGACGACAGGTACTCGAGCAACGCTGTAACTCTCGGGAAACTCTTGGACATTTTTCACAGTGTTGAGAAAACTTCAAGAGTTACCGCATTTCCCGAGTACCTGGTGTTAGCATTACAAGCCGCTACGGGATATCTACGAGGTCCTACGTACCCACTACGTACATACCACAAGTTTGATTTTTTTTTTAACTCGAGAAACCCTTGGGTGAACTTGCATCATGGGACAGGGGCTTAAACCTGTCCTAGCCACATACCTGTTTAATTGTTTCTTCAATGTTGTGATAGTCCATGCCTCAACTACCTCTGGCAGTTCGTTACGTGCACCCACCACCTTTTGTGTGAAAGTTACCCTTCAGACTCCTATTAAATATTTTCCCCATTACCTTAAACCTATGTCCTCTGGTCCTCGATTCCTCTACTCTGGGCAAGAGAATCTATGTCTATCCTGATCTATTCCCCTCATGACTTTATACAACTTTATAAGATTACCCCTCATCCTCCTGTGCGCCAAGGAATAGAATCCCAGTTTACTCAAACTCCCCCTATTGCTCAGACCCTCGAGTCCTGGCAACATCCACATAAATCTTCTCTGTACCCTTTTCAGATTGACAACAGATTTTCTACAACATAGTGGCCTGAACTGAACACAATATTCCAAATGCAGCCTCACCATCCTCTTGTATAACTGTAACATGACTTCCCAACTTCTATAATCATTCACTCTTCTCAATACAACGTCCCCATTTTCAATGGTCAAGGACCAGGGATCCCTAATCCTATATTAGTGATAATATTGCACATTTTTTTAGAATACCCTTGAATGTTTTTCATGGTGCTCCTGAAAATTTCCTTCCATGGTGAATCCGTGTGTGAGTGCTTGCTTTGCGAATTTGGTATCAATCACTTAAGGGCCTGTCCTACTTTCATGACCTAATTCACAACCTGTGCCGAGTTTGCCCTTGACTCATACTCGCAGCATGGTCGTCACAAGGTTGTAGGAGGTCGTAGGAGGTTGTAGGTAGGTCGTAGCAGGCCATGATGCTAGTCATAGGTACTTGTGGCATCAAATAGGTTGGGGCGTTTTTCTAGCCTGATGAAAAATGTCCACAAGTAAAAAAGGTTGTGAATTAGGTTGTGAAAGTGGGACAGGCCCTTTAGATGGTGTGGTTCACACATCAGAGCTTGTTGAATGAAAACCAGTTGGTGTCATGGATCCGGGTAACCACGTTGACGTTGTTTTCCTATCATGCCTATGAATTAATAGGATTTTGTGAAGATAATGCTGTTGGTGTTTTTCCAGTGCTTTGGGGTGCCTGATGCTTTTTGTTCAGGTCCTTGAAGTATCCATGCAGTTAACCTGTGAGCTTGGTGTTTCATTTGGAGGCCCTTGATTTTCCGGGACAACATTATATGGTGGGACAGGCAGCATCTCTGGATGGAAGGAATGGGTGATGTTTCTGGTCAAGACCCTTCTTCAGATCTTTTTCAGGATCCGAAGAAGGGTCTTGGCTGGAAATGTCACCCACTCCTTCCACCCTGAGATGGTGCCAGTCCTGCTGTGTTACTCCAGTATTTTGTGTCTATCTATGGTGTAAACATAGAAATGTAGAAACATAAACCAGCATCTGCAGTTCCTTCCCACACATTGTACAGTGGGAGGACTTTTTATCTTTTGGATATTTAGTGCAAGGTTCATTTTATTTATATACGTCATTGAAAGATTTAAAATTGACTTAAAATTTGGCCTCTTGAGGAACACATAAGTAAATGACATCTGTGTATTGTAATACTTAGGAAAATGCATATATCTCTTGACAGACTAAAACCGCAACCTAAAAACTGACCCAATGCCTCGTCCTTGGGTAGGTTAGTGTTACCAATGTACTGCCACAGGCTTTCGCCACATAGTTAATTAAAGCACGTGTGAAATTCACAGGTCAGGTCATCGGGTTGTGTTGACGTGATTCACAGATATTGCAGAATTGTCTCAAAACGGTCGCAGTGACATTGGATCGTCAAGGGAAAATCAAGCCAACATCTAGAACCAAATCCAATTTGCTGTGGTAATCCCTATAAATTCCTGTCCCACTGACACTCATCTATACAAAACTAAAACTCAGATTTTTTGCTGGTGGGGCCGGGGCCGGGCGCTGATGGGGCCGGGTGCTGGTTAGGCTGGGCGTTGGTGGGGCTGT
This sequence comes from Okamejei kenojei, assembly GCA_035221665.1. Lineage (NCBI taxonomy): Eukaryota > Metazoa > Chordata > Chondrichthyes > Rajiformes > Rajidae > Okamejei > Okamejei kenojei. The sequence goes on along the minus strand of CM069137.1, from coordinate 25,967,124 downwards.
GCGCACTGCCCCTCAGCTCCAGCCCCTTCCCCTCTGGTCCCCGTCGTTCGCTCCTGACCCCTCCCCCATGATACCTCCCCACTCCCCATCCCACACATGAAGAGGAGGAGGAGGGAGTGCTGGGGGATGAGGGGAAATGAACCGCACCTGTGCAGTTAGGGGCTATGGGTGAGTGGTTAAATATTGCGTTGGAGAACGGGTTGCGTTGGGGAATGGGTGAGTGGTAGAATATTGTGTTAGGGAATGGGCTGAGCTGGGGGACCAGGCCTCCCGTGTGACTGGGACCCAACGGGTCCCACAGTCTCGTTGCAAAATATAACTTGGACTCGCGGCTAGTTGGACTGTAGCTAACATCAGTCGGTCTAAGATCAGACAAGATGTCAATCCCTTCAGTAGCATAGAGGGAAATGTAATATATAAAAATGTTTCCTGAGTGTAAATTGCTTGTCTTTTCACTTATTAAAATTGATGTGTATCAATTTTAATAAGTGAAACGACAAGCAATTTACACTCAGGAAACATTTTTATTTGCACATTCATTTCACTTAAGCTTATAGAAATTATCTGGGCCGACAGGAGAGAAGACACATCTTTCTAATGATTTTGAGTTTGCTAAGTAAATCAAATAAGCAATTGAGCACCTCTCTGATGTGCATGGTTTCATAAAATATAACTACAAAATTAGCACTTAAATTGATTGAGTGCCTCGTGGAGAGCTTGGGAACAGTTAATTCAGGAACAAAGAAATATGCACTTATTATAATTCGGGCATTTCAAATACAAAAACTAACCTAGATTACTAAAAGTGAAAATGCTGGAAATGTAGTTTCTGAGAAGTGAAAGTTCTACCAGTTAATATTTCAGTTATTCAAAAAGTGGGTGCAGATAATATCAGAATCAGATAATGGGAACATGAATACAAAATCGGACAAAGCCACATACGTGATGGAGAGACTTGAAAGAGTGCACACATTTGCCATTTGTTTATTCACTCTTGATATAAACTGCCATTATCTGTCACATTGACCTTTAGAAGGTGGCGGCGAGTCAAATATTTAAACATTGCTGCGGGTGAAAGTGCTCCTGTTGTGCCATTCAATGGAAAGTTCCAGAATTCTAATCCAAAACTGATGTAATTACTACGTTTTCAAATCATACTGATGGGTAATTTGAAGGTGAACTTGCTGATTTTTCTAAGAGGTAGAGGCTATAGGCTTGGGTTGTCTGTCGAGGAGGCCTTAATAAGCTGCTGCTATGCATTCCGTGGGTGGTACAAACTTCAGCCCAAAGGCACCAGAGGAGGAAGTGAATGTTTATGGTTGTAAATGGGATGCCACACAAGTTTCTTTTTTTAAGCTTCGACAATAGTGAGCGTCTTGGTTTGTGGAGCATCACACTTCACACCCGTCGTGTACGTGGTAGAAATAAATCGAGGAGATTGGAGGTGAGCCACGATATTCAGCCTTACACCCACTGTTCTAGGGACTGATCAATGTTATGTTCAAGTTAATGTTGAGCCCAGGATGGAATTCACAAAAAGCATTGCTTTCAAACACTGAGGAGAGATGGTAGGATGCTCTCTTGATGACTGTGGCCATAACTTGTTGCAAATGATACTTATCAAACCAGCTTAAGCCTGTAAGATGGAAAATAACTTTTTTGCCTATTTTTCCCCACTGAGTTTTGATGCTAGATATGTTCCATGTTCCAAAGAGACATGTTCATAAGAGTTTCTGTGATTTTCTCAGATGACAGAACATAGGTGTTTTACCAAAGAAACCTCTACTAATTAGGGAGAAGTTGGACAGACTTGGATTGTTTTCTCTGGAACACTGGAAGTTGTGGGGAGACTTGACAGAAGTATATAAAATTATGAGGGGCATACTGTAGATAGGGTAGACAGTCAGAACCTTTTTCCCAGGATACAAAAAATAAATGCAACAGTGTATAGCTTTAAGGGGCAAAGTTTAAAAGGTTTGTACTGGGAAAATGTTTTTGCACACGTGGTGGTCAGTGCCTGGAACACATTGCCAGGGCTAATGGTTTTGGCAGATACAGTGCTGGCATTTAAGGGACTTTTGGATTTGTAGGGAATGGAGATTTATGGATTATATGTAGGCAGTTAAGAGTTGATCTTGGCATCATGTTCAGCACAGACATTGTGGGCCAAAGGGTCTGTTCTGGTGCTGTACTGTTCTTTGTTCTATGTTCTAATCGGTATTGAGCGGAAAGCATTCACATTGTTGTGGCACAGTGGTACCCCTACCAAAGCTGTTTCCTCTTAGCTTGTAGCTCCAGTGACCCAGAATCAGTCATAACCCCTTTTGCTGTCTTTGTGGAGTTTGCATGTTTCCACTGAGATTTCATGTTTCCTCTAGTTGTTGCCTCCCATATCTCAAAGATGTGTGGGTTTTCAGGTAAATGAGAAATTCACATTGTCTGTTATTCTTCACTATGAAACAGAGCATCAGAGGAGTTGTTTATGGAGTAACGGGAACTAGAATCTGGATGATGATGTTCAGATTATGTTTTTTTTTTAAGTTTATATTGTTCACATTTAAAATCTGAAAATCAAATGTCTGTGTCTCAATTGCATGATATCCAGGATTTCATCTAGAATAACATCCCTCAATACAATGTTACAATTAGATTAAAATATTTAAAGTTATGAAAAAAATAATAAATATACTTAATATTTTGAATGATTTTTAAAAGTAGCATTCTTGCTGACACTGTGTTCATGTTGTTGGCGGTGGAGGATTTGATCTGAACTGTCCGAACCAGCATAAAACATTGTCAAATTTTACATGTGCTACATTTTATGCATAAAACATGCAGTGAAATTTTATATTCAGTACCAAACAAGATTCCTTGATTTTTTTTTTTGTTGGGGTGGGGGGGTTGCTAATTAATAAATGTACTGCTGGAACCCAACTTACCAATTGTAGCTGTGACATGTTGGCCGATGTGGGCAAGTTGAGCCAAAGGGCCTGTTTCCACATGTATCACTCTATGTCTGTTCAAATAATGTCATGCAGACACTAGAAATTTTCATTTTGGGGAATCTAGCATGGATTTCCGATCATGCCTGAAGAGGAAAAATTAAAACTTAATTTACAGTAGTTAGTTACTTAATTATACAATAATTTTAAATTTACTTGTTCCTTTGAACAAGGTTTGAAAGATATAGAGATGTTCTGATGTAACTGTCATTTGAACTCAGTTTTCTTAGTTGAGATGAGTTTATGAAGGTTTCAATTAGATTGAGTGCAATAGAAGTTCAAAGCATATTTTTCCTCAATTGATAACAGATGTCGACATTTTTTGACATTGGTTTCTTGTAGGATTTGATATAAAATGATCAGGAAATTCACAGAAGTTTCTTTCTTGCATTATGCTGGTGACGCCAAAACTGTTTTGAAGAACACTGCGGGGAATATACAGTATTAGTGGACACATAGTGGAAAATAGAATTGTCACATTTGATTAAAAACTGTTCTTTTCTGGTATTTAATAGTCTACCTCCGTCTTTTTTTAAGTACCGCTTGCCACAATTTACACTTTTCTAAACACCTTCTTGATATTTCAAAAGCTGAGTGCTGTGGATGCTGAAAATCTAAAATTAAACTGAGAAAGCTGGAAGTGCTCAGCAGGTCTTGTAACATCTGTAGACAGCATTGTGAAAGGTCATCGACCTGAAATGTGAATTTGGTTCTTCTCAACACAAAAATGCTACCTCCCTGCTGAGTATTTATAACTTATTTATGATCACAGTTGGATTAACAATTTATAGCCCAAATTGATGGGGTGACTTTAAACATTGGTAAAAGATTGGAAAGATCTATTTGTAAACCATATAACCATAATTGTTATATGGTTATATGGTTATAAACCTTTTGAGGAGCTGCCAAGGATGTCTTGCTATATTTTAATGGCCATACCTCATCGCAGTATTTTTAAGTATTTTAAATATTGTTATTTATTTTCCTGTCTAAAAGAAGGTCGGTATATGCTTTTGCAATAAGGAGTGACATGGGTTGTCCTTTACTGCTAGGCTTTAATCCAATGCATTACTTTGATGCAGAAAGAAGGCACAACTGTTGACACTTCTTTGCCATAACAAAAACAGGTGTCAGAGGTTATGGGGTGGGCAGGAGAATAGGGTTAGGAGGGAGAGATAGATCAGCCATGATTAAATAGCAGAGTAGACTTTATGGGCCGAATGGCCTAATTCTACTCCAATCACTTTTGATCTTATGATAAATGTTGTAAGGCAATTACTTGAAAGCCGACATCTGTCCTGCCACATTTGTACAGGACACCAATACCCATGTGGAGGCAACATAAGGCTATACGAATTTGACAACATCTGCACTCCCACGAGAACCAGAAACAATCCTGAATCTGCTGGTTGACAAATAAATATAAAACCATTCAACTTTTAAAGCAGCTGCCAGAAGGATTAGCTTTGGAGGGGTGTTGCCAGTAGGGTCAGTCATTAGTTGCAGTTTTATTGAAAAATAACAAAAACATCTGCATGATCACAGTTAATTAACTTTTTTTTAGGGAAATATCATATTTTTCTTAAGATAGACACAAAATGCTGTAGTAACTCAGCAGGACAGGCAACATCTCAGGTGAGAAGGAATGGGTGAAGTTTTGGGTTGAGACCCTTCTTCAGAGTATTCTTATGCAGTCCCTTCAGATCAATGAGTCTTGTTTCCAATCCGGTTCTACTGGAGAAAGTCTGTAATCAAGTGACAGACAGTTTTCATATTTTTCTAAAGGAACCAGGATACTTTGTCATTGTCTCGGCAGAAGGATAATAGTAAGATTAAACGAGAACTTACCAAGTTTGAAGGTTGATCTGTATTTTACGAGGAGTCGCGGTGAGGGATTTCGTGAAGACCCCGCCAGCACGCATGCGCGGCATCCTTCAAAGCAGCGGTGTGGAATCACAGAACCAAACCATGACTAAAAAATAGTAAGATGAAAACGTAGAACTACCTGGTTGACCTTATGATAGAGGGTGGGAGCGGTGGGCACGAAATCCCTCACCGTGACTCCTCGTAAAATACAGATCAACTTTCAAACTTGGTAAGTTCTCGTTTAATCTTACTATTTTACTTCTGAGTCACGTGAGTGACTTCGTGAAGATTTCAAAGCTCTGTGATTTCACGCCCTGGACAAGTCCATGCTTATCACACTGCCGCCAGTCTGATGGAGGAAGGCTGTTAATGGAGTTCAGTCGAAACTGGCTGAAAAATCAACACAATTTATTAATCAAATAAACAACAAACCCCTAAATCGGGGCCAGACATTTACTGAGCGGTACCCAAATAGCTTCTGCGAATGTCGCAGGAGTGGCCAGAGGCTTGTTATAGAACCGTTGAAAGGTTTTTCCCACTGGCCCAGCCCGCGGTGGCGAGAATGTGGTCCATGAGCACCTCCATGGCTCTTGCCGCTGATATGGATGCAGCCCTGGTGGAATGAGACTTTAAAATGTTAGTAGCAACTCCTGCTGCATCCAGCACCACCCTGAGCCACCTGGCGATCGTCTGTGTAGTCACCCGATGATGCGGAGGTTTATGACTGATGAGGAGCCCCTGTTCCTTCATCCTGATAACTCCAGTAACTCGGATGTAGTGGTGGAGATGGGTGACTATGCAGAGAGTGGCATCTACAGGATACGCCCGAAATTCCAACTGCAGCCCATGCGCCCCTGGCCTGTGCTGTTTTAATAATTCTTTGACAATTACATTTATTTGACCAGGGGTGGCCACCATGCTGTCCAGTCGCAGTTTCTGTAACGTCTGGGCTCGTTGGGCTGTAGTCAGTGCCATAAGCATCACCACCTTGAGGGTGAGCTGTTTCAATGGTAGCTCATCTATTGGAGCCCAGCTCCTCAGTAGGGTCAGCACGATCCCCACATCCCACGTTACTGTATATCTGGGTCGTGGAGGGTTGGTGTTGAACACTCCCCTCATTAGTTTAGACACCAGGTGGTTGGAGCCAACACCTATATCCAGGTACGAGGACAGCGCACTCCTGGCGCTGTTGATGGCACTGTAGCTGAGGCCAGCATCGAAATGGAGGCCTGCTAGAAACTCCAACACATCAGGTATTGTTGCCGAGTTGAAAGACTTGTTGGTCCGGGCACAGAATGCCTCCCACTTTCTGATTTTGGTGAGATATTGTTTCCGAGTTGATTCTCGGCATGATGCGGCGATAAGGTCTATGGCTCTTAACAAGATGCCTGCCCGGATGAGTGGTCTTTCAGAACCTGCAGGCCAACAAGTTTAAATGACCATGGCAAGGATGACTGACCCCCCCGTAATGGAGTGAGTAATCAATTTGGGATGTTTCCCAATCGCCATCCATGGTTGTTTTAAAATTTCTACAACCATCGGGTACCATGGTTGTGTAGGCCAGTCGGGAATGATCAATATGCCAGTTGCAGAGTCTAGTTTAATTTTCTGCAATACCCGACTGGTGAGGCAGAATGGGGGAAATGCATAGCAAACCATTTTCCCCCAATGGATAAAATGCATCCATTGCTATTGCCCCAGGGTCTGGTTCCAACAACACATACGTTGGTATTCGATGGGTTCAGCCTGGACGCAAATAGGTCAATATCTGGTGTCCCAAAATGAGCTATAATATCTCCAAAATTTGGGGGTTCAACATCCACTCAATGTTGTCATTGAAGACACGTGACCTGGTGTCCGCCACTGAATTAAGCTTCCCAGGCAAATAGGTCACAGTAATCAAAATATTTCTTTCAATGCACCAGTGCCAAATTGTATTAGCCAATTCATCGCAAACTAGCGACCTGATACTACCCATATGATTGATGTAAGCCACTACTGTAGCATTATCTATTCGAAAGCGGACATGTAATCCCATGAATTAGTACAGTAAGCCCGCAGTCCATGAAATGCCCCCAGCATTTCTATATAGTTTATCCCATGTGACTCCAGGAATGTAGACTCATGAGACTTCCATCTGCCACCACAACTGGACATCGTACCAGTTGCTCCCCAGCCTGGTGCGCTTGCGTCAGTTAGTAGCACAACATCAGGGTTGCTCACTATAATAGGTCAATTACATTCTTTAATATTATCTACCCACCATTGTAGCTCATTTCTAGCTTCCGGTGGTAACCGAATTGGCCGATCAAAGCGGCCAGCATTTGTTTTTTAATGCTGTGATTTTTGATCTTTGTAAATTTCGGTAGTGTAGCGGTCCGAATCGAGCAGCTGGGAATGTAGTTACCAATTTAGAGTTACCAATACCAATAACTTTTGCTGTTTGCCGAATGGTCGGTACCCTGGCGCAAGCAAGATTGTGGCACTCTTCTATTATAGCAGTAGCTTTATTAGTTGGGATGATAAACTTCATTAAATTGGTGTCTAGGGTGAACACCAAATAATCCATAACCCGTACCGGGTGCAGTTTTGATTTGTCTGGATGGATTACAACCCCAGCTTCTCAAGCAGAACCTTGGTTGCAGCCACTCCTTGAATTGCCAATTGGAGGGTCTGCCCCACTATAAGGATTTCATCCAATATGCCTTCACTATAATCTTGTTGTCGGAGAAGAGCCAATACAGGTAAATACCAGTTTAGTAAACAGCCTAGGGCTGTGATGATTCCATTAGGCAATGCACCCTTCCAGACAACTTCAGAATTCCCTGTGAGCCTCAGCGATGGGCACCGTATAGCATGCTTCTTTCAAACCGATGCATGCCATAAAGTACCCGGGGTAAAGCATCTGCCTAGCTGTTACAAAAGTATCCATTTTGAAATGGGTATATTGTACAAAAGTGTTCAACTCAGTTAAATCTATTATAATCCGACATCCCCCTTCTTTTTTTTTTTTTACTGCTGGTGAACATATTAGACTCAAACTCAATAGGTCCATGCTTGGTTATGCCAATTACCCCTTTTTCTGTTCGCCGTAGAATTTCAGCATGCCCTGCCTCCACCTCTTTTGGGGATAGAGTAAATTCCTACGAGGCGAATGCTGGGTAGGGGAATTTATACCTCCAACAAATTATATAGCCTTGAACACTTTGTAAAATAAACTCATCTGTGGTGACAGTTTTCCCATATGTCCAAGGCAGCCCGCAATCGCCCACCTATTCGTGCATACGGTGCTTCGGGTGGACGTTATAGAGGTTGACGGGCTGGCGGCCGCATTTTCCATGCAGACCGCTGTTGGCCTTGCCCTAAAAGGTCGTTGTGTTTGTTGAGATGGAGGTAGGTAGGATCTTTGTGCCCTATCCGGCAGCCTTGGTTCACAGGTTGTATTAGGCTGTTGCCGGTGATATGGGTGAAATCTGGCCGATGGAGTTTCATGAGGCCCGCTGTTTTGGCCTCCTTTGTCCAGTCCCTTCACCTGTTTGGACAGGTCTCCAAACAACTGATGCGGCGGTGGGGCGGTAATGGTCGGCACAACCCCGCGAATTTGGGGTTGAGTGTGGGCTATATGGAGCTCTTACGCAGGCAGTTTATCTCATACTGGGCGTTGCATAGGAGTGCCAGTGCATCTTGCTGTTTACCGGACACATTATCCCCGACCAGAGTCCTAGCAAACGCCGTTATGCCCGTGGAGAACCTTTCTCCAAGGTATTATTGAGAACCTGACTCCGGAGTTGGTGCGTAATTAGGCAGTCAATGGTGCCCGCCAATTCGTGGTGCAGGGGTTCACCTGTCTGGGTGGAAACGGCAAACTTCACTCACCACATCCAGCATATCCTCCTCATGCTCTGGCTCAGCGGTCACTGGCTGTCCCGGGTCATCTACAAACACAGCAGCTGGGCAATCATTAATGCTTCTTGCTGGAGACGATGAGGTGCTGAGTGGTGTCCTTGCACGGCTAGTGGATGCCCGCGAGTCCCGCTCTTCTCGTTCCCGGTCCCGCTGGAGGCGTTGCACCACTAAGAGCTCCAACCGCTCTCTGCGACCGTCCCTGCTATACGCAGCGGACAAGCCGACTTCCCCAGGCCCTGCGAACTCACTGGGGCTTCCACCATCGGACCACACCTCCATAAGGCGCTGTCTAGGGTCCAATGGCAGGTCGTCGTGACCTACAGCCCAAGTAGGATCATACGACTCCCGCACGGACTCTCCGCTAGTCTGTCTTCTCCGAGACTGTGGCGGCCCACCTGTTTGATAAAAAGGCAGGTGAGTTGAATCGGCGCCGGCCCCCGGAACCTGGCTCCCCGGAGTCCGTGCAGGCTTACCTCCACTCTTGCCCATCTTTTAGCGTGGAGGCGCATGGTCGGCCGCTCGCAGAGCTGAGCTGACCGACCGCTTCCTGCTGCCACCTCCGCCCTTGACCGCAGCCTGACGGGGTGTGTTGTCGGCGGTATCTGCTCCAGCAGGCCTACTCAACGCAGCAATGATATTGCCAGGCTGCACTACGGCAGATTCCCTGGCTGTGGTATGTATTGCACATTGCAGGGCTCCACTGTCATGCGGCTGTCCCCCGGCCCAGCCCCCTCGGGTCTTCTGGAGCTCGGGGAGAGGTTGCCTGTGAAGAACAAGATCCCTTGCCACGTACCTGTATCCCCCCTTCTTCTCTTGGGGGATGGGGGCTCAGAGTCTGGACCCGTTGCATCCAGCTCCGGAGCGGTAACCCATTCGGGTGAGTTGGCCCCTGAATCAGCGGGAACGCCCGACTTCCGCATTCCTGCCCCCACCATGCGTTGAAGCTGCCGGCGTTCCTTGCAGCTCCGGGGACAAGGGTCCTTGGCTGGCCGCAGCTCAGCTCCTCGACAGCGTCGTCCTCCGGCCCTTGTCCATGCTGTGAAGAAAAAAGGTAATACTTACCTGCCGGTCTTGTGAAGGAGCCGGAGGAGAGAGCGCACTCCCCCCCCCAGCCTGCCGGTGCGAGTGCGCGCGACGATATGCCGCGCATGCGTGCTGGCGGGGTCTTCACAAAGTCACTCATGTGACTCCGAAGTAAAATACCCTTGACTGGAGTAATACCTCCATAGACCACAAGTCTGTTTTCATTACATGCTGAAGTTTAGCAATGTTTCTTTAATCCGTGATTGTGAGACAAATTACCCAACTGAATTAAGGTCAAATAAAGTTTAAAAATGAGTTTTCTGTCATCAAAGAAGCACAATACAGCAAAACATTCTACTATCATCAGCCTTGCAAATATTGGCTAGTGGTTTGACTAGAGTATGGCTAACAAGATAAAATATAGCTGAAGAAATATCTTCACAGTTCCAGCACATGACTAGAATACATTAATGTTCACTATTTTTAATCAGACAATAAAAGATTATTGGAATTTTCTCAGGTTTTTGAGACTGTTCTCTCAGCAATCTATTTTAATAATTAAATGTAATGAATGTGGATGTAAGAGAAAGTGAACAATAAATTTGTCCAACATCGAATATTTGAATAAGCTATGCCTAAAATATGGGAATGTAAAAATAATAGCTTGGGTAGAGATAAGAATGTGAGAAAATGTTTTAAATAAAAGTATACATGACAGATTATAATTTACAAGGCTCAACTCAATTCAAGAAAAAGTTGGAGCCTCAAATCATGACTGGTAGTTTAGTTTAGAGGGGTGGAAGATTGCAACCTTCACGTGGTCTGCCGTGTATCAACAAATGCAATCAACCTGGCGTTGTCCTACAACTTTAGGCTGCGCATGCCATACGCAAGAAGAAATTTAGCTTTGAGATACAGCACGAAAACAGGTCCTTCGGCCCACCGAGTCTGCGCCGACCAGTGATCCCTGAACATTAACACTATACTACACACTCAAGGGACAATTTTTAAACAGTTATACCAAGCCAATTTACCTACATACCTGTATGTCTTTGGCGTGTGGAGGGAAACTGAAGATCTCGGAGAAAACCTATGTGGTCACGGGGAGAACGTACAAGCTCTGTACAGAAAGCACCATAGTCGGGATCGAACCTGGGTCTCTGGTGCTGCAGGCACTGTAAGGCAGCAACGCTGCCCCTGCGCCACCGAAACGCCATTTTCGTTTTGTTACTTTATTTTAAACTGTTTATTTTAATGCTAACCAGTGAAAACAGTTTGTATTGCCAATATTGTAGATTCATAACTGGAGAATCTAGGCACCTTGCTATAAACTAGGAGTTTAATATTAGTGGAGGTCAGTATCTAGTTGTGCAATAATAATAAGTGGCTGCAGCACTTAAACTACTCTCATTGACATATGAATCACCTGCCTCTCGGCTAACTTGTCTGAGACCAGATTGCATGTGCAAGATCTTTCTAGGCTGAAACCAACTGAGACCAGAACAAATAATGGCAGTGAGAGTCACACAATGCTGGAGAAACTCAGCGGGACAGGCAGCAGCGCTGGAGAGAAGGGATGGGTAATGTTTTGGGTTGAGACCCTTCTTCATCCTTTCGCTCCAGAGATGCTGCCTGTCCCACTGAGTTACTCCAGAATTTTGTGTCTATCTTCAGTTTAAACCAGCATCTGCAGTTCCTTCCGAAACAATGGCTGTCACTTAGCTTTTGTTCAAAAAGAGGTCCTACATTGCAGCAACTCTAAAAAGTATCAAAAAATCTGCCAAGTTTTCAGACTCAATATATCACTTATTCAGCAGCTTGCTGAATGCAATTGGTGTTCTTCCATGGTCTTTTCATGGTCTTTATCTCTGCTTGCATTATAAATCAGACATGCATTCTGTCCTAAGGCCAATCACTGGAGCAACTTAACGGGCCTGGCAGCATCTGTGGGGGAAAGGAATTGTCAGGTTTCAGGTTGAGACCCAGCATCATGTGGGTTTTTTTGCTCCATTTTCCAACATCTGCAGTCTCTTGTGTCTCCATAGCCTTTTTCCATGCCAGTTTATTGTTCTTTCCATAACCTCATGTTCCTACTTGCTTGTAGTATGCAATTCTCCCCATTGAGACCTTTCTAACGGTGTCATTCATGTTGGAGGTTTTGATCTCTTTGTTTAAAATCTGACAGATTGACAGGACAGATTTGGCTCTCAATCTTCTGCAGGATTTGATTTGGAAATAGGGGAAAGAATGACTGAAGAGTTATTGAGTGGAGAGATGGATGCATGTTCAGTGATCCAGGATAGAATTCTATCAATCCCTGATTTTTACTACGGTACTTCATTTTCAATGCAGGCCCAATAGTGGATCACAAGAATTAACCAAAATGTGTCCTGTAACAAATCTCACTTCCCTATCAATAAGCCAAAATATAATGTTTGAAGCCACGATGTTGCAATAATATTGAATGTGAAAACATAGTCACACAGCACAGACACAGATTTCTTGGCCCACTATTCTATGCTACTGTATAACTGCCAATCTATACTAATTCTATTTACTAGCAGTTGTAAATTGCTCATTCTAAGTTCCCCCCCAGTCTAGTTTCAGTCAAAAACCACTGAATCAAGCACTTGCGCAACTAATTATTTTGACAAAACAGAATTACAGTTCCAACTATTGTATCTAACCATCGCGGGTTCGCTCCTCATATCTGTCTGATCAAGCTCTCTAGGCCTCGCTTAAACAGAGACACTCCAGAAGGTCACACAGTCCTAAGCACTTTCCCAGAAGATTGACACAGGACCTCATGGCAGCGGACTTTTATAGGTCCCAGGACATTGAGGGGCTGAACCACATGGGGGTTGTCTCTTTACAATCCAATTACAGATATCGATTAACCCAATACATAACAGACATTTCCCTAGCCCAATAATACAGTAGCTCATACATTGTATTCAAACTCTTTTTTCTTGGAGGAAGCAAACATCGCAACATTTACCCTAATATGCAAGAAAACCAGACAAGGCTCAATACCTCCTCCAATCAACATTCCGCAAAGTAAAGCTTTGCGAGATTATTAACAATTACTTACAAAGTGTATGTCTGGTTTGCATTCATCTAATCCATTCTATGAATTTTGCATCTGATTGTTAGGGTCTGCAGATGTTCCCATTCTCTTCCTGCAGCTTAGATCTGGGCTGTTGACAAATTGGCACAATTCTGCAGCTTGTCCCATTTCTACAGAGAGCACTTTTAAATTGACCAAATGGCCTAGCAGCCCTGAAGCCTTTACTCAATTTTAGAGTCCTAGCCTCTCCAATCTGGCCAGGATTAACACAATGAGTCTTCTGTGTCTTGACGATTCCAATTTTCATCCAAATACTTCAAGTCATGAGAGTACTTGTCTCCATCACCTACTAGCCACAGACAGCTACAGAGGCCAAGTCATTGGGTATTCTTGATTAGTAAGGGTTTAATTTGGAGATACATCATGGAAACATATCCTTCAGCTCACCGAGTCTGCAGCAACTAACTATCCCTGCACATTGCCCTATCCTACACATACTAGGGACAATTGTGACAAATGAGGAAACCAAAGATATTGGTTAAAACCCACGGGGAGAATGTACAAACTCCGTAAAGACAGGCACCCGTAGTCAATTTCGAACCTGGGTCTTTGGCGCTGTGAGGCAGCAACTCTACTGCTGCACCACTGTGCTGCACCTAAAGGTTTATTACAAGGGTTATGAGCAAGCAGGAGAATGGGATTGAGAGGAAAAGACAGATCAGCCATGATTAAATAGCAGAGTAGAGTTTTGTCTACTTGAGTAGACAAAATTGGACAGAATAGCATAATTTTGCACCAGTGACTTATGAGCATATTAAACTGATTATAATTGGATAACAAATGTAGATTTTATACCTAGCAATTATGACTAGATTACTACAATGGGATATGTGTAATAGGTCAGTCAAATTCTTGATCAGTATAAGTGTTAGAGGTAATGGGGAGGGGTGGAAGATTGCAACCTTCACGTGGTCCGCCCTGTTTCGACTAATGCAACTCGACGTGCACAAACGGAAGATCAAATAGAACAAGTTGTCCAACAACTTTTGGCTGTGCACACCACACGAAAGAAGAAGAAAGTAATGGGGAGAAGGCCAGAGAATGGGGTTAGGATGGGGAGATAGATCAGCCATGGTGGAGTAGACTTGATGGGCCGAATGACTTAATTCTTCTCCTATTCCTTATGACCTTATGAAGATGGAGATTCTATTCATTGGCCAAATTACTTCTCTCAATATATTGACCCAGTGTTTGTAGTTAATGAAATCAACAGTTGTAACACGATATGTAACATGATATGATATCATGGGCTTCTTGATCTATTACCTCACAAGGGTGTTTTATTTCAGTTCATTCCAAGACATTTAAAGAAGATGTGCAGGCCAAGTTGTTTACACAGAATATGCTGCTGGAGGTGATGGTGGAAGCAGATACAATAGTGGCAGTTAAGAGAGTTCTGCACTAGAACATTGCTGTGCAAGGGATGGAGGGATTTGCTTTATGTGCAGGCAAATAAGAGGTGGACTTGGAATCATAGATAGACACAAAATGCAGGAGTTACTCAACAGGACAGGCAGCATCTCTGGAGAGAAGGAATGGGTGACGTATTGGGTTGAGACCCTTCTTCAGACTGATAGTCAGGGGAGAGGGAGACCAAGATATGGAAAGATGTGGTGTGAAAACACAGATCAAAGGGGACGATGTTCAAGGAAAATGTAGTATGATTCATTTTTAGCTGAGGGGAAGGTGACAACGAGGCATACCATCAGTAAAATTTAATCAGGAGGACAGTGATGCTGCCTGTCCCGCTGAGTTACTCCAGCATTTTGTGTCTATCTTCTGTATAATCCATGGCATCATGATCAGCAGGGTTATTGTGTTCCAAAGGTCCTGTTCATGTGCTCATTTGTTTTATGTTCTTTGTGGAAAAAAAAGCATAGACACACACTGATGCATTGAGTATGCCAATCTGGTTTGAGAGTGGGTGTTTACCAAATCTAAAAAAAAAAAACTGCTGAAAGACAGCACCAGGAACTTCCTCAATACTTCTGCTTAGTTACAATAACCTCATGGACATTAAAATAATAGCGTAAGAAAAACTAATATGCCTGGGGATGGAAATCCATCCTTTGTCACTTGCACAATTTATGCTATTTGATAGAAATTCTGTATTTTATTTCTCATGCAAGTTCCATTAACCCTAATATTGCTAAATTTCAGTACAATTTTAATCGACAGGAATACCGTTTGTTCATCAAAAGCAATCTGGAAGAATTTCTATCCCATTCTGCTTTTTCCACATTCAATATTTGGGGTTAATTTTGTACATACACCCATGCTAAAAAAACACCCAATTTTCAGTGCTTATCATTTATTTTCATTTATTACAGTTTTATTATAAACCAAAATGAGTGTTCACATGGGAGGGCTAGTCCCCCAATGCTAGATTCCTCCTCTCCACCAATTGCATTGTCACTTCATTTCCAATGTTGCATTGCCGTTTTAGGCACAGGCAGGTTAGGCCACACAACTCATTGCATTGTCATTTCATTTCCAATTTTGCATTGCAGTTTCAAGCACAGGCAGGGCAGGCCAAACAACTCATTGGATTTTCATTAAGGGCTAACACATCATTTATTGCAAGTACATTGCAGACTCACAGTTCAGTTAATTCACAGCTTAGAATCACAGTTGTGGCCTCTCCGTCGCAATCTTCCAGAGTGACTGACTCACATCTAGGCATCCGGGGTTATTTAGTCCTGCCCACCCCGGAAGGCGCATTACCTTCATCATGGTGATTGACAGGGGAGAGGACCAATCAGCTGATCTCAAGATTTTTTTAAACATTCATAACTTTTTAATTTTTCATCGATCGGAAAAATCCTCAAGGCTGCCTCAGCAGAGAAGAACTGTGAGTAAGATGGCCAAAAATCATAGCAATAAATGGTAGCATTTATTTTCTAAAATCAATATACAGCAGACAGGAAGTAGTCCAGATGAGTCTTTTAGTTATATAGATAAATATATATCATTTGTCTCGGTCTGCTAACGTCCACCAGTATGATGAGACTTCAGGGACATTGCATGAGATTATGACCAATCCAATAAATGAACTGATCAAATCAGATTAGTGTGACCTCATAACTCACTCCAGATATGTGACATTTAAAAGTCCAGGTTATTCTGGAAAATATTAGGAAAATGTCTCAACATTCTAGACCTGGATTCCAGAAGAGAGGTAAAGGTGACCACCCTTGACCGAACGTGGCATTAAGGAGTTCAATCACAATGGAATTCAATGGTACAAAGGGAACACGTTCCAATGCAGAAACAAGAAAGTGCACATGCAGGTTTCCACAAAAGGATACAAAGTACTGGAGTAACTCAGTATGTCAGGCAGCATAATTGGAGAACATGATAGGTGACGCTTCGGGTTCACGAGGTTAATTTCCGGGATGGCGGGACTGTTATATGATGAAAGAATGAATGACTGTGCTTGTATACACTGGAATTTAGAAGGATGAGAGGCTATCTTATAGAAACATATAAAATTATTAAGGGATTGGACACGCTAGATGCAGGAAACATGTTCCTGATGTTGGGAGAGTCCAGAACCTGGGGCCACAGTTTAAGAATAAGGGGCAAGCCATTTGGAACTGAGATGAGGAAAAACGTTTTCAGTTGTGAATTAGTGGAATTCTCTGCCTCAGACTGCAGTGGAGGCGGATTCACTGGATACATTCAAAAGAGAGTTAGAGCTCTTAGGGCTAGCAGAATGAAGGGATATGGGGAGATGGCAGGAATGGGGTACTGATTGTGGATGATTAGCTATGATCACCTTGAATAGCGGTGCTGGCTTGAAGGGCTGAATGGCCTACTCCTACACCTATTTTCTATGCATCTATGTATGATTGTGGTTCTGGGGAGTTAATTAATCCTAATCCCAGCTCATCATTGCAGAAGTTGCTCAGGAGGGTGTCAACTTTCTCAACGTTAAGTAATCCCTTCCATCATAAAGTTAGAAGTTAGGTTGTGTTTCCGTTGCTTAGTCATCCTACACCAGATTAAGCAATCCTTCTCTGCATGCAGCAAGACCAAGACAACATTTAGGCCAGATATGTGTCAAGTAACATTTGCACACAAAAAAAGCTACACAATGAACAACTTCAACGTAGGTTCTTTGAAATTCAATGGCATTACCATTGCCACATTATGATCTTGTTTGGTTTGCTGCAGCATATTATGTTTTACATCTTGTCCAGCATTCCTGTGACTAGTGGTGTACTACAGGGATCTGTGCTGGCCCCATTGCTGCTTGTGGTTTATAAGAATGTACAAGGCATGATTAATACGTTTGCAGTGGACAGTGAAGTTGGTGATATCTTAAATAGTGGGGATGGTTATCAGAAATTACAGCAGGGCCTTGATCTGCAGGCCAAATAGGTTGAGGAGTGGTTAATGGAGTTTAAAGGGCAGGACCATCACAGTGAATCAGGTGACACAAGTCCATTGGGTGGCGCTGCGAGCCGGCAGCCTCGTCAGCAGCTGTTCGTCCTTTCGATTTTTTTTTGCTTTTCAGTATGTCTAAAAGTGTGTTTTAGTATGTGTGTGTGTGTGGGGGGGAGGCGGGGGTTGGAATGGTACCTCGGTTCAATGCGACTTTTCTCCTAGTCGCGTTTTCACCCTCCCTCTCCCAGTGCGGCCTCTCCCAGAATCGGGCTCAGAACTTGAGCAGCAGGCGCAGCGTGGACTTTCCATCGCGAGAAGAAGTGCTCCAATCGCTGACCCGCGGACTTCTAGCCATGGGCAGGGTGTGGACTTTCCATCGCGGAGTCTGGGGTCCCTTGCTGGGGATCGCCGGAGAAGCACTCCGACCACCGGCCTGTGGACTGTAACATCGTGAAGCCGCAGTCTCCGGTAGGAAGCGGCCGATTCGGGATCTCCACGGACGTCAGAGCTTCGAGCGTCCCAATGAGGGGGCCTGTACATCGGGCCCTCCATAGCGGCAACTGCGGAAGGTTCGTGCCCCCGACCACAGATGAAGAAAGGAGGAGGACTGACTGAACTTTATTGCCTTCCAGCACAGTGAAGAATGTTGATTCCACTGTGGTGGATGTTCATGTTATATTCTATTGTATATTGTGCTCTTTTTGATTGTGTGGCTACATGGTAAATCAAATTCCACTGTACCTCAATTGGTGGATGTGGCAATAAATGTGAACTTGAACTTGAATGGAAAGGTGTTGTATGGAAAGGAGAGTGTTGTAGAACAGAGGGATCTGGGAGTGCAGGTACACTGTTCTCTGCAAGTGGCTATGCAGGAAGACAGGGTGGTAAATACATTTTTGGTACATTGGCCTTTGGTTTTTACTGGGTGAATCCATCACTTATGCAATTTTCAATGTGGTCTCAAATGTCAGATTCACCTCTGACGAGGATTGCTTTTGAACTTTGTCATCATTTGCTCTTCATACTAACTCGTCTCTTAGTATCTTAGGGAGTGTATTGCCTTAATTGTAAACTTGCGATGACTTTTGTATTTCAACTCCATACCATACTATTGTTTCATTATGTTTACTTAACCATGAATCTTTGAGGTACAGTCTGTAGAAGGATCCTGACATGAAACATCACCTATCCATATTCTGCCTGACCAGTCAACTTACTCCAGCACATTGTGTTATTTTGTATCATCTTGTCTGGCTTTAAAATAAAATGATTTTTCAACAAATTCACCAATTTTGCATTTCATTTGTAATTAGGTCTTTCCAGGTCTTCTCATTAAATTACATCTAGCATCACCCATTGTACTAATTAAGATAGACCTGTGTTTATCTGCCATCTTTGATCCATTTGTAGCAAAGAAATGTGGCAATATTTTGTAATAATCCTCCCACAAAGTTTAGAATCAAATACCACAATCAAGCTCATTATGGCCATTTTCCATTATTTATTATCTATTTATTTGAAAATGCAGATTGTTGTTAGACTTATTATGATAAGAAGACAGTTACTTTTCTGTCATATCTGATTGTGGGAATATTTTCCTTACCTGTGTATTGATTGAATTGAAAGACACAGCATTTAAAAAGACCCTTCAGCCCACTGAGTCCACACTGTTCATCGATCACCCATTTCCACTCGTTTGATGGTAGACAAAAATGCTGGAGAAACTCAGCGGGTGAGGCAGCATCTATGGAGCGAAGGGAATAGGCAATGTTTCGGGCTGTACACAAAAGGCTGGAGAAACTCAGCGGGTGCAGCAGCATCTAAGGAGCGAAGGAGATAGGCGACATTTCGGGTCGAGACCCTTCTTCGTTTCGGGCTGAATCCCTTCTTCAGACTGATGTGAGATTGGGGGGCAGGGGGGCGGGAAGAAGAAAGGAAGAGGTGGAGCTAGAGGGCTGAGGGAGAGCTGAGGGGAGGAGATGGTAAGGTCCACCTGAAATTAGAGAAGTCAATGTTCATGCCACTGGGGTGCAACCTGCCCAAGCGAAATATGAAATCCTGCTCCGCCAATTTATGGTGGTCCTCACTCTGGCCATGGAGAAGGCACAGGATAGAAAGGCGTTTGATGTTGTCCCACTTTCTCATCCACACCCAACACACACAAAGCAATGGACAGAAGCCAATTAACCTACAAACCTACACATCTTTGGGATGAAGAAGGAAACCAGAACACCTTTGCCACCACAGAGTGAATGTGCTCAGTCCCCGCAGACAATTGTGATTTGAACTTGGGTTTCTGACACACAATACCTCATTTCAGGCCACAATGTTTGTGCCGAACATGATGCCAATTTAAACTCATCTGCCTGTACATGATCCATATCCCTCTAGTACCTGCCTATCATATCTGCCTCCACATGGCAATGCATTCCAGGCCCCCATTACTCAGCGTTTAAAAAAAAATTAAATTAAAAAAAAATGCCCCACACATCTCCATTAAACTTTCCCCCCTTTCACCTTACAGCTATGTCTTAGGGAACTTGATCAGTGCACATGTCTGCAAATATTGTCCGAACATAGTTCAGCTACCAGGACATCCTCCAAAGTTCAAAATGGTGGCACAAGATAAGCCTCACAAAAGCATTATGAACCTTGATGTGTTGGAAAAATTATTACGTTATACTTATTATGTATAGTTATTCATGTTATACTCCACATATGCATACCACTACATACACTGTGCACATAATAACATAGAAGCTTTGCTAGAGGGATGGCAATAGTGCAAGAAGAATGTCCTCATCACCAAATTAATGAGCTGCTGCAAATGTCTCCCTTGCCAGTGAATATCACGGTCCTAAAAAATGAATGAATAAAATAAAAATTGGATTTGTTGCCATTTTGACAAAATATTAAACTGCTGATCCATTCACATAGACATAAACTATCCCAAAATTTTAATTTAAAGGCCAACATCACATAAACTGGTGATCTCATTACATTCCTGTCCTGGTAGTTGGAGTGTATTAATTCAAATTGCAACTGCATTTCCTATATTTTTTAAACAAAGGCACTTCAAATATCCTTTCTTCAGCTCCAGTTATTTTGGAACAATAATCATAGTCATAAAGTCATAAAAGTTATTTATAAGTGGAAATCATTAAGTGGAAATCAGTGATTAATGGTATGCTTTAAAATAATTCTGTAAGAAATGACACTGCAAAATGATAAGCCAAAGTGTGACAATAATCACTACAGGCAATTTATATGCAGCTGAATTAATTAAATGCATTTTTCTGATTGATAATTTAAATTGAACAAATTGTTTACAAAACAAAGTCATAAGTCGTTGTGTATTGGTTTGGTCAAGTAAACTGAATGGTATTACGATCTGTTTTATTTATAGATCTGATCATCTGAAACTTGCTGTAAAACCAAAAGATAAATTTCATTTCTCAAGAAAGTAAACAAATAAGGGAGACTGGAGCCTCCAAATCCTAGCAATCCACCCAACCAGGAACTGGGGATTTGGGAAGTTCATTTGGATGAAAGCACAGATCGAAAATACTATTTTAACACCGTCACAAAAGAGAAGGCTTGGAAGCCACCTCGGCGCTTTCTGGGAATGCAGAACATGAAGGTAAATGGGTCCATTTTCAAAAAGGTTTTCATATTATTTTTGTATGACATAGAAGAAGGCCTTTTGGCCCATTGAGTCTAAGCTGGTTTTCAAGCAAGCCCATTAATCGCATTACTTACATGAACATAAAGTCATAAGTGATAGGAGCAGAATTAGGCCATTTGGCCCACCTAGTCTACTCTGCCATTCATTCATGGCCGATCTATCTCTCCCTCCTAACCCCATTCTCCTGCCTTCTCCCCATAACCCCTGACACCCTGATGTTGTTATGTAGTCCTTATTAACACATTTGAGTCAAACAGCATGGAAACAAACAATTTGGCCCAACTCATCCATGCTGACCAAAATTCTCCATCTAAGCTGGTTTAGCCCATGTTTGCCTGATATCCCTTAAAAAGTTTATTATCCATGTACCTGCCCAAATGTATTTTAAATGTTATAATGTGACGTGACACAAATACTTCATCTGGCAGCTCACTCCATATACCACCATGTGTGAAGAAAGTTCCCCTCAGGTTCTTAGTAAATCGTTCCTCTCTCTCTTAAACCTATGCCAATTGATTCTTGATTCACCTATCCCGAGAAAAAGATTTTGTTCTTTCATGCCCCTCAGGATTTTATACAGTCCTATATGATCACGCCTCAATCTCCTGCGACCCGTCAACTTCTCCCTATAGTTTAGGCCCTTGAATCCCAGCAATATGCTTGTAAATCTTCTATGCACTCTTTCAATTTGTATTGGTGTCTTTCCTTGTAGTAGGGTGACCATAACTGACTACAATACTCTAAATGTGACCTCATCAATATCTTGCACAACTGTAACGTAACATTCCAAAATCCATATTCAATTCCCTTGAATGATGAAAGCCATGATGCTAAAGGCATTCATCTCCTTCTCCACCTGTGATGCTGCTTTGAGGAAAATATGTGCGTACCACAATATCCCTCTGTTATCCAACACTGTCCAGGGCCCTACTAATCACTGTGAAGGTCCTGCTTGGTTTGACTTCCCAAAATGCAATACCTCATAATGCTTTGAATTAAACCCCATTAGCCATTCCTCAGCCCACTTTCCCAGCTCAACAAGACCCCACTGTAAATCCTGATAACCATCTTCAATGTTTACTATATCAGCTATTTTAATGCCATGTGCACACTATTAATCATAATTTCATTCAGATTATAGCTTCTCAAGTTTGGAACAATGATTCAAAACTGAAATTTCCATTTGAGGCACAGATAATCATATTTGCAGGTAAATTATTCAGGACTAAAGATATATCATGCCTTGAAAGCAAATAATGGATTCTCACGTTTTAAATGAGGATTAAACAAATTTTGTGATGTTAAAATAATTGACAGATTTATGTCTTGAAAGAGCTTCCTTTTTTTTACACCACAACCCAAACTATTTCCCAATGATTTACCTGTGGTAAACTTAAACCTTTTTATAGAGTACCTGTACAATAATTAAAAATCCAATTTTATTTTTAACTGATTATGAAATATATATTCTTTATATTTTCATTTCCATTACTTTATGCAGAGGTAATTTCCTTATGCTTCTATATAACAGTCTTATCCCCAATTATTCTGAATGGCAGGATTAGACATGTGTCCAAGATTTTTTTTCTGCGACATTAACCCTTCATTCTATTTATTAATAGCCTACATGATAATATATATTTTTTTAAACACATTGAAAGTACAACCGAGACATCAGGTCGTGTAGCTGAGAAGAGGAAATTGCATTGGCTTAAAGCTAAATTAAGTGAGTGGACAAACCTCTTGTAAATGGAGTTCAGTACTGGAAAGTGTAAGATCATCTGAGAAAAAGAGATAAATCAGTTTATGGTATTGTAAAAGGATTTTTTTTTTGTAAAATATTTTTATTAGAAGTAATTACATATTAAGAAGAAATAATATAAAATCAAAAAAAAAGAAAATATTATTCGTCACATACATTCTTAATATTTTTAAAATTTACAGTCAATCTTATTTATACTTCTATATTTTTTTAATTTTATAACAGTAGGAAATAAAGATAGGTAATAAAAAGAAAGAGAAATAAGAAAGAGATAAATAAAATGAGTGGAGTATTAAACAAGATATTCTTCATTGGAGATATAATAGTAAAAGGATTTAAGAGCCATACACATTAATCCTTAAAAGTCAACAGACATTTATAACATGTCTTCAAATCAAAAAAGGTTAAAATAATATTGGCTATTATTTAAAAAGCTATGCAATAGGGAACATGGTAGCATGGTATATAATTTCACAATGAATCCAGAGTGGTAGATTACTGATCTGGAAGATCTAGGATTTCAAATCCCACCACTGCAGCTGAGGAAGTTGAATTTCAGTAAACTTGGAATTGATAGTTATTTATTCATCTATTATATGGATCGACATTAAATACTCACCTGGTTAATTAATTTTCTTTTGGGAAAAAAATATGGCATCCTGACCCATTTGACTGAAGTGCAACTTATCATGGTCTTTGACCCAGTAGAATTTTAACACAACCCTTTAACACATAGGTTGAGCTAATTGGCTCACAACACCCAGCTGTACAGTCACTAAATGCTACTTTTGTCAATAATGCTACACTGCCCCTTCAGGAAAAGCTATGAGAAAATATAATTAGTTAATTTTGCTTCATTTTAAAATGGTTACAATGCAGAAAAATACTTTTCTGTCCTTTCTGCCCTTACTAACTCTCAATCAGAGCAACTAATTCATTTCACCAACCCTGTTTGGCCCAGACTTGCAAACCTTTCCTGACTACATTCATCTAAGTTCCTCTTGAAGGCCACAGTGATACTTGCCTAGAACATCTTCTCCACATATCGCTATTAGCACTCTTTATTTTTCATTTGTGATCCTCAGTCCTTAACCCCTTCTCTGATAAGAACAACCTCCCACTATTCACTGTTCACCCCGCTCATCATTTCATTTACTTCTATCAGATCTCTTCTCAACTTTCTCTGAAGAAAGATATCCCAGCCTATCTCATCTATCCTCGTAATCACGATTCTTCATCCCAGGAACAAAATCTTTCTGGATCCATTTATAATGCTTTCACATTCTCCCTCTATAAAGAGATGACTGGAATCTAACTAGCAAAGAGTAGGAGTAAACGGATCCTTTTCAGAATGGCAGGCAGTGACTAGTGGGGTACCGCAAGGCTCAGTGCTGGGACCCCAGCTATTTACAATATATATTAATGATTTGGACGAGGGAATTGAATGCAACATCTCCAAATTTGCGGATAACACAAAGCTGGGGAGCAGTGTTAGCTGTGAGGAGGATGCTAGGAGGTTGCAAGGTGACTTGGATAGGTTGGGTGAGTGGGCAAACGCATGGCAGATGCAGTATAATGTGGATAAATGTAAGGTTATCCACTTTGGTGGCAAGAACAGGAAAGTAGACTATTATCTGAATGGTGGCCGATTAGGAAAAGGGAAGATGCAACGAGACCTGGGTGTCATGGTACACCAGTCATTGAAAGTAGGCATGCAGGTGCTGCAGGCAGTGAAGAAAGCAAATGGTATGTTTGCATTCATAGCAAAATGATTTGAGTGTAGGAGCAGGGAGGTTCTACTGCAGTTGTACAGGGCCTTGTTGAGACCACACGTGGAGTATTGCGTACAGTTTTGGTCTCCTAATCGGAGGAAAGCCATTCTTGCCATAGAGGGAGTACAGAGAAGGTTCACCAGACTGATTCCTGGGATGGCATGACTTTCATATGAAGAAAGGCTGGATAGACTTGGCTTGTACTCGCTAGAATTTAGAAGATTTAGGGGGGAGCTTATAGAAACTTACAAAATTCTTAAGGGGTTGGACAGGCTAGATGCAAGAAGATTGTTACCGATGTTTGTGAAGTCCAGAACAAGGGGTCACAGTTTAAGGACAAGGGGGAAGTCTTTTAGGACCGAGATGAGAAAAAAAAAAATCACACAGAGAGTGGTAAATCTGTGGAATTCTCTGCCACAGAAAGTAGTTGAGGCCAGTTCATTGGTTATATTTAAGAGGGAGTTAAATGAGGCCCTTGTGGCTAAAGGGATCAGGGGGTATGGAGAGAAGGCAGGTACAGGATACTGAGTTGGATGATCAGCCATGATCATATTGAATGGCGGTGCATGCTCGAAGGGCCAAATGGCCTACTCCTGCACCTATTTTCTATGTTTCTACGTTTCTATGTAACACAATTCTCTAGCTGATAACGGCACAATAATGGGTTGGCTTGGCACTCCTGCTTTTGTGCTTAAAGCATCTATTGATAAAGCCCAGAGTTGTGTTTTTTTTAATTTGACACTTTCTCAATCTGCCATCACTTGCAATGAGCAAAACCAATTTTTTTTTTGCTCCAGATTCCAGCATCAGCAATCTCTTGTACCATCACTTTCAATTACTTTTGCACCCATACCCCCAGGTACCTTTGTTCCTACAACCCTTTTACAATAATATTCTATATTGCCTCTCCTTAATTTTCCTACCAAAATATATCAGCTTGCCTTTCTCTTGGCACCTCATTCAATCTGTTTTTTTAATCATTTTGCAATCTATTGTCATAGTTCACAATACTGTTGAGTTTTATGTCAGTGTTAATTCTAAATCGATTAATACTATGTAGATTTTTTAAACATTGACTCTAACTTGTTTCCCTGGGTAACTCATCTTCTTTCTGCCCAAACACACATTTATCAGTATCTTATATTGACTGTTGCTTCAGCGAACCTCAAGCATATTATGAAGGAGCTTTTACAGTATATGCCATGCACTTCAGCTTTGCATTAGGCCTGTTATATGGCAACTTAACCAAAAATTTGTGGAAGTCATTGCACAAACTGTCTGTTTTACCCTCATCGTCTCTATTTGAGACCTTTCCAAAGAATTCAATGAAATTGAATTAAGCATGATTTACCCTTTGCAAATGTGGGCTTGCCTTTATCGATCCTTATTCCTCTGGCTGACTATTAATCCTCCATTGTATCCGTTGAAAGTCTTTCTCGCTGGTGAGATTAAATTGATGTTTCTGGTTGATTGCCTTTTCCGAACAAGGGAGTAACATTTGACACTCTCCTGTACTCTTGCACTAGTCTCAATTCCAAACCATATTGAACAGTTATGGTTATACCTTTTTATAAGATATAAAATTTCGCACTGCTTCCAGCCTTAATAGATACTTCGGATATCAAGAGTCAAGTCAAGAATCAAGAGTGCATTGTTGTCAAATGTCCCGAAACAGATCTTACTTGCAGAAGCACAACAGACATGTAAACACTCTGTAAACACCATAATAAATAACAAAAACGTTCACTATATTAAAAAAAACAATAATAATGCAGACAAAAATATTAAAAACCATGCCCCCCAATTGTATGTGGTTAGGAGCTTAATTGGAGGTTATAGTCTTTAATATCCTGATAGTTGTTGAGAAGAAGCTGCTTCTGCACATGAACATTACAATTTTCAGGCTCCTGTACTTTCTTCCTGATGGCAGGAGTGAAATGAGAGCATTGCCAGGGGAGTGTTGCTGGCTGCCTTTTTGAGGCATGAAGTCCTATAGATCCCTTCGATGGTGGGGAGGTCAGTACCTGTGATGAACTAGACAGATATCACCACTTTTTGCAATCTTCTTCTTTCCTATGTATTCAAGTGTAAATCGCTCATATCAAAGCTTTCCCCCAGTCTAGTTTCTGTAAAAACACTGAATCAAGCACTTGAACAATTAATCGTTATTTTAACAAAGCACAATTACAGTTCAACTACTGTACTTATCCCACCGCACGTTCGATCCTCGTATCTACCTGATCAAGCCCTCTCGGCCTCGCTCAAATAGGAACACTCCAGAAAGTTACGCAGTCCCAAGCGCTCTCCCAGAAGATCGACCCTGGGCCTCATGGTAGCGGACTTTTATATGTCCCGGGACCTCGATTGGCAGAACCACATGGGGATGGTCTCTTAATAATCCAATTACAGATATCGATTAACCCCATGCAAAACAGACATTTTCCTAAACGATAATACAGCAGCTCAATACATTGTATTCAAACCGGACTTCTCAAGGAACCCAACTTAGAACAATTTACCCTGATCTGCAAGAAACCCAGACAAGGCTCAATACCGCATCCAATCAATACTCGGCAAAGTAGAACGCTGCAACATTATTTAAAATTATTTACAAGATGTATGTCTGGTTTGCAGCCATCCAATCCATTCTATGCATTTTGCACCTAATTAACAGGGTCTGTAGATGTTTGTATTCTTTTCTTGCAAATTGTATCTAGGCTCTAGGCACCACTCCGCAGCTTGTCTCAGCTGTGTAGAGAGCAATTCCAAATTGACCAAATCTCCCAGCAGCCCTGAAGCGTTTACCCCATTTGAAAGTCCTTGCTCTCCAATCTGGCCAGGATTAATCCAAGCTGCTAAACCAGGTTGTGATGCAACCAGTCAATATGCTCTCCACTGTACACCTGCAGAAGATCAAGAGTGTATTAATCAACACACTGAATTTTGTTAATATTCTAAGGATGTAGAAATGTTGATGGGGTTTCTTTATGATTGCAACAATGCGTAGGTGCAGGACAGACCTTCGGACATATGTATACACAGGAATTTGAACGTTTTAAATTGTATCAAAAACATTAGCTTAACCTGTGAAAAACTATAGGTGAATGACTGAAAAGTAAAACAAAATACTGCAGGAAATTTGAAATAAAAATAGAAAGTGCTGAAGTACTCAGCAGGTCAGTCAGCATTTGTGGAAAATGAACCAAAGTTAACATTTCTGTTTTTATCATGGCTGAAAGAAACATGTTTAATATAATTTCCTGCTGCTGTATGCCTTTAGGTCAGGTTAGATTTATTTTTAAATATTCATAACTTATTCCATTAGTTTTTCATAGTTAGAATAAATTCAATCAATGTGTTAATAAGAAAAAGGAGAAATACGTGAAGTTATTGAGTAATTACATATAACAGCAGTGTTGAAACTTAATTTAATATAAACTTTGAATGCATATAATAATTGAATTCTGTTTTACAAATATCGACAAGTTAATTAAAAGGCTTGCATTTATATTGCATCTTTGATTGTATATCTATTTTATTCAGTTATTCTGGGGGTAATTTCACTGCATTGACAGAAGTGACTTCTTTCAGATTTAACATTAATCAAAGACTCCACAAGATGTACTATTTCAAAGTTATTTGGGAAACATTCCTGCTCTCTGGGCCAATAATTGTGTTCATCAACCAGCAATCTAAAACAGATTATCTGGACATATCACACAGCCTTTTCAAGGAACTTGCTATCTGCAAATTAGCTGCCACACTCCTTGCATATAATTTGACAATATTCTCTAAAGTACTTAATTGGAAACAAAGTCCTCTGGGACAAATTAGGATTGTGAAAAGAACTGTGCAAATACCTATTTTTCAACTTTGTGAATCTTATTAAGTATGTAACTGTAGGCAATTTAATATGAAGCAATTAAATAAGATTTTAATATAAGGCCCATTTTGGTATTGATTGTGAAAATCTTGTGTTATTAATGATCATTAAACAAAGTGCAAAGGAGTTGTAAAAGCTGCTGTATCTGTCCTAACTGTGTTAATACTACTTGGGAGTACATGCAGATTTTCTGCAAACACATTTTTTTCATTTTTTGGTTGACTATTACTGTGGAGATCAACATATTAAATTCCACATTGTAGTAATTTTTATATTACCTGGGCCCTGAACTTAATTTGTAATAAATATACCTCTTTGTAATTCCATAGTTAATATGGTTCCAATGGAATTGGTGGGAGCATGTTCAAAAATGGTGTGTCTCCAGGAAATAGACACAAAAAGCTGGAGTAACTCACCGGGACAGGCAGCATCTCTGGAGAGAAGGAATGGGTGATGTTTCGGGTCAAGACCCTTCTTCACACTGGGCCATCCATTCCTTCTCTCCAGAGATGCTGCCTGTCTCACTGAGTTACTCCAGCTGTTTGCGTCTATCTTCGGTTTAAACCAGCATCTGCAGTTCCCTCTTACACATTGTGTCTCCAGGAATCCAGTTATCAATTAATTATACTGATGACCAGTGTTTTCCCCAAACATGTTTACACGACAGCAAAGTTCTGCATGCTTTTTAAATTAATTCTTAACCATTCCAGCGGGCGATGTACCGCTGGATTATAGGAAGGCCAACATCACTCTTCTCTTTAAGAAGGGTTTAACCACCAACCCAGCGAATTATCGTCCTGTTTCACCAACAAGTACTTGCTGTAAATTGCTGAAGCATATCATTGATAGTAATCTGATGCGTCACGTGAGCAAACATAATATTCTTGCCGACAACCAACATGCATTTAGAAAGCATAGATCATGCGAGTCTCAAGTTATCCTGACAACAAATGACCTGGCCAAGCACCTTGACAGTAACGTCATCATGGATTTAGTTGTACTGGACTTTTCTAAAGCATTTGATGTCATCCCACACCAGAGACTGCTTCGGAAACTTGACTTCTACGGTATTCGTTCCAACACGAAATGATTGATTTCCAGTTTCCTGACAAAACGTCTTCAGCGCCTGTGTGTGAATGGAAAGAGCTCCAATTGGCACCCAGTGTTGAGTGGTACACCCCAGGGCACAGTACTTGGCCACACCTATTTTTGCTTTACATCAATGACATCCATGAAAAAGTCGCAAGTACAACCAGACTATTCGCTGATGATTGTTTGCTGTACCGTCCAATTAAGTCAGCTGATGATGAAGATGCTCTCCAAAAAGATCTCGATACTATGGTCGAGTGGTCACAACAATGGGGCATGCAGTTCAACCCTTCCAAATGTGAAACCATGCGTGTCACCAGAAAGAGGAATCCAGGCGTCACATCTTACAACATACTTGGTGTCACCCTTAAAGAATCCAAACAAACCAAGTATCTTGACATCAAATTGCAGAATGATCTACGTTGGAGCGGTCAGACTCATCCTGCAACAGTGAAAGCAACAGGCGTCCTAAACTTCCTGAGGCACAACTTCCATCATTGTTTAGCTTCTGTCAAGGAGAAGCTGTATTTCACCCTCGTTAGACCTCATCTGGACTACGCAGTTGCAGCTTGGGACCCATACACAGATAAAAACATTTCATCCATCGAACGTGTCCAAAGACAGGCCGCTCGATTTGTTACTAACACCTACGAGAGAGAAGCGAGTGTCACCTAATTTCTGAATTCTCTGCGGTGGAACCCTCTCCAAGACAGACGTGAAGCTCACCGTTTGACCTGTTTTTACAAAATGTTAAATGGTCAGCTAGACATAGATCACAAGACCTACACCAACCCCAAACCAATTAGGAGCAGACGAGGACATTCGATCTAATTTGTGGTCCCAGCCACAAAGACAGATGTGTACAGCAATTTGTTCTTCCCACGCACTATTAAAGCATGGAATAATCTCCACCAAACCACGGTTGCACAGCCAGATGCAACTAAATTTAAAGTGGCACTTTCTTCCCAATAACCCTCTCTGGCTAAACCCCTCCCTTCATCACCTCCAGTTTAAATTCCAGTTGGAATATTTTGGAGGACCAAGTAACCAAGAACCATTGTAGAAATTAACGGTAATTTCTATTGATTGGTAACTTGGCACAGAAGTCCTATATCTCAGGGAAAATCATTGGAAATACTCTAAAGCAATTATAATTAAGTAATTCAGTCATTACATGTCTCACGCCACCAGCATTTCAAGACTGCAGGCCACAGGGAAAATATTACAGACATTGATCTAAGAAATATATTGTGGAAAGACATTATATTGACTGTGTGGAAGAAGGACTAACAAATGCTTTCTATTGCAAACTCCACTAGGCTTAACTTGATCAAAAGATTTTCCTACATGGAAATGAGCACAGCAGAATTTAAGTCAATAATCTTTCAAAAGTCATACTGTTAAATTCATCAGTATCTCTGTGTTCCAAGTACTCATGGCAATCTTAATCATCAACATACCTCACCACTCCTTTCCCATCGATATATTTAAAAGATAATGGTTGTATTTACACGTGTGTCAAATGTGTGCAGAACTTTGAACCGTTGTTTATGCGCATTAAACATCTTTCTGAAACCGTTCTATTAACATCACTCAACCAAACTGAAACTTGTTGGTAAAGCGGTTGAGATTTGGGCTTATATTCACTGGAATTGAGAAGGATGAGAGGAGATTTTATAGAAACATATAAAATTCTTAATGGGTTGTGCAGGCTCGATGCAGGAAAAATGTTCCCAGTGTTGGTGGTGTCCAGAACCAGGGATCACAGTTTAAGAATAAGGGGTAGGCCATTTAAGACTGAGATGAGGAAATACTTTTTCATCCAGAGAGTTGTGAAAGTGGGGAATTCTCTGCCACAGAAGGCAGTGGATGTATTCAAGAGAGAGTTAGATATAGCTCTTAGGGTTAATGGAATCAAGGGATATGGGGGAAAGCAGGAACAGGGTACTGATTTTTGATGATCAGCCATGATCATATTGAATGGTGGTGCTAGCTCTAAGGGCCAAATGGCCTACTCCTGCACCTATTTTATATGTTTCCATTTACAACAGAAGTATATTTTATGTCAGATAATTGTATTTATTGTAACCTCAGTCCAGAAACGTGGATCAGGAGTACTAAACCTCATAATATCCAATAATATGCTAAATCTGATGTTAACACAAAACAAAATATACCATCCAGTCAGTCAGAACCATGGTTAATAAGTTTGCCGATGACACCACAATTGGTGGTCAAAGAAGGTTTATCACAGAATCTAGATGAAATAGGGAAAAGGGCCAAGAATTGGCAGGTGGAATTTAACTTGGACAAGTGCGAGTGTGTATTATTTGGTAATTTAAATCAGAACAGGACTTAAGCAATAAATGGTAGGCCCCTGGAAAGTATTATGGAACATAGAGATCCAGGGGTATAGGTACGTTTCCTGAAAGTGATAACACAGGTAGATAGGATGATGATTGGCTTCATCAAATGCATTGGGCACAGGAGTTGGGATCCAATGTTGGAACTGTACAAGTCATTATTGTTGACCCACTTGAAGTATTAAGTGCAGTTCTGGCCTCCCTGCTATTGGAAGGATGGAAAGGGTGCAGAGAATATTCATGAGGATATGACGGAGACAGAATGGCTTGGAAAGCTGGATAGATTGGGATATTTTTGCCCAAGTGCATAGAAGATTGAGGAGTGAATCAGAGAGTCCCCATGGTTAACATAATCCTGCCCTAGTTCTCTGGCCTAGTTCTTCTACTCAGCGGCTGTGGAAAGCATCTTGTCCGGAAGTATTACAATCTGGTTTGGGAATTGCTCTGCCCAGGACAAGAAGGCTCTGCAGAAAGTAGTGCGTTCAGCCGAACACACTATGGGGACTTCACTCGCCCCTCTGCAGGAACTATACATCAGGAGGTGTAACTCCAGAGTCAATAAGATCATGGGAGACCCCTTCCATCCCTGCAATGGACTGTTCCAGCTGCTACGGTCAGGCAAACGCCTCCGTTGCCATGCTGTGAGAATGGAGAGGTTGAGAAGGGGTTTCTTCCCAGAGGCATTAGGACTGTAAACTCCTATCTCAACAGGGACTAACTTTATTGTACCACTCTACTGCTTTTTTCAAAAAATTGCTGTTTTTATTTCACTTTTTTTCCTTCTGCCACAATATTTAATATGTAAAAGAATATGTGATTCTGTTCCATTCTGTTTGTAGTTTGTTTGGTTTGTTTGTTTATTTGGACAAAGTCCGCGAGCTTTTCTTGGATCCTCCCACACCCCAAGACATGCTATTGTTAAGTTAATTGATTGTTGTAAATTATCCCAAATATAATGACCTATGGGATGTTAATGAGCATGAAGGAATATGTTGCAGAGAAATTAGTGAGTTGATGGGAATACTCTGGAAACCAACATAGATATTGTGGGTCAAATGTCATAAGGAAAGTGGAAAAAGTCCATACCTGTTCAAGCTTTGCTTGCCTTTCATGAGATTTTAAGAGCCTAATCATGGTTGTCACTAATAGTGAGCCTGAATTAAGGGGTCACATCATAAATGGACAGTTTTCAGCCCAAAACGAAGTGCCACAGCCATAATGAATGTCAATGCTTTTTGCACTAAATGTTAGAATAGTCACAATTTGTATTTTAGATTCTTCTAATAGCACAATCTAATTATAGCCCAATTACTCAGAAAGAGTGGAATACCTTTTCATTGCAAATGATATTCTGGAATGGAGGAAGAAGTCCATTTTGCTTACTTCAGTAGGTGCTAAGTTAATGAAACTTTGTTTTCACTAGCTCCAATGAGACAATGCTTTTGTGGACTTGGCTAAAGTGATTGAACAGCGTGAGTACCCCAGTCTCAATCTCATAATTCAATTATACAAGTTAATCAGGAGGAATCCTGTTCACTAATGTCTTTCAGGAGAGGAAATAAACCATTGTTACCTTGTCTAAATTGTAGGTAACTCAGGATTGACAGCAAAACTTATTTAAATACAGCAAGAGCAAGCGCAGAATGGGTGATGGTTTTGCTGAACACCTTTGCTCAGTCCGCTTGGCCTACACGATTCCCAGTTGGCAAATATTTTAACTCGCCTTCCTATTCCATGGAAACATAGAAAATAGGTGCAGGAGTAGGCCATTTGACCCTTCGAGCCAGGACCTCCATTCAATATGATCATGGCTGATAATCAAAAATCAATAACCCATTCCTGCTTTTTCCCCATATCCCTTGATTCCATTAGCCCTAAGAGCTAAACCTAACTTTTTCTTTCCATGCTTACCTTTTCGTTCTGGGCCTCCTTCACTGTCAGTGTGCGGCCAAACACAAATTGGAGGAACAGCGCCTCATATTTTACTTGGGCAGCTTATGAATATTGATTTCTCTAATTCAGGTAACCCTTGCATTCCCTCTCACTTCGTTCCTCAATACTTTGCCCCACCCCCCTAGTCATCCTGCTACTTTTACTGTTTGTATCTCCTCATTATTACCTCCTCCACATTTTGTGGGCTCTTTGGCCATCAGTGCCAGCTCTGATTTGTTCAGTACCTTTTCATACCTCCAGTTTCCTTCCCCCCGACTCTCACTGAAGAAGCATCTCGACCCAAAACCTCTCCCATTCCTTCTCTCCAGAGATGCTGCCTGACCTGCTGAGTCACTACAGCATTCTGTGTCTATCTATGTGAAAAATGGGATTGAACAATGGTGATGTTAAAAAAAAGATCTAGAGAAAATGTATATAATTCAGTGTGTATTGAACGAAAGAGTGCCATTTTTGCTACTATAGTTTCTGGTAGTATTGTAGTTTCTCAATACTATAAAATAGTAAGATTAAATGAGAACTTACCAGTTTGAAGTTTGATCTTTATTTTATGAGGAGTTACGATGAACGATTACGTGAAGAAGGCCGTCAGCCCGCATGCGTGTCAATCTTAAAAGCAGTGGTGTGAAATCACAGATAACAATAGTTGAACTGAACATAGTAAGATTAGAGAAAAGTAGAACTACCAGATGACCTTTATGATACGAGGGTTGGGAGCGGTGGGCACGTAATCGCTCATCGTAACTCCTCATAAAATAAAGATCAAACTTCAAAACTTTGGTAGTTCTCATTTAATTTACTATTTTACTTCGGAGTCATATGATTGATTATGTGAAGATTTCAAAGCTTTGTGATTTCATGCCGGAAATGAGTCCATGCGTCACACACTGCATCAATTGACCATGGATGAATGAAAAAGATTAATGCATTCAGGGACATGACTTAGTTTGTTAAAAATGCTGATGCTTTAATCATTCAAAGGAAAATAATAGTGACCCCTCTCATCCAGGTGAAACTATAAAAAATAATCTAAAATTGTAGTTGACAAATATACCCCGGGTCTGGCAATGGGTTATTATAAAATGTTTGGAAAGCATGTTCATTTTATCATTCCATGCAGCAGCTAGGATTGTGGTCCAGTGGAACGTATATAACCCTTGGAGCTGATGTAGTAGCAGCCTGGTGGAGTGAGAGTTGAAAATATTAGTATCGGACTCATGCATTAGCCAAAAACCCAATTTTAACACCTGGAGATGGTAGTACTAATACCTTCTTATGTGGTTTTGTGTTTTGTGTAACTAAACAAACATTGCTAGTTTGGAGCCTTTAGACTTCTACGTGACCTAAGACGATTGTTGTAAATGTGTGACCACACATTAAACTAAGGTCTATGGGGTATGCCATGAAAAACTAGTTTAGAGACCTGGTTTGTTTGTAATTAATCATAACATAAAATATTATGTTATTAGAGATATAACCATCTGTTCCAGTCGCAATTTTATGTAGTGATGGACCTGTTGCCACTGAGACCAGTGCCTGAGCAAAACTACCTTATGAGAAAACAGCCGTGATAAAGATTAAGGATGTAGCTGGAGCCCATGATGAGTAGTGTTTAATTAACATCAATGTCCCATAATTCGTGCAACTGGGCCTGGAGAACTTGTGTTAAAGATATCCTTTATAAATTCTGTATATTCGAGGGTGAGACCCGACAGTGTGGGTCCCACTTGCTGCAGCTAATATGAGAGAAGGCACGTTTGCACAGTTAATGGCACTATAGCTTTAATTTATGTTTCAAAGACCCATTTGAAAATGAAGACTTCAGATATCCAATGCTGATTATATGAAACATGTGTATTTAAACAAAATATGCTTCCCATCTGCTGTAGAGAGAAATGTACTTCCTTTTTTTGTGCTAGCCCTGCCCTCTGCAGTGAGTATTACATTGGATCAGTCTGAATACCCGAGCGCAGGAATAGTCATCTCAGAGGTCTGCATGTCAATGGAATTGGATTTATCATGCAGAGGCTGGTTTTCCAGAGTCACTGGTTGAACCAGCAAAGTTTTTGTTTAGAATAACCTTATTCTTATTATTATTATTATTATATTTTATTATAATCCCAACATTGCGGGAACAGCCAGTCAGGCAGTTTGAAAGCCTGAGCAGGATCTTGACTGGATTTATTGCAAGACCCTATGATGCATGCGAAACCTTTTTTATTTTTGAGGAAAGACATGAAAAGAACATTCCTCCCCAGTGTGGCGTTAATGTTCTCTCGCCACTGGTATTGCCATATATTTGGCAACTGGTGATTTGAGCCTGGATGTAAACATATCGATATTCGGTGTTCCATCGAGCCATAATTGACATTAAATACTTTGTGAGCCAACATCATTCTGTGTTGTTATTGATTTCTCTTGATGATCACAGCACCAAATTTAGGTTAGGTAAAATATCACAGGATACTTTAACTTGATTGCACCCATGTGATTAAACATATGCCCACCACCATAGTGTATCTACTTGAGTTGAGGCATGCAGATTTTGCATATACGCACAATAAAATGTAAACTATTGATGCACCTATGTTATAGGTAGTTGATACCAATAACTGAAAATTGGTAACTAATGCAAAAACGCTCCGCCTCCGTAACTGGAGATGGCATTCGTAGTTTTCTCATCTTTGAGCACTAGCATCAGTTTGTAATTACTGAAAGATTTACTGACTAAATTAATGGAGCAATGCTGAATACTGCCACCATTGTGACTTTGGTGCTTAAGCTGGTAATAGCTAGGTCTGTTAATAATGACCTATATAGGTACGTGGAGAGGTTAAGTCTTTGCACGTTGTAAGGTTCTGATAATGCACATAGCCCAAAATTGCACACAGCTGAAACACAGCTACTATATTGCCAATTACACTTGATGAAATATAAGGGTGCCTCATAAACAATGTTTTAGGTTGGTTCAGGCTTCTGTTAATTCCAATCTCTTGCCCAGGCAAAGAGATTGGAATTACCTTTAAGTTGATAGTTAAAGGTAAATCCCATAATCAATAGTTCTGATTGGTATCAACTAAATTTAACTGATGGATGAGGCCCCATTTCTCAATTAGTTTGCGGCTGCAACCAGTTATTTTAGTATAATAGAGTGTTTAAAACTCATCACAAATAGGCGATAACATATGTCTTGTAGCTCTGAGCAGCACCGGTTTTATCTAATTTGGAAATTGCCTGGGAGCTGAAGTTAGCCCATTTTGCAACGCTTTAACAGTTATCATTGCCCCATCCAGATAAATTTCAAATATCTGCAGGATCCCTGGAATGTGAACTGTATAGCATGCATCTTTGAGATGATGCTTGCCATAAGTATCCTATGGAAGATTCTATTATGAAAGTCTATACTGCACATAGGAGTTAAATCTGGATGAAGGACATCCTCCATCTTTACCCTGTCCTGAATGGCAACCCTGGCGGATATTACTGGGGCCTGCCTCGAATGGACATACTCTGACCCAATTTCAGCCTGCTTGGAGGCCTTTGTATGTTGTGCAGTATAAATTAATCTCAGGTATCATTTAGTTTTTAAAACAGATCTGGATCTCATGTTTCTTGTCACTTGTACAAAATAACAAGTGGTAAATATTACCAGTTGTAATGGTCCACAACCCCATGTTTGGTTGAACAGACCCACCTACCTCCATGGGGGGACAACCTGTGTCTTATGGTCAGTCCAAAAGGCCCTGATTTGGATTCTTTTTCTGTCTTGATTGGAGAGTAGGACTGGTAGGGTGTGTGGATTTCATATTTTCCCCGACACCGGCTTGGGGCCTTGGTCTAAAAAACCTATCATTATGAGCCTGCTCGAAATAAACTCGCCATAATTCTGAGCCTGCCTCGAAAGGACAACTCTGGATATTTCTGTGCCCAAGCTAACACTTTACACTTATCCTTTACCTCAAACCCCAATTTATATATTTATTAAACTATACCTTAATTATCAAATAACTATACCTACAATATATTATCCTAATAACACAATTAAAATATTTCACATAAACCATCCTCTTTCACTCTTTTAAACAAACAATTCAACATTAACCCATACATCACTTAAAAATCTCATACTATCTTTTCCCTTCAACAAACCCCCCCCC